>OX421896.1:18209829-19450236 GCA_949128065.1 Beris chalybata | reverse complement strand
CATCTATGTTTCCGTGTAAAATTTATATTTTATAATGTAAGCCGTTCCTGAGCTAAAAAAAACATCCCCCATCCCTGCTACAAACAAAAAAATAATTTTTGACAAATTGAAAGAAATACATTGTTATTGACAAATTAAGAAAATACATTATTATTGACAAATTAAAAAAATACACTATAAATACCAATTTGTAGCTTTTTGTTTTAACGCCTCTCGAGATAGAAAAACAATATGTTTTTTGCTTTTTAAGACTAGTCATAAAATTGCAAAACTGCAAGGAAATACATTTTTTTCAAATAAAAATGTCAATCTGTCCGCTGTACCTATACACAAACCCGTTGAGAATATTAAGTTAAATTTTTTTTTTGTAGATAGACGGGATAGCCCCTTTAAGTGGGCCGTTTTGAGTAGAGCAATTTGATTTGATGTTAAAAAAATTCGTTATCTCATTCTCAAAAAATAATTAGAAAACTATTTGTAAAACTAATTATTTAGGGTGCTTGCATCGACTCAATCAGTGTTACATTTCGATTTTGACCACGACTCCAATTGTGACTCAAAAATGAAATTAGTTTTTTTTACAAACAATTAGCAGTTATGATACGATAGTAAAGAATTTAAATTGTACAATAGCTCCACTAGTTCGACTCTCAATTCTCATCAATAATGGCTAAAACTACTCCTTTTAAATTCTAATACCATTCAATCAAAATTTGAATTCTCCAATAATTTGAATATGTACTTAAATCGGTAGTTAGTCAAATAATGGAAAACAATGTGCTGTAGTTTCATTTGTTCGCAACATACATACAAAATGGAACATTATCATCAATTACGTCTGAATGAAACAATTTGGCATGTCTGTTTCCTAAACAAGTTTCGCATTTAATGCAGTGTGACACATTTGATTATTCTAGTTCATGTCATAAACAATTAGTACCTAAGTATATATTTTTGAAAAATTACTTTAACTTTGATTCAGTTTCAAAATTTATTGTTACTAATAGACCAAAGGTTAACAGTATAAATTTATTATGTCGTTACTTGTTACATATTCAAATTGTTTTTCTTTAATGACAGTCAAAATTCTCAAACTGATTTTTCCATGGACGGTATCTAAACGATTTCGCAGTAAGGAAGAAAGCAGATATTTTACTAATCGGTTTGATGGGCAGCTATCAGAAGAAAATTTTCCGACTTAATACACCAGACCTCTATATTCGCTCTACTGAGATCGAAATTTAACAAGCAGTTTCAGGAAAAGTGAAATTTTGAAATACATCAATATTGCAATATTTGCAAGTAAAATAACTATGTAATATGTTCTTGGATCTCCCGAAAAAAATGGAAAAAGAATTTAAACGTAATGTGTCTTCTTCATGTGTCTTCTTTTTCTTCTACCTTTTCTTTTTCGCTACCGAGTGATTGAATTTCGGCAGTGCGAACAGTCGATTGAAGGCTTGCATCTCCCAAATCCTTAGAGCTATTGCATTTAAGTTTATTGGTATGGTAGATTGAGTGGACCCCGTCAACTGATAAGTTTCTAATGGAGTGGTGAAGGGGCTGGGTGGAATGAATGTTAGAATAAAAACTTTGGTTTTAACACTTACGCTGGGTTCCTGAAATTCGGAACTTACATAGATCTATGATAATGTATCCACTTGCCAGCTTAATTTTTATATAAGTGAAATGATTTGGAAGTTCTGAGAAAAACAATGTGTTCGAAACGCTTGAAAGCTTAGGTCGAAAAATTCTAAAATCATATCTTTTAAACGGGTAACATCACAAAGTTGAAACTTGAAGCATGCTAGACTAGGAACTATGCGTAAAAAACTTTGCATTGCAATGTCTCACAAACTAATGGAACCAGAAACAGGAAATGTGTTTTCTGTTTAAAGATGGACAATAGGACTTGACTGAAAGTATTTTTCAGCAAGACAATGGATAACCATTTTTCTCCTAAAAACCATATCTCATATCTCAAGAACTGTATAAGATAGGGTCTTACAATTAATACGAGAGTTTGACCTGTTAAATACCTAGCTGAAAATTGTAGGGAGCGTGTGTAAGGGGTGAGGGTGTAAAATGGTGCAAAGGAAACAATTCAATTGGCTTTGTACATTGGAAGCAACAGCAACTGTATTTGTCGTCCCATATGTCGATGTCGATTCGTTATTCCATTTTCTATTTTGTCGTAATCTTCCTCAGAATCAATCCAATTTCCCCACAAATGAGTTTTTGCCATAACTTCAATCTTGAATAATACAAAATTTGTCAAATCGTCGTTTAAATCCCTGGATATCGTAGAAAACTGGAAATTGTTGCCAAGTTAAATTTTTCCCTGGGTAACTGTGATCACTTGATTATAAACTCAGCGAAAAACTATAACCCGACGTGAATAATACCAAATCTCGGGGAAAACTGGAATTACCCAGACTTTATAAATAACCCGACGTGAATAATACGGCCCTTAGTGTTATAAGATTTCTTCCGACTGATGCGGTATGTTATAAGAATTAAATAAAAGTTCCTGTTCCCATCAACTCAACCGCTTTCTCATTAAAAATACGACGTGGATTCTCTTTATCATAAACTACCCTGTAGTGAACAAACTTCTGGTTGGGTAATTTTATGGATACATATTCAGCATTAAAATAACAGAGTTTGACCGATTTATGTTTAAAGAATAAACTGCCGAATCGTAGGAAAAGTGCTCAATTCCATATAAGTGGGTGCGCACAGAAAACACGTTAGGTATGTCACGGTTCAAAAATGAAATCATACGATTTTAATGAAATTCATGTAGCTCTGAATTATGTTATTATTGCGGGAGCTTTGCTTACAAAATTCCGGTAATTCACTTGAATAACTTTAAGATCTTTAAGTTTCATTTCAATTAATTTGCGTGGGCATGTAATGAACCGGTTTTTATAAAAAAAACACATTATACTATTGATAGGCATTATCTCAGCACTTCCCTCGGTATACTCGTATTAGAGATCAGCTGGAATAAGTCGGTTTGCTATATCCCAGCTTAAATTTCAATACAGCAATTACAGCGAGAAATACGTTGTCGCTTCAAACTCACAATCAAATCATAGAAAAAATGTTAAAAGTAAAATATGTATTTAACATATTTACAAACAGCTATATACATATTGTTTGAATCTCGTGTAATTATCGGCAAGTTGTATACTTTCTCACTATTAAAACCCACTAAGCTAAGCACGTTGATTGCCAGGAAGCATGTGCGGCTTTTTTTAGAAATTGCTCTTTGAAGTGGAAAATTTAAACTCTTATTGTAACGATTGCATAGTCACCTTATCGTCAATTTATTAATGCTTTCTATTAAAAAAAAAAGTTTCTTATTGGAAGTGATAAGCTGACTGGAAACGCTTCTGTTTATCGATCTAATTGAATAAGGTGATTTTTTTTCATTTTTAGCTGATAAGTATGCAGCGTTTTCGCAAAGTTTATATTAAGATATGTATTAAGCAAATTGTCAATTGAATTCTTCAAGCAATACGTGCTTACGTTTACTTTTTGCTCGAAAGCTGAAGAAAAAAAAAGTTAATAACAGACGTGTTAGACGTTAAAGTAAATAAAGAGTAAATTACTATTTTTATTTTTATCACAGCTACACGTCTGGATAGTGTGTTCGGTAAAGCGCAAGAAACGTAACTCTCAAACTTTTTTTTCGATAAATTTGATCAGCTGTCGAATTAAATAAACATAAACGCAAATCTGAGCTTTAGCACCTTAAGAAAGCGCATACCTATAAATTAACTATGTTACGGAAATTAATTTATAATTTTTTAATTTTTTTGAGCCATATTTTGACTAGAAAAGTGTTCAAGATTATTTGAAATTCGACTCCTCTGAAGATGTAAAGGGGTTGTATCCTTTTTTACGAATTTATTCTCAGATCTGATTAGATATCTAATAAATAAGATGGTTTAAAAGGGTTGAACACTTTTTCTCGGATTCCGTCATATATCCCAAGAGTGATAAGACATCGAAATTGTTTTTACTTCCTCGGGATTTATACATAATCGGCCAGAAATTTATTTCAAGGTATTGGGATATTCAATCCCCAAGTTGATGTAATTTTTACGAAGTTCGCCATATCTCTTTGATTTGTTGTAATATGAAGTTGGGTTTTACGTATACCTACAGATTTTTTTTTATATAAATACTTTCAAACCAATTTTAGGATTTTGTTACACTTGAGTTGCATACGTTTTCACGAATTTTGTCATATCTCTTACGTCTGATAAATGTGTTCTGACTTCTAGGAGTTTTTGCCTAAAAAATAATTTCAGGTTGTCTCGATTTTTCAACCCTAAAAGCGGTGCGAAGAGGTTACATACATTTTAAGGACTTTTTGTATGAAAACCACCAGAAGGATTATTGCAGGAACTTCACTGAATATCGTTTTTACTCAAAACATATTGTGAATTTTGTAGATTGAGCAAAGATATTTTTAAGGGATATTTGTATGGCAGCTACACGGAGATGACATGTGATATTTTCTTCATATTCATACCTTTAGCTGCATTACAAAAATGTTTAGGAGTTTGTCGCTGAAAACGTTCTGAAATTATTTTTTTTTACTAAAAATCTAACTATAATTCTCATTAACTTGCATTTTGCCTTTAACGAAATAAAAGTGTTTGTCGTTTTCGCAATAACTACAGGTGTGGATATTGTTTAATCATTGTATAATCTCTAAACTGCACTGTTTTGTGAAACTTTAATTGTTTTTCTAGTGACGGTACTTACAATTTCTTAGTAAGTTGATTGATTTACCGAGAAAGTCCCACCAAAGCAAGGTGTGAATTTTTATCTAGAAAATACGACGAAAAATAGGTCATCACTGTTTCAGTGACGTTTTTTAGTTAGTAATTTTTATAATTTTTTCCATTGTAGTATAGTAGTATGTAGTACAATGTCTATCAGATTTCTTTGTTTTATAATAAATCGTGATAGTTCAATAATTATACGGTAAATCGTGTTTTATATAATACTTAAACTGCGCTTATGAAAGAAAAGACGCTTTTGTACACCTGTTCAAAATTTTAGCTTAATTTTGAATTATCTCTTAACATTTTGATTATAATTTTGTCTGCCTTACTGAACGTAGTCTTATTGTTGATAACATTAATTATGTTTATGAATGGGTTTTTAAATGTTTATCGGGGTTTAAAGTGCGCCCAGAAAGATGAACAATAAAAAAATTGTTTTTGTTTGAGGAGCAATACAAATAAAAGATCATGAGGTGAGATTCGACTCCTACGCGTTTTCTTGTTTAAAGTTTTCCTTAGCATTCAACAATATTATTCATTTCCAAGAAAATTAATCCCAATTATCCTTTCATAGATATTATACTCTCGCCGTCGGGGTTAAACGATAGGATATTCCCGGAAAAAAATCAAGTTGCGAAGCTTCTAGATAAGAATTGAAATTGGACTAATACCAATTTATCTTTAATCCGATAGGAGAGATATCATTGATGAGGCAAATACCCGCTTAGAGTTGTAGTGCCAATGGAGAAAATACTAATATTAGAACTGAATGGGGTGATTATTTTGTAAATTACTTTGTTTTAAAAAATATTTTTAAACATCCGTATTGATAACTTTTTGAAAACTGATTTGTTTGTCTGTTATGCCAATATTGATGGTGAAACCCTGGCAAGCTAAGCCACTCTCTGGCTCAGGATTTTAGCTCGAACAGTTTCTCATAGATTTTGCTAAGAACGATGGAGAGACTAGTAGACCACCATCTCAGATGCGTTTTTGGCGTAAGCGGATCCTCAGCACGTCTATATGAACGGAAAATCGGTTAAGGTGATCCAGATATCATTTGAATAATAGAAAGTAAGTTCCTGTACACTTTGAAGAAATTGTACTCTAAGTCCTTGAGCGAGTGTGCTAGTAACCCAGTCTTAATATCAATCCGAATAAAATCGACCTTATTCTCTTCACGAGAAGGAAGCACCATTGATTTAGGCACACTTGTCTGAAAGGCGTCACTATCCCAATATAAGGCTCTTTTAGTTAGGAATATACATTCATCCTAGGTTGAGCTGGAAATTTACGATTGAAGACAAGATTAAGATGACATCAAATGCCTACGTCATCTTACATTTGATGTGTGAATCTGAAAGTCTGGCTCACACCATATATCGGTACTTGGGTAAAATCTTCTTGATTATGAACTATTGTCTTTATAAAGAAGATGAATTTGAAACCAACAACTTAGAATCCGGTATTTATGAATCCATAGTGTTCTTTCGTGATGAGATTTGGCATATCGCTACAGTTTACCCTCCTCTCTGCCTAACCTATTACTACTTCAGTCCGGATAGCATATAGCATATTTAAAACGAAATATTTAACTTATGTGTTATGCGAATTTAAGGCCTCAGAGACATTACTGACATACTCCTATAAAAACGTTAATTAAAAAAAAATCTCAATATTTCTGAAGCAGGTGCCCAAAAATTACCACAAACCAAAATCTGTTTATCATTCATATTGTTGCACAAAGTGTAGTCGTCGATTCCTTTGTAAATTAACGAAAAACTGTTCTTCATTCAGGATGATCGTAAGATCATGACTGGAATTTACAATGAAGATTTATCACCATGCCCTTGATGTCTGTTCAATTGAAATACCTTTATAATGTAGGTGTGACTGGATGTCTCTTACAGGTAGTCTTACAGGTAGTCTGCATATATATCCGTTCCCGAAGATAAAAGAAATTGTTAAAAACATGTTGTGTCCAAACTGCCAAACAAAATTCTGTACAATAGGTTGAATTATCTTATAATTGATCTTAAGCTCTGATTCGATGGGATGAGATAGTATTTATCCACTAAAAGATGTGGTCTTGAATTGCCTACTTTATTCTGTTTTTATGATAACCAAACATACCATATGCCTTTGAATATTCTGAGAAAGGAATCAATATCTTTTCCGGTACGATAGAAATATCATTTTATACTAACTCTTAGGCCCGTTCCTACGATCGTCAGTAACTTTCTAACTGAAACTTTAACTGGCAGATGCTTATACGAAACTTACAGTCAAAGTTCTGGTTAAATTTTAACTGAAGGTCGTAATAACGGCCCTTAGTCTACTATTCTGATTTTCTAAAAAATAAATTTATTAAAAGGCGAAGTACTCGTACGGACCGGATTAGGAGACCATATTTTCTGTCAAACTTACTAAAAGCACCATTTGCGATTTGTATTTTAGAAAGGTACTGTATCTTTTTTGAATTGACTTTCCTGAATTTACAACGAAATAATTTGAACAAAACCTCCTTATTTGCAGTGAAATCATCAGATCTCGAAATATACCATACTTTCCAAGTAAAGAGATGATTTGTAGTTATACAGATTTGAGAATAAATACAATTCTTTTTGGATCTCAGATCCATTCTGACAACTCATTATCACGGGGAAAATAGCAACAAAATCTACTTTTTTTTTAATTTTGGAATCTTTTGAATTTTGAAATTTGAAATAATTTAGAAAGCTAGACTCGATCAAATAAAATTGGTAACAGTTCAAAAGAGAAATTATATTAAGGGTTAGATAGTAAAAAATTCCATCGAAATATCTCATCAATAATTTCAGTAACTCTTAGCAAATATCTGCAGTGGTATCTTATGGTAGAGCCCGTTCTACACATGCCTTGACAAATTTGAAAAAAAAAAAAAAAATCAATTTTGACGGAAAAAAGTTTGACTGAATTTTTTCATCAAATATTTGACAGCATATCATACAGTGCTAAAAGGCAAATTCTGTCTCACTTCGGCATTCTCCGCATCGCAAACTATTCAGATCTTGTTATAAATAAATTCCCCCATTCGACCCTTCTTTGTCTAATTTGGTACTACTCAGTCCATGAACCCAGTCCATTAACTTTAAAAATTTAAGATTCATCAAAACATTCCAAACTAAGTACCTACGTTTAAAAATAACGTCTTAAAAACAAGCTAAAAATTGCCGAGTGCACATGGAACTATAAGACCTTGTCACTAATTAACCGCCTTAAACTATCCGGGAATGTATCGGAACGAAAGTGTTTAACACGATGACCCAGAGCTTATATGTATGTTTAGCCGGCAGAAGCAAAAAACAACCGAATCGTATTTATTATTCCGATTTTATTTTTAACTTTTTATTCTCATTTTCTCAGTTCATCTGGATAAAAAACAACATACTAAATTATTTCATCTACCTAATTTATAGTTTCAAATGTATCGGAATAGTATAGGCGTTGAATTTGCATTCATGCCGTCATTCTAAATATTCAATGAATTGTTCAGAATAGTAATGTTCATAAAGTTACTTGATTGCACAGATTGCAACGAGTAACCTAGCTTAAATCTGGGGAGCTGTTTGTTTTCAAGTTAATCATAATCCAAAAGTTTATGATATCTCACTTGTTGTAGTATGACAGTTTGATAGACTATTAAAGTCGTGTTGTCCTAAGTTGGCTCTTCTAATTGACAACTAGCAGCAGTAATGTAAAAAAAATATATAAAAATATTTATAAATGCCAATTATCATTCATTCACTTGTTGATACTTTTTGACACACGAATAATGCCGATTTGTTCTCTCATACGTACTAACAAACTTTTAACACGATCGTTTTTTCTTTCGTAGCACTTATTTTATTACTAATAAATTTAATTAAAATTTATCATCACCTAGTTGATTATAAATAAATTAGAAATAAAAAGATATTATATGAGTTGTAACACACGGAATAACGCACGATTACACACGATCATTAGTCTGATAGAACAGACGATAATGGCGCTGAAATGCGTTCAGCTAGAAAAGCTAGAAAACCGAGCCGCGGTTGCTTTCGCTGTCAAATGTCAACTGATCGCGAATTGTATTTTTACTCAACTTATCTTTTCAAGTATTGTATTAAATAGTAGAAAATTAAAAAAAAAAACTTCATATCCATTCCATACCTATACTTTTCATAACGTACGTCTACGTATATGTTTGGAGCCGACGCGTTGAGCGTGAGCTTATGCGATCTCTGCATATTCTGTATGTCTAAATTAAAGTCACTTATCAACTGTGTTCGCATATTGTACACTAACTCATATGATATACCGGTGTTTAGATGAAAGTTAATAATTTTTGTATTAAAAGGCACATACGAGTAGTAGCACACTTGTGATGGAGTATGTTAAGCTTGGTCTAGGTCTAATTAATTGTACTTTATAATACTAAATAAAATATTGTAATAGAACCGGAATCAATCAAAATTGTTATCCAGTAATTTTTTGTTTTCACATTTTTGGGGGCACTGAACATTTAATCTTAATTTCTGAATTTTTGGCAATGAAAATTTTACTGAAGAACCTTCTTTTGATTGGAACTTTTATGAATTTACAATGTAGACTGGGTGGTCCTTCTAAAAAATAACTTCATAATAGTGTTGTGGCGTTGATACGTTTTGCTGAGTACATTTTTCGCCACTGTAGATGCAGCTAATGTTGTCAACTTCGATTAATTAAATAAATCAATCGGAGTCGACACGATTTCCGTTTTTCTAAAATAAATTTTTTTATTTTTTCAGCCAAGGAAAAACTTTCCAAGCTTTATAATCAATTTTAAATAAACTAATTTTAAAAAATCGAAATTATTATTAATAGAAAATCAATTTAAGTTTATATTTTAAAAATATCAACTTCAATGAGATCCTTTAGAATCTTTTGATTAGTTGTAATTATAAGCTAAGTTAAATTTATAAGAAAAAATTGTTACAAGTATTTCTATGTTGAATTTTAATAAGAAGAAATTTGTCAAGAATATCAATGTTAAATTTATGTCATCCTTAAAACAATTATCTTACCTTTTATTCGAGTATATCTGTACGTATAAAAAATGTTTATTGTTATAATATGAGAAATCTCGAAGATATAATTTTCAAAATGTTCCCTAGACCAACTGTACTCAATCAACCAATACCTTTTTGAAAGCTCCGCGAACATACCTTTAAGTACCTACAAAGTGCAAAGTGTCATATTTTCAACGTATTATATTTGAAGGTGCCTTAAAATGAGCTTAAATATAAACCATATTGCAGTATCGATTGTTTGCAAGCCAATCGTATGATTTAGATGAAATACCGAGCTCCGATTTATATTTTAGTTGAAGATAAAATAGAATAGTAAATGCGCACTCTGTATGTAGTTTTACCTGCAACCATTTAAAAAGCTGTTAACAGCCTGGGGGCAACTTTATTATTTTTCCAGTAGAAGTTCAGAACACGTTCAATTCTGAGATGCAGTGTAGGTAACTATGTGACTGAAAACCTAACAAAATGTTCGGGAAGTGGTTAGAATAGTGTCGCGCTAGAATACTTAAAAAATAGGACATTATTAAACAAGCCCGTGGAAGTGAAAAAATATTCGATATTTGATCAGACCTGAGAGATATGGCAGAATTCATGAACATATACAACCACTTTCAGGCCCGTGCGCAGGAATGTATGTTGGGGGGGGGGGGGGGGGTTTATCATGTTCCCCAATACTAAATGTGATGACCTAACAAAAAAAAAAAAAAAAAAAGGTCCTCACTTCCCTATGAAAATAGGCCAATGGGGGGGGGGGGGGGGTTTGAACCCCCAAAACCCCCCCGTTCGCATTTTCGAATTTCATTTTTCGAATTTCAAAAAATCTTGAAAACAATTTCTAGGTTTTTATCTGAAGAACCGAACCCGAACGCCAATGGATATTCGATTTTTTTTAACCAGAATTACTTTTCTACGTGATTTACATATTCCTACCGAGCTTCAATTTTCTAGCATAAGCCGCTCTATAGTTTTTAAAAGCACCCCCTACCCCCGTGACATACTACCCCTAAAAAAATTATATTCCACATGCACTACTATAGCTCTATCTTAATACCAAGTTTTAGCCTTAAGTGGCCCATGTACAGGCAAGCATGTTGGCGCAAGCATGGGTTTGCGCAAGCCAATTCGCTGGTGTATGGCATTGCTGGCCGTTTGCACAAACATGCTCGCGCAAAAATCAAAATATTTTGAGTTTTCAGAGCCAACATGTTGGTGTTGGCGTATGTTCTCACGTGTATGGTGATGTTTGCGCAAACTTCAGTGCTCAGTTGTTCAATGGCAGTCGTTGGAAGACGTCAAATCGGAATAATGCCTGAAACATTGCGAGTAAAATTAGAGATATATGTACAAGCACTGTGCAATTAAAAAAAGTTAAAGACAAGGCATATCATGTGTGCGAGTAGAAATAAAACCAGACAAGCACAAGTTGTTTCCATGGCGGAATCCAATAAGCAAGTGAGGCTTGCCAACATGCTCGCCAGTGTATGCGCTAAGACTATGTTTGCGCCAACATGCTCGCCTGTATATGGGCCACTTTATATCATAATAGGTTCTTGAAATATAAATATCGGAACTTTTTCCTTTTCTTCCTCGCCCACCTTCATCAAATTTTTTTTTCTGATAGGGTTCTATTAGGCCTACTATTATTAAAAATATTTAACCATCTATCTTACACTGTTCTGGAGATATGAGAAGTAATTTTTTAGAAAAATTTGTATCCCCTCCACGTCCATACACCACCGAATTTTATTTTTCTTATGCAATTGGTTTGTGAGATATCGTAATATAAAGTTTTGGGAGGACTCCTAGCCTAAGTGGTTACTGAGATCTAGAAGCCAAAATGTTCCGTCTAAAACGCTTCACCCACCACTCAAAAGGTGGCCACTTGAAGGGGTCTGCTCAGTCTACCAGTGAAAAAAAATGCAACTTAATAGCTCAGAGAGTATGAGAGTTTTCAAACGTTTCGCGTACGGCGAACGGCGCACAGACGGACTGAAATTTTTTATTAAAATAATAAGGTAGTATAACTTCAACCAACTTCTCTGTCGATTAGAATTAAGAGCATACATTCATCTGGAAATGAAAAAACTTATTATTATTATTATTAATTAATTATAGCGATTTGTCGCTTTACTTGGAAATTGTGTGTTCCTAAGCATACAAAATCATGATTTATTGTGAAAGTGGTTTAAAGTTCCTAGTTTGCTAGTGTAAGATACAGAAAAACTATTTTTTACAATTTAACCCACTTAGGAGTAGTCAAATTTTATGTTGTATATTTTAAAATGTTCACATATATTATAGATGTGTTTTATTAAAACTTAATAAAAAAAAATTAGTTTTATTTATTTTCATTGAACTAACCTAAGCTGTATTCCATTTTAATTTAATTACACACCTGTGGTACAGTGTACCATTCTTTTAATATCTTACCGTTCATCCAAGCTTATTTTGAGAGTCTGGTTCAATGGGAAGAGTAAAAATTTTGAATGGCCTTGTTTCTTTAGACTTGAACAGAGGTTTTAATTTGTGCAATTCTGTTACATTGATGAAGGCAAGAAAGGTTATTCTATAAAAATCATTCGGCAAGAAATGGCTGATTATCTGGATAGTGTCTTTGAAAAATTCGATGCGCTTGCCCTTTTATGTGATCTCGTATATTGTTTACATTCGTACAAATGTATTTTCATCGCTGGGTATTCTCCGACAGGCAAACCAAATTTAACGTTTCTTGAAGTTACAATATACTTCTCCAAAAATCTAACCTCTTTATTACACGCGACTTGCTTTATAGATTAAATTTATCCTTTTAATCAGTGGCATGGCGTGATAATTCAACTGAGGGAAGCGGTTGGTTAATATCAAAAATTCCAAAAGTTATGTTTTCTGTGTTTTTGTTGAATATTAATAGAAGTTCTATCGTTAGCTTCTTCAATATTGATAATAGAACCTTGAAGTCATTCGAAGTCAATCACGTTCTCAGTCGCGAAATACGAACGTAAATCCAAGTCTCACCTGCCACAGCGGCCATGGGTAAGTAGTTCTACTACTCGCGAGCAGAACTTGGAACGAAATTACCCATTGCTTCCAAACCTACGATGTTGGTGTAAAAAAATGATAACTACATTCTGTGTTATTTTTAATTAGTTTATTTAGAAGAAGTATTTATAAAAATATACATTAGTTATTTTCTTTTATTACATTTTTTTAAGCATTTTGAAAATGCAGTGCAAAAAGAAATTTCGATTAATCTTCGCGATGCATTAAATTATGCGGCATTTTTTATTAATTTTGTTTTAAATTTTAACCGAGTATTTAAGGTTTTTAAAACGATGTTAGAAACCATCCTCTTAATCTACGGTTCGATAGTGAATAAAAAGAAAAAAACAGTTTATTTGGCAAATAATGATAATAGAAAAAAGTTACTTCAAAAAATAAAATATATATCATAAATTTTTTGTCCGTTTTATGGACAATACTCTTGTTTTTTCGTATTTCGAAAGACTGGTATGGAGAACAATAAAAAAAAAATAATAATAATAAAAAATTAAATGAGGATAAATTATACACCCTATTCACATGACTTAAAATAGTGACTATACATTTTTGTTTTTATTTATTTTTTTATTTATTTAATACGGTTTAGATCAAGCGCGAATATGTACGAAAATTAGCCGAGTAAACATTTTAATCGAATAAAATCCGATTATCGCTGCAAATATTTCTCCGAAAATTTTCATAACATTTTTGTTTCCATCATGATCATTTTTTTTTTATAAAACAATAAAATTAAAAGGACGCGCGCGTAATTATTTTTCTTGTTGTCAGTAAACAGAGTTAGAAAAAATATTATTTTGTTTCTTACGGTTAAGTTAAATATTATTTAAACACAAATATATCATTAATTCAATCACAACAAGCATACAAAAATATACAAGATAATATTGCTGACTAAAATATTTCTAGGAAAATGAAAAGAAATAATAAAATTAAAAAAAATATTACAAAACAGAAAATATAAAAATAATATTCAAATCCTCCATTAGCCGTCGAACGTTATGATTAAAAACAAACAAAAAATAAAAATAATAATAACAAAATAATAAGAAATAAAACTATGTAATAAATTTTTTTTAAAGTAAATCGAGTGAAGATTTCGATTACAATTAAGTAATCCACAGTGCTTATAATTATAAAAACGATATTGGTCGTACCATTTCGAAATGCAGAATGGTTGCATTGAGTAATTTTAATTCAGTTTGGAAAGGCAGTAAAGAGGTATACGAAAAAAAAGAGTAACAACTTTTTTTTTTAATTTGTGTATAATTAATAGGTATATGCTTTCACCATTGAACTGAGTGAGACTAATTAATTCGGCTAACGGAGGAGATGTCGTCTAGGGAACACAGATCTCTTGCAATTTCATATCATACAAATTTTATGACTTTGGCAGTATTTAACGTATTTTCTTTTAAATATATATATTTATTTTTTTTTCTTTATTTTTCTGTACATAACGTCGTTAATCGCTAAGGTTTCTGTGTTCCGGGAAAGGGAAAATAGTTGTTTTTTTTTTGTTTAATTTAAGGGCCTTGTTCATTAAAGTGTTGTTTTGGCAAAGTACTTGGAACGCGGTTTTAAAAGAAATACGATTTTTTTATTTGCACTCCAGACCTTATAATACTAATTTGAATGACAGGGCCTTCAAAATTGTTCTTTTCTTTTTTTTCATCTTAACTTTTAAGTAAGTTTTATAAACTTTGACGCTTTGTATAGGTTTGAGTGCTTTCTTTTTGCACATGCTTACATCATTCATTTTTTTTTTGTTTTTTTTTTTTCTTTTCTTTTTTTAATTTACTTAATTAATTTTGATCACTACGATAAGTAATCTGGTGTTGGTTCTGGAACTGCATCGGGGTTAGTGAACAATGGATTGGGGAACTCTGGTGGATGTGGTAATGGACCGACGGTTTTGGGTCGCCGTCTATATGCCATTAGCCAACACGAAACAGCTACAGCCACAGCTACCAGAGCTAGGAGCGCTGTTATTACCAAAGCTATTATTAACCCAACCATTGACACACAGATGTCTTCTACCCGTTGTGCAGCTGGTTTCACTAGAAGTAGGAGAAGAAGAAAAAACAGGATAGAACAATGTTCGTTTCATTAAAATTTGTTAACTTACAGTTTTGCGAATCTGAGAAGCGTTCTTCTCTCCTTTCAAACGTCAGAATAGCATTCGATTGGATGGTTATCTCTTCACGTAATTGTCCTTCGGCACCTTGGTCGTTGGTTGCAATATCCGTGGTGGGAGCGGTCGAATTTTGATCTGCTATTTCACGTCTTCTCCTCTTTCCAAACGCATTGTATCCACGACAATTGACTGGTTGACATTTACCGAAACAGACACGTATATTACATTGGAAGCGAATGTTATCGCTCGAAGGGAATTTGAAAGCGTTGAAGCTTGCAAGTAGACTATTCGTTTCAGCTTGATATTCCCATTCGCCAAATATACTTGGATCGGTAGCACAACCATTTTCATCGGTTACAATGTATTCGTTTTCGACGCTGTCTTCCATAGTTTTGGCTATACAGCTTCTTGCAAAACCGCCGTAAATAGCTGCAGAATGAAAAAAAAATTGATTAGAAAGGTTAGGAGAATATTAGTCACCGAGAATAGGAATCTCTAGATTCAACTGGAGACTGTGTATCCTGTAAACCAAAGCCCGTTCCCAGATATCGATTATTGATTTAGCAGGCTCTCGGTTGACCTATGGTAGGCTAGAGACCGCATCTAAGCTATGGATTACAGAGGACGGCATTGATACACTAGAGAGACTAGTTTTTGTCCTTCGGCCATCATGAGAGATTTGAGTTATAACTACTATTGAAAACATTTTGCGTCCATCCACTAAGAAAAAATATAACTTACTTGCTGGCTCTACATCGACTTGCAGCATAAGATTATCTCCTATTTCGGCCGAGTTAATTTCTTGACCGTTATGAGTTACAATCTTCATTTGACAAATTGGTGGTGGACCAGTATTGGCAATCGTTCCGGCTGTTGTTAACATTGATACATTGAATCCTAGCGTAACATTCTTCTCGCCCGTTTGATAGACGCATTTAATATTGTACGCCTGGGCCTTGTATGTTACGAGTTTCGGATGTTTCTGTATGACAAGCACGAAGCTTGCTATACCGTTCACATGTATCAGTCCGCAATTACCAAACTGAACCTTAAAGATTTCCATTCGGGTTGATGTATCGCCTGATAGATTGACAACACGGCGACACTCTTCCTCCTTGCTGTGACCCTTAACGTACAAGACTCCGTTGAATCCTTGCTCGGAAATATGGATTTGAACTTGTACTCCATCAGCTAGACAGCTGACTTCCATATCCGGTCGTGGAAAGTCTGTACGGAAGTTGGATTGATCTGAAAGTGAATAAGTGTGATTTGTGTAAAGTGTGCTTTCGTTATTATTATTATTATTTTTTAAGAAAACTTACTGCATAGTACATCTGGATTGCCATTGTAACCTACAATACATATGCATACAGCACGATGATTTGTAGCATTACACATAGCGTTCACTCCACATGTCTTATCCTGGCAAGGATCTTCACAAGTCTTAGTTCTAGTGTTGCAATATCTGTTATCAGCACAATCGTAGTCTGATTCACATTCGGGTCGATCGACAGGAACGCATTCGCCTCGGGGAGTTAGTCGATAACCGTGTTCAATTGGACATATACATCTGCCGCGTTCATCGATAACCATACCGCGTTCAAGGGCGCATACACAATGTCCTGTCTCGTCAATCTTGAAGCCCTTTTCAGGCTCGCATGGAGTACAGTATTCGTAAATGTCCAATGCAGATCCTGGTGGGCACACACATTTTCCGTTAATATCTCGTACGAATCCCTTCTCGATATGGCAAAGAGATGCTGAAAAAAGTACCAAAAATTAGTTTTACGTTTAAATCAATCGAACTAAAGAACTTACTTCTATCGCACTGTATAGCTGCATTTCCTTGATATCCTTCCAGACAATCGCAAATCATTGTTCGTACAGGGACTGTGTCCACTACCTTACATCTGGCATTTACACCACATGGTTTAGTAGCATTGCATGGATTGACGCATTCACCAGCTATACAAGCTTTTTGTGACGGGCACTCGTAGTCATATGTGCAAATTTCGTATTTACCTTGAATGCAGACGTTATTGTGAGGAACAGTACCAGCAGGACAAGCACATTCCGGTCTATGATTGTAGACCTTGCAGATTTCGTCGGCAGCACATGCTGCTGTACTTTCGCATGGATCTTGGCATTTTCCATTAACACAAGCTTGGCTGGTCGGACATTCGGTATCGGTTCGACAACCCAGTGGTATACAGGACAATCGAGGATTGCCACTGAAACCTGGTCTGCATTCGCAAACAGCTCTATGATTGATTCCGTAGCATTCTGCCTGAATACCGCACGGATTATTATCCGCTGAGCAAGCTGGAACACATTGTCGGTTTATGCAGGAGTGTTGGGTAGAGCATTCATCGTCAGATCTGCATCCGATCTTAATGCACTCGAATTCGGCATTTCCTTCGTAGCCTTGCTTGCACGAGCAAACTGGCTTATGGTCTTTGATGCGACATTCGGCATTTATTCCGCAATTACAAGGATCCCTGCATATTCCGTTGATACAGGATCTGTCGGCCGGACAATCGGAGTCGGCAATACAGCCACCAACGTCTAAAACAGGTTTCGTTGGTTTGCATGTTCCACTGCCGCTACTAATATATCCTTCAGGACAGATGCAAATCATGGTTCGTACTGGAGATGTTGGTGTTACTTCGCAGCGTGATGGTCGGTCGCATGGTTCCAAAATAGCACATGGGTCGGCGCATTTATTGTTGATGCAAGCCAGTTTGGATGGACAATCTGTATCGAAGGTACATTCTGGGACGATTTCTGGTCTGCAATCGATGTAAGGATTGCCCATGAAACCAGCCGGGCACCGACAGATTGCCAAATGATTTTGGGCTTTGCACTCTGCTCTCGGTGAGCATGGATTATCGTAGAGGCAAGGATCGATGCATTGTTGATTTTCGCATGTCTTCTCCGATGGACAATCGCTATTCGATCTACAGCCTATGATGTTACATCTTTCGTATGGGTTTCCACGGTATCCACTAAGACATTTGCAGTTCGCCTTATTTCCAACAGTGTAGCATTCTGCATTCGGACCACAAGGATCATCGACAATGCATGGATTGATGCAATTTCCGTTGACACAGGCTTGTCCAGAGTCACATTCACGATCGATACGGCAACCCACTGTTCTACATAGGTTGTAGGGATTACCTTCGTAACCTTCGGCACAGGAACAAGAAGCTCTGTGGTTTTGGACGTGACATATTGCGTTCATTCCGCAGTTACATGGATTTCTGCACTGTCTATTGATACAGGCTTCCTGGTCAGAGCAATCGAAATCAGAAGTACAACCGGACGGCGTTTGCAGCACGATAGCGCGACATTCTCCATTTGTATCTGGAACTGTTAGTTCTGGACATTCGCAAACCATCGTTCGCACAGGTACACTGTCCAATACACTGCATTGGGCTGAACTTGCACATGGTGAAAGTTCCTTGCATGGATTGACGCATCTATTGTTTATGCATGCCAACTTGCTAGGACAATCTGGATCGTTACGGCATTCTGGTTCGTTGCTAACGATTGGTCGTCTTTCACAGTATGAGAATGGATTTCCAAGTGGCATATCTTCGGGACATTTGCAAAGTGCGGCATGATTGATCGAATAGCAAACAGCATTTCGAGCACATGGTTCGGTTCCGCAAGGATCGATACATCTATTCTGTACGCAGGCCAAATTGGATGCACATTCGAAATCAGAGTGGCATTCAACACGCTCGCATCTTTGGAACGGATCGCCTTCTAGACCTGCCGGACATCTACATGCTGATCTATGATTCTTTCCGTAGCATTCTGCATTTATCGCACATGGATCATTTACAACGCATGGATTAATACATTCGTTGCTAACACATTGCTTGTCGCTGGCACATTCATCGTCTGATTGGCAACCCAATTTGAAGCAGCCGAACTGTGCATTTCCAGAGAATCCTGGTCGACAATAACACACTGGATGATGATCGCGTACAATACAATCAGCATTCTCGCCACAATTGCAGGGATTAACGCAACGCTCGTTTATGCAGGACTCGGAAAGTGAACATTCTGAGTTCGATTTGCAGCCAATTGTAGTATCACTAGATGCTGTAACGGAAGAAATTTAATTAAAATCAATTACAAAAAATATTTTTAATGAAGAATCCTTACGTGGCACGCATCCTTGTTCTGGAGTTCCAGCGTATCCAACTGGACATCTACAAACTGGTTTTCTATTTTCAGTATGACAGAATGCTCCTCGTCCGCATGGATTAGATTCACATGGGTTCACACATCGTTCGTTGTGACAGGTTCGATCGTATGGGCAATCATCGTTCTTGAAGCATTCCGCTTGTGGAATCACTGACGGAGTTTTAGCTGGTAGAAAAATGAATTGAAAATTATATTTTAACTTCAAGTTTTATCCCTCACTGTTAAATAGGTATGGTGTGTGGCAACACTGCGACTCTATTGTATAAGAAATGTATCTTTGATGCTAGGGTAAGGGGTTCTTATACAGCTAAATGGAAGCAGGTGAGTGAATATAAAAGAACTACAGTAGGTGGGTAGAAACAAAACCCTGAAAATTTAAGGACTGTGACTTCTCAGGGTCGGAGATGAGCATAGAAGTGTCCGACGGACTGGCTCTGTATCCCATTCATCGGGTTGATTGAGACAGCAGTATTTGACAGTCCACTAGGAAGACACGAAGAGAGGCTTGGTATCTGGCACACCTGTGTTTCCGTGGGGTCAAGAGTAGGAAGCCACGCTAGTCTTGTAGTGTGTGGCTGTGATAATCTGGCTTTAGTGGTAAGATCTATCGGAAGTCGAAGTCTGATCCCTAGAATATCATAACACAGTAATTGCATAAACTCCAGGTTGATTCGAGGTGACCAAAAGCATCCTTAATCAAGACTAGAAAAAGAGTTAGATAGAACTGACTTCTGAAGGACTCAGGCATCAAATGGTGTAAAAGTTTAAATATAAGGCGATGGGGCTTTCAAATTAATAAGAGGAGCGTGCGAGATGTACACCACAACAACAACATAATAATTAATAAATTACAGTACTTACGAGTAACGCATTCAATTCTAGGATTTCCTTCATATCCAGGCGGGCAAGTGCAATGTGCGTAGTGATTCTTCGACAAACATTGCGCATTGACACCGCACTGATCTACTCGACAGGCTAACGTGCAAACTCCTCGCAAACATATTTCTGGATCGCCGCAATCTTCGTTCGCTTGACATGCGGGTGTATCGTGTTTGATTGGTACACAATTTCTGGCATTATCGGTGATCATGTCGCTTGGACACTTGCAAATTACTGTTCGAAGCGGTAAGGTATCGAGAACCGAGCATGTTTGTTGTGGCGAACATACGTTCGGATTATTGCAAGGATTCGAGCAGTGATTACTGAAGCAAGCCAGTTGTGATGGACAATCGGCGTCCACTGTACACTCGGGTTCGGGACGTTGTGGCTCGCGTAGAACGGAACAATCAATGAACGGATTGCCAGTTGTTCCAGGCCTGCATTCGCATTGGGGTTGATGATTTCTGCCAATGCAAGTTGCTTGCGGAGCGCAAGTATCCGAATCACATACTGGTCGGCAGGCGCGGTTAAGACGATCGCATGCTTCATGATCGGCACAGTCTTCGTTGTATTGACAATGTCCTGAAATACATGATACGAAGGGATTGCCTTGAGTACCGGATGGGCATACGCATGTTGCTTGATGATTTTGTGCGAGACATTCTGCTCCGGTACCACATTGACGAGATCCGTAGACGCACGGATTCAAACATTTCTCATTCACGCACGCTTTGTCGTATGGACAGTCAGCATTGATCTTACACTCAGCTGGAAGAGAGAAGAGACATTTTTATAGTTATTCCTTTCGGACTCAGTTACTAAGCAGCTTACGTTTGTAACACTGAACTTGTGGATCACCACCCCAACCAGTTGGACAGAAGCATAGTGGACGATGTTGCGATACTCTGCATTCAGCATTTCCTGCGCAAGGATTACTATCGGCGCATGGATCTTGGCAACGTTGGTTGATGCATGCCATCGATGTTGAGCACTCTGAATCTCGTGTACATTCGGGTGTCTTCGCTGAAACTAAAGTTGCAAATGCTGGGATTAATTTAATTATCTTTTTATGTAAAATGAAAATGAGTTCTCACCTTGGTAGCAATTTACAAACGGATCACCTTCTAAGTTCGGTGGACATTTGCAAATGGCTCGGTGGTTTTGAGCTAAGCATTCAGCAGTTCGAGCACAAGGTGAGTTATCAGTGCATGGATTTACGCAAATTGCGTTGCGACATGCTTCGGGATTTGGACATTCGTCGTTGGATCGGCAACCAGGCTCCTTCAGTTCTTCTACAAAGTTTAATTAGAATGAAAATTAATTCGGAAAACAAAGCTAATAATTAGCTAGATGGAGAAAAATCAACAAGATCTAGTGCATGTGCGTGTATTACACATTTTGCAAGTATTTACATTAATTCTCAAAAAATTTATTTAATATACATTATTATTATGCTGAAAGATTGGTCAGAAATGTTTATATTTAAATTTGTCGGTCGCCTAATTTTAAAAACATTTTTAAATCGATGCTTACCTTTTCGGCAGCCTACGTCGGCATCACCAACATATCCAGGTTCGCAGGCACAAACCATAGTTCTAAGCGGTAAGGTGTCTACTACACTGCACGTTGCATATATTCCACACGGTTTTGTAACCGTACAAGGATTTTTGCATTCGCCGCTGAAGCATGCCAATTTGCTTGGACAATCAGCGTCGACTGTGCATTCAGATGTATCCAAATATGGGACTGAAAAAAAGTCGAATTAATACCAATACTTTTTAGAGAAATTGAAATAAAATTACTTGGTGTGCATTTTACGCGAGGATCGCCAGTATAGCTTGGAGGACACCTGCATTGAGCGCGATGGTTATCCACTCGGCATTGTGCTCCTTCGCCACAATCGCAAGGATCTTGACATCTTTCTTGGATACAGGCCAAGTTGTACGAACATTCCGAATCGACAGTACATTCTGGTCGTTCACATCGAACCAATGGATTTCCGCGGTATCCTTCTAAGCAGTGACATCTGGCTTTGTGATTGTAATCAGCTCGGCAAAGTGCATTCGTTCCGCATTGGGTGAATGAGCATGGATCAACGCATTGACGATTTACGCAGGCTTCTATGGCCGGACATTCTTCATCGGATCGACATCCAACTGTAAAATGTAATTAGCGAGAAGTTATTAACAGAAAAGGATTCCCAGATTATTGAGTTGTTGTGGAAATCAGTACTTACGCAAATGGCAGAAAGTTTGTGCGTTGCCAGTGTAACCTTCGTTGCAAACGCACAATGGTCGGTGTAGTTGAACATGGCATTTCGCATTTTGACCACATATGTTTGCCTGTGAGCACGGGTTGCGGCATTCTTGATTAATGCAAGCCTTGTCATTGGAACAATCATTGTCAGTAGTGCATTCGGGTTTCGGTACAATAACATCCATTTGTCGGGAACATTCCAAGTACGGCGAACCGAAGTAGCCAGGTGGACAAGAGCAGAGTGCTCTATGGTTGATTGCATTACAAATTGCATTCAATCCACACGCGTTAACGCAAGGATCTTGACATTTTTGATTTGTGCATGCTCGGTCACGGGGACAGTCTTCGTTTGTAACGCATTCTGGATATATACAGGATGCAGCTCCGTTTACTACTCGACAAATTCCGTTGCTATGGCATGGTGATGGGTTGCATGGGTCGATCGGTTCATCCTTAACTGGTGGATGACATTCGACAAACGGATTTCCAATCATCGGAACTGGGCAACTGCAAATCGGGTTGTGACTGATAGTCTTGCATTGAGCTCCGAAGCCACATACACCTGGACATGGATCAACACACTTGGCATTCATACATGCTTTGTCCAGGGCGCAATCTGAGCTGAGCGTACATTCTGGTTTGCAGCCGTATCCTGTTGGATTTCCAAAGTATCCTGGCAAGCATTCACAGACGGCATTTCCTTTAACATTTCGGCATAACGAATTCAAACCGCATGGCGATGGGTAGCATGGATTCTTCTCTTCGACTGGTTCGCCACGATCTACGATAACTGTGCATTGGCGGAATGCGTTGCCTGTTAGACCGTATGGACAGGAGCAGACTGGAACATGATTTGAGACTGTACAAATTGCCTCGACTCCACAAACTCCTGGACATGGATCCTGACATTTCGACTTAATACAAGCCTTGTTCGAAGAACATTCGGAATTACCAACACATTCAGGTCGGCAACCTTCGTAAGGATTTCCGATAAAGTCTTGAGCGCATTCGCACACAAAGTTGTTATTTTGAACTCTACAGTGCGCATTGGTTCCGCATGGTGACGGGACGCATGGGTTTTTAGGTTCTTCGATTACTGGGACTTGTGGTTCATAACATCTGAAGAACGGATCACCGATAAATCCGGCTCGGCATAAACAATTTGGAATGTGTGCAGAAACACTACATTCTGCATTTTCACCGCAGGATCCTACACAAGGATCACCGCATTTCCGGTTCATACAAGCCAAATTGTAAGCACATTCGTCGTTTGTTGTGCACTCTGGCCGGCAATTCGGTGGGGATCCTAAGAATTCTGGTAGACATGAGCATTGTGCTTGACCGCCATTATTTCGGCATTGAGCATTGAATCCGCATGGGGATGGATTGCATGGATCGTCGTGAACAACTGGTCGAATTTCTGCAATGAAACATGGAGGATTGAATTTCCTGACCTGGTACCGATTTGATGATTTAACCACTTACCTATTGGCCGACAGAAACTGAACGGATTTCCGGTGTAACCTTGTATACATTCGCACATCGCGCGATGTTGTATAGTCTGGCATTCGGCATTTATGCCGCACTTTCCTGGGCAAGGATCGACGCACTTATGATTAACGCAGGAATGTATTTGTGAACAATCCGAATCGGAATAACATTCCAATCGGCAATTTGGTGGTGAGCCCTGGAATCCTGCTATACATGTACAGATAGCTTGTTGATTCTGTTCACGGCATTGACTGTTTGGTCCGCATGGTGACGGTAGGCATGGATTTTGAAGAACAGGCTCTGAAAAGCAAACGAACAATCAATAAAAGATTTGTTTTGTTGTTATTTCAAAATATGTCCTACTTGGAATTCGCTTGCAATCGATGAACGCATCTCCAGTCATATCATCGGGGCATCTGCACATTGCAACGTGGTTAACAACATCGCAAAGAGCATTATTACCACAGGTTCCAGGACATGGATCAACGCATTTGTTTCGTATACAAGACTTATCTCTGGAGCAATCTGAGCTGAGTACACATTCTGGTCGACAGCCGTAGTAGGAGTAAGCGTCTCCTTGGTATTCCGGTATGCATGAGCACACTCCGTTATCGCATTTGGCATTTGGACCGCATGGCGAAGGATAGCAAGGATCGTGTTTGGGCTCATCTTCTGCGTTTGAATTAAAATTTGGTTTTGGAAAAAGCACTTTATACGCAATCAGATGTGAAAACTTACTTGGTGGTGGTGGGGCAGGCTGACAACTTACGAACGGATCTCCGATATATTGTTGTGGGCATGTACAGCTTGGGGTATGGTTTATCACATTGCAAAGGGCATTGAAGCCACATGAACCAGGACAGGGGTCGACACATCTTTCACGGATACAGGCCTTATTACTCGGACATTCTGCACTGATCGTACATTCGGGACGACAATTTGGCGCTGAACCGATGTAGTTCGACAAACAAGTGCACACTGGTGAACCGTTCGAATCTCTACAGTGGGAGTAAGGACCGCAAGGTGATGGATAGCATGGATCTTTGTATCGTTCTTCTTCTTGCTGCGGTGGAATGTATTCGGCTGGAAAAATTAGATAATTTCGATATAACTACCTTGTCTTGAGGTTGATGAAAGAAGACAATTACCAGGTGGGGGATAACATCTGGTGAATGCTTCTCCGGTGAATCCAGGCTTGCATGAGCAAAGCGGACTATGGTTGCGAACATGACACTCTGCATTGATTCCGCAAGTTCCTGGGCATGGATCTTCACACTTTTGATTTATACAAGCCTTATCCGATGGACACTCCGAACTTAGTACACATTCTGGTCGACAGGCTGGCGGACTTCCGAAATATGACGGCAAGCAGCTACAAATAGCTTGATTACCATTCTCTTTGCATTGACTGTTAGGTCCACATGGTGATGGTTGACATGGATTTACGTACTCGACAACAACAGCTGTGAATATACAAAAGTAAAGTTAGAGAAATATATTGAAAAGTCTAAGGGGATTATTTTGGAATTTAGATTTTTAAGAGGCTTACGTTCAGCTGGTCTATTACAATAACGGTAAGGATCTCCTATATATCCTGTAATACAGTTACAAGATGGCACATGGTTTGAAGTGTAGCATTCGGCATTTAAGCCGCACATTCCAGGACATGGATCGCGACATTTGTTTTGAACGCAAGCTTTGTTCGATGGGCAATCAGAGTTTATAACACATTCTGGTCTGCAACCTTCGTAAGGATTACCAAAGTATTCTGGCAAGCATTGACATGAGCCGGCACCATGTTGCTCTCTGCATATAGCATTGATACCACAAGGATTCGGGCTACATGGCAAAACTTGGTCGGATACTGGTGGGTCCTTGAAAACGAAGCATTGCGAGAATGGATCTCCGGTATAGCCCAACGCACATTGGCACATCGGTGTATGACTTATTACTCTACATTCTGCATTTATGGCACATAATCCAGGACAAGGATCTTGACATTTCTGATTCATACAAGCCAAGTGACTGGCACATTCAGAACTTGTTACACATTCAGGTCGACAGTTTGGTGGATTTCCAACGAATTCTCGGATACATGAGCAAGATGGTGAATCTCCCACCACTCTACATTCAGAGTTGGGACCACATGGTGATGGACGGCACGGGTCTTGAGGTTGGACGTCGCGAACAGGAGGTTCAACTGTACGAGTAAAGAATAGGATTGGGTAAGAAGAGTTCATCGACTCACACACTTAAATTATAATACCGATTTGCTGGCACATTATAAACGGATTGCCAGTGTAGCGGCTTGGACAACTACAGAATGGATTATGGTTGACGACACTACATTTGGCGTTGAAACCGCATGTTCCAGGACAAGGATCGCGACACTTCTGGTTCAGGCACGCAAGATTCGGCGGACACTCCGAGTTTGTAGTACATTCAGGTCGACACGAAGGCGGACTGCCAATATATCCCTGGATGCACGAACAGATGGCTTGTTGATTGAATTCTCTGCACTGGCTATTTGGTCCACAGGGTGATGGATGACAAGGATTTGTTATAACTGGTTCTAGAATTTGCGCGATATGAATATAATGTGGTTGGTTTGAAAAGAACAGTTGATGTATACTTGGTACGGGGCTGCATAGAACAAAAGCATTTCCAGTCATATCGTTCGGACAGCTACACATAGGAACGTGGTTGTTTACATTGCATAACGCATTTTGTCCACACGTTCCGGGGCAAGGATCAACACATTTTCGGTTAATACAGGCTTTGTCTCTCGCACAATCTGAGTTCAGTACGCATTCGGGACGGCAACCTGAGTAGGGATCGCCATGATATTCCGGAATACAGGAACATACTCCACCACTGCATACAGCATTTGGTCCACACGGCGAAGGGTTGCATGGGTCGTCCTTGACTATTTCCGCTGTTTCGTTGATATTTTTAAAATTAATAAAGACAATCGAAAAAAAATATGAATGAGTGGGCTTACGTGGTGGTGGGGGTTGAAGACGGCAGTAATTAAATGGATCACCAATATAACCAGCAGGGCATGAACAGAGCGGTGTGTGATTTGCAACACTACATAAGGCTTCTAGTCCGCATGAGCCTGGACAAGGATCGATACATCTTTCGCGAATGCATGCCTTGTTGCTTGGACATTCTGAATTGATTACACATTCGGGTCGACAATTTGGTGGTGATCCAAAGTATCCAGACAGGCAGGAACAAGAGGACGCACCGTTTACTTGACGGCATTGAGCATTTTGACCACATGGTGAAGGAACGCAAGGATCTTTCACTTCGTCTTGCACGATTTCTATCGGTGGTGCTAAGAATTGACATAAGTTGAAGAGAGAATTTGCGGAAAAATAAAAGGGATTCTTACGAGGTATTGGGTAACAGCGTGTAAACGCATCTCCTGTATAGCCTTGTCTGCAAGAACAGAGTGGACTGTGGTTTCTTACGTGACAGTCAGCATTTGTTCCGCATGTTCCTGGGCAAGGATCCACACATTTCTGGTTTACACATGCTTTGTCGTAGGAACACTCGCTACTAATGACACATTCCGGTCGACATCCCGGTGGGCTTCCGACATATGTAGGCAGGCAAGAGCATACAGCTTGACCGTTGATTTCTTGGCACTTACTATTAGGACCACAAGGCGAGGGTTGGCATGGATTTACATACTCGTGTATTATTGCTATTGGACAAAAATAAATTTTTTCAAAATGACGGTTTCTGGTTAGGAGATCGGCAGCCGTGTTAGTAAAATTCAACTAGAATGGAAATTTCCTTACGTGTTTGCGGAATAGTACATAGTCGGTACGGATCACCAATGTATCCGGTAATACAGTTACAAGATGGTAAATGATTAACAACGTGGCATTCGGCATTTTGACCGCAGGTTCCCGGACATGGGTCTTTGCACTTATTTTGAACACAGGCCTTATTTGAAGGGCAATCAGAGTTCAGTATACATTCAGGGCGACATCCTTCATAGGGGTTTCCGAAGTATTCAGGCTGACATTGGCAGGATCCTGCGCCGTTATATACTCGACATACGGCGTTTGAACCACACGGACTTGGGTTGCATGGTTCCAGATGTTCAATAACGGGTTCATGTTGAACTCCGCAGTAGGTGAATGGATCGCCTGTATGTCCAGCCAAGCACAGACAAATCGGACTATGACTTACAACTTTGCATTCGGCATTTGTACCGCATAATCCTGGACATGGATCTTTACATTTCTGATTTATGCATGCCAGATGGCTTGCGCATTCTGAGCTTGTAACGCATTCGGGCCTACAATGGGGTGGAGAACCTACAAATTCTCTCAGGCAGGAGCACGATGGGGAGTCGCCGACTTCTCTACATTCAGAATTTGGTCCACAAGGCGACGGCTGACAAGGATTTGGCGGTTGAACGTCATGAACCGGTTGAACTATGGAAATTATATTAGTGCCGATTCTTTAAAATAGATATGGTTCTTCGTTTTACTTATTGGTGAGCAGCTGATGAATGGGTTTCCTGTGTGTCGTTCGGGACAACTACAGAATGGATTGTGATTTACAACAGAGCATCTTGCATTGACGCCGCAAGTTCCAGGGCATGGGTCTCTACACTTCTGATTTATGCAAGCTTCAGTTAAAGGACATTCCGAGTTTGATGTACATTCTGGCCGACAGTTCGGGGGGCTTCCAATGTATCCTATAATGCAGGTGCAAACAGCTTGTTGATTTATTTCGCGACACTGGCTGTTTGGTCCACACGGAGACGGCTGACATGGATTTTGAATAACCGGGGCTACAATGATCTTAGTTATATCAGATTTCTTGTAAATTTTTTCGACAGTCTTACGTGGAATAGGGTTGCATTGAATGAAAGCATTTCCTGACGTTCCATCGGGGCATCTGCACATCGGTACATGGTTCATAACGTCACAGAGGGCATTTGGTGCACAGGTCCCAGGACAAGGATTAACACATTTATTTCTAATACAGGCTTTGTCTCTTGCGCAGTCTGCGTTAAGTACGCACTCTGGCCTACATCCTGAGTAAGGATCGCCATGGTATTCCGCTATACAAGTACAGATTCCGTCACTACATACGGCATTCGCTCCACAAGGAGATGGGTAACATGGGTCATCCTTAACAGGTTCAGCTATATGAAGATTAAAACTCGATACAAAAGAAATTCATTATTGAAATTGCACCATTCTTACGTGGTGGTGGTGGTGCAGGATTACAAATGGTGAATGGATCACCGGTATAACCTGTGGGACATGTACAACTTGGTGTGTGGCTAATGACATTGCAAATCGCTCCAAATCCACAAGATCCTGGACATGGGTCAATACATTTCTCTCGAATACAGGCCTTATTACTTGGGCATTCAGCATTTATAGAGCATTCAGGACGGCAGTTTGGCGGGGATCCAATATAAGTTGGAAGGCAAGAGCACGACGGTGCTCCACTGATATCGCGACATTCGGCGTTTTGACCACAAGGTGATGGCACACATGGATTATGGTATTCCTCGTGTTCAATTTGTGGGGGAGGAGCTAAAATATTTGAGTTAGATATATCCCTTTCGGTAAAGAAATATTCGATCATACGTGGTATTGGGTAACATCTCGTAAAGGCGTCTCCTGTATAACCTTGGTTGCACGAACATAGCGGACTGTGGTTTCTAACACGGCATTCGGCATTGGTTCCACAAGTACCAGGACATGGATCGACACATTTTTGATTCACACAAGCTTTGTCGTACGAACATTCGCTACTGATGACACATTCGGGTCGGCAACCTGGCGGACTGCCAACATAGTTTGGTAAACAAGAGCAGATGGCCTGTTCATTCAACTCCTTGCATTGGCTGTTGGGTCCACAAGGCGATGGCTGACAAGGGTTTACATACTCATGTACGATTGCTGTTTGGGAAAGAATTTACAAGGAATAAGTATCGACATTGGGTTGGAATGTAGCGGAGTTAGTTAGGGTTAAAGTTTCTAGTAATAATGGATTGTTGGATATAATTGTTCTTACGTTCAGCTGGAATGGAACAGAATCGATACGGGTCTCCAGTGTATCCTGTAATACAAGTACAAGATGGCAGGTGATTTATAACATGGCATTGGGCATTTTGTCCACAAGTTCCTGGGCATGGATCTTTGCATTTATTTTGTACGCAGGCTTTATTGGAAGGACAGTCTGAGTTAACAACACATTCAGGTCGGCATCCTTCGTATGGATTTCCGTAGTATTCTGGAAGGCATTGGCAAGCTCCTGCTCTATTTTGTTCGCGACAAATAGCATTCGCTCCACAAGGACTTGGATTACATGGATTGATCAGTTCTGGTTGTGGATCTCTCTGTATAGTGCATTGAGTGAATGGATCACCAGTGTATCCAACGCGACAGATACACATCGGAGTATGGCTTATGACGCGACATTCAGCGTCTGCACCACATAGTCCTGGGCAGGGATCTTTACATTTCTGATTGACGCAAGCTAAATGGCTTGAGCATTCTGAGCTAGTGACGCATTCAGGCCTACAGTTCGGTGGAGATCCTACAAACTCTTGTAAACAGGAGCATGATGGTGAATCCCCGACTACTCTACATTCGGCGTTAGGTCCGCACGGAGATGGTTGGCAAGGATTTTGTGGCTGAACATCGTGCACAGGTTCGACTAATTAAATTATTTTAGTTACGGATTATTGTAATACGGTAATTTTAGATAATATTACTTATTGGTGAACAGCTTATAAATGGATTTCCAGTATGACGGTCAGGACAACTACAGAATGGATTGTGATTGACAACTGTGCATCTGGCACTTAGTCCACAAGTTCCAGGACATGGATCTCCACATTTCTGATTGAGACAAGCTTGATTTAATGGACATTCCGAGTTCGTGGTACATTCCGGTCGGCAGTTCGGTGGGCTTCCAATATATCCTAAGACGCAAGAGCAGACGGCTTGTTGATTTATTTCCCGACATTGGCTGTTCGGACCACATGGAGATGGTTGGCATGGGTTTTGAATAATGGTTGCTAAAATTTTCGTAGTTAGAGCGTGTATGGATATGAACGGAGTTATAGGCTTACGTGGAATTGGAGTGCATTGAATAAATGCATTTCCTGACATTCCATCAGGACATCTACACATCGGAACGTGGTTGATAACATCACAAATGGCAGTTTGAGCACACGTGCCAGGGCAAGGATTTACGCATTTACTGTGTATACAAGCTTTGTCTCTGGAACAGTCTGAGTTTAGCACACATTCAGGTCTACAGCCGGAGTACGGGTCGCCATGGTATTCAGCAATACATGTACATGTTCCTCCATTGCATACTGCATTGGTACCACACGGTGAAGGATAGCACGGATCGTCCTTAACGGGTTCGGCTATGTTATAAGGCAAGTTTTATAGATGTTTGATTTCAATTATATTTTCTGATAGTATCTTACGTGGCGGAGGCGGAGCGATATTGCAAATAGTGAACGGATCACCAGTATAACCTGTAGGACAAGTGCAACTAGGAGTGTGGTTTATTACGTTGCAGATTGCTCTAACTCCACATGATCCAGGACATGGATCTATGCATTTCTCACGAATACAGGCCTTGTTACTTGGACATTCAGAATTTATTGTACACTCTGGTCGACAGTTGGGCGGAGATCCTATATAAGTGGGGAGACAAGAACAAGATGGTGAACCATTGATATCACGGCACTCGGCGTTTTGTCCACATGGAGACGGAACACATGGATTGTGGTATTCTTCATATTCGATTTTAGGTGGTGGTGCTGTAATATTAAAATTTGGTTCAGACTGTAGAGGAAAGTATTTTTTTTGTTCTTACGAGGTATTGGATAGCATCTTGTAAATGGATCGCCTGTATATCCTTGCTTACAAGAACACAGTGGACTATGATTTCGGACTTGGCATTCGGCATAAGTTCCACATGTTCCAGGGCACGGGTCTACACATTTCTGATTTACGCAGGCTTTGTTATACGGACATTCGGTACTTATAACGCATTCCGGCCGGCAACCAGGCGGACTGCCGACATAGTTTGGCAAACAGGAGCAAATAGCTTGCCCATTCAATTCTTTGCACTGACTATTGGGTCCGCACGGTGATGGTTGGCATGGATTGACATATTCTTGCACGACAGCTAAAGAATTACAAAGTTAAAATTTATAGAGATATTGGGGCTAAGATAGGTATGGATATAATCATTGGTTTTTTGAATTAATGTTTGTTTAACATAACGTAAAAAAGTTAGTACAGGAGGATAGAAAATCTTACGTTTTGGAGGTAGATTACAGAATCGGTATGGATCTCCAGTGTATCCGGTGATGCAGGTACATGACGGTAGGTGATTTACAACGTGACATTCTGCGTTCTGGCCGCAAGTGCCTGGACATGGATCCTTGCATTTATTTTGGACACAAGCCTTGTTCGAAGGACAATCAGAATTCAAAATGCATTCAGGACGACATCCTTCATAGGGATTTCCAAAGTACTCAGGTAAGCATTGGCACGATCCAGCTCCATTCTGTTCTCTACAAATGGCGTTAGCTCCACAAGGACTTGGATTGCAGGGATTGATATACTCGGGTATTGGATCTCTTTGAATACTACATTGGGTAAACGGATCACCAGTGTGTCCAGCATTACAAATACACATCGGTGTATGACTTATGACACGACATTCAGCGTTCGTTCCACATAATCCTGGGCAAGGATCTTTACATTTCTGATTTATACATGCTAAATGACTGGCACATTCCGAGCTGGTAACGCATTCAGGTCTGCAATTTGGTGGTGATCCTATAAACTCTTTGAGACACGAACAGGATGGGGAATCTCCAACTTCTCTACATTCAGAGTTCGGTCCACATGGTGATGGTTGGCACGGATTTTGGGGTGGAGCATCAGATACTGGTTCAACTATATCGAAATCGAAAGTAAGTAACAGATTTTGGAAAAGGTAAATGGAGGTTAATTACTGATTGGCGAACAGCTTATGAAGGGACTTCCAGTATGACGATCAGGGCAACTACAGAATGGATTATGATTTACAACAGTGCATCGGGCGTTGTGTCCGCAAGTTCCAGGGCAAGGATCCCTACATTTTTGGTTCAAACAAGCTTGGTTTAGCGGGCACTCGGAGTTAGTGGTGCATTCTGGTCGACAGTTCGGTGGGCTTCCAATGTATCCTAGAACGCAGGAGCAGACAGCTTGTTGATTTATTTCGCGACACTGGCTGTTCGGTCCACACGGAGACGGTTGGCAAGGATTTTGTATAACTGGTACTAGAAGAACTGCAGTTAGTATTTGACTGACTGCGTTAGGGAAAAAAATCTTACGTGGAATAGGACTACATTGAATAAATGCATTTCCTGACATTCCGTCAGGGCATCTGCACATCGGTACATGGTTTATTACATCGCAAATAGCATTGTGACCGCAAGTTCCTGGACAAGGATTAACGCATTTGTTACGAATGCAAGCCTTATCTCGAGAGCAGTCCGAATTTAGTACGCATTCAGGTCTACAACCGGAGTATGGGTCACCGTGGTATTCTGGGATACAGGTGCAGATTCCGTCATTACAAACAGCATTGGGTCCACAAGGAGATGGATTGCATGGATCATCCTTTACTGGTATCGCTACAGTAACGCATAAATATGGTATTATTGGGCTCTTCTACAAAAACATTATTTGCTTACGTGGTGGGGGAGGAGCGAGGTTACAAATGGTGAATGGATCACCGGTATAACCTGTGGGACATGTACAACTTGGTGTGTGGTTTATTACGTTGCAGATGGCACTAACTCCGCATGATCCTGGACATGGATCTATACATTTCTCTCGAATACAGGCCTTATTACTTGGACACTCCGCATTAATGGAGCATTCCGGACGGCAGTTAGGTGGAGATCCAATGTAGGTTGGAAGGCAAGAACACGACGGAGCTCCATTGATATCTCGACACTCAGCGTTTTGACCACATGGTGATGGAACACAAGGATTGTGATATTCTTCGTGTTCAATTTGTGGGGGTGGGGCTAAAATAGTTTAATTAGATGGTTGCATTTGGGCATCGAAGTATTCGATCTTACGAGGTATAGGGTAACATCTGGTGAATGCGTCTCCAGTAAAACCTTGCTTACAAGAGCAGAGTGGACTGTGGTTTCTAACGTGACACTCGGCGTTCGTTCCGCATGTTCCAGGACATGGATCGACACATTTTTGATTTACGCATGCTTTGTCATAAGCACATTCGCTACTTATAACACATTCTGGTCGGCAACCTGGTGGGCTTCCGACATAATTGGGTAGGCACGAACATACTGCTTGGCTATTGATTTCCTTACATTGACTATTGGGGCCACAAGGCGATGGTTGACATGGATTGACGTATTCATGAACAATAGCTAGTGAATTTAATAGATATTAAGCAAGTTGATTTCATGTCTTTGAGATTTAGTTATATTTTGAGGTGAAGTTAGTATTAGTAAATTGTAACAAAATTTAGTTTTCTCCTTACGTTCGGGTGGAATGCTACAGAACCGGTATGGATCTCCAGTATATCCCGATATACAAGTACATGACGGCAGATGGTTTACAACATGACATAGAGCGTTTTGACCACAGGTTCCTGGGCAAGGATCCTTGCACTTATTTTGAACGCATGCCTTATTCGAAGCACAGTCCGAGCTTAGAATACATTCAGGTCGGCATCCTTCGTAGGGATTTCCAAAATATTCGGGTAAACATTGGCATGATCCTGCTCCATTTTGTTCTTTACAGATGGTATTAGCACCGCAAGGACTTGGGTTGCACGGGTTAATATGTTCCGGTTCAGGATCTCGTAATATGGAGCATTGCGAGAATGGATCGCCAGTATATCCTATTGTGCAAATACACATTGGTGTATGGCTAATTACTCGACATTCGGCATTCGCTCCACACAATCCTGGACAGGGATCCTTGCATTTTTGATTTATGCATGCTAAATGACTTGCACATTCTGAACTGGTAACGCATTCCGGTCTACAATTTGGCGGAGAACCTATAAATTCTTGTAGACAAGAGCATGATGGTGAATCTCCTACAACCCTGCATTCAGAGTTTGGTCCGCACGGAGATGGCTGGCATGGATTTTGTGGTGGTTCGTCATGGACAGGTTCAACTAATAATATTGATAATTAGATTACGCAACATGGAGCAATGCTTGGAAAATTTACTTATTAATGCGCAGCTTATAAATGGATTTCCAGTGTGACGATCAGGACAACTACAGAACGGGTTATGATTTACAACTGAGCATCTGGCATTAAGGCCACAAGTTCCAGGACATGGATCTCTGCATTTCTGATTCAGACAGGCTTGGTTGAGTGGACATTCAGAGTTCGTGGTACATTCCGGTCGACAATTCGGTGGGCTTCCAATGTATCCTAGAATGCAGGAGCAGACGGCTTGTTGATTGATTTCGCGGCACTGGCTATTTGGCCCACAGGGAGAGGGTTGGCATGGATTTTGTATGACTGGTGCTGTAAATAACTAGGTTAAGCTATGCTATACAACTAAGGTAACGCTGTATCTTACGTGGAGTAGGACTGCACTGTATAAATGCATTTCCTGACATTCCATCAGGACATCTACACATTGGTACATGGTTAATAACATCGCAGAGTGCGTTCTGTCCACACGTCCCTGGACAAGGATTGACGCACTTGTTTCGTATGCAGGCTTTGTCTCTAGCGCAGTCGGAGTTTAGGACGCATTCAGGTCTGCAACCCGAGTACGGATCACCATTGTATTCGGCAATACAAGTGCAAATACCGGCATTGCATATGGCGTTCGGACCACAAGGGGATGGATAGCATGGGTCGTCCTTAACTGGTTCAGCTACATGGTTAAGAATTAGGTGGTTGAGAACTTTAAAACATAATTCTATATTGTTCTTTCTTACGTGGTGGAGGTGGTGCTAAATTACAGACTATAAACGGATCACCGGTGTAGCCAACGGGGCAGGTACAACTGGGAGTGTGGCTTATAACGTTACAGATTGCTCCAACTCCACATGATCCTGGACAAGGATCCACACATTTCTCTCGAATGCAGGCCTTGTTACTGGGACATTCGGCATTTATTGAGCATTCTGGATGACAGTTCGGTGGAGATCCAATGTAAGTCGGGAGGCAAGAGCACGATGGTGCTCCATTGATATCGCGACATTCGGCGTTTTGACCACATGGAGATGGTACACAAGGATTTCGATATTCCTCGTGTTCGATTTGTGGTGGTGGGGCTAAAAAATGTTGGTCACATATGAAAAATGCTGCACATTGATGTATTGGATAGATCTTACGAGGTATTGGGTAGCATCTGGTGAACGCATCGCCTGTATAACCTTGATTGCAAGAACAAAGAGGGCTATGGTTTCGTACGTGGCATTCTGCATTAGTTCCACACGTTCCGGGGCAGGGGTCGACACATTTCTGGTTAACGCACGCCTTATCATAGTCACATTCACTGCTAATAACGCACTCAGGACGGCATCCAGGTGGACTGCCGACATAGTTTGGCAGACATGAACAGACCGCTTGGCTATTGACTTCTCTGCACTGACTGTTCGGACCACACGGTGATGGTTGACAAGGATTGACATATTCATTTTTGATTGCTATGGGATTGAAAGTTGACAAATATTCAGGGTTCATTACATAAGCACAGTGAATTAAGTTAATTTAGTGGTACATATTCTTTTAAGATTTCATTCTTCATATTTGAAATAGATAGTAAATAGTTTTAGTATAGAATATTTATAGCATTGAACAGGTGACTAAAGGAACGGCTGGTTACTTTTGTAAGCACGAACGTGAATGAGCCCGAAATATTTTTCTAGGTAAGTCGTAGTGGCAAAGTATTTTCGATTGTATATGCCGATGCAGCCTTTAGTACTACTACTATAGCTACAACTTCGACAAATTCGTCTTACAAACTGTTTTGTCAGACGTCTCCTTTAGTTTCTTGCTCAATGACTTATAGTAATGACGGTAAGTAGTCAAGTTTAATGGGATTGTAAGCAGTAGGGTATATAAATATGTTAGCACTCCGAGATACTCTTATAATGTCAATTTAAGAAGAGAATTTGACACATTCGAGATCAGAGCTTAATTTTAAGCGCTTAAATTTTACGTTGAAGTTGAGATATTTTGATATTAAGCATTCTACAAATCAAGGAATTAGTCCGAACTTCCTGTCGTTTAAATTCTTGTTTTGTATTATGACATATATAGAGAATTTTATATTTTGGGAGATTAAGTAGTTAAATCAGAAACTTATATTAAAAGCAGTGTACCAAAGTCACTGATTTTACGCAACTTTGGTAATGTTTGTTAATCCTGGCAAATCAAACGTTTCGTTTGCCAATTAAGTTAAGAATTGAGACCTCTATCATAGATGAACGAATTATCAGCGTGGCAGTAGTAGTTAGTCAATTTGATTTTCAAAGTAAGGATAATGTAAAAAATATTTAAAGTAACAAAAACAAATCTTACGTTCAGCTGGGATACTACAGAATCGATATGGATCGCCTGTGTATCCAATAAAGCAATTACAAGAAGGAAGATGATTTACAACGTGACACTCCGCATTTTGACCACAAGTACCGGGGCATGGGTCCTTGCATTTATTTTGAACGCAGGCTTTATTTGATGGACAATCGGAATTGAGGATACATTCGGGACGACAGCCTTCATAGGGATTTCCAAAATATTCGGGCAGGCATTGGCAAGAACCGGCTCCATTTTGCTCTCTACAGATAGCATTAGCTCCGCATGGACTTGGGTTGCATGGATTGATGTTTTCAGGCACAGGATCTCTTTGAATAGCACATTGTGTAAATGGATCACCAGTGTGCCCGGCAAGGCAAATGCACATCGGTGTATGACTTATGACACGACATTCCGCATTCGCACCACACAATCCTGGGCAAGGATCCTTGCACTTTTGATTTATGCACGCTAAATGGCTTGCACATTCGGAACTAGTTACACATTCCGGTCTACAATGAGGTGGAGAGCCTACAAATTCTTTTAAACAGGAACAAGATGGTGAGTCTCCAATAACTCTGCATTCAGAGTTGGGTCCACATGGTGATGGCTGGCAAGGGTTTTGCGGTGGTACATCATGAACAGGTTCGACTAATAACATTGATATTTAGATTACGCAACATGGAGCAATGCTTTGAAAATTACTTATTAATGTGCAACTGATAAATGGATTTCCAGTGTGACGATCAGGACAACTACAGAACGGATTATGATTTACAACGGAGCATCTGGCATTAAGGCCACAAGTTCCAGGACATGGATCTCTGCATTTCTGATTCAGACAGGCTTGGTTGAGTGGACATTCAGAGTTCGTGGTACATTCCGGTCGACAGTTTGGTGGACTTCCAATGTATCCTAGAATGCAGGAGCAGACGGCTTGTTGATTGATTTCGCGACACTGGCTGTTCGGTCCACACGGGGATGGTTGGCAAGGATTTTGTACTACGGGAGCTGTAATAATCGGCGTTAAAACTTTGATCCTTTTTATTTTGTTAGGAGGCTTACGTGGAATTGGACTGCATTGTATAAACGCATTTCCAGACATTCCGTCTGGGCATCTGCACATCGGGATATGATTGATAACGTCGCATAGAGCATTTGAAGCACAGGTTCCGGGGCAAGGATTCACGCATTTGTTTCGGATGCAAGCCTTATCCCTGGCGCAGTCCGAGTTTAATACACACTCAGGTCTACAACCTGAATAAGGATCTCCATGATATTCCGCTATACAAGTACAGACTCCATTATCGCAAACAGCATTTGGACCACAAGGAGATGGATGGCATGGGTCATCGTGAACAGGCTCGGCTATATTAATAATTCAAAGTGGTGGTAATTACCATATTCACAGTAAACTTTATGATTCTTACGTGGTGGAGGAGGTGCAAGATTACAAGTAATGAACGGATCTCCGGTATATCCGGTTGGACATGTGCAGCTGGGAGTGTGGCTTATAACATTGCAAGTGGCTCCAAAGCCACATGATCCTGGGCATGGGTCTGTACATTTTTCTCTAATACAGGCCTTATTACTGGGGCATTCGGCATTTATTGTACACTCTGGGCGACAATTTGGAGGCGATCCTATATAAGTAGGTAGACAAGAACAAGATGGTGCACCATTTATATCTCGACATTCGGCGTTTTGACCACAAGGAGAGGGTACACATGGATTACGATATTCTTCTTGTTGGATTTGTGGTGGTGGTGCTAAAAAATTACGGTTTTATTTAAGTTATGCCCGTGAGAAAAGTATTTAAGGGATCTTACGAGGTATTGGGTAACATCTTGTGAAGGCGTCTCCAGTAAAACCTTGGCGGCAAGAACAAAGTGGACTGTGATTGCGAACATGACATTCGGCATTAGAGCCACAAGTTCCTGGACAAGGATCCACACATTTCTGATTAACACATGCTTTGTCGTAAGGGCATTCGCTACTAATTACACATTCTGGTCGACAGGCGGGTGGGCTTCCGACATAGTTTGGTAAGCAGGAGCAGACCGCTTGATTATTGATCTCTTTACATTGACTGTTCGGACCACAAGGTGATGGTTGGCAAGGATTTACGTACTCATGAACAATCGCTACAAAAGAAATACATGATTGTTTTTTAAAGGCATGGATTGCTAGTTGTTACGGTAGGTTTAGAGTTAGTTAAACACAATATAAAATTAGGAAAATTCTTACGTTGGGCTGGGATACTACAAAATCGATATGGATCACCAGTGTATCCTGTTATACATGTACATGATGGCAGGTGGTTCACAACATGGCATTCAGCGTTTTGGCCACAAGTACCAGGGCATGGATCTTTGCATTTATTCTGTACGCAGGCTTTATTTGAAGGGCAGTCTGAATTCAATATACATTCTGGGCGACATCCTTCGTATGGATTTCCAAAGTATTCAGGTAGACATTGACATGATCCAGCTCCATTCTGTTCTCTACAGATGGCATTAGCTCCACATGGGCTTGGGTTGCAAGGGTTGATATATTCTGGTACTGGATCTCTCTGGATACTACATTGTGTGAACGGATCACCAGTGTGTCCTGCATTGCAAATACACATCGGTGTATGACTTATGACACGGCATTCAGCATTCGTTCCACATAATCCTGGGCAAGGATCTTTACATTTTTGATTGATGCATGCTAAATGGCTTGCGCATTCTGAGCTTGTCACACATTCGGGTCTACAGTTGGGAGGAGATCCAATAAAGTCAATAAGGCATGAGCATGACGGCGAGTTTCCTATTTCACGACATTCAGAATTGGGTCCACATGGTGAAGGTTGGCATGGATTTTGAGGTATAACATCATGAACAGGTTCAACTAAGAATATAAAGTTATAGTAGTCTGTCTAATAGAACAAGTCGGCATTTGTGTACTTATTGGCGAGCAGCTAACAAATGGATTTCCGGTATGACGATCTGGGCAACTGCAGAACGGATTGTGATTGACAACAGAGCAGCGTGCGTTGTGGCCACAAGTTCCAGGGCACGGGTCTCTACATTTTTGGTTCAAACATGCTTGGTTCAGTGGACATTCGGAATTGGTGGTACATTCAGGACGACAGTTCGGTGGGCTTCCAATGTATCCAAGAACGCAGGAGCAGACAGCTTGTTGATTTATTTCACGGCACTGGCTATTTGGTCCGCATGGTGATGGTTGGCAAGGATTTTGTATAATGGGCGCTAAAATAACTGCAGTTAGTATTAGGAAATTTGCATTGTTTTTAGAATCTTACGAGGAATAGGATTGCATTGAATAAATGCATTTCCTGACATTCCATCTGGGCATCTACACATTGGGACGTGGTTTATTACATCGCAAATGGCGTTATGGCCACAAGTTCCTGGGCAAGGGTTGACACATTTACTTCGAATACAAGCCTTGTCGCGAGCACAATCGGAGTTAAGTACGCATTCCGGTCTACAACCAGTGTATGGATCACCATGGTATTCAGCAATGCAAGTGCAAATTCCGTCGTTACAAACTGCATTCGACCCACAAGGAGATGGATTACAAGGGTCGTCTTTAACGGGTTCTACTACAGTATTAAGAATTAATCATTAAAGTAATTGATGACAAAATATAGCCATTTTCTTACGTGGTGGCGGTGGTGCCAGATTGCAAACGGTAAATGGATCACCGGTATATCCTGTCGGACATGTGCAACTAGGTGTGTGGTTTATAACGTTACATATTGCGCTTAATCCACACGAACCAGGGCATGGGTCCATACATTTCTCTCGAATGCAGGCCTTGTTACTAGGACATTCGGCGTTGATGGTGCATTCTGGGCGGCAGTTGGGTGGAGAACCGATATAAGTTGGAAGACAAGAGCAAGATGGTGCTCCATTGATATCCCGACATTCAGAATTTTGACCGCATGGTGATGGGACACATGGATTACGATATTCCTCGTGTTCAATTTGTGGTGGTGGGGCTAAAATTGGATTATTTGAATTTGTTCTTAAGACAATGTTGATTTTGCAAGTCTTACGAGGAATTGGATAGCATCGTGTGAAAGCATCTCCAGTGTAACCATGATTACATGAACACAGTGGACTATGATTTCGAACGCGACATTGAGCATTTGTTCCACAAGTTCCTGGACAAGGATCAACACATTTCTGATTCACGCAGGCTTTATTGTAAGGACATTCGGTACTAATTACACACTCTGGCCGACAGGCAGGTGGGCTTCCCACATAATTTGGCAGGCATGAACAAACGGCTTGACTATTTATTTCCTTACATTGGCTGTTGGGTCCACACGGTGATGGTTGGCATGGGTTTACGTATTCGTGAACTATTGCTAAATTATAAATTCAGTTTTTAAAATATTTCTAATTGTAGTTAAGCTGTGTGACACAGGTTAGTAAAATTGGATTTCTTGATAAATTCTTACGTTGAGCTGGAACACTACAGAAGCGATATGGGTCCCCGGTGTATCCAGTAATACAGGTACACGATGGTAAATGATTTACAACGTGACATTCGGCATTTTGACCGCAGGTACCTGGACATGGATCCTTGCACTTATTTTGAACACAGGCCTTATTCGATGGACAATCAGAGTTTAGGATACATTCAGGGCGACATCCTTCATAGGGATTTCCAAAATATTCCGGTAGGCATTGACATGATCCGGCTCCATTCTGTTCTCTACAGATGGCATTCGCTCCACAAGGACTTGGATTACATGGATTGATACGTTCAGGCACTGGATCTCTCTGTATAGTGCATTGACTAAATGGATCACCAGTGTGCCCAGCAGTACAGATGCACATTGGTGTATGACTAATTACTCGGCATTCGGCATTTGCACCACACAATCCTGGACAAGGGTCTTTGCATTTTTGATTTATGCATGCCAGATGGCTAGCACACTCGGAGCTAGTGACACACTCAGGCCGGCAATTCGGTGGCGATCCTACAAATTCGCTGAGACAAGAGCAAGATGGTGAATCTCCAACTACTCTGCATTCAGCGTTGGGTCCGCATGGAGATGGTTGGCAGGGATTTTGTGGTGGCTCGTCACGAACAGGTTCAACTAATTAGAATAGAACTAAAGAACTGGACTTAACGTGATAATTGAATAAATTACTTAGTGGCGAACAGCTTATAAATGGATTTCCAGAATGGCGATCAGGGCAACTGCAGAAGGGATTGTGATTTACAACTGTACATCTAGCATTATGACCACAAGTTCCTGGACATGGATCTCGACATTTTTGATTCAGACACGCCTGGTTTAGGGGGCATTCAGAGTTGGTGGTACATTCCGGTCGACAATTCGGTGGGCTGCCAATGTATCCTAGAACACAGGAGCAAACAGCTTGTTGATTTATTTCGCGACACTGGCTGTTCGGTCCACATGGTGATGGTTGGCAAGGATTTTGAATAACTGGTGCTGTAATAGCTGCAATTAGCATTTTTCCTGACGGAAAGTTCTTCTCTAAAAAATCTTACGTGGAATAGGACTGCATTGGATAAATGCATTTCCAGACATTCCTGCAGGACATCTACACATAGGGACATGATTGATAACATCGCAAATAGCATTATGGCCACATGTTCCTGGGCATGGATTGATACATTTGCTTCGAATACAAGCCTTGTCTCGAGCACAATCCGAATTGAGAACGCATTCAGGTCTACAACCGGAGTATGGGTCTCCATGGTATTCGGGTATACAGTTACAAATTCCATCATTGCATACAGCATTGGGACCACAAGGTGAAGGATTGCATGGATCGTCTTTAACCGGTTCAGCTACAAGGTTAACAAATTTGTATAGATGTTCTTAAGAGCGTCTGCTAAATTATCTTACGTGGTGGCGGTGGAGCAAGATTACAAATGGTAAATGGATCTCCAGTGAAACCAACAGGACAAGTACAACTTGGAGTGTGGTTTATTACATTGCAAATTGCACTGACTCCACAGGATCCTGGACATGGATCGATACACTTTTCGCGAATACAGGCCTTGTTACTGGGACATTCAGCATTTATAGAGCATTCAGGACGGCAGTTAGGCGGGGACCCGATATAGGTTGGAAGGCAAGAGCAAGACGGAGCACGATTGATATCCCGACATTCTGCATTTTGACCGCATGGTGATGGCACACATGGATTATGATACTCCTCGTGTTCAATTTGTGGTGGTGGGGCTAAAATATTTTTATTAGATACAGTCTCTTCCTGGAATTAATAAAGCTTACGCGGTATAGGATAACATCTCGTAAATGCGTCGCCTGTATATCCGTGCCTACATGAGCAAAGCGGGCTGTGGTTTCGGACGCGGCACTCCGCATAGGTTCCACAGGTTCCCGGGCAAGGATCTACACATTTTTGATTTACGCATGCCTTATCGTAAGGGCATTCGGTACTTATTACACATTCTGGTCGACAGGCAGGTGGGGTTCCAACGTATGTGGGTAAGCATGAGCAAACAGCTTGGCTATTAATTTCCTTACATTGGCTATTAGGGCCACACGGAGAAGGTTGGCATGGGTTCACGTATTGGTTAACGATCGCTAAAGAGAACCAATTTGATTAGCTTATCGGTTAGTAAATTGTGTGTTCTGTTAAAGGAAACTCCACTTCAAATCGATTTTATGTGAGTTCATTAATTTTACGAATTTTAGTTTTCTAATGGATTTTTTGTATCTATTTATTTGATTTGGAGTGGAAATATTCGGGAAAGGGAAAATTTTCTTACGTTGCGCTGGTATTGAGCAGAAGCGATATGGGTCTCCAGTATATCCGGTTATACAGTTGCAGGATGGCAAATGGTTGACAACGTGACATTCGGCATTTTGGCCACAGGTACCTGGACATGGATCCTTGCACTTATTTTGAACACAGGCCTTATTCGATGGACAGTCGGAATTGAGGATACATTCGGGACGACATCCTTCATAGGGGTTTCCGAAGTATTCAGGTAAACATTGACACGATCCAGCTCCATTTTGTTCGCGGCATACGGCATTCGCTCCACATGGACTTGGATTGCATGGATTTACATTCTCGGGTTGTGGGTCTCTCTGGACACTACAGAAAGTGAATGGATCACCGGTGTGACCTGCATTGCATATACACATCGGAGTATGACTTATAACACGACATTCAGCATTTGTTCCGCACAATCCTGGGCAGGGATCCTTGCATTTCTGGTTTATGCATGCAAGGTGACTAGCGCATTCTGAACTAGTAACACATTCCGGCCTACAGTTCGGAGGGGATCCTACAAATTCTTTAAGGCAAGAGCATGATGGTGAGTCTCCTATTTCGCGACATTCGGAATTAGGTCCACATGGTGATGGTTGGCAAGGATGCAGAGGAACGACATCACGAACAGGTTCAACTGAGAAATTAAAATTGTAAGACTTTTCCTAGTGATAATGTACTAATTTTTACTTATTGGCGAGCAGCTAACGAAAGGATTTCCGGAGTGACGGTCAGGACAGCTACAGAATGGGTTGTGATTTACTACCGTACATCTTGCATTATGACCACAGGTTCCAGGACAAGGATCTCTACACTTTTGGTTTAGACATGCTTGACTTAGGGGGCATTCGGAGTTCGTTGTACATTCTGGTCGGCAGTTTGGTGCGCTTCCTATGTATCCCTGTATACAAGAGCAGACAGCTTGTTGGTTGATTTCGCGACATTGACTATTCGGTCCACATGGTGATGGTTGACATGGATTTTGGATAACTGGTGCTATAAAAACGAAGTTTGTATTTGTTCGACGATTTAAGGGAAAATGTTTCTTACGTGGGATGGGACTGCATTGTATAAATGCGTTTCCGGACATTCCCGATGGACATCTGCACATCGGAACGTGGTTGATAACGTCGCAAATCGCATTATGTCCACAAGTTCCAGGACATGGGTTCACGCATTTGCTGCGAATACAAGCCTTGTCTCTAGCGCAGTCAGAGTTTAAGACACATTCAGGTCTACATCCGGAATAAGGATCGCCATGATATTCGGGTATGCATGTGCAAATTCCACCATTACATATAGCATTTGAGCCACATGGCGAAGGATTACATGGATCATCCTTGACTGGTTCGGCTGTATAATTAAGACGATGTTATTCATAGTTATTGACCGATATAAGTTTGATGGTCTTACGTGGAGGAGGTGCTAGATTACAAATTGTAAATGGATCGCCGGTGTAACCTGTTGGACAAGTACAACTTGGGGTATGGTTTATTACGTTACAGAGTGCACCGACTCCGCAGGATCCTGGACACGGATCTACACATTTCTCACGGATACAGGCCTTATTGCTCGGACATTCCGCATTTATTGTACACTCAGGGCGACAATTTGGTGGAGATCCAATATAAGTTGGTAGACATGAGCAAGACGGTGATCCGTTTATATCGCGACATTCTGAATTTTGTCCACATGGCGATGGAACGCATGGATTTCTATATTCCTCGTATTCTATTTTTGGGGGTGGTGCTAAAATATATGGTGTTATATTTAGGACGTATACGATTGGTTGTTATTCTTACGAGGAATGGGATAGCATCTGGAAAATGAATCTCCAGTGTATCCTTGTCTACATGAACAGAGTGGACTATGGTTCCGAACGTGACATTCTGCATTAGTTCCACAAGTTCCCGGACATGGATCTACACATTTTTGATTAATGCATGCCTCGTCGAAGGGACATTCGGTACTAATGACGCATTCTGGACGACACGCGGGTGGACTTCCTACGTAGTTGGGCGAACAAGAACAGACTGCTTGGCTGTTGATTTCTTTGCATTGACTATTTGGTCCGCAGGGCGATGGTTGGCAAGGATTGACATATTCGTGGACGATTGCTATTGAGATGATTAATATGGTTCGTTAGGAATTTGGCTAATAGGCGAATTGTTTTCGGCTTATATTATTGCATAATGTTTTATTTTGCCGTTGTGTAATCTTTATATTTAGATCTGTTTAGATCCGAAAATTGTTATTTGTAAGAAATGGGATAATGAACAACAACATAAGATGTGTTCTTTTATACTTTATCGAGTGCAGATGAGGTTACTGATATTGGAAAACATCAGTTGAGGTTTCGCTTTCTTTTAGTTTTCGCATGTCGCTAACCTGCTCTACTTTCGATAAAAGTACAAACGAACACGCCCATTACTGTATGTCAGATGACAATATTTCAACACAATAATATTTTTGACGACATGGTTCGGAAGATTAGAATTGCCTTATGAGCACAAGGGTATTTCAAACATATTGCAAATATTAAGCTGAAAACTTATTTGCGCCTGTTTTTGTTAATAGATAAAGGTTAGTGATTAAAATCATTGATTCTTACGTTGTTGTGGAATGCTACAGAATCGATATGGGTCTCCAGAGTATCCAGTAAAGCAGTTACATGACGGTAGATGGTTTACGACGTTACATTCAGCGTTTTGTCCGCATGTTCCCGGGCACGGATCCTTGCATTTATTTTGAACGCAAGCTTTGTTCGATGGACAATCAGAGTTCAGTATGCATTCGGGACGACATCCTTCATAGGGGTTTCCAAAGTATTCAGGCAGACATTGACACGATCCAGCTCCGTTCTGTTCTTTGCAAATGGCGTTGGTACCACAAGGACTCGGATTACAGGGATTTATATGTTCCGGCTGTGGATCGCGTTGAATCAAACATTGAGTAAATGGATCACCAGTATAGCCTGCACTGCATATGCACATAGGTGTGTGACTAATAACTCGGCAATCAGCATTAGCGCCACAAAGACCTGGACAGGGATCTTTACATTTTTGACTTATGCATGCCAAATGACTGGAACATTCGGAGCTTGTAATACATTCGGGTCTGCAATTCGGTGGTGATCCGATGAATTCACTAAGACATGAACAAGATGGACTCTCTCCGATTGGTTTACATTGCGAATTGGGGCCACAAGGCGATGGTTGACAAGGATTCTGAGGTTGTACGTCTTGAACGGGCTCAACTATTAACAATATATTTTTGTTTTATGATTTTCCTAAAAACTTGTAGTTATGCATTATATACTTATTGGCTGACAACGAACGAAAGGATTGCCCGTGTGACGATCGGGACAACTACAGAATGGGTTGTGATTTACGACGGTACATCTGGCATTAAGGCCGCAAGTTCCTGGGCAAGGATCACCACATTTTTGATTCAAACAGGCCTGGCTAAGCGGGCACTCCGAGTTCGTAGTGCATTCTGGACGGCAATTCGGTGGGCTTCCAATGTATCCTTGAACACAAGAGCATACAGCTTGCTGATTGATCTCCCGGCATTGGCTGTTCGGACCACATGGTGATGGGTGACAAGGGTTTTGAATTACAGGTGCTATAATAACCGGAGTTAGGGTATTTATTGGAAAACCGAACTTAAGTATGATCTTACGTTGAACAGGGCTGCATTGCACAAACGCATTTCCAGACATTCCATCGGGACATCTACACATTGGGACATGGTTGATTACGTCGCAGAGGGCATTTTGACCGCAAGTACCAGGACAAGGATTAATACACTTATTTCGAATACAGGCCTTGTCTCTAGCACAGTCTGCGTTGAGTATGCATTCAGGTCTGCACCCGCTGTACGGATCTCCATGATATTCGGCTATACAAGTACAAATTCCAGCGTTACAGATTGCATTTGGTCCACACGGAGATGGGTAGCATGGGTCATCCTTGACAAGTTCCGCTATATTTGAATTAAATTTACTAAGAATGTTCGCTTCAGAAATGATGATTCTTACGTGGTGGTGGAGGTGCGAGATTACAAATAGTGAATGGATCGCCAATGTAACCTGCAGGGCACGTGCAACTAGGAGTGTGGTTTATAACATTACAGATTGCGGCAACTCCACAAGATCCAGGGCAGGGATCCATACATTTTTGTCTGATACAGGCTTTGCTGCTCGGGCATTCAGAGTTGATTGTACATTCTGGACGACAGTTTGGCGGAGATCCAATATAAGTAGGGAGGCAAGAGCAAGACGGTGATCCATTAATGTCACGACATTCGGCATTTTGTCCGCATGGCGACGGAACACATGGGTTTCTGTACTCTTCTTGCTCAATGATTGGAGGAGGGGCTAAAATAATCAATTAAAGGTTTAACCTAAGGAAAATTTGTTGAAATCCTTACGAGGAATTGGATAACATCTTGTAAATGCGTCGCCAGTGAATCCAATTCTACACGAACAAAGTGGGCTGTGATTACGCACGCGACATTCGGCATTAGTTCCGCAGGTTCCCGGGCACGGATCGACACATTTTTGATTAACACACGCTTTGTCATAAGGACATTCGGTACTAATCACACATTCTGGGCGGCAAGCTGGCGGACTGCCAACATACGTTGGCAAACAAGAACATACAGCTTGGCTGTTTATCTCCTTGCACTGACTATTGGGTCCGCAAGGACTGGGTTGACATGGATTTACGTATTCATGTACAATCGCTGTAATAGTAGACGTTTAAAAGGTTATGGGTTAGCTTCCTTAATTCATCGTGTTTAGTTTGGATATGAGTAGTATAGGGAACGAATGCTTACGTTGCGCTGGTATATTGCAGAAGCGGTAAGGATCTCCACTATATCCAGTTATACAGTTGCAAGATGGCAAATGATTCACAACATGACATTCCGCATTTTGTCCACACGTTCCTGGGCATGGATCTCGACATTTGTTTTGTACACAGGCCTTATTTGAGGAACAGTCCGAATTGAGAATGCACTCGGGTCGACACCCTTCGTAGGGGTTTCCAAAGTATTCCGGCAAGCACTGGCAGGAGCCAGCTCTATTTTGTTCTTTACATATGGCATTGGCCCCACAAGGACTTGGGTGGCATGGATTAATATGTTCGATTTGGGGATCTCTTTGTACTAAACATTGTGTGAATGGATCACCGGTATATCCCGCGCTGCATACGCACATAGGAGTATGGCTTATTACACGGCATTCAGCATTTGCGCCACAAAGTCCTGGACAAGGATCTTTACACTTCTGGTTTATGCAAGCTAAGTTACTAGAACATTCTGAACTAGTAACACATTCCGGTCTACAGTTTGGAGGTGTACCGACGAATTCGATGAGGCACGAGCAAGATGGTGTGTCTCCTACTGGTTTACATTGTGAATTTGGACCACATGGTGAAGGACGACAAGGATCTTGTGGTTGTTCATCTCGAACAGGTTCAACTATTGATAAAATGCGCTATTGAAAACTTTCGATTAAATTAACTGAAGGAGATCATACTTATTGGTTGGCAACGGACAAATGGATTTCCGGAGTAGCGATCGGGACAACTACAGAACGGATTATGATTCACTACCGCACATTTGGCATTGAGGCCACATGTGCCAGGACATGGGTCTCTACATTTCTGATTTAGACATGCTTGGTTGGGTGGACATTCTGGATTTGTAGTACATTCGGGTCTGCAGTTCGGTGGACTTCCGATGTATCCTATAACACAAGAGCAGACAGCTTGTTGATTGATTTCACGGCATTGGCTGTTTGGTCCGCATGGCGTAGGATGGCATGGATTTTGTACTACAGGCTCTGTAAAAACGGGCATTAGATAACGGTTTTCGCGATTGTACGAAAAAAAAATTACTGGGCATTGGACTGCACTGAATGAAGGCATTTCCTGACATCCCATCAGGACATCTGCACATTGGTATATGGTTTATGACTTCGCAGAAAGCATTTTGCCCGCAGGTTCCGGGGCAAGGGTCGATACATTTGCTTCTTATACAGGCTTTGTTCCGAACGCAATCGGAGCTCAGAACACATTCTGGACGACATCCAGAGTAGGGATCTCCGTGATATTCTGGAATGCATGTGCATATGCCATCGGAGCATTGGGCGTTGGATCCACAAGGTGATGGGTTGCAAAGGTCTTGAACAACTGGATCGCCTATGATTGGTATTAATATTGTGTTATATTCATCGCTTTGGTAACGGTTGTTGGTCTTACGTGGTGGTGGTGGTGCTAGTCGACAATTAGTAAATGGATCGCCGATATATCCAGCAGGACAAGTACAAGTCGGTGTATGATTGATTACATTACATTCGGCGTTCATTCCGCAGGAACCAGGACAAGGATCGATACATTTTTCACGAATGCAAGCCTTATCGCTCGAACATTCGGCACTAATGGTGCATTCCGGTCGACAATTGGGCGGAGATCCAATATAATTTAATAAGCACGAACAAGATGGTGCACCATTAAGTTGGCGACATTGTGAATGTGGTCCGCAAGGTGACGGTACGCAAGGATCACGATACTCTTCGTGTACGACGAGTGGAGGTGGTGCTAAGAAGTTTATATTCGATTGTGAATGAAAAGGTAATTTAGAAGACAATTCGATTTTCTTACGAGGTATTGGATAGCACCTGGTAAATGCATCACCAGTATATCCATTACGACAGGAGCACAATGGACTATGGTTGCGTACGTGACATTCGGCATTTGTTCCGCATGCTTCGATGCAAGGGTCAGTGCATTTCTGGTTGACGCAGGCCTTATCGGTTGGACATTCGTTACTGATCACACATTCAGGCCTACACGAAGGCGGGGAGCCAATGAATGTTGGCAAGCATGAGCAAACCGCTTGTTCATTGATCTCTCGGCATTGGCTGTTTGGACCGCAGGGGGATGGTTGGCATGGGTTGACATACTCGTGTACGATTGCTATAGCAGAACAATAATGTTGGTCATTTAAATGAAAATTAATTCGCTGAAAACCTGGGAAAATCTTACGTTGGGGAGGAATCACGTTGCAGTAACGGTATGGGTCTCCAGAGTATCCAATTCGACAGGAGCATGACGGTGCATGGTTGACTACACGGCATTCAGCGTTTTGTCCGCATGTACCCGGGCATGGATCGACGCATCTATTTCCAGTGCAAGCTTTGTTCGTAGGACATTCGGAATTTCGTATGCATTCCGGTCGACATCCTTGATAAGGATCGCCGAAATAATCTGCAATACATTGGCATGATCCTACGCCATTTTGTTCGCGACAATTTGCATTCGAACCGCATGGATTTGGTTCACAAGGTCGTATGTGATCGAATACAATTTCTGAAAGAGACAAACATGGCGATTGTACAGAATGTGGTACAGCTTTGGGTGAGTGGGTTATTTATTTACTTTTGGCTTAGTTCCTTGATACCTTGCTCCTGTGAGGTGTACTATTAATGCACCGATATAATTTTCTTGGTATGATTGCAGGGTATTAGGTATTATTGCAGCTGTTGAATTTGAGCGAGTTAATAACGGCGGGGTAAGCGATTAGGGCTGTTGTTTTTGTAGTTTTGTTTAATATTGCATAGTTAAGATGGAGTGTTCGTTTGGTAAGTTGTGTTGATAATATTTCAAGTTATTTTGTGTGTTTGGCATTGTTTTTAGTGTGTTTTTGTAGTGGCACGGGATATTCGGCAACAAGTAGTGCAAAAATTTAAGAAGCGATTAATTTTGCATTTGATTAAAGTTTTGTTTTTTTCTACATATTAGAGGTTAAACCTGCTTCTATTTTTCTTGGTAGTAAGTGTTTATTATTATTTATTAAGTCAAACTTCATACACACATACACAATACGTTTAGTCGCACTATTATGCTCAATATTACGGCTGTTTTTGGAATGAATACTTAGTTTCCTTTGGCGCAATTTTTTAGGATGGGAAAATATTTCTTTCGGTTGTACTTTTAAAACGGGGGAGGTATGACTTTTTTCCAGTCCAGACGAAAAGCCACCTACGACTTCGACTATTCAGGATAATTGCGTCTAAAGAAAAACTTCATTCATTGGTAGCCATGTAATATGAGCGTAATTTTGGAGCATTGTTAATATATTCGCAAAGTAACACCAGAGCCAATTATTGAATAGATGAAATGATGCCAAAATTTGGTCCATTTCGAACTCAACAAATTTGGCCAACATTTGCAATGCAATGTAATAATTGTCTGGTGTTTAGCTTTGGACTATAGTGTATTGGTATGTGTGTGTTTACTTTAGTCGAATTGCTTATAAGCTTAGTTTTAAATATTAAATTTAAGAATGTTTTTGTGTGATTTGTGGTTACACAGATCCAGTGTAAGTTATTGTTAACAAATTATAGGCTGTGCTATTGTTATTGCTATCTATTAAAACCAGCTTTGAACGTATTAATGCGACTAATTCTTAAAACTAGAGTAATAAAAGCGAACAAAAAGACTTGTGAATCGGCTCTAATATCTAACACTAATCCTGTTAATGTGCGCGAATTGCAAGAAGCATTATGAGAAAGTGCACAATGGTATTGCTGATGATGTGATTCGATCGTGTCTAATGTCCGGGAAATATTTAGCGTCAGATTTGAGACTCGTAAAGTAAAACTGTGAAGTATAGGTTCCAGTGGTGCTGAATAAGATGTCGAAATATGAGCATACTTAGCCAAGTTTGGAGGAAAGAATTAGCCAGTACGCAAGTCGGCATTGGGGTGTTTCAGAACCCGCAACTAGCCTACGTTTGGAGGACGCTGCCTTTGCTCAAACTAATTGAACTTGTTGCCAAACTTCGTGACCTCGAATAACTGAGTTAAATGAATTTCAAAGATTAATGTATCTTGATGAGGAATTTTTGAGGATAGGATGTTGGTAAAAAGTAAGGAATGGTTTGAGGAACACTAAAGGATTTGACATCACAGAGCATAGTGGAACCAATATATCTTTTCAGCTTCAAATTACTTTCTGCAAGATTTTGCCAAATATTCCTGAACCATTTGATGTTTCGAAACAACCGATCAGTATGTTTGATGAAAAGAACTAATTCACATAATTTAGTCGTTTTGTAGTAGTAAAACTGCCACCTACCTTGAACTGGAACACAGCCGCTGAATGGATCGCCTGTAAAACCTGCTTCACACGAACAAATCGGCATATGGTTGGCCACAGAGCAGCGTGCGTTATTACCACACGAACCTGCACACGGATCACTACACTTTTGATTGATACAAGCACGCGACGACGGACACTCCGGATTGATTGTACACTCGGGTCGACAATTTGGTGGCGTACCGATAAACGATTGAATACACGAACACGCCGGACTCTCACCGATCACTTTACAGTCCGAATTTGGTCCGCACGGCGATGGAATGCACGGATCCATCGAAGGACGCGGTGTCTCGACTACGGGTGTTTGGTAACAACGCGTGAACGGATCGCCGGTGAAACCAGAGTCACAAGTACAGATCGGATTATGATTGATCACTTGGCATCGGGAATTTTGACCGCATGATCCTGGACAAGGATCGACGCACTTTTTATTGATACAAGCTTGCTGTAACGAACATTCGGCACTAACAATACACTCCGGTTTACATGATGGTGGTGAGCCTAACATTCCCATTTGACAGGCGCAAACAGCACCGCTAGGTGTAGCATGACAGATACTGTTTGGCCCACACGGTGAAGGTTGGCACGGATCGCTTGGAGTGTCCTGCTTAATTTCTGGTCGACAATGAACAAACGCATCACCTGTATATCCTCTAGGGCAGGTACAAATTGGAATGTGATTGGAGACGTCGCATTGAGCTGCTTCGCCACAAGTTCCAGGACATGGATCTTTGCAGTGCTTGTTAACGCATGCCATATTCGGTGAGCAGTCAGTACTAAGAGTACATTCTGGTCGGCATCCGGAATATGGATCACCGCGGTAATCCTGAATACAACTACAAACACCATTATCACACAGTGCGTTGCTTCCACATGGTGATGGATCGCAAGGATCACTAAACTGTGGTTGTACGGGTCGTTCGATGATCTCAACGCATTGCGTGAAGGGATCACCAGTAAAGCCAGTTCGACATATGCAAATCGGAATGTGATTTTGAATTCGGCATTCCGAGTTTATTCCACAGGATCCTTCGCAGGGATTTCGGCATTTCTCGGCAATACAAGATCTATCGGATGGACAGTCGGTATTTACTACACATTCGGGTCGACAGTTTGGCGGTGCTCCAATGTAGTTCGAGAGACAGGAACATGATGGACTATCTCCAATCGGTCGACATTCTGCATAGAGACCACATGGCGATGGTACACATGGATTAGCAGGTCTTGGTGCTGGAGGCTCGTCCTTGATTGGTACTGAAAAAGAAAGAAATTTTGGAACAATTCTGAATGTCGATTTAAAATATGATCTTACTTGGATAGCAACGAGTGAACGGATCACCGGTCATATCTAGAGGACAGCTGCAAATAGGACTATGGTTGATAACTTCGCATTTCGCATTGTTTCCACAGGTGCCGGCACAAGGATTGGCGCATTTGAATTTGTGACACGCCTTATTTTGCGGACACTCTGTATTGACTGTGCATTCCGGTTTACAGTTTGGCGGTGCACCGACGTACTCATCAATACATGAACATACTGCCACTCCGTTAGCTTCTCTGCATTTGCTGTTCTGGCCACATGGTGACGGATTGCAGGGATCTGATTTCGGTGGTTGTATTGGTTCCACGAATCGTTGACATGATGAGAATGCATCACCCACGAATCCTTCATTGCAGACGCAGTTCGGAACATGGTTGACAGCGTAGCACTGGGCATTCTGTCCGCATATACCAGGACAAGGATCTTTGCATTTGTTGCGAATGCAAGCTTTGTCCGTTGGACAGTCTGAGCTCAGGACACACTCTGGACGACAACCTTCGTATGGATTTCCTTGATATTCATCGATACATCTGCAAGATCCAGCGCCATTATGTTCGACACATACAGCGTTCGGTCCACATGGTGATGGTTCACAAGGATTTATCTCTTCATCTTCTGCAAATATTATTACAATTAGTTATGATAGTCATATATTTGAATAGAAACAACTTACTTTGCTGAACGATGCATTGGACGAATGCGTTGCCAGTGAAGCCCATTGGGCACGAACATGACACGGTATGGCTAATAACACGACATTCGGCGTTGGTACCACAAGAGCCGGGACATGGATCTTTGCATTTGTTGTTGATACAAGCTTGGGTTGAAGGACAGTCTGAATTGATTATGCATTCGGGTCGGCAATTTGGAGCCGTACCGAAGAAATCGGGTAAGCATTGGCAGGACGGACTGTCACCGATTGCTCTACAAATGGCATTAGCTCCACAAGGAGATGGTTGACATGGATCGTATGGTACGACATGATCATCTACTCGTTCGACTGGTGGTGGAACTATACAACGTGAGAATGGATCACCGGTCTTATCTGGTGGACAACCACAGATTGGACTATGATTGATTACTTCACATCGGGCATCAATACCACAAGCACCTCGACATGGGTCTACGCACTTCTTATTGATACATGACTGTACCGGCGAGCATTCACTGCTAACTACGCATTCAGGTCTGCACTGTGGTGGTGCTCCAATGAATCCATCTAAGCACGAGCAGACTGCGTGGTCGTTGATATTTCGGCATTGGCTGTTGTGTCCGCATGGTGATGGATTGCATGGTTCAGCTACTTGTGGTGGATCGTGTTTAACAAATCGACAACTAGTGAATGGATCACCCTCGTATTCAGGTAGACATGAGCAAGTGGGTATATGATTGATTACTTCGCACTTGGCATTGGTACCGCATATGCCCGGGCAAGGATCGACGCACTTATTACGCAAGCAAGCCTTGTCACGTGGACAGTCCGAGCTAAGTGAGCACTCCGGTCGACATCCGTCATAGGGGTTTCCTCTATAGTTCGATTGGCATCGACATTCACCATTGAAACAGTCGGCATTCGAACCACATGGAGATGGATTGCAATGATCTGTTTGAAGCGGTGTAACTGGAGTTGCCGGAACTAGATTGCATCGGATAAATGGATCACCAGTGAATCCCTCAATACAAGTACAGATAGGAACATGATTTAGGACATGACATTGTGCTTCAAATCCACATGATCCTGGACATGGATCTTTGCATTTTTGATTGATGCATGCTTCCTTGCTTCCGCACTCGGAATTCAGGACACATTCTGGGCGACAATTTGGTGGGCTGCCAATAAAGTCCTGTAAACAAGAGCACGCTGGACTTCCGCCGACCATATGGCATTTCGAGTTCGGTCCACAAGGCGATGGTACACAAGATGGTTGTTTCTCAACCGGTGCCGGATCATGTGTTATAGCTGTTTCGAATAAAATTAAAATAAGCATCCCGTTTTATTAGAAAGTTTCGTTCCACTTACGTATTCTTGTGCATTGCACAAATGGATCTCCAGTTTGTCCACGTGGACATGTACAAATTGGGCTGTGATTCTTCGTTGAGCAAAGTGCACCGATTCCACATGTATGGGGACAAGGGTCGACACATTTATTGTTGATGCAAGCTTTGTCTGATGAGCATTCCGAACTAACTACACACTCTGGCCTGCAGTTCGGTGGCTGGTCGATATAACCGGATTGACATGAACAAACAGCTTGTTCGTTGATATTTCTACAAACACTGTTTGATCCACATGGCGACGGGACGCATGGATTGACAGGCTTCCTGGGTTCGAGGGCTGTGGGTATAATTCATAAGTTAACATTGAATCAAATTGTAGATTATGTGGATTGCAAATAGCTTACGAATTTCTCTGCACTGTGAGAACGGATCTCCAGTTAAGCCTGGTGGACACGTACATACTGGTATATGTTTTTCTACTGTGCATAGAGCATACGTTCCACAACGGTTTTGGCATGGATCAACGCACTTGAACCTGACGCAAGACTGCATGAGCTGACAATCGTCATTAACTTCGCACTCACGTCTACATCCGCGGTCAGTATCATATGCATTTCCTTCAAATCCTTCATGACAGAAGCAAGCTCCAGCTCCATTACGTTCCCTGCACTCTGCATGTGGTCCACATGGTGAAGGCTCACATGGTGATACAACTGGTTCTCGTACAATAACTACAAATAAGAAGTCTTTTAGTTTAGTATAAAGTGGAAAGGTATGAAATGACCTACCGGGTTGGATGGGTTGGCACACGGTGAAGGGATCTCCTTCATATCCTTGAATGCAAGAACATACTGGATTATGCTGTACTACCTTGCAGATTGCATTCTGGCCACAAGAGCCTGGACATGGATCGGTACAACGTTCGTTAGTGCATGATAAATGGCTCGAGCATTCTTCATCATTTGTACATTCGGGCCGACAATTTGGTGGACGTCCAATGTAGTTGACGAGGCAAGAGCATGCAGCTTGGTTGCCAATCTGTCGACATTCGGAGTTCGGTCCACATGGTGACGGAATGCATGGATTATCGCTATCTCGTGCTGGTGCTGGTGGATCCACACACGCCACGAAAGGATCTCCTGTTAGACCTGAAGCACATGTGCAGATTGGATTGTGGTTTACAACCTGGCACCTGGCATTCGCTCCACATGTGCCTGGGCATGGATCGACACATTTCTGCTTGACACAGGCTTTGTTTTGTGCACATTCGGAACTGATAACGCATTCGGGCTTGCAGCTTGGTGGTGCACCAATATATCCAGTGAGACATGAGCAAACTGCATGACCGTTCGCTTCACGACATTCACTATGTGGTCCACATGGTGAAGGATGGCAAGGATTTTGAATTGGTGGTGGAGAGACTGTAAGGATAAAATCTTATAGTAAAACTAGTACTCTAATATGACCTTAGATCATACCTATTTCAATATACTGGCATTCACGTAATGGATCACCTGTGAATCCGGTGATACACATGCAACTTGGTGCGTGATTCAGTACTCTACATTCGGCATTGAGACCACAAACACCGGGACATGGGTCTTGACATTTGTTATTCATACAGGCTCGGCTACGATCACAATCTGAGTTTTGGACGCATTCTGGCCGACAACCGCTGTATGGATCGCCGAAATATTCAGGCAAGCAAACACACGATCCAGCTCCGTTCCGTTCACGACAAACCGCGTTAGCTCCGCATGGTGATGGATTGCATGGATTTGGTGGTTCCTCCGACGGTCGAGCTTTACGATTTAATTTATAATTAGATGAATTGAACTTAAAACGCTAATAAGAAATTTCATGCAAAACATACTTTGTTGTATTTCGGTACAGCTGGAGAATGGATCTCCAGTGTAGCCAGCGTGGCATTGACACACTGGACTATGCTTAATTACAGTACAGATTGATTGTATACCACAAGCTCCCACACACGGATCACTACATTTTTGATTTATACATGCCAGATTGGCTGAGCAATCAGAGCTACTAGAGCACTCTGGTCGGCAAGTAGGTGGGCGACCAATAAAGTTGGGTAAACATGAACATGCAGGTGTGCCCCCAACTTCAATACATTTCGAGTTGGGACCACATGGAGAAGGAACACACGGATTTCCGCTTGGTACGATAGCAGTATCTACTGGAAATTTTTTACATATACAAAAGAGAAAAAAGAAAGTTGAAAAATAGAAACATGCTGAAAAGGATTAGAAGTATAGCTACAGGAGGGAAACAGAATGTGTTTTCGAGGCACTGGCACCCAGGATTAGACCTAAACTTTTTTTGGGAACCCGTTTGATTTTGGTTTTAGTTTCCATTAAAATTCAAAGTTTAAACCTAATCCCAGAAGAGCTTTTAGTTTTTTCGTTCTAGGTTGGATTTGAGTGTGATCTTTTTGCTTAAGACTAATGTTACACTACAACGCGATACACCGATATCACATTCTGTTTCGGACCCTCAAAGCTATCATGCTTACACTGAATCTTATCACATCTATTAAATGGATCTCCGGTATAGCCAGGAGGACAGGAGCATGCTGCATAATGATTTATAACTTGGCATCGGGCATTTGATCCACAAGTTCCGGGACAGGGATCTTTACATTTTTGATTTTCACACGCCTTATTCTGCGGACATTCTGAACTGACGATACATTCTGGCTTGCAATTTGGCGGAGAGCCAATGTAATTGGTCTGGCACGAGCAAACAGCGTGGCCATTGATTTCGCGACATTGACTGAACGCTCCGCATGGAGATGGTTGACACGGATTAATATGTTCGAGTTGTTCTAGAGATAATAGTAGTTGAATTTTAGATAGATCTATCGGCAGAATTATGAACTAATTGGTATTTACTTGGCGGTGCAGGTGGTTCATGACAAGCTGTAAGAGGATTTCCGGTAAGGCCATCAAAACAATGGCAGCTTGGAGCGTGATTGTTGACGCGACATTCAGCATTGAGGCCACAGAGACCTGGACAGGGATCCTTACATTTGTTATTGACGCAGGCCTTATCGCGTGCGCAGTCGTTGTTTGAAGTACATTCGGGCCTACAGCCGGTATACGGATCGCCAAAATATTCTGAGACGCATGTACATGAACCGGCTCCATTGCGCTCTTTACAGACAGCATTTGGACCGCAAGGAGATGGATTGCAGGGGTTGATAATTTCATCTTTTTGAATAGCTGTGAATTTGCAATGACAAGGATGAATATGACGGAGCTATCAATATGACGAGAAAGTGGTGTCTTACGTTTCGGTTGACAGCCGGCGAAAGGATCACCAGTGTAACCTGCTTGACAAGTGCACACCGGTGAGTGTTTCACAACGTTACAGATTGCGTTGTATCCGCACGATCCTGGACAAGGATCCTTGCACCGCTCGTTTATACAAGCCAAGTTAGCCGGACATTCAGCACTAATGGTACATTCTGGTCGACAGTTGGGAGCACGGCCTACATAGTCTGGGAGACATGTGCAGACCGGAGACTCCTGAATCACTCGACATTGTGAGTTCGGGCCACATGGCGATGGGATGCAAGTGTTGACTGGTTCGACAATGACAGGCTCTCCTAATTATTTTAGATTTGAATTATATGTTACTGACGTTTAGACAATTTTAACACCGTATTGGTCTTACTTTGAATGAGATCACATCGAATGAACGGATCTCCTGCGTATTGGTTGGCGCATGAACAAATCGGATTATGATTTGTCACCTTGCACTTGGCATTCAATCCACAAGTGCCAGGACATGGGTCGACACATCGAAGGTTTATGCATGCCTTATCTTGCGAACACTCAGAACTAACTGAACATTCGGGTCTACAAGCTGGCGGCGTGCCAATATGATTCTGGAGACATGAGCACGCTGCGTGGTTGTTAATTTCGCGGCAATTGCTATAAGGACCACACGGTGAAGGCGTGCAAGGATTTCGCGGTACGACGTCGGACTCTATATAATGCAAGCAAGGTTTTGTTAAGAAACTGATCAAATGAATCATAAGAGATTTGCATACGTCTGGGAATTTCACGGCATAAAACTGATGGATTGCCGGTATATCCTGATTGGCAGGAGCAACTTGGGGAGTGATTGACTACGTGACATTCTGCATTAGCACCGCAAACTCCGGGACATGGATCTTTACATTTGTTATTTACGCATGCGCGATTTTTCGCACAGTCCGAATTCAAAATACACTCGGGACGACATTCGTTATACGGATCGCCAAAGTAATCTTGAAGGCACGCACAAGATCCGGCTCCATTGCGTTCTTTGCAAATGGCATTGGCTCCGCATGGCGAAGGATTGCATGGTTCAGCGATTTCTGGCGGTGTTTGGTCAACTAGATACCACGTTGAAGAAAGTGATTAGGAAAATGTTGAAAGAAAGTGTTAGTTTAGAGCTAGTGAAAACCGCGCCGCAATGGCAAGGATTGACTTTTGGAAGTGATTGCAACATAGAGAAAAGCATTTTACTGATCAGGCCGTGCCATTGCAACTCGTCCTCGATTAGCTTCTTACATTTTAGAAATTTAACTAAGCTAGTATTAAAATTAAAGATAATCTTACTTATAATAGGACTACATTCAGCGAAAGGATCACCACTATAGTGATCATAGCATCTACAAATCGGTCTGTGATTATATACATTGCACGTTGTATACGCTCCACACGATCCCGGACATGGATCCTTACACCTTTGATTCAAACATGCTAAATTGCTAGGACATTCGGAATTTGTGGTACATTCGGGCCTACAGTTTGGTGCGCGGCCAATGTAATTTTCTACGCATGTGCAGACGGTGCGCTCATTAAAGACACGACACTGTGAATTGGGTCCGCATGGTGATGGTAAGCAAGGATTTTCAGGATCTTTATAAATAGGTCGCTCTAGAATGGAATAATAAATAAGCAATAGAGATTTCATGCAAGCGTAAAAAACTGTAAAGCGTATGATAGATGTTTCTTACTTTCTTCGGGAATACAACGTATAAATGGATCTCCGGTGTAACCGTTTGAACATGTACATATCGGATTATGATTGACCACACGACATTTGGCATTTAGACCACACGTTCCCGGGCAAGGATCAATGCATCTTTCGTTAATACACGAACGATCTTGACCGCATTCCGAACTGCGCATACATTCCGGACGACAATTTGGCGGTGCGCCAATATAATTCGATATGCATGAGCAAACGGCATGGCCATTTATTGGTCTACATTGGCTGTATGCTCCACATGGTGATGGTTGGCAAGGTTCTACTATAGCAGGTTCGCGATAGACTGAATACAAGAAACATATTGAAATAAAAGCAGTTCCGCAATGAAAGTATAAAAGCGAATTCAGCACAGTGGGTGGAATCAGGCAACACGATATCAACGTTAATAAAAACAATGAAGGGCTATTTTCAAATTTTGAACTCACAAGCGTTTGAAATGAAAATTGGCATTTTTGGCAATTTTTTTTTATCAACATCGTCAAAAGAGAATAACCGTTAGAAGCTTTACCAAATTTTGATCGATTTTAAAAAAAAATTTAAGTCACGTTTTTACTTCTACTCAAATACGCGCTGGTTTTTGGATTTTCCAATAGAAGGTCAAAAGCTAAATTTAAATTCTTAAATTGAAAACAAGTGGTGCGTACTTTTAGAATCTGCAAACCGATTGGAAAAATTCCTAAAATTGCAGTTTGGAGAGCGGAAGAAAATTCCAATATTTTTTTTATCCAATAGGCTATAAAAATTTTGAAGAAATAATAGGCAGCCATAATCTCGAAAAATCAAACTTAATATGACATTTTTAGCTTCTATTTGCTCATTTTTGATCAAATTTTGAATAAGTAATAGGCAGCCATAATCTCGAAAAATCAAATTTATTATTTCATTTTTTGCTTCTATTCGCTCATTTTTGATCAAATTTTCATTTTCTTTGCTTTTCCTGTTATCACAGTTGAACTTAGCTTTAATTTGATGTGCCATTTTTTGAAATTCAATAAAGCGATCTAAGCAAAAAAAAAAATTTCCATATCCAATTTACTTAGATTTTGGAAATAAAACTATTATTATATTTGCTATATTTTGACAACAAAAATTTAACTGAATTTTTCGTCAAATTTTTGACGATGAAAGGAATTTAAATTTTCAGTGAAAAAGTGACTTATTATGTTTGAAAATCGACTAAAATTAAAGAAAAAATAAATCAGTAATTTAGGCGTGTTTGTTTAGCGATTCAATGATACTGTGCATTCGGGTTGCGTGATTCCATTCGTGTTTTCCACAAATTTGGAAGCAAATGGCGTAATTTTGTAGTACATGGCATCCATTTTTTTTAAAAAAAAGGAGGAAAATCTATCCAAGTTCCGAACCTATTTGACAGGTTCGGGGATCAGGTATATAATGAGATTTGGAATAACGGGATCGGATTGAATGGTTAGATTGGGAATGCAGAATTAGTATGGGAATGGAGAACTAGGTTGTGAAAAAAGGGTGAGACTGGTAATGATGAGCTGGATTTTGACTGGGAATTGAGGGCGTAATTTGATATTGGAAGTGGTTAGTTAATTTCAAGGCTGGATTTAGGAAACGGATTGATTTTTCTCTTGTTTTTTCGGATTGAAAATAATTTGAAGCAGAACATTTTTTGTGGAAAACCGAACTAGATAAACCTACTCGGAATCAAACAAAAGATTCCGATCAGGTTTACAATAAAGCGAAAAAAAAGCAGAGAGTAAAGTCTTACTTGGCGGCGGTGTATGACATGAGCTCATTGGATTACCAATGAAACCAGATAAGCATTCACAGATTGGTGCATGATTGACTACGCGGCATTCGGCATTAAAACCGCACATTCCAGGACAGGGGTCGATACATTTATTATTAACACAAGCCCTTGATTTTATGCAATCGGAATTTATAACGCATTCGGGACGACACTCGACGTACGGATCGCCTGAATATTCAGGGATACATTTACACGAGGCCGCTTTATTTCGTTCCTCACAAATCGCATTAATACCACAGGGACTAGGCGTGCAAGGATAAGACGGTGGTTCCAATACTGTAAAATAATTGTTTTAGGTGTTTAGGGATTACATTTGAAATGTATTAGATTGGTGTTATGGAGATTAGTAGTTCGTTGTAAACGAAATTCTTACGTGGAACATCTCGATTACATCCTGTAAATGGATCGCCGGTGTATCCATTTTGGCAGAAACATCTCGGAGTGTGAGCAATAACGCGACATTCAGCATAGATTCCGCAAGATCCGACGCATGGATCTGAACATCTTGAATTCATGCAAGCGAAATGCGAAGGACATTCGGAATTGATAGTGCATTCGGGACGACATTGTGGCGGTCGTCCAATATAATTTGTAACGCACGAGCATACCGGATGAGCATTGGTAACGCGACACACGGAATTTGGTCCACATGGACTCGGTACGCATGGATTGACTATTTGAGGGTCTTCGACTATAACTGGTTCTATAATATAATATATACGTTGAGTTATGGGTTCAATTATGATTGACGGTTAGGGTTAGTTGGAGAAAAGTCGTTGATCTTACTTCGTTCAGGTGCACACTGAGTGAACGGATCGCCTACATATCCCTGAACGCAACTACATATCGGTGAATGGTTTGTAACGCGACATCTTGCATTGTATCCACAAGTTCCTGGGCACGGATCCCGGCATTTTTGATTTATACAGGCCTTGTCTGACGAACATTCGGAACTAATGACACATTCAGGGCGGCAGTTTGGTGGCGCTCCCAAATAGTCGGGAAGGCATGAACATACGGGCCTATTTTCTATGACGCGACAATGGCTATACATTCCACATGGGGAAGGTTTACAAGGATCGCGTTGTGGCTCTTCGTACGATACTATAAAAATTGTATATAAAATTTAAAAATAAGATGATGGCAATTTAACGGATATTGCTTTATCTTACTTTGCGGTATTGGATGGCAAATGCGTAGAGGATTTCCGGTATGGCCATCTAAACAATTACAGACGGGCATGTGATTTGAAACCCTACATTCCGAATTGATACCACACAAACTTGCGCATGGATCCACACACTTCATATTAACACATGACTTAGTTCTAGGACAATCAGAGTTTTGAACACATTCGGGACGACAATTTATATAAGGATCACCGAAATAATTTTGCATGCAAACACAAGAACCAGCCCCATTTCTATCTTTACAAATAGCATTTGATCCACATGGTGATGGATGGCACGGATCAGAAACCACTGGTACCACTATAATACAAAGAAGTACAGATTGGAGAAAGAAACGGAAAAATAATCGGTAAAATTATCATGCATTAGAGTAATGTAGAAATATAATAAAAATTGTATGAAAGAAAAATGTTCGAAACTTATAGGCCTAGACTTACCTTGACGCATATTGCAGCCGGCATATGGATCACCTTCGTATCCATCTAGACATGAGCACACTGGTTTATGGTTCTGAGTAATACAGATCGCATCGAAACCACATGAGCCTATGCAAGGATCTTCACACCTGTTTCGGATACAAGCACGATTCGATGGACAGTCTTGATGAATAACACATTCAGGTCGGCAATTTGGTGGTGCACCAAACATTCCCAGGGCACAAGTACAAACTGCCCTACCATCGATTTCACGACACTCTGAGTTTGCTCCACATGGACTTGGAATGCAAGGATTCGTCTTTTGTGGTGGATCGCGTGCTGTAAATAGAATTTGCCAATGAACACTGTGATCTTTGTTTGAAATAATCGAACTTACGTTTCAAGGAGCATTGTTCGAATGGATCGCCAATATATCCGTTAGGGCATGAGCATATCGGGTTGTGATTTAATACTTGACATTTGGCATTGAAGCCACATACGCCTGGGCAGGGATCGACACACTTCTTGTTTATGCAAGCCAAATGTTGGCTACATTCGGAGCTGACGACACATTCCGGCCGGCATGAAGGCGGTGATCCCATAAAACCAACTTGACAAGAGCATGCTGGACGGCCATCTACAACGCGACAAAGACTGTTCGGGCCGCATGGTGACGGTTCGCAAGGACTCTCCACGATAGCTATGAGAAAGAAAATTTAATAGTAAAAAAAACTGTTTGTGTCGATGATATAACCTACGGTTTATTGGTTCTCGTTTGCATCCCGAGAAAGGATCTCCTTGATAGCCACGTTCGCAAGTACATGTTGGTACATGATTTACAACCAAACATTCGGAATTTGAGCCACAGGTTCCAGCGCAAGGATCGCGACAATGTTGCTTAATACAGGCCAGATTGCTGGGACACTCTCCATTGTAAACACATTCTGGACGACAGCCTGCTGAATATGGATCTCCGATGTACGGTGAAATACAAGAACATTTAGTCTGGCCGTTTCTTTCGGAGCAAACTGCATTTTCTGCACAAGGGTTGGGACTGCAAGGATCATGTCGATCAGCTGGTTGACCTATAATTAAATGAATAGAGAGTGTATTTGAGAAGTGTTTGCTATATAGTTACTAACCTGGTGGAATCTTTGAGCACGATACGAAAGCATCACCTTGATAGCCATGCGCACAACTACAGTAGGCAGAATGGGCTACAACGTGACACTCAGCGTTCGATCCACATGTACTCTCACAAGGATCTTTACATTTCTCATTGATACATGCTTTGTCCTGTGGGCATTCATTATTCAAGGTGCACTCTGGTCTACAGTACGGTGGACTACCAATATAGTTGGCAACACACGAACAGACTGGTCGACCTTGTTTCACTTGGCAAACGGAATTTGGACCACATGGCGATGGGAAGCAAGGATTTTCTGGCTTACGTTCGATTTCGTCTAATGGAATTCGGGAGCATGAAATAAATGGATCACCCTCATAGCCTGATTCGCAGCTGCAGATCGGATTATGGTTTAATATCTCACATCGAGCACTTGATCCACAAGTTCCAGGGCATGGGTCGACGCATTTGTGGTTAACACAAGCTCTGTTCTGCGAGCATTCGGCATTGACTATACACTCCGGTTGGCAGACTGGTGGTGACCCTTTGTAACCGGGCAAGCACGAACAAACTGCATTTCGTTCGGGTGATAATAAACATCTGCTGTTAGCGCCGCAAGGAGATGGTTCACATGGATTTTCCGGTGGAGTGGGTGATGGGGGCAAGTAGAATGGCGTGCATACTACGAATGCATCACCAGTGTATCCGGTTGGGCACGAACATACGGGTGAATGATTTACGGTATTACATTCGGCACGTTTGCCACATGCTCCTAAACATGGGTCATCACATTTCGATTTTATGCAAGCTTTGTCTGCAGAACAGTCCGTATTCAAAACACATTCGGGTCTACAACCGATCAACGGATCGCCAAAGTATCCCTTGATACATGTGCATGATAAAATTCCATCGCGTTCTTTGCATTCTGAATTGGCTCCGCATTGGATCGTATCACAAGTTTCGGTTCGTGACGGACTGATTACTGATGGGACCGAGCAGTGTTCGTACGGGTTACCGAAGAGACCTTGCGGACAGCTACAGATTGGATTATGGGCGTAAACGTTGCAAATAGCATTATGGCCACATGATCCAGGACATGGATCTATACATTGTTGTCCTAAACAAGCTTTGTCAAATGAACAGTCAGAGTTCGATATGCATTCTGGTCGACATAATGGATTATGAGCTGCATTAGGACCGAAACATGGGTCGCACAATGCAATACCATCACCATATATTGAACATATGTCGTTCGGACCGCAAGGAGACGGTTGACATGGGTCCCGTGTGATGTTCGTCAGGACTCCAACTGGACTACATTGCATAAATGCATCTCCTGTGTAACCATTCACACAAGCGCACATTGGTGTATGTTGTGTCACTTGGCATTCAGCATGGATACCGCAAACAGTTCCTTGACAAGGGTTTATACAATGCCTGTTCATGCAGGACTTGCTTGTTGGACAATCGGAGTTAATTACACATTCGGGTCGACATCCTGATTGTGGATCGCCTAGGTATTCTGGTAAGCAAGAGCATACAGCTCGGTTATTCAAGACGTGGCATTGGGTGTTGACTCCACAAGGACTTGGCAAGCACGGAGTTACCGGTTGAATTATGTCCAGTGCAATACACCTTATAGCCGGGTTTCCAGTTAGGCCGCTCTGGCAGAAGCATACAGGATGATGTCGTTCAACCTTACAATCGGCACCGCTACCGCAAGCGCCTGGACATGGATCGCGACATCTGAAACCCATGCAAGCCTTATCATTCGAGCAGTCATCGTCGACTTGACATTCGTATCCGGTACATCCAGCCAAGCTAGTTGGATCTCCACCCATTCCGGCTGGACATCTGCACATGCTCTGACCATTTGGTGATACAATGCATTGTGCGCCTGGACCGCATGGATTTGGATCGCAAACGGTGCGTGGTGGTTCACGGCATCCTACGTACGGATCGCCAATGTATCCTGGTTGACAGAAGCATTGTTCGCGGCTGTTAGCAACATAGCAGTCAGCATTACGTCCACATGGTCCTGGTTGGCATAGAGCTACTGAAACGACTGGTTCGACGCATTGCTTGTAAGGATTTCCAATTGTCGGTTCCGGACAGAAGCATGTTGGATTCCGGTTCGAATCGCATACAGCACCGTAACCGCAAGGGTTCGGCTCGCACGGGTTCTTAGGTTCAATACATCCTCGAATTGTGTTAGGACTTTCGATATAGCCATGTAGGCATGTACATTTAGAGAAGCCATTGCCTAAAACTGTGCACTGGGTGTTTGGTCCGCACGGAGATGGATCGCATGGATTTGTTGGTAGACGGCATGGAATATTTGGTGGTTGTCCTTCATATTCTGGTAAGCAGAAGCAAACAGAATTTCCGTTTACGACGCGACAGCCACTGTTTGGACCGCAAGTATCTGGTGCGCATTCAGCTCCTTCGGGTACTGTAATTAGAACGCGATTAGAACACTAGTTTCGAATATGAGACTAAGTGATAACTTACTGCATAATTTGAATGGATTTCCTGTTAAGCCCTTGGGACAATAACAAATTGGATTACCCTGATCAACTTCGCACCGAGCGTGAGTTCCGCAAGGACTTGGATCGCATGGATCGGATGGTGGAGCACATCGCACGCTTGGATCACCCGTGTAACCAGGTAGACATACACAGGTTGGCTGTCTATTGTTCACATCACAAACAGCATTGACACCGCAATTGCATGGTGACACACATCTTCCGTTACTGCATATTTCCGAATAGTCGCATTCCGAGTCCGAACTACATCCAGATTTCGAACAGGATATGTATGGATTTCCGTTGTATCCTGAATAGCATTGGCATTCGATGCCGTGATTGGCCGGTAGACATTCTGCATTATCGCCGCACGAATCAAATTGGCATGGACTGATGCAACGACGATTAAGTCGATCGCAAAGCTTATCCGGCGGACAATCTTCATTGTATTGGCAAATTGGTTGATATTCTACGACTACAAGTTAGTAGTAAGGATGAGCGTTACTATACAATTCTATACAACTGAAAACAATGTTGAGAAGAGAAATACATACCCGGCTGGCATCCTACATATCCGTTTCCTTGATATCCTTCTACACAGGTACAATCGGAACCGTGATTTGTGTTTATACAGACGGCGTTATGAGTGCATGGATTACGTACATCGCATGGCCGTTGGCACATGCCTCCAATACAGGCTTCCGTTAAAGGACATTCCTCGTTTCTAGTGCATTTAACTGTGCATCAAAAATAAAATTGAAAACAAATTGTGTATAAGACATTGTGTGTGCTTTATAGTGCGAGATTTATAGTAGAGGATTAGAATGTGCGATATGTACATTCTGTTGTTTTTTTTTTTACATAATTTCAGTATTTCGAAGATCAGTGCACGCATGTTTTTCGCAAATTATTTTTTTAGAATAGTTTATGAGGGCTAGTCTATTCTATGCGACGTCGCTTCAATCCAACTCCTGACACAGTTCTGCGCTTTTGCTTATATCCCGCTTTTCAAAAATCTTACTCCCAATCACCTTGGGGCTGGAAGGTATAGTAACAAGCTTGATTATAGTGTTTCAGTGCTTCGATGGAAAAATCGAGACTGTATGATGGAACGAAGCGGTCAAAGAACACGTATTCGCAGAAATACGTGGTGATGGACACTTGAAGGACCTGGGTTTCGTAATTTACGCGTGGTAAAATAGAACTGTGTTGAATAACTGGAATCATTGTGGAAAACTGATGAACCAATAAAAATGGGAAGTATTTCAGTGCAACGTTTTTATATATTTGAAGAATGTATCATAAATGTATCACACTTTACGTTTTTTTAGACTCGAAGCAGAAGCGGTTGCTAGTTCCTGACATATAAGCGGAGTGAAGGTTTACACGGGATGAGTTTTTCTACTGCGAAAGCGAGACTACGATCGATTGACTGAAAATTGAATACGTAAAGTGATTTTCATTGATGTATTTTCTGAAGTTCTCGAGACTGGAATGAATAGCTATAATAGCTGGTATCTTACATATGAGATAAAAAAATCTCAAGTTTGGCTTTAAATCCCTGATAAAAAACAAAATATTCTCAATATATGACGTCATATCTTCTTTTTTTTCTATTGATAACAAAACCTCTTTAATAATAATTTTTGACAAAACCATTTGTGCACTGACTAATTTATTGTAAATTTAAAATGCTCCACTAGAGTTTGGCATTTGACTGATCTTGTTTCCTAGAATTGATCTAAGTAATTTCTTTACGAATTTTTAATAACAATATTCAATGAATTAATTTTTTTGTTTTATTAAGTTATTAACTGGTTTTAATTATTTTTCAGTATTGTTGATTAATGTATTTAAAAGAAGGGGGTAATGAGGAATTAGTAAAAATTATATATCTTACGTGGCTCAATCGGTGTACATTTAACCGTTGGATTTCCTTCGTGATCTTTGGGACATGAACAGATCGGTCTATGCATTTTCGCTTGGCATTTAGCCGTTTTGGCACAAACGCTGGCAAATTCGCATGGATCGTGACATTGGCCCATATAGCAAGCTTCCGTTTCAATACAATCTTTGTCGGATTCGCATGGATCTGGTGCCTTGAATGTGCCCCCCGGTGGTTCTACTCAAGTGAATTAGTTTTTTTATAGTTATGTTTTTGTTTTTAATAATTTGATTTAGTGAAATTTTTAATGCAATTAATTCCATTTTAAAATGATTTTTTTTTTTTCGAGTGGTTGCGACAATGCAAATGAATTATTTTATGACACACTTTTATAACCATTTAAGTTTTTAATTTTTGGCAAATCAAAAGAAAATCATTTTAAATAGCTTGGACATTTTTTAAAGCATAATTATTAACTTAGAGAAAAAACTAAAAAAAATATGTACAGTAAATATTTACAAAGAAAACAATTTAAATATTTACAATTTCGAGTTAATCTTTTTTGTTATAATTTGTTATTAATACCTTTTACACAATCGATGTTGTTAGCGAAATTATCCTGACATTTAATCAAGCAGTGGCCATTTAAGCATGTTTCATTTTTATAAGCACAGTCCGAAGTTATTTTACAAGTCTTTGAAATTTTCATAGTTGTAGTTTCGGTCAGATTTTCTTCACTATCTAATATAGTAGCGTCTGTAATGGCCATTGTTGTAAACTGATTGGATTCAGTTGTCGATATCGAACTGGACAAGTCCTTTGTGGTTGTTGTGTTTGTATAGTCGTATTCGAGAGATGTATCACCTCGGGTCGAGGGCTTCTTCGAATACTCGAAAAATCGTGGTGTTGATGTTGTTGTTGCGTCTACATCGAATTTCGAAGTTGAACTTGTAACATCTTTGTCAGATTTGCCAATTTCGGTAGTTGTACTATCAGTGTATTTTGTATCTTCAGTAGAAGGCGTTTTATCTTCCTCAGATGTTGTTGGTGTTGTACGATCTTCGTCAGACGTGGTTGTTGGTGTTTTTATAGTTGTGTTACGATCTTCTTCAGACGTTGAAGTTTTTGTAGTTCTACTGGTAGTACTTTCTTTTTCAGATGATGTAGAAATAGTTGATTCGTCAACTGATTTAGTAGTTCGCAAATCTTCCGATGCAGTTGGCCCGGTTGGTTCTTCGGTGATCGCAGTACTTGTGCGATCTATTAGCGATTTTGGAGTTGTTCCTACACTATACGTGCTAGAATCTTCATTTGTAGGGGTTGTGTCTTCCTTCGACATTGTCGTTCTGGTTCGATTTGTGGTAGAATCTGTGTCATAATCAAGACTAGTTTCATCAATTGGCCTACTGGAAGTACCATAATCTGTTTTAGTAGTTCCTTCAGTAGTTGTAGTCGTTGGAAGATCTGATTTTGAAATATTAGTTGTAATGTCTTCATCGGCTTTTGTTGTTGTTCCAGGAGATTTTGTTGTTGCTAAATTCAATGGAACATTCACATTTGTAGCACTCGTTGTTTCGGTAGTTGTGAAACTATACGGTTCGGTTATGTTATTGTCACCATCGCGATATCCTTTTGTCGGACCGCCTGTTTTTGTATTGTTTTCACTACTTGTGCTTCGTTCGGTTGTTGTTGTAGTTACTAAGTTAGTATAATCAGTGGTTAGAGATATGGTAGTGGATTCAGTGGTTACACCAGTTAAAGTTTGCTTGGTAGTTGTAATCGTGTCTAGGATTATTTACAAAATACGATTTTAAATTTATTATGTTTTGTTCATCTTTTCGAAGGGGATGTGTAATATTTACAAGAAAAAATCTCAAAATTACTATAATTACAGTTTTTATATTGAAATTTTTGATGAATTTTACTACGTAACTAGTGTTAAGAAAATTGCAATTAAACCTAGTTAATTGTGCTTGTTTGCTCCAAATAATGTGCGGTATTTTTAAAAATAAACTACTTATGTACAGAAGTTTCACTAGTAAAGAAATCATACCTTTTACGCATGCACCTGTTGTGGGATCACAAGATACTCCAGGTGGGCAATGTTCACAGCCTGTCGTTACAACAGGATCACGTTCTATAAGAAGATAATGTTGTTAATAATAAATTCGACAATTATTTTAGGCGATGCTAGAACTGTTATTATATATATATGCTTTCTGTTTGGTGTTGTGGGGGTTGTACGAAATTCGAGTAGGAGTCTCGTTTTTGCAGGCTTCCTTATTCTTTATATTTAATGACCAAGCATCATTTGGAGTTTTACCTACCAGTAGGTTCAATTAGCCCACTTTTTTCTGGCTTTGAATTTGGAAAGATGTTTCTATTTTCTAACGGTGTCATGTATTTTACACTCGTGAATAGAAGCCCCACCTTGGGCGCCTACATCATTAGAACTAAAGCTAGTATTACTATGCTGTCAAATATTTGACTAAAAAAATGAATGAAAAGATCAATCAAATTTTTTGTTGTCATAATACGAGTCGTGCAAAAAAAATTAAAAATAATGTGAGAAATTTGACGAATACATTTGACAGCATTTGCCACCTAGAATAGTCAATTATTTGACATAGTTGTATACAGTTCAAAGAATTTCAATAAAATGGAATTAGTTTTTTCACGTTTTAGGACTGCACCGTGACGTGCGGGAGAACAATCATTTTTCAGAAAATTAAACTTTTATATCTCAAGAACTGTATCAAATATGATCTTGAAAATTTTACAGAAGTTGGGACCGGTAGACCTCTAGCGGAGAAAAAAATGTTCAGATGTATTGGGAGTGATGATGAGAGGGTAGACAAAATTCTGATTTTAATTTTTCGAAAGCCGCAAAGGCTAGAAAGCTAAAAATTTAAAACTGTATAGAACTACTATAGAGACATCCCAGAAAAATAAATTATTGATAGGGGTAGTAAGGTACGGAGGTGCGGGTGGTTTTTCATATCTCACAAACTACTTATGCTAGAAAGTGGAAACTAAGTACCTATATGTAGATAAGCTATTAGTTTGTTTTGTTGTGATGAGCGCTCAACATTGTTATAAGTGAGGAGCCCACAGGCTCCTATCATTGAAAAACGCATCTATTCAATAGCATCTTTTACAATACCAAATGTGTGTCAAAATACTTGATTTTGGAAGATCCTCATCTATCCCGCAATTTCTTATTTTGACTTTCACACAGCAAAATGGGAATAGTAGAGAACTTGGGACAGATAGTAAGGGTTCGTGAAACTTTTTTGACGAGAACGAGGTTTAGTTTTTTGGGCGATATCGGAAACAGAGTTCAAAGTTCAAATTAGGGAAGACAGGCTAAAATCACCTGTAAAATTGTACCTGGGGTCGCGCATTTACGACTTAATTTCTTTTACTTACGTTGAATACAGTTACATCCGTCACATTGAAGATGTCCTCGGCAATCTGATTGTTTTTGACACTGGCATACTGAAAAATGAGTTTCAATTTTGTTTTAATAAATTTTGCTTCTAAATTTTTTTAATATAAGTATTCAAACCTTTGACACACACAGCTTGATGATTTTGAACTTGACATTCTTGTTCACCCACACACGGATTAGCATGTGAGCATGGATCAACACACAATTGATTGACACAAGCGCGTTGTGATGGACAATCGTTGCTTGATGTGCAGCCGATTTCTGTAATTACAACTTTTTGTTAGTTCACGTCCAGCAGAAAGCGTGTTAACACTTTTTTAACCACTGCAATAAATTTAACTAAAATAATGTTCCAAGCACAATAAGAAGTTACTTAGCCTTAAGCTTTATAGCCATTAAAAAATCATTCCCTATATAATACATGATTTAGTTAGTTACCACTACCGTACCATACGTGCATATCTACAAAGCGATTATGTTCAAATTTACACTATTTACAATCTTTTTAATTTATAAATTACGAGTATTTTATACTCGAAGGTTCTCAAGCCAAATATGAATACCATGCAAACCATAACCAGAATTTTGAATACGCTGGAAGAGATATAACAACCGCTGATCCTCGCATCTTTAAGAATTCTTTGAGGTAGGATCCTTTTAAATAAATTTTGAATTGCATTTTTGTACTATGATCGTCAATCATAAAAATAACAGCCATTTATAAAGAATGAAATATTTTTGAAAATAAAAATCATGCAACTGTAGATCTTCCACAGTACAATGGGCCAGTATAGTCGATGATGAAGCCACATCGCGGACACAAATCATGTGTCCTGTTTTGTATTTATGCAGGTGCCAAATATCATAGTCATGTATTTTTCGTATTTTTGTTTTTTGGTATGTTTGTTTGTTTATTTTGCAAACGTACATTTTGGCATATATTTTGCATATATGTCAATTAAGGGTAGGAAGAAAAGTGTAGCACAATTGAGGCAAGTTGTAGTTGAAGTACACAATTCTCTTGTCTCAATGTGAAATGCCCATTACCCGCATTTCAGTTTCATTTTTGCAATTTTTTATTTTTTTTTACCTGCGATCTTATGACATTCTGGAGTGCTCATATCAGCAGTAGCATTGCAGAAGCACACGGCGGTATGGTTTAAGGTACGACAAGTATTTATGCTAGGACATGGCGAGTAAAAATAGCACGGATTTACACAGTAATTTTGAACACATGTTTCGGAGTCGTGACAGTCCAGGTCTGATTGACACACCTGTGATACGTTAACAGTTGGTAGCGTCGAGTAAGTATTAAGCGGAATTGGGGTTGTAAGTGTTGTGACTGGACTGAATGTGAAGTTGGCATCAATGTCACCATCATTTACTTCGATGCTTCGCGATTCTGTTGATTCTATCGAAGATGTAACCGTCGATTCGGTTTCATCGGTAGGTTCACGAGTAGCAGTTTCTGTATTATTTAGTAACGCAAGTGGATCTACTGTTGTAACGTCTGGGTATATGGCAGTTAAGTTAGCAGATGATGGACTAGATATAGCTTCAGTCGTTGTAAAGAATTGAGTAATATTGGCATTGGCTTCAGTAGTCTGATAGCCGTAGGAATCGTTTCCAGAAAATGTGACCTCAAGATCTGTAGGAACAGTTGTGAACGCATCGGATTCTAGAGGTTTTACAGTCTTGTCGTAGAGGGGTAAAGTCGAAGTAGTAGTTTCGTAATCGTCTGTTGTAACCATGTCCGTACTAAACAGGGAACTAGTTGTTTTCGAGGACTCAGCTGTAACCGGATACTGCTTACTGCTCGTAGATTTAGTGGGATAAACGTTATCTCCACTATCATTAAAAGATGAAGTTGTGGTATAAACTGATTCACTAAAACTTGTATTCTTAACTGGCTCCGTCGAATATACAAAAGGTTTCTGAGTGGTGTAATTTTCAGTTTCGCTAGAAGGAACCGTATCGTTAGTAGTACCAGAGGTTTTGTATGTTGTTAATCCAGTAACTGGTTCTTGATCTGTATAATATTCAGTTCCACTTGATTGGGTTGCATCTTGAGAAGGACTGCCAGTGGTCTTGTAATAGCTTGTGGTGAATTCATAATCTACGGTTGGACTTGTTTTGTCAGACTTGGTATAAGGTTTACCGGTGATTGTCTCTTGAGTAGTGTAACCTTCAGTTCGGTCTGATTGGGTTGTATCTTGAGAAGGACTGCCAGTGGTCTTGTAATAGCTTGTTGTGAATTCAGAATCTACGGTAGGACTTGTTTTGTCAGTCTTGGTATAAGGCTTACCGGTGATTGTTTCTTGAGTAGTGTAACCTTGAGTTCGGTCTGATTGGGTTGTTTCTTGAGAAGGACTGCCAGTGGTCTTGTAATAACTTGTTGTGAATTCAGAATCTTCGGTTGGACTTGTTTTGTCAGACTTGGTATAAGGTTTACCGGTGATTGTCTCTTGAGTAGTGTAACCTTCAGTTCGGTCTGATTGGGTTGTATCTTGAGAAGGACTGCCAGTGGTCTTGTAATAGCTTGTGGTGAGTTTAGAATCTGCTGTTGGACTTGTTTTGTCAGACTTGGTATAAGGTTTAACGGTGATTGTCTCTTGAGTAGTGTAACCTTCAGTTCTGTCTGATTGGGTTGTATCTTGAGAAGGACTGCCAGTGGTCTTGTAATAGCTTGTTATGAATTCGGAATCTACGGTTGTACTTGTTTTGTCAGACTTGGTATAAGGCTTACCGGTGATTGTCTCTTGAGTTGTGTAACCTTCAGTTCGGTCTGATTGGGTTGTATCTTGAGAAGGACTGCCAGTGGTCTTGTAATAGCTTGTGGTGAATTCAGAATCCACTGTTGGACTTGTTTTGTCAGACTTGGTATAAGGTTTACCGGTGATTGTCTCTTGAGTAGTGTAACCTTCAGTTCGGTCTGATTGGGTTGTATCTTGAGAAGGACTGCCAGTGGTCTTGTAATAACTTGTTGTGAATTCAGAATCTTCGGTTGGACTTGTTTTGTCAGACTTGGTATAAGGTTTACCTGTGGTTGTCTTTTGAGTAGTGTAACCTTCAGTTCGGTCTGATTGGGTTGTATCTTGAGAAGGACTGCCAGTGGTCTTGTAATAGCTTGTTGTGAATTCAGAATCTACGGTTGGACTTGTTTTGTCAGACTTGGTATAAGGTTTACCGGTGATTGTCTCTTGAGTAGTGTAACCTTCAGTTCGGTCTGATTGGGTTGTATCTTGGGAAGGACTGCCAGTGGTCTTGTAATAGCTTGTGGTGAATTCAGAATCTGCGGTTGGACTTGTTTTGTCAGACTTGGTATAAGGCTTACCGGTGATTGTTTCTTGAGAAGTGTAACCTTCAGTTCGGTCTGATTGGGTTGTATCTTGAGAAGGACTGCCAGTGGTCTTGTAATAACTTGTTGTGAATTCAGAATCTTCGGTTGTACTTGTTTTGTCAGACTTGGTATAAGGTTTACCGGTGGTTCTATCTTGAGTAGTGTAACCTTCAGTTCGGTCTGATTGGGTTGTATCTTGAGAAGGACTGCCAGTGGTCTTGTAATAGCTTGTGGTGAATTCAGAATCCACGGTTGGACTTGTTTTGTCAGACTTGGTATAAGGTTTACCGGTGATAGTCTCTTGAGTAGTGTAACCTTCAGTTCGGTCTGATTGGGTTGTATCTTGGGAAGACCTGCCAGTGGTCGTGTAATAGCTTGTGGTGAATTCAGAATCTGCGGTTGGACTTGTTTTGTCAGACTTGGTATAAGGCTTACCGGTGATTGTTTCTTGAGAAGTGTAACCTTCAGTTCGGTCTGAATGGGTTGTATCTTGAGAAGGACTGCCAGTGGTCTTGTAATAACTTGTGGTGAGTTTAGAATCTGCTGTTGGACTTGTTTTGTCAGACTTGGTATAAGGTTTACCGGTGATTGTCTCTTGAGTAGTGTAACCTTCAGTTCTGTCTGATTGGGTTGTATCTTGAGAAGGACTGCCAGTGGTCTTGTAATAGCTTGTTGTGAATTCGGAATCTACGGTTGTACTTGTTTTGTCAGACTTGGTATAAGGCTTACCGGTGATTGTCTCTTGAGTTGTGTAACCTTCATTTCGGTCTGATTGGGTTGTATCTTGAGAAGGACTGCCAGTGGTCTTGTAATAGCTTGTTGTGAATTCAGAATCCACGGTTTGACTTGTTTTGTCAGACTTGGTATAAGGTTTACCAGTGATTGTCTCTTGAGTAGTGTAACCTTCAGTTTGGTCTGATTGGGTTGTATCTTGGGAAGGACTGCCAGTGGTCGTGTAATAGCTTGTGGTGAATTCAGAATCTGCGGTTGGACTTGTTTTGTCAGACTTGGTATAAGGCTTACCGGTGATTGTTTCTTGAGAAGTGTAACCTTCAGTTCGGTCTGAATGGGTTGTATCTTGAGAAGGACTGCCAGTGGTCTTGTAATAGCTTGTGGTGAATTCAGAATCCACGGTTGGACTTGTTTTGTCAGACTTGGTATAAGGTTTACCGGTGATTGTCTCTTGAGTAGTGTAACCTTCAGTTCGGTCTGATTGGGTTGTATCTTGGGAAGGACTGCCAGTGGTCATGTAATAGTTTGTTGTGAATTCGGAATCTACGGTTGTACTTGTTTTGTCAGACTTGGTATAAGGCTTACCGGTGATTGTCTCTTGAGTTGTGTAACCTTCAGTTCGGTCTGATTGGGTTGTATCTTGAGAAGGACTGCCAGTGGTCTTGTAATAGCTTGTGGTGAATTCAGAATCTGCGGTTGGGCTTGTTTTGTCAGACTTGGTATAAGGCTTACCGGTGATTGTTTCTTGAGTAGTGTAACCTTCAGTTCGGTCGGATTGGGTTGTATCTTGAGAAGGACTGCCAGTGGTCTTGTAATAAGTTGTTGTGAATTCAGAATCTTTGGTTGGACTTGTTTTGTCAGACTTGGTATAAGGTTTACCGGTGGTTGTCTCTTGAGTAGTGTAACCTTCAGTTCGGTCTGATTGGGTTGTATCTTGAGAAGGACTGCCAGTGGTCTTGTAATAGCTTGTGCTGAATTCAGAGTCTTCGGTTGGACTTGTTTTGTCAGACTTGGTATAAGGTTTACCGGTGATTGTGTCTTGAGTAGTGTAACCTTCAGTTCTGTCTGATTGGGTTGTATCTTGAGAAGGACTGCCAGTGGTCTTGTAATAGCTTGTTGTGAATTCGGAATCTACGGTTGTACTTGTTTTGTCAGACTTGGTATAAGGCTTACCGGTGATTGTCTCTTGAGTTGTGTAACCTTCAGTTCGGTCTGATTGGGTTGTATCTTGAGAAGGACTGCCAGTGGTCTTGTAATAGCTTGTGGTGAATTCAGTCTCTGCGGTTGGGCTTGTTTTGTCAGACTTGGTATAAGGCTTACCGGTGATTGTTTCTTGAGTAGTGTAACCTTCAGTTCGGTCGGATTGGGTTGTATCTTGAGAAGGACTACCAGTGGTCTTGTAATAACTTGTTGTGAATTCAGAATCTTCGGTTGGACTTGTTTTGCCAGACTTGGTATAAGGCTTACCGGTGGTTTTCTCTTGAGTAGTGTAACCTTCAGTTCTGTCTGATTGGGTTGTATCTTGAGAAGGACTGCCAGTGGTCTTGTAATAGCTTGTGCTGAATTCAGAGTCTTCGGTTGGACTTGTTTTGTCAGACTTGGTATAAGGTTTACCGGTGATTGTCTCTTGAGTAGTGTAACCTTCAGTTCGGTCTGATTGGGTTGTATCTTGAGAAGGACTGCCAGTGGTCTTGTAATAGCTTGTTGTGAATTCAGAATCTGCGGTTGGACTTGGTTTGTCAGACTTGGTATAAGGTTTACCGGTGATTATCTCTTGAGTTGTGTAACCTTCAGTTTTGCCTGATTGGGTTGTATCTTGAGAAGGACTGCCAGTGGTCTTGTAATAGCTTGTTGTAAACTCAGAATCTACGGTTGGATTTGTTTTGTCATACTCAGCATACGATGCTCTGGTAATTGTCTCTTCAGTAGTGTAACCTACAGTACGACCTGATTTGGTTGTATCTAGAGAAATTGTTGAAGTTTTAGTTTCTTCAGAGGGAGTTGTTGTCGATTCGGTAACCAGTTTTCCGGTGATTCCGGGATCATGATTGTTTGTCTTGTTGTACTTGTTTGTACTGGATTCTATTGCTTTATCAGGTTTAGTTGTTTTTAGAGAATCGATTTGAATTAGGAACGGTTTACTTGTAGAGGGTTCCGTAGCAAATAAGAAGGAACAATCGTCACCATCTTTACAAGGAATCTCTGTATCAGCGGAAAGACTACTAGGTTTTCTTGTGGTATACACTGCTCCACCAGGAGTTGTAAATTGGTCAGAAGTAGAATAAGTATATGGTTTTCCAGTGATCGATTCTGGGGTGGTTGCGCTTTCCGTATCGTTTGATTGTGTTTCGATTTCAGATGGAGTACTAGTTGTTTTATAATAACCCGTAGTAAATTCGTTATCTTCGGATGGAGTTGTCTTACCAGAATCTGTAGATCCCTCGTAACTGGTTGTAGATTGGGGTCGTGTAGATGTGAATTGTTCTGTTACTGTGTATGGCTTTCCAGTGGAAGGCTCTGTGGCATAGACAAGAGAACAATCCTCACCTTCTTTGCAAGGAACCTCTGTACCAGTGGAAGGACTACTAGGTTTGCTTGTGGTATACACTGCTCCACCAGGAGTTGTAAATTGGTCAGAAGTGGAATAAGTATATGGTTTTCCAGTGATCGATTCTGGGGTGGTTGCGCTTTCCGTATCGTTTGATTGTGTTTCGATTTCAGATGGAGTACTAGTTGTTTTATTATAACCCGTAGTAAATTCGTTATCTTCGGATGGAGTTGTCTTACCAGAATCTGTAGATCCTTCGTAACTGGTTGTAGACTGGGGTCGTGTAGATGTGAATTGTTCTGTTACTGTGTATGGCTTTCCAGTGGAAGGCTCTGTGGCATAGACAAGAGAACAATCCTCACCTTCCTTACAAGGAACCTCTGTACTAGCGGAAGGACTACTAGGTTTGCTTGTGGTATACACTGCTCCACCAGGAGTTGTAAATTGGTCAGAAGTGGAATAAGTATATGATTTTCCAGTGATCGATTCTGGGGTGGTTCCGCTTTCCGTATCGTTTGATTGTGTTTCGATTTCAGATGGAGTACTAGTTGTTTTATAATAACCTGTAGTAAATTCGTTATCTTCGGATGGAGTTGTCTTACCAGAATCTGTAGATCCTTCGTAACTGGTTGTAGACTGGGGTCGTGTAGATGTGAATTGTTCTGTTACTGTGTATGGCTTTCCAGTGGAAGGCTCTGTGGCATAGACAAGAGAACAATCCTCACCATCCTTACAAGGAACCTCTGTACGTGCGGAAGGACTACTAGGTTTGCTTGTGGTATACACTGCTCCACCAGGAGTTGTAAATTGGTCAGAAGTGGAATAAGTATATGGTTTTCCAGTGATCGATTCTGGGGTGGTTGCGCTTTCCGTATCGTTTGATTGTGGTTCGATTTCAGATGGAGTACTAGTTGTTTTATAATAACCCGTAGTAAATTCGTTATCTTCGGATGGAGTTGTCTTACCAGAATCTGTAGATCCTTCGTAACCGGTTGTAGACTGGGGTCGTGTAGATGTGAATTGTTCTGTTACTGTGTATGGCTTTCCAGTGGAAGGCTCTGTGGCATAGACAAGAGAACAATCCTCACCTTCTTTGCAAGGAACCTCTGTACCAGCGGAAGGACTACTAGGTTTGCTTGTGGTATACACTGCTCCACCAGGAGTTGTAAATTGGTCAGAAGTGGAATAAGTATATGATTTTCCAGTGATCGATTCTGGGGTGGTTCCGCTTTCCGTATCGTTTGATTGTGTTTCGATTTCAGATGGAGTACTAGTTGTTTTATAATAACCTGTAGTAAATTCGTTATCTTCGGATGGAGTTGTCTTACCAGAATCTGTAGATCCTTCGTAACTGGTTGTAGACTGGGGTCGTGTAGATGTGAATTGTTCTGTTACTGTGTATGGCTTTCCAGTGGAAGGCTCTGTGGCATAGACAAGAGAACAATCCTCACCATCCTTACAAGGAACCTCTGTACGTGCGGAAGGACTACTAGGTTTGCTTGTGGTATACACTGCTCCACCAGGAGTTGTAAATTGGTCAGAAGTGGAATAAGTATATGGTTTTCCAGTGATCGATTCTGGGGTGGTTGCGCTTTCCGTATCGTTTGATTGTGTTTCGATTTCAGATGGAGTACTAGTTGTTTTATAATAACCCGTAGTAAATTCGTTATCTTCGGATGGAGATGTTTTACCAGAATCTGTAGATCCTTCGTAACTGGTTGTCGACTGGGGTCGTGTAGATGTGAATTGTTCTGTTACTGTGTATGGCTTTCCAGTGGAAGGCTCTGTGGCATAGACAAGAGAACAATCCTCACCTTCCTTACAAGGAACCTCTGTACCAGCAGAAGGACTACTAGGTTTGCTTGTGGTATACACTGCTCCACCAGGAGTTGTAAATTGGTCAGAAGTGGAATAAGTATATGGTGTTCCAGTGATCGATTCTGGGGTGGTTCCGCTTTCCGTATCGTTAAATTGTGTTTCGATTTCAGATGGAGTACTAGTTGTTTTATAATAACCCGTAGTAAATTCGCTATCTTCAGATGGAGATGTCTTACCAGAATCTGTAGATCTTTCGTAACTGGTTGTAGACTGGGGTCGTGTAGATGTGAATTGTTCTGTTACTGTGTATGGCTTTCCAGTGAAAGGCTCTGTGGCATAGACAAGAGAACAATCCTCACCTTCTGTACAAGGAACCTCTGTACCAGAGGAAGGACTACTAGGTTTGCTTGTGGTATACACTGCTCCACCAGGAGTTGTAAATTGGTCAGAAGTGGAATAAGTATATGGTTTTCCAGTGATCGATTCTGGGGTGGTTCCGCTTTCCGTATCGTTTGATTGTGTTTCGATTTCAGATGGAGTACTAGTTGTTTTATAATAACCCGTAGTAAATTCGTTATCTTCGGATGGAGATGTTTTACCAGAATCTGTAGATCCTTCGTAACTGGTTGTCGACTGGGGTCGTGTAGATGTGAATTGTTCTGTTACTGTGTATGGCTTTCCAGTGGAAGGCTCTGTGGCATAGACAAGAGAACAATCCTCACCTTCCTTACAAGGAACCTCTGTACCAGTGGAAGGACTACTAGGTTTGCTTGTGGTATACACTGCACCACCAGGAGTTGTAAATTGGTCAGAAGTGGAATAAGTATATGGTTTTCCAGTGATCGATTCTGGGGTGGTTGCGCTTTCCGTATCGTTTGATTGTGTTTCGATTTCAGATGGAGTACTAGTTGTTTTATAATAACCCGTAGTAAATTCGCTATCTTCAGATGGAGTTGTCTTACCAGAATCTGTAGATCTTTCGTAACTGGTTGTAGACTGGGGTCGTGTAGATGTGAATTGTTCTGTTACTGTGTATGGCTGTCCAGTGAAAGGCTCTGTGGCATAGACAAGAGAACAATCCTCACCTTCCTTACAAGGAACCTCTGTACCAGCGGAAGGACTACTAGGTTTGCTTGTGGTATACACTGCACCACCAGGAGTTGTAAATTGGTCAGAAGTGGAATAAGTATATGGTTTTCCAGTGATCGATTCTGGGGTGGTTGCGCTTTCCGTATCGTTTGATTGTGTTTCGATTTCAGATGGAGTACTAGTTGTTTTATAATAACCCGTAGTAAATTCGCTATCTTCGGATGGAGTTGTCTTACCAGAATCTGTAGATCTTTCGTAACTGGTTGTAGACTGGGGTCGTGTAGATGTGAATTGTTCTGTTACTGTGTATGGCTTTCCAGTGGAAGGCTCTGTGGCATAGACAAGAGAACAATCCTCACCATCTTTACAAGGAACCTCTGTACCAGCGGAAGGACTACTAGGTTTGCTTGTGGTATACACTGCTCCACCAGGAGTTGTAAATTGGTCAGAAGTGGAATAAATATATGGTTTTCCAGTGATCGATTCTGGGGTGGTTCCGCTTTCCGTATCGTTTGATTGTGTTTCGATTTCAGATGGAGTACTAGTTGTTTTATAATAACCCGTAGTAAATTCGCTATCTTCGGATGGAGTTGTCTTACCAGAATCTGTAGATCCTTCGTAACCGGTTGTAGACTGGGGTCGTGTAGATGTGAATTGTTCTGTTACTGTGTATGGCTTTCCAGTGGAAGGCTCTGTGGCATAGACAAGAGAACAATCCTCACCTTCCTTACAAGGAACCTGTGTACCAGCGGAAGAACTACTAGGTTTGCTTGTGGTATACACTGCTCCACCAGGAGTTGTAAATTGGTCAGAAGTGGAATAAGTATATGGTTTTCCAGTGATCGATTCTGGGGTGGTTGCGCTTTCCGTATCGTTTGATTGTGTTTCGATTTCAGATGGAGTACTAGTTGTTTTATAATAACCCGTAGTAAATTCGCTATCTTCGGATGGAGTTGTCTTACCAGAATCTGTAGATCCTTCGTAACCGGTTGTAGACTGGGGTCGTGTAGATGTGAATTGTTCTGTTACTGTGTATGGCTTTCCAGTGGGAGGCTCTGTGGCATAGACAAGAGAACAATCCTCACCTTCCTTACAAGGAACCTCTGTACTAGCGGAAGGACTACTAGGTTTGCTTGTGGTATACACTGCTCCACCAGGAGTTGTAAATTGGTCAGAAGTGGTATAAGTATATGGTTTTCCAGTGATCGATTCTGGGGTAGTTGCGCTTTCCGTATCGTTTGATTGTATTTCGATTTCAGATGGAGTACTAGTTGTTTTATAATAACCCGTAGTAAATTCGCTATCTTCGGATGGAGTTGTCTTACCAGAATCTGTAGATCCTTCGTAACCGGTTGTAGACTGGGGTCGTGTAGATGTGAATTGTTCTGTTACTGTGTATGGCTTTAAAGTGGAAGGCTCTGTGGCATAGACAAGAGAACAATCCTCACCTTCCTTACAAGGAACCTCTGTACCAGCGGAAGGACTACTAGGTTTGCTTGTGGTATACACTGCTCCACCAGGAGTTGTAAATTGGTCAGAAGTGGAATAAGTATATGGTTTTCCAGTGATCGATTCTGGGGTGGTTGCGCTTTCCGTATCGTTTGATTGTGTTTCGATTTCAGATGGAGTACTAGTTGTTTTATAATAACCCGTAGTAAATTCGCTATCTTCGGATGGAGTTGTCTTACCAGAATCTGTAGATCCTTCGTAACCGGTTGTAGACTGGGGTCGTGTAGATGTGAATTGTTCTGTTACTGTATATGGCTTTCCAGTGGAAGGCTCTGTGGCATAGACAAGAGAACAATTCTCACCTTCCTTACAAGGAACCTCTGTACCAGCGGAAGGACTACTGGGTTTGCTTGTGGTATACACTGCTCCACCAGGAGTTGTAAATTGGTCAGAAGTGGAATAAGTATATGGTTTTCCAGTGATCGATTCTGGGGTGGTTGCGCTTTCCGTATCGTTTGATTGTGTTTCGATTTCAGATGGAGTACTAGTTGTTTTATAATAACCCGTAGTAAATTCGCTATCTTCGGATGGAGTTGTCTTACCAGAATCTGTAGATCCTTCGTAACCGGTTGTAGACTGGGGTCGTGTAGATGTGAATTGTTCTGTTACTGTATATGGCTTTCCAGTGGAAGGCTCTGTGGCATAGACAAGAGAACAATCCTCACCTTCCTTACAAGGAACCTTTGTACCAGCGGAAGGACTACTAGGTTTGCTTGTGGTATACACTGCTCCACCAGGAGTTGTAAATTGGTCAGAAGTGGAATAAGTATATGGTTTTCCAGTGATCGATTCTGGGGTGGTTGCGCTTTCCGTATCGTTTGATTGTGTTTCGATTTCAGATGGAGTACTAGTTGTTTTATAATAACCCGTAGTAAATTCGCTATCTTCGGATGGAGATGTCTTACCAGAATCTGTAGATCTTTCGTAACTGGTTGTAGACTGGGGTCGTGTAGATGTGAATTGTTCTGTTACTGTGTATGGCTTTCCAGTGGAAGGCTCTGTGGCATAGACAAGAGAACAATCCTCACCTTCCTTACAAGGAACCTCTGTACCAGCGGAAGGACTACTAGGTTTGCTTGTGGTATACACTGCTCCACCAGGAGTTGTAAATTGGTCAGAAGTGGAATAAGTATATGGTTTTCCAGTGATCGATTCTGGGGTGGTTGCGCTTTCCGTATCGTTTGATTGTGTTTCGATTTCAGATGGAGTACTAGTTGTTTTATAATAACCCGTAGTAAATTCGCTATCTTCGGATGGAGTTGTCTTACCAGAATCTGTAGATCCTTCGTAACTGGTTGTCGACTGGGGTCGTGTAGATGTGAATTGTTCTGTTACTGTGTATGGCTTTCCAGTGGAAGGCTCTGTGGCATAGACAAGAGAACAATCCTCACCTTCCTTACAAGGAACCTCTGTACCAGCGGAAGGACTACTAGGTTTGCTTGTGGTATACACTGCACCACCAGGAGTTGTAAATTGGTCAGAAGTGGAATAAGTATATGGTTTTCCAGTGATCGATTCTGGGGTGGTTCCGCTTTCCGTATCGTTTGATTGTGTTTCGATTTCAGATGGAGTACTAGTTGTTTTATAATAACCCGTAGTAAATTCGCTATCTTCGGATGGAGTTGTCTTACCAGAATCTGTAGATCCTTCGTAACCGGTTGTAGACTGGGGTCGTGTAGATGTGAATTGTTCTGTTACTGTATATGGCTTTCCAGTGGAAGGCTCTGTGGCATAGACAAGAGAACAATCCTCACCTTCTTTACAAGGAACCTCTGTACCAGCGGAAGGACTACTAGGTTTGCTTGTGGTATACACTGCTCCACCAGGAGTTGTAAATTGGTCAGAAGTGGAATAAGTATATGGTTTTCCAGTGATCGATTCTGGGGTGGTTCCGCTTTCCGTATCGTTTGATTGTGTTTCGATTTCAGATGGAGTACTAGTTGTTTTATAATAACCCGTAGTAAATTCGCTATCTTCGGATGGAGTTGTCTTACCAGAATCTGTAGATCCTTCGTAACCGGTTGTAGACTGGGGTCGTGTAGATGTGAATTGTTCTGTTACTGTATATGGCTTTCCAGTGGAAGGCTCTGTGGCATAGACAAGAGAACAATCCTCACCTTCCTTACAAGAAACCTCTGTACCAGCGGAAGGACTACTAGGTTTGCTTGTGGTATACACTGCTCCACCAGGAGTTGTAAATTGGTCAGAAGTGGAATAAGTATATGGTTTTCCAGTGATCGATTCTGGGGTGGTTCCGCTTTCCGTATCGTTTGATTGTGTTTCGATTTCCGATGGAGTACTAGTTGTTTTATAATAACCCGTAGTAAATTCGCTATCTTCGGATGGAGTTGTCTTACCAGAATCTGTAGATCCTTCGTAACCGGTTGTAGACTGGGGTCGTGTAGATGTGAATTGTTCTGTTACTGTATATGGCTTTCCAGTGGAAGGCTCTGTGACATAGAAAAGAGAACAATCCTCACCTTCCTTACAAGGAACCTCTGTACCAGCGGAAGGACTACTAGGTTTGCTTGTGGTATACACTGCTCCACCAGGAGTTGTAAATTGGTCAGAAGTGGAATAAGTATATGGTTTTCCAGTGATCGATTCTGGGGTGGTTGCGCTTTCCGTATCGTTTGATTGTGTTTCGATTTCAGATGGAGTACTAGTTGTTTTATAATAACCCGTAGTAAATTCGCTATCTTCGGATGGAGATGTCTTACCAGAATCTGTAGATCTTTCGTAACTGGTTGTAGACTGGGGTCGTGTAGATGTGAATTGTTCTGTTACTGTGTATGGCTTTCCAGTGGAAGGCTCTGTGGCATAGACAAGAGAACAATCCTCACCTTCCTTACAAGGAACCTCTGTACCAGCGGAAGGACTACTAGGTTTGCTTGTGGTATACACTGCTCCACCAGGAGTTGTAAATTGGTCAGAAGTGGAATAAGTATATGGTTTTCCAGTGATCGATTCTGGGGTGGTTGCGCTTTCCGTATCGTTTGATTGTGTTTCGATTTCAGATGGAGTACTAGTTGTTTTATAATAACCCGTAGTAAATTCGCTATCTTCGGATGGAGTTGTCTTACCAGAATCTGTAGATCCTTCGTAACTGGTTGTCGACTGGAGTCGTGTAGATGTGAATTGTTCTGTTACTGTGTATGGCTTTCCAGTGGAAGGCTCTGTGGCATAGACAAGAGAACAATCCTCACCTTCCTTACAAGGAACCTCTGTACCAGCGGAAGGACTACTAGGTTTGCTTGTGGTATACACTGCACCACCAGGAGTTGTAAATTGGTCAGAAGTGGAATAAGTATATGGTTTTCCAGTGATCGATTCTGGGGTGGTTCCGCTTTCCGTATCGTTTGATTGTGTTTCGATTTCAGATGGAGTACTAGTTGTTTTATAATAACCCGTAGTAAATTCGCTATCTTCGGATGGAGTTGTCTTACCAGAATCTGTAGATCCTTCGTAACCGGTTGTAGACTGGGGTCGTGTAGATGTGAATTGTTCTGTTACTGTATATGGCTTTCCAGTGGAAGGCTCTGTGGCATAGACAAGAGAACAATCCTCACCTTCTTTACAAGGAACCTCTGTACCAGCGGAAGGACTACTAGGTTTGCTTGTGGTATACACTGCTCCACCAGGAGTTGTAAATTGGTCAGAAGTGGAATAAGTATATGGTTTTCCAGTGATCGATTCTGGGGTGGTTCCGCTTTCCGTATCGTTTGATTGTGTTTCGATTTCAGATGGAGTACTAGTTGTTTTATAATAACCCGTAGTAAATTCGCTATCTTCGGATGGAGTTGTCTTACCAGAATCTGTAGATCCTTCGTAACCGGTTGTAGACTGGGGTCGTGTAGATGTGAATTGTTCTGTTACTGTATATGGCTTTCCAGTGGAAGGCTCTGTGGCATAGACAAGAGAACAATCTTCACCTTCCTTACAAGAAACCTCTGTACCAGCGGAAGGACTACTAGGTTTGCTTGTGGTATACACTGCTCCACCAGGAGTTGTAAATTGGTCAGAAGTGGAATAAGTATATGGTTTTCCAGTGATCGATTCTGGGGTGGTTCCGCTTTCCGTATCGTTTGATTGTGTTTCGATTTCAGATGGAGTACTAGTTATTTTATAATAACCCGTAGTAAATTCGCTATCTTCGGATGGAGTTGTCTTACCAGAATCTGTAGATCCTTCGTAACCGGTTGTAGACTGGGGTCGTGTAGATGTGAATTGTTCTGTTACTGTATATGGCTTTCCAGTGGAAGGCTCTGTGGCATAGACAAGAGAACAATCCTCACCTTCTTTACAAGGAACCTCTGTACCAGCGGAAGGACTACTAGGTTTGCTTGTGGTATACACTGCTCCACCAGGAGTTGTAAATTGGTCAGAAGTGGAATAAGTATATGGTTTTCCAGTGATCGATTCTGGGGTGGTTCCGCTTTCCGTATCGTTTGATTGTGTTTCGATTTCAGATGGAGTACTAGTTGTTTTATAATAACCCGTAGTAAATTCGCTATCTTCGGATGGAGTTGTCTTACCAGAATCTGTAGATCCTTCGTAACTGGTTGTAGACTGGGGTCGTGTAGATGTGAATTGTTCTGTTACTGTATATGGCTTTCCAGTGGAAGGCTCTGTGGCATAGACAAGAGAACAATCCTCACCTTCTTTACAAGGAACCTCTGTACCAGCGGAAGGACTACTAGGTTTGCTTGTGGTATACACTGCTCCACCAGGAGTTGTAAATTGGTCAGAAGTGGAATAAGTATATGGTTTTCCAGTGATCGATTCTGGGGTGGTTCCGCTTTCCGTATCGTTTGATTGTGTTTCGATTTCAGATGGAGTACTAGTTGTTTTATAATAACCCGTAGTAAATTCGCTATCTTCGGATGGAGTTGTCTTACCAGAATCTGTAGATCCTTCGTAACTGGTTGTAGACTGGGGTCGTGTAGATGTGAATTGTTCTGTTACTGTATATGGCTTTCCAGTGGAAGGCTCTGTGGCATAGACAAGAGAACAATCCTCACCTTCTTTACAAGGAACCTCTGTACCAGCGGAAGGACTACTAGGTTTGCTTGTGGTATACACTGCTCCACCAGGAGTTGTAAATTGGTCAGAAGTGGAATAAGTATATGGTTTTCCAGTGATCGATTCTGGGGTGGTTCCGCTTTCCGTATCGTTTGATTGTGTTTCGATTTCAGATGGAGTACTAGTTGTTTTATAATAACCCGTAGTAAATTCGCTATCTTCGGATGGAGTTGTCTTACCAGAATCTGTAGATCCTTCGTAACCGGTTGTAGACTGGGGTCGTGTAGATGTGAATTGTTCTGTTACTGTATATGGCTTTCCAGTGGAAGGCTCTGTGGCATAGACAAGAGAACAATCCTCACCTTCTTTACAAGGAACCTCTGTACCAGCGGAAGGACTACTAGGTTTGCTTGTGGTATACACTGCTCCACCAGGAGTTGTAAATTGGTCAGAAGTGGAATAAGTATATGGTTTTCCAGTGATCGATTCTGGGGTGGTTCCGCTTTCCGTATCGTTTGATTGTGTTTCGATTTCCGATGGAGTACTAGTTGTTTTATAATAACCCGTAGTAAATTCGCTATCTTCGGATGGAGTTGTCTTACCAGAATCTGTAGATCCTTCGTAACCGGTTGTAGACTGGGGTCGTGTAGATGTGAATTGTTCTGTTACTGTATATGGCTTTCCAGTGGAAGGCTCTGTGGCATAGACAAGAGAACAATCCTCACCTTCTTTACAAGGAACCTCTGTACCAGCGGAAGGACTACTAGGTTTGCTTGTGGTATACACTGCTCCACCAGGAGTTGTAAATTGGTCAGAAGTGGAATAAGTATATGGTTTTCCAGTGATCGATTCTGGGGTGGTTCCGCTTTCCGTATCGTTTGATTGTGTTTCGATTTCAGATGGAGTACTAGTTGTTTTATAATAACCCGTAGTAAATTCGCTATCTTCGGATGGAGTTGTCTTACCAGAATCTGTAGATCCTTCGTAACTGGTTGTAGACTGGGGTCGTGTAGATGTGAATTGTTCTGTTACTGTATATGGCTTTCCAGTGGAAGGCTCTGTGGCATAGACAAGAGAACAATCCTCACCTTCTTTACAAGGAACCTCTGTACCAGCGGAAGGACTACTAGGTTTGCTTGTGGTATACACTGCTCCACCAGGAGTTGTAAATTGGTCAGAAGTGGAATAAGTATATGGTTTTCCAGTGATCGATTCTGGGGTGGTTCCGCTTTCCGTATCGTTTGATTGTGTTTCGATTTCAGATGGAGTACTAGTTGTTTTATAATAACCCGTAGTAAATTCGCTATCTTCGGATGGAGTTGTCTTACCAGAATCTGTAGATCCTTCGTAACTGGTTGTAGACTGGGGTCGTGTAGATGTGAATTGTTCTGTTACTGTATATGGCTTTCCAGTGGAAGGCTCTGTGGCATAGACAAGAGAACAATCCTCACCTTCTTTACAAGGAACCTCTGTACCAGCGGAAGGACTACTAGGTTTGCTTGTGGTATACACTGTTCGGCCAGGAGTTGGAAATTGGTCAGAAGTGGAATAAGTATATGGTTTTCCAGTGATCGATTCTGGGGTGGTTCCGCTTTCCGTATCGTTTGATTGTGTTTCGATTTCAGATGGAGTACTAGTTGTTTTATAATAACCCGTAGTAAATTCGCTATCTTCGGATGGAGTTGTCTTACCAGAATCTGTAGATCCTTCGTAACCGGTTGTAGACTGGGGTCGTGTAGATGTGAATTGTTCTGTTACTGTATATGGCTTTCCAGTGGAAGGCTCTGTGGCATAGACAAGAGAACAATCCTCACCTTCTTTACAAGGAACCTCTGTACCAGCGGAAGGACTACTAGGTTTGCTTGTGGTATACACTGCTCCACCAGGAGTTGTAAATTGGTCAGAAGTGGAATAAGTATATGGTTTTCCAGTGATCGATTCTGGGGTGGTTCCGCTTTCCGTATCGTTTGATTGTGTTTCGATTTCAGATGGAGTACTAGTTGTTTTATAATAACCCGTAGTAAATTCGCTATCTTCGGATGGAGTTGTCTTACCAGAATCTGTAGATCCTTCGTAACCGGTTGTAGACTGGGGTCGTGTAGATGTGAATTGTTCTGTTACTGTATATGGCTTTCCAGTGGAAGGCTCTGTGGCATAGACAAGAGAACAATCCTCACCTTCTTTACAAGGAACCTCTGTACCAGCGGAAGGACTACTAGGTTTGCTTGTGGTATACACTGCTCCACCAGGAGTTGTAAATTGGTCAGAAGTGGAATAAGTATATGGTTTTCCAGTGATCGATTCTGGGGTGGTTCCGCTTTCCGTATCGTTTGATTGTGTTTCGATTTCAGATGGAGTACTAGTTGTTTTATAATAACCCGTAGTAAATTCGCTATCTTCGGATGGAGTTGTCTTACCAGAATCTGTAGATCCTTCGTAACTGGTTGTCGACTGGGGTCGTGTAGATGTGAATTGTTCTGTTACTGTGTATGGCTTTCCAGTGGAAGGCTCTGTGGCATAGACAAGAGAACAATCCTCACCTTCCTTACAAGGAACCTCTGTACCAGCGGAAGGACTACTAGGTTTGCTTGTGGTATACACTGCACCACCAGGAGTTGTAAATTGGTCAGAAGTGGAATAAGTATATGGTTTTCCAGTGATCGATTCTGGGGTGGTTCCGCTTTCCGTATCGTTTGATTGTGTTTCGATTTCAGATGGAGTACTAGTTATTTTATAATAACCCGTAGTAAATTCGCTATCTTCGGATGGAGTTGTCTTACCAGAATCTGTAGATCCTTCGTAACCGGTTGTAGACTGGGGTCGTGTAGATGTGAATTGTTCTGTTACTGTATATGGCTTTCCAGTGGAAGGCTCTGTGGCATAGACAAGAGAACAATCCTCACCTTCTTTACAAGGAACCTCTGTACCAGCGGAAGGACTACTAGGTTTGCTTGTGGTATACACTGCTCCACCAGGAGTTGTAAATTGGTCAGAAGTGGAATAAGTATATGGTTTTCCAGTGATCGATTCTGGGGTGGTTCCGCTTTCCGTATCGTTTGATTGTGTTTCGATTTCAGATGGAGTACTAGTTGTTTTATAATAACCCGTAGTAAATTCGCTATCTTCGGATGGAGTTGTCTTACCAGAATCTGTAGATCCTTCGTAACTGGTTGTCGACTGGGGTCGTGTAGATGTGAATTGTTCTGTTACTGTGTATGGCTTTCCAGTGGAAGGCTCTGTGGCATAGACAAGAGAACAATCCTCACCTTCCTTACAAGGAACCTCTGTACCAGCGGAAGGACTACTAGGTTTGCTTGTGGTATACACTGCACCACCAGGAGTTGTAAATTGGTCAGAAGTGGAATAAGTATATGGTTTTCCAGTGATCGATTCTGGGGTGGTTGCGCTTTCCGTATCGTTTGATTGTGTTTCGATTTCAGATGGAGTACTAGTTGTTTTATAATAACCCGTAGTAAATTCGCTATCTTCGGATGGAGTTGTCTTACCAGAATCTGTAGATCCTTCGTAACCGGTTGTAGACTGGGGTCGTGTAGATGTGAATTGTTCTGTTACTGTATATGGCTTTCCAGTGGAAGGCTCTGTGGCATAGACAAGAGAACAATCCTCACCTTCCTTACAAGGAACCTCTGTACCAGCGGAAGGACTACTAGGTTTGCTTGTGGTATACACTGCACCACCAGGAGTTGTAAATTGGTCAGAAGTGGAATAAGTATATGGTTTTCCAGTGATCGATTCTGGGGTGGTTCCGCTTTCCGTATCGTTTGATTGTGTTTCGATTTCAGATGGAGTACTAGTTGTTTTATAATAACCCGTAGTAAATTCGCTATCTTCGGATGGAGTTGTCTTACCAGAATCTGTAGATCCTTCGTAACCGGTTGTAGACTGGGGTCGTGTAGATGTGAATTGTTCTGTTACTGTGTATGGCTTTCCAGTGGAAGGCTCTGTGGCATAGACAAGAGAACAATCCTCACCTTCTTTACAAGGAACCTCTGTACCAGCGGAAGGACTACTAGGTTTGCTTGTGGTATACACTGCTCCACCAGGAGTTGTAAATTGGTCAGAAGTGGAATAAGTATATGGTTTTCCAGTGATCGATTCTGGGGTGGTTCCGCTTTCCGTATCGTTTGATTGTGTTTCGATTTCAGATGGAGTACTAGTTGTTTTATAATAACCCGTAGTAAATTCGCTATCTTCGGATGGAGTTGTCTTACCAGAATCTGTAGATCCTTCGTAACTGGTTGTCGACTGGGGTCGTGTAGATGTGAATTGTTCTGTTACTGTGTATGGCTTTCCAGTGGAAGGCTCTGTGGCATAGACAAGAGAACAATCCTCACCTTCCTTACAAGGAACCTCTGTACCAGCGGAAGGACTACTAGGTTTGCTTGTGGTATACACTGCACCACCAGGAGTTGTAAATTGGTCAGAAGTGGAATAAGTATATGGTTTTCCAGTGATCGATTCTGGGGTGGTTCCGCTTTCCGTATCGTTTGATTGTGTTTCGATTTCAGATGGAGTACTAGTTGTTTTATAATAACCCGTAGTAAATTCGCTATCTTCGGATGGAGTTGTCTTACCAGAATCTGTAGATCCTTCGTAACCGGTTGTAGACTGGGGTCGTGTAGATGTGAATTGTTCTGTTACTGTATATGGCTTTCCAGTGGAAGGCTCTGTGGCATAGACAAGAGAACAATCCTCACCTTCCTTACAAGAAACCTCTGTACCAGCGGAAGGACTACTAGGTTTGCTTGTGGTATACACTGCTCCACCAGGAGTTGTAAATTGGTCAGAAGTGGAATAAGTATATGGTTTTCCAGTGATCGATTCTGGGGTGGTTGCGCTTTCCGTATCGTTTGATTGTGTTTCGATTTCAGATGGAGTACCAGTTGTTTTATAATAACCCGTAGTAAATTCGCTATCTTCGGATGGAGTTGTCTTACCAGAATCTGTAGATCCTTCGTAACCGGTTGTAGACTGGGGTCGTGTAGATGTGAATTGTTCTGTTACTGTGTATGGCTTTCCAATGGAAGGCTCTGTGGCATAGACAAGAGAACAATCCTCACCTTCCTTACAAGGAACCTCTGTACCAGCGGAAGGACTACTAGGTTTGCTTGTGGTATACACTGCACCACCAGGAGTTGTAAATTGGTCAGAAGTGGAATAAGTATATGGTTTTCCAGTGATCGATTCTGGGGTGGTTGCGCTTTCCGTATCGTTTGATTGTGTTTCGATTTCAGATGGAGTACTAGTATTTTTATAATAACCCGTAGTAAATTCGTTATCTTCGGATGGAGATGTCTTATCAGAATCTGTAGATCCCTCGTAACTGGTTGTAGACTGGGGTCGTGTAGATGTGAATTGTTCTGTTACTGTGTATGGCTTTCCAATGGAAGGCTCTGTGGCATAGACAAGAGAACAATCCTCACCTTCCTTACAAGGAACCTCTGTACCAGCGGAAGGACTACTAGGTTTGCTTGTGGTATACACTGCTCCACCAGGAGTTGTAAATTGGTCAGAAGTGGAATAAGTATATGGTTTTCCAGTGATCGATTCTGGGGTGGTTCCGCTTTCCGTATCGTTTGATTGTGTTTCGATTTCCGATGGAGTACTAGTTGTTTTATAATAACCCGTAGTAAATTCGCTATCTTCGGATGGAGTTGTCTTACCAGAATCTGTAGATCCTTCGTAACCGGTTGTAGACTGGGGTCGTGTAGATGTGAATTGTTCTGTTACTGTATATGGCTTTCCAGTGGAAGGCTCTGTGGCATAGACAAGAGAACAATCCTCACCTTCTTTACAAGGAACCTCTGTACCAGCGGAAGGACTACTAGGTTTGCTTGTGGTATACACTGCTCCACCAGGAGTTGTAAATTGGTCAGAAGTGGAATAAGTATATGGTTTTCCAGTGATCGATTCTGGGGTGGTTCCGCTTTCCGTATCGTTTGATTGTGTTTCGATTTCAGATGGAGTACTAGTTGTTTTATAATAACCCGTAGTAAATTCGCTATCTTCGGATGGAGTTGTCTTACCAGAATCTGTAGATCCTTCGTAACCGGTTGTAGACTGGGGTCGTGTAGATGTGAATTGTTCTGTTACTGTATATGGCTTTCCAGTGGAAGGCTCTTTGGCATAGACAAGAGAACAATCCTCACCTTCTTTACAAGGAACCTCTGTACCAGCGGAAGGACTACTAGGTTTGCTTGTGGTATACACTGCTCCACCAGGAGTTGTAAATTGGTCAGAAGTGGAATAAGTATATGGTTTTCCAGTGATCGATTCTGGGGTGGTTCCGCTTTCCGTATCGTTTGATTGTGTTTCGATTTCAGATGGAGTACTAGTTGTTTTATAATAACCCGTAGTAAATTCGTTATCTTCGGATGGAGATGTCTTACCAGAATCTGTAGATCCCTCGTAACTGGTTGTAGACTGGGGTCGTGTAGATGTCAATTGTTCTGTTACTGTATATGGCTTTCCAGTGGAAGGCTCTGTGGCATAGACAAGAGAACAATCCTCACCTTCTTTACAAGGAACCTCTGTACCAGCGGAAGGACTACTAGGTTTGCTTGTGGTATACACTGCTCCACCAGGAGTTGTAAATTGGTCAGAAGTGGAATAAGTATATGGTTTTCCAGTGATCGATTCTGGGGTGGTTCCGCTTTCCGTATCGTTTGATTGTGTTTCGATTTCCGATGGAGTACTAGTTGTTTTATAATAACCCGTAGTAAATTCGCTATCTTCGGATGGAGTTGTCTTACCAGAATCTGTAGATCCTTCGTAACCGGTTGTAGACTGGGGTCGTGTAGATGTGAATTGTTCTGTTACTGTATATGGCTTTCCAGTGGAAGGCTCTGTGGCATAGACAAGAGAACAATCCTCACCTTCTTTACAAGGAACCTCTGTACCAGCGGAAGGACTACTAGGTTTGCTTGTGGTATACACTGCTCCACCAGGAGTTGTAAATTGGTCAGAAGTGGAATAAGTATATGGTTTTCCAGTGATCGATTCTGGGGTGGTTCCGCTTTCCGTATCGTTTGATTGTGTTTCGATTTCAGATGGAGTACTAGTTGTTTTATAATAACCCGTAGTAAATTCGCTATCTTCGGATGGAGTTGTCTTACCAGAATCTGTAGATCCTTCGTAACCGGTTGTAGACTGGGGTCGTGTAGATGTGAATTGTTCTGTTACTGTATATGGCTTTCCAGTGGAAGGCTCTGTGGCATAGACAAGAGAACAATCCTCACCTTCTTTACAAGGAACCTCTGTACCAGCGGAAGGACTACTAGGTTTGCTTGTGGTATACACTGCTCCACCAGGAGTTGTAAATTGGTCAGAAGTGGAATAAGTATATGGTTTTCCAGTGATCGATTCTGGGGTGGTTCCGCTTTCCGTATCGTTTGATTGTGTTTCGATTTCAGATGGAGTACTAGTTGTTTTATAATAACCCGTAGTAAATTCGCTATCTTCGGATGGAGTTGTCTTACCAGAATCTGTAGATCCTTCGTAACCGGTTGTAGACTGGGGTCGTGTAGATGTGAATTGTTCTGTTACTGTATATGGCTTTCCAGTGGAAGGCTCTGTGGCATAGACAAGAGAACAATCCTCACCTTCTTTACAAGGAACCTCTGTACCAGCGGAAGGACTACTAGGTTTGCTTGTGGTATACACTGCTCCACCAGGAGTTGTAAATTGGTCAGAAGTGGAATAAGTATATGGTTTTCCAGTGATCGATTCTGGGGTGGTTCCGCTTTCCGTATCGTTTGATTGTGTTTCGATTTCAGATGGAGTACTAGTTGTTTTATAATAACCCGTAGTAAATTCGTTATCTTCGGATGGAGTTGTCTTACCAGAATCTGTAGATCCTTCGTAACCGGTTGTAGACTGGGGTCGTGTAGATGTGAATTGTTCTGTTACTGTGTATGGCTTTCCAGTGGAAGGCTCTGTGGCATAGACAAGAGAACAATCCTCACCTTCCTTACAAGAAACCTCTGTACCAGCGGAAGGACTACTAGGTTTGCTTGTGGTATACACTGCTCCACCAGGAGTTGTAAATTGATCAGAAGTGGAATAAGTATATGGTTTTCCAGTGATCGATTCTGGGGTGGTTCCGCTTTCCGTATCGTTTGATTGTGTTTCGATTTCAGATGGAGTACTAGTTGTTTTATAATAACCCGTAGTAAATTCGCTATCTTCGGATGGAGTTGTCTTACCAGAATCTGTAGATCCTTTGTAACCGGTTGTAGACTGGGGTCGTGTAGATGTGAATTGTTCTGTTACTGTGTATGGCTTTCCAGTGGAAGGCTCTGTGGCATAGACAAGAGAACAATTCTCACCTTCCTTACAAGGAACCTCTGTACCAGCGGAAGGACTACTGGGTTTGCTTGTGGTATACACTGCTCCACCAGGAGTTGTAAATTGGTCAGAAGTGGAATAAGTATATGGTTTTCCAGTGATCGATTCTGGGGTGGTTCCGCTTTCCGTATCGTTTGATTGTGTTTCGATTTCAGATGGAGTACTAGTTGTTTTATAATAACCCGTAGTAAATTCGCTATCTTCGGATGGAGTTGTCTTACCAGAATCTGTAGATCCTTCGTAACCGGTTGTAGACTGGGGTCGTGTAGATGTGAATTGTTCTGTTACTGTGTATGGCTTTCCAGTGGAAGGCTCTGTGGCATAGACAAGAGAACAATCCTCACCGTCTTTACAAGGAACCTCTGTACCAGCGGAAGGACTACTAGGTTTGCTTGTGGTATACACTGCTCCACCAGGAGTTGTAAATTGGTCAGAAGTGGAATAAGTATATGGTTTTCCAGTGATCGATTCTGGGGTGGTTCCGCTTTCCGTATCGTTTGATTGTGTTTCGATTTCAGATGGAGTACTAGTTGTTTTATAATAACCCGTAGTAAATTCGCTATCTTCGGATGGAGTTGTCTTACCAGAATCTGTAGATCCTTCATAACCGGTTGTAGACTGGGGTCGTGTAGATGTGAATTGTTCTGTTACTGTGTATGGCTTTCCAATGGAAGGCTCTGTGGCATAGACAAGAGAACAATCCTCACCTTCCTTACAAGGAACCTCTGTACCAGCGGAAGGACTACTGGGTTTGCTTGTGGTATACACTGCTCCACCAGGAGTTGTAAATTGGTCAGAAGTGGAATAAGTATATGGTTTTCCAGTGATCGATTCTGGGGTGGTTGCGCTTTCCGTATCGTTTGATTGTGTTTCGATTTCAGATGGAGTACTAGTTGTTTTATAATAACCCGTAGTAAATTCGCTATCTTCGGATGGAGTTGTCTTACCAGAATCTGTAGATCCTTCGTATCCGGTTGTAGACTGGGGTCGTGTAGATGTGAATTGTTCTGTTACTGTGTATGGCTTTCCAGTGGAAGGCTCTGTGGCATAGACAAGAGAACAATCCTCACCTTCCTTACAAGAAACCTCTGTACCAGCGGAAGGACTACTAGGTTTGCTTGTGGTATACACTGCTCCACCAGGAGTTGTAAATTGATCAGAAGTGGAATAAGTATATGGTTTTCCAGTGATCGATTCTGGGGTGGTTGCGCTTTCCGTATCGTTTGATTGTGTTTCGATTTCAGATGGAGTACTAGTTGTTTTATAATAACCCGTAGTAAATTCGCTATCTTCGGATGGAGTTGTCTTACCAGAATCTGTAGATCCTTCATAACCGGTTGTAGACTGGGGTCGTGTAGATGTGAATTGTTCTGTTACTGTGTATGGCTTTCCAATGGAAGGCTCTGTGGCATAGACAAGAGAACAATCCTCACCTTCCTTACAAGGAACCTCTGTACCAGCGGAAGGACTACTGGGTTTGCTTGTGGTATACACTGCTCCACCAGGAGTTGTAAATTGGTCAGAAGTGGAATAAGTATATGGTTTTCCAGTGATCGATTCTGGGGTGGTTGCGCTTTCCGTATCGTTTGATTGTGTTTCGATTTCAGATGGAGTACTAGTTGTTTTATAATAACCCGTAGTAAATTCGCTATCTTCGGATGGAGTTGTCTTACCAGAATCTGTAGATCCTTCGTATCCGGTTGTAGACTGGGGTCGTGTAGATGTGAATTGTTCTGTTACTGTGTATGGCTTTCCAGTGGAAGGCTCTGTGGCATAGACAAGAGAACAATCCTCACCTTCCTTACAAGGAACCTCTGTACCAGCGGAAGGACTACTAGGTTTGCTTGTGGTATACACTGCACCACCAGGAGTTGTAAATTGGTCAGAAGTGGAATAAGTATATGGTTTTCCAGTGATCGATTCTGGGGTGGTTGCGCTTTCCGTATCGTTTGATTGTGTTTCGATTTCAGATGGAGTACTAGTTGTTTTATAATAACCCGTAGTAAATTCGCTATCTTCGGATGGAGTTGTCTTACCAGAATCTGTAGATCCTTCGTAACCGGTTGTAGACTGGGGTCGTGTAGATGTGAATTGTTCTGTTACTGTGTATGGCTTTCCAGTGGAAGGATCTGTGGCATAGACAAGAGAACAATCCTCACCTTCCTTACAAGGAACCTCTGTACCAGCGGAAGGACTACTAGGTTTGCTTGTGGTATACACTGCTCCACCAGGAGTTGTAAATTTGTCAGAAGTGGAATAAGTATATGGTTTTCCAGTGATCGATTCAGGGGTGGTTGCGCTTTCCGTATCGTTTGATTGTGTTTCGATTTCAGATGGAGTACTAGTTGTTTTATAATAACCCGTAGTAAATTCGTTATCTTCGGATGGAGTTGTCTTACCAGAATCTGTAGATCCCTCGTAACTGGTTGTAGACTGGGGTCGTGTAGATGTGAATTGTTCTGTTACTGTGTATGGCTTTCCAGTGGAAGGCTCTGTGGCATAGACAAGAGAACAATCCTCACCTTCCTTACAAGGAACCTCTGTACCAGCGGAAGGACTACTAGGTTTGCTTGTGGTATACACTGCTCCACCAGGAGTTGTAAATTGGTCAGAAGTGGAATAAGTATATGGTTTTCCAGTGATCGATTCTGGGGTGGTTGCGCTTTCCGTATCGTTTGATTGTGTTTCGATTTCAGATGGAGTACTAGTTGTTTTATAATAACCCGTAGTAAATTCGTTATCTTCGGATGGAGTTGTCTTACCAGAATCTGTAGATCCCTCGTAACTGGTTGTAGACTGGGGTCGTGTAGATGTGAATTGTTCTGTTACTGTGTATGGCTTTCCAGTGGAAGGCTCTGTGGCATAGACAAGAGAACAATCCTCACCTTCCTTACAAGGAACCTCTGTACCAGCGGAAGGACTACTAGGTTTGCTTGTGGTATACACTGCTCCACCAGGAGTTGTAAATTGGTCAGAAGTGGAATAAGTATATGGTTTTCCAGTGATCGATTCTGGGGTGGTTCCGCTTTCCGTATCGTTTGATTGTGTTTCGATTTCAGATGGAGTACTAGTTGTTTTATAATAACCCGTAGTAAATTCGTTATCTTCGGATGGAGTTGTCTTACCAGAATCTGTAGTTCCTTCGTAACCGGTTGTAGACTGGGGTCGTGTAGATGTGAATTGTTCTGTTACTGTGTATGGCTTTCCAGTGGAAGGCTCTGTGGCATAGACAAGAGAACAATCCTCACCTTCCTTACAAGAAACCTCTGTACCAGCGGAAGGACTACTAGGTTTGCTTGTGGTATACACTGCTCCACCAGGAGTTGTAAATTGATCAGAAGTGGAATAAGTATATGGTTTTCCAGTGATCGATTCTGGGGTGGTTCCGCTTTCCGTATCGTTTGATTGTGTTTCGATTTCAGATGGAGTACTAGTTGTTTTATAATAACCCGTAGTAAATTCGCTATCTTCGGATGGAGTTGTCTTACCAGAATCTGTAGATCCTTCGTAACCGGTTGTAGACTGGGGTCGTGTAGATGTGAATTGTTCTGTTACTGTGTATGGCTTTCCAATGGAAGGCTCTGTGGCATAGACAAGAGAACAATCCTCACCTTCCTTACAAGGAACCTCTGTACCAGCGGAAGGACTACTGGGTTTGCTTGTGGTATACACTGCTCCACCAGGAGTTGTAAATTGGTCAGAAGTGGAATAAGTATATGGTTTTGCAGTGATCGATTCTGGGGTGGTTGCGCTTTCCGTATCGTTTGATTGTGTTTCGATTTCAGATGGAGTACTAGTTGTTTTATAATAACCCGTAGTAAATTCGTTATCTTCGGATGGAGTTGTCTTACCAGAATCTGTAGATCCCTCGTAACTGGTTGTAGACTGGGGTCGTGTAGACGTGAAATGTTCTGTTACTGTGTATGGCTTTCCAGTGGAAGGCTCTGTGGCATAGACAAGAGAACAATTCTCACCTTCCTTACAAGGAACCTCTGTACCAGCGGAAGGACTACTAGGTTTGCTTGTGGTATACACTGCTCCACCAGGAGTTGGAAATTGGTCAGAAGTGGAATAAGTATATGGTTTTCCAGTGATCGATTCTGGGGTGGTTGCGCTTTCCGTATCGTTTGATTGTGTTTCGATTTCAGATGGAGTACTAGTTGTTTTATAATAACCCGTAGTAAATTCGTTATCTTCGGATGGAGTTGTCTTACCAGAATCTGTAGATCCCTCGTAACTGGTTGTAGACTGGGGTCGTGTAGATGTGAATTGTTCTGTTACTGTGTATGGCTTTCCAGTGGAAGGCTCTGTGGCATAAACAAGAGAACAATCCTCACCTTCCTTACAAGGAACCTCTGTACCAGCGGAAGGACTACTAGAGTTGCTTGTGGTATACACTGTTCGGCCAGGAGTTGGAAATTGGTCAGAAGTGGAATAAGTATATGGTTTTCCAGTGATCGATTCTGAGGTGGTTGCTCTTTCCGTATCGTTTGATTGTGTTTCGATTTCAGATGGAGTACTAGTTGTTTTATAATAACCCGTAGTAAATTCGCTATCTTCGGATGGAGTTGTCTTACCAGAATCTGTAGATCCTTCGTAACCGGTTGTAGACTGGGGTCGTGTAGATGTGAATTGTTCTGTTACTGTGTATGGCTTTCCAGTGGAAGGCTCTGTGGCATAGACAAGAGAACAATCCTCACCTTCCTTACAAGGAACCTCTGTACCAGCGGAAGGACTACTAGGTTTGCTTGTGGTATACACTGCTCCACCAGGAGTTGTAAATTGGTCAGAAGTGGAATAAGTATATGGTTTTCCAGTGATCGATTCTGGGGTGGTTGCGCTTTCCGTATCGTTTGATTGTGTTTCGATTTCAGATGGAGTACTAGTTGTTTTATAATAACCCGTAGTTAATTCGCTATCTTCGGATGGAGTTGTCTTACCAGAATCTGTAGATCCTTCGTAACCGGTTGTAGACTGGGGTCGTGTAGATGTGAGTTGTTCTGTTACTGTATATGGCTTTCCAGTGGAAGGATCTGTGGCATAGACAAGAGAACAATCCTCACCTTCTTTACAAGGAACCTCTGTACCAGCGGAAGGACTACTAGGTTTGCTTGTGGTATACACTGTTCGGCCAGGAGTTGTAAATTGGTCAGAAGTGGAATAAGTATATGGTTTTCCAGTGATCGATTCTGGGGTGGTTGCGCTTTCCGTATCGTTTGATTGTGTTTCGATTTCAGATGGAGTACTAGTTGTTTTATAATAACCCGTAGTAAATTCGCTATCTTCGGATGGAGTTGTCTTACCAGAATCTGTAGATCCTTCGTAACCGGTTGTAGACTGGGGTCGTGTAGATGTGAGTTGTTCTGTTACTGTATATGGCTTTCCAGTGGAAGGATCTGTGGCATAGACAAGAGAACAATCCTCACCTTCCTTACAAGGAACCTCTGTACCAGCGGAAGGACTGCTAGGGTTGCTTGTGGTATACACTGTTCGGCCAGGAGTTGTAAATTGGTCAGAAGTGGAATAAGTATACGGTTTTCCAGTGATCGATTCTGGGGTTGTTCCGCTTTCCGTATCGTTTGATTGTGTTTCGATTTCAGATGGAGTACTAGTTGTTTTATAATAACCCGTAGTAAGTTCGCTATCTTCGGATGGAGTTGTCTTACCAGAATCTGTAGATCCTTCGTTACCGGTTGTAGACTGGGGTCGTGTAGATGTGAATTGTTCTGTTACTGTGTATGGCTTTCCAGTGGAAGGCTCTATGGCATAGACAAGAGAACAATCCTCACCTTCCTTACAAGGAACCTCTGTACCAGCGGAAGGACTACCAGGTTTGCTTGTGTTATACACTGCTCCACCAGGAGTTGTAAATTGGTCAGAAGTGGAATAAGTATATGGTTTTCCAGTGATCGATTCTGGGGTGGTTGCGCTTTCCGTATCGTTTGATTGTGTTTCGATTTCAGATGGAGTACTAGTTGTTTTATAATAACCCGTAGTAAATTCGCTATCTTCGGAAGGAGTTGTCTTACCAGAATCTGTAGATCCTTCGTAACCGGTTGTAGACTGGGGTCGTGTAGATGTGAATTGTTCTGTTACTGTGTATGGCTTTCCAGTGGAAGGCTCTGTGGCATAGACAAGAGAACAATCCTCACCTTCCTTACAAGGAACCTCTGTACCAGCGGAAGGACTACTAGGTTTGCTTGTGGTATACACTGCTCCACCAGGAGTTGTAAATTGGTCAGAAGTGGAATAAGTATATGGTTTTGCAGTGATCGATTCTGGGGTGGTTGCGCTTTCCGTATCGTTTGATTGTGTTTCGATTTCAGATGGAGTACTAGTTGTTTTATAATAACCCGTAGTAAATTCGCTATCTTCGGATGGAGTTGTCTTACCAGAATCTGTAGATCCCTCGTAACCGGTCGTAGACTGGGGTCGTGTAGATGTGAATTGTTCTGTTACTGTATATGGCTTTCCAGTGGAAGGCTCTGTGGCATAGACAAGAGAACAATCCTCACCTTTTTTACAAGGAACCTCTGTACCAGCGGAAGGACTACTAGGTTTGCTTGTGGTATACACTGCTCCACCAGGAGATGTAAGTTGGTCAGAAGTGGAATAAGTATATGGTTTTCCAGTGATCGATTCTGAGGTGGTTGCGCTTTCCGTATCGTTTGATTGTGTTTCGATTTCAGATGGAGTACTAGTTGTTTTATAATAACCCGTAGTAAATTCGCTATCTTCGGATGGAGTTGTCTTGCCAGAATCTGTAGATCCTTCGTAACCGGTTGTTGATTGGGGTCCTTCAGACGTGATTTCTCCTGGTTTTTTAGTGGAAATATCGTCTGTTTTCGTGTATCTATTTTCAAGTTCTATGTCTGGTGTCGTTTCGTCAGTTTCTAAGGTAGTAGTTTTAGTAGTTAAAGGAGTTGTTTTAGTATAGGCAGTGGTTGTTTCAAATTGATCGGTTGAATTTTCAGTTCCGCTTTGTATTGATGTTTCAACAGTCCTGGAAGTTACATCTTCTGGAAACATAGTATGTCTGGGTTCTGGGAATACAGCTGTTGTGGGAATTGTCGATTGTTCAATCAACATGGTTGTTGAAGTTGGTGTGGTTTCTTTGGGATTTTTGTGTGTTGTATCTGTAACATAAGGTGTTGTCTCAGTACTACTACTATCGTCTGTCTTTATTGTTGTTATTGGCAGTGATAAGTCGTCGGTCGATAACTCATTTCGTTCTGTTGTTGTTTTATTACTGTGCAAATCGGTTCTAATACATTTAACTGTTGCATTACCGTGATAATTTAGCGGACAATTACAAATAACTTCGTGTGCTTTTACAGTACATATTGCTGATTCACCACATCCAGCTGTACATGGGTCTTTACAGAGTCCCTTAATACACTGGAACGAATCACTGCAATCTTGATGTTTCGTACAGTTGATCACGTGGGCTACTTTGTCATCGGCTGCGGATATAATAGTTTCGGTTTCGTTTTTGGGTTCGATTTGGTTTGTTTTTATCACATATTTACAAAATAATAACAAAGAAAATAAATAAAAGAAAAAAAAAGATAAAAAATTTTGTTATATGTACAAACAAACAATCTAATATCTAAATTAAAATAATAAACAAAATACTTAGAAAATATACTTCCAGAACGGATCAAAAAATTTGTTATTAAAATCAAATTATTATTAGGAATGCGTACTATACACAGGATATATATCACGAATTATGTTTATATTTATTTTTGAAATAATATTAAATGTTGCAAATTAATTTATTAAAAAAGCAGTTTTTGTCGACGGTGTTTTGTTTTTAAATAACCATTATTAATATTTTTATTTTTATACAATTATATAGATTATGATTTGTTTAGGATTTTAATGTTTGGTAAATTTATTATTTAAAAAAATAATAAAAAAAAATACTGGTTAAGATTTTAATATGCAGTCTTGGTGGTAGGTGAAGTTAATATTTCTAGAGTAAAGAGTTTAGAAAGTTCAGTTTAAGGTAGAGGAGTATTTTGTAAAATAAGAATTTTTATATTAAGGATTTAGGTAATATATGTAGGAAGATAGACAGATAATAGATATTTTAGTGATTCAAAAAAAGTGAGCATGAGCGTGTGTGAATGTATTTTGTTTAACAGAAAAGAGATCATATATAATATTTTCATCATTATAGTAGCAAGTGAAATTTTTTAATTTAACCGAATTTTAATTTGGGATGATAAAAAATTAATTTGTTTCTTCAAACAGGAGTACCTGATACATGTTCTATGAAAATAGAACCGAATCGTAATTTTATGTTTATTGTTTTATAAGAGTGAGTAAGGTTTTTTGGGTGGTTTTTAGAGAATTTAATTTCTGGCATTATTACATAAAATTATAATATTAGAGGCGTTTTTGAATATTTGCAAATTACAATTCCCTGTACAAAAAAATGTTCGAATTATTATAATAAATTAGCTTTTATGCTGTTTGGTTTAGATTTTTGTTTTGCAGGCATGTATTAATAAACTAGCATAATTCATTTTGGGCTATTTATAATTTTGTTTAGAGCAGGAGTAACGAGCGCAAGTGTGTAGGTGAAATAATTGTTGTTGGGATTTACAAAAGATTTTAAAAAAGAAAAAGAGAAATTATTTTCTAGTTTATTTAACAAAGACGAAGATTATTATTGTTTTTTTATATAATATTATTAAAGCTTTTTCTTTGGTTTTAAATTCCTTTTAACAGTCTTGAAATATTTTTAAATGTTTATGTATAACTTTGAAGTTTTTTTAATTATTTTGCTAAAGTTATATAAAGATAGTATTTATATACGCTTCGTTTTCATTTTTTAAGGTTGTATATATTTTGTTTTTTTGTATTTGTGTTTATTGTTTTTTTTTTTTTTGTTATTTTACCTTTTTGACATCCATTACGTGAATCGGCTACAAATCCGGGCGGGCAGAATTTACATATTGGTTTATGGTCCTCAACAATGCACGGCGAATTCGATGCACATGTTGCGTAATCGCAAGGATTGACGCATTGATAATTGCGACATGCCAAGCCAGTTGGACAGCCATTGTCTCGCAAGCATATCGATAGTGTTGGTGAACAATCCTTGAGACAAATGCAAACGGGCTTGTGATCTTGTACTTGGCACGATTTATTTTCGGAACAAACTGGATGACGATTTGGCATTGTTATGCATGGGTTTCGGCATTTGCTGTCAATACAGGCCATATTGGACGCACAGTCATCGTCACGATAGCATTCACGCTTTTCGGGCGCACAAGTCAATTCGCCATATTCGTTCACGACGAAGCCAGATTTGCAGACACATACGGGCTTGTGGCGATGCGTTTCGCATTTCTTGTTGCCTTCACATATGTAGGTTGGATTTTGGCAAGGATCTGTACACTGTCCGTAATGATCGCATTTCAACATTTCGGGACATTCGTCATCGTTGCGACATGGCAGTTGTATGGTTGGATCTTTTGGTCGTGGGGTTGTTTGATAGTCGCATTTTGGATCTGGTTTACATTCGAGATTTGGTCGTCCAATATAACAGTTCGGGCATGAACATCGCGGTCTATGCAATACGGTTTTGCATAGTGCATTTATGCCGCATGCTCCACGCATTGTGCATGGATCTGAACAGTGTCCTTGTATGCATGCCTTCTCGCTGGGACAATCCACGTCCGAGATGCATTCTCTGTCTAAATTCCGGGAATATATTATATATAGGAGGTTGCTAGTGTTTTTATATGTTTTTTTTTCTTATAGTTAATTTGGCCTAAACTGATATAACTATGGATACAGAACTTAAAAAATAAAATGTTGGATCAAATCAAAAAGTACAGCTGTTTTGAGTGATAAATATTTAACGCGTTTCTGTTTTAATATAAAGTTAACATTATGTTTAAGCTAAAATCAGTCATCATCAATTGAACGAATCATGTATTGTCGCTATTCTTATTTTCTTCCAAAAAATCAAAATACAGAACAAAGTTTAAAGCTTTTAACATAATAAGCAGTAAATGCAATGTATCCATTGATTACCAAATACAAAAGCCGCTTCTACTTTGTTCAAATACAATCGTGTGTTTACTGTGCCGGTATGCAAATGGATGGTGAGTGATATTTCGATGATTACCTTAAATTTTGACACTACTTGATACTTTATCAAGTAAGGTTAGGTTAGGTTGAGAAGGGTGAATTGAAGCACTGTGGATTCATTGTGGTCCCCAACTAAAAATGTACCATACTAGTGGGGGTTGGGAGATAGGCTAGCAACCTTTTCCCGGAAACTATTTGGCAACTAACCGGCATTAGGTGCTTATGCCTTTCATGCATCAGAATGAAGTGTAAAGACACAAGAAAGTCACTTGAAGAAATATCAAGCATATCAGGGCTCAAACTCTGCTGCAATGGCACATGGTAGGTGATCAAGCAATCACTAAACTATTTAAAACATTAATTTTAATGCAAACTGTTTTAATATCATGACAACTGGGAATCTTTTGAATGGTTTCCCGAACTAGAGTGGTACTCCTCTAAAGTTATACCTCCAGATTATGGCCTGTGCAAAAATCAGCACGGAATAACATAAGGCGATAAAAAAAATTGTCAGCAAAACGATTAATAATGGCTGAAAGCATAAAATAAAATGAAGCATTTGTAAATAATTTATCACTCAAATTCCTTGTTAAATTAATTGAAAAGAAAGCAGTCGTAATTTTGTATCTGCTATAATATTACATAGGGTGGTATTTTTCTTAACATTAATTTTAATGATGTGTATGCTTTTGTATATAATTCAGACAATTCATTATAATACTAAATTCAACTATACAACAATCAAAATAATAACAATAAATACAAATGGGGGTGTGAAAAATACTATAAAAATAAATAATTTTGAGATAGGGTTACACATACTCGTAAAGAAGGATTTTTTTTTTTTTTTTTTGAAAAAAGCGATAAGTTGAAATGAAAAAATGAAAAAATAATGTCTTTTTTAGAGAACTGTGAAAGGGAAACTCTTCTCACAACCTTAATTTAAATTGTTCGTTCTTTTTCTGTCTTTTAATTATTATCATTCTAATATTCCAAATTTAAAGTCATCCAACACATGCGCTCTGCCCGGGAGAGACACGGAAGGAAGTTTTGTTTTTATAATATAGAACTATGAAAAAAAATTGAAATAGAGGATAATAATACTTGTAATAAGTAGGAAAAATAGAAGTATCGACTGCAAATCACATTCTCACCATACTATTTACTATTTTGTCGATTCGTTAAATATTCGTTCTAATCAAATTGAAATAAATCCATTAAAAAACTTTTAACTAAAGCAAACAAAATAAAAACAAAAATAACAAGCTATAGTTTATAATGTGTTTCTTTTTTATCTTGTTAATTTGTGTAAAATGTTTTGTAATAATTTTATAATATGAATGATTTTTTTTTTCTTTAAAATTGGGTAATTTCTAATAGCGTATAAAATTGTTGAATTTATTTATGTACATCTTATGCTTATTAGGGTAGAAAAGGAATAAATTAAAATAAAAAAATATAATCCAATTACAATTTCAAAAAAAAATTATGTAGACAAAAAAAAATAAAACACTATCCCAAAAAAATATAAGAAATTAAAATAACTAAAAGGAAAACTAAAAAGATTTTTTTTTTTAAAAAAATTAAAAATAAAAAAAAAGTATTAGATAAACCTCTGTACACAGCCCGAGTCTTATTTTGGTGTTTTCTTTTTGAATATATGTATATGAGAATAATAAATAAAAATTATTATTATAAATAAAATAAACGTGCAAGCATGAACTATGTGAGAATTGTCCCGTCCACAGTTCCCAATCTGACATACCTTTTCTCAAAATTATTTCTTTTCCTTACGTTTTTAATACGTTTCATTTTTTAAATATCATAACATTATTATTTTTCTTGATTTTGGTTGTAAGGGTTGTTTATGCTCAAACAAAAATACACTAATTTCGTTTTGCAGGAAAATGGAAAAGAGAAAGAAGGAAACTATTGTCTTAAAATTATATACAGAAACAAACACAAAAAGTATTAAAAAAAAAAATTTAAATAAGAAAAATGTAAAAAAAAAGTATTGCAAATAAATTATAATTAAAAAAATTACTAAATAATTGGGGGAAAAAAGTGTCTACTCGATTCATTTTTTCATTTAGGTGTTCGAAAGGGTTACGAATTTTGAAAGCGGCCTGAAATTCAAGGTTTTTGATTTTTGTTTTGTAAATGTTGGGTTCGAAGAAAAATGATGCTCGCTATCGCGGTTTTTTTTAAATTTATTTTAATAATAAAACGTTTCAAAAATTCTTTTTTCGAGATCAATTAAAGGCCACTTATATTACAACAATTATCACAATTTTGTTTGTTGTTTTTTTCGATTAGGTATAATATTATTGAATTTAATTGTTTTTCGATTTTGGGTGGTTTTTATTCTAATTTATTAATTGGTTGGTAATTAAACATAATTTTTTTTTAAGCTTGTGATATAAAATTGGTTTTATTTCATCCTGTTGTTGGTCAGATTCACAATTTCGAATGAATATTATGGATGGAAGCAATGATTGAAATTGATTGGCAATTTAATGCAATGAATGAAAATTTATTTATTTTTTCTTGGATATATGGGGTGCGAAAATGTTTGTCTGATTACGAAATATCTATCGATTACGTTTGAAATTGAGTTTGTTACTTATACTTTTTTAAATGCTTTCGATGAGGATATTTAAAAATTTCTGGCTAGATGTTGACATTGTGGTTGAATTGATGAGCTATTATTGTTAATTATTGAAGTTCCAATGAGGGATTTTTCGAAAACATTAAGTTAAGTTACTATGGTATCTTTTGGGTAAGTACTCTGGAGGTAATGCTCCACATGATCCCATTGAAATTAGCTGAAAAATCAATAGAGGCGTACATTTCTAAATCCAGGCTTGTGGAATATTGCAGATGGTAGGTATGAATAACAACCTTAGTTGGATTCACAGTGACTTCCATGGAAATGAAAAAACAGACGAGCTCACCAGAAGGGGGTCGGAGATGAACATAGAGCTGACCGATGAATCGGAATGATTGATATTGAAGCAGGTTTTCTAATTCAGGGAAACAGCTGAAACAGCATGTTAACCTCTGCATACGACATATGCATTGAGGACGCCTGCCTGAGTTTGCCGTTGTGTTATTCTGGCATTTCTTAACTTTGTGAAACAAATTAATATTATTAACTTGTCAAAATAAACTAGGTCACTGAAATCTCCAAATCGGAAGCAATCAAAAAAGTTTAACAGACTACAATTTCAAGTTTCAGATCGTATTATCGATAAACAATATTTTATACACTTTATATTCTAAAAAAATCAAGAATCGTTGCAAATAATATAAAAGTTAAAGAAACTTTTAAATCTACTGTGCACCCAAACGGGGACTCGTGGCGTTAGGGGGTAGTTCAAGTTTCTAGTGTCTAGTGAATGTTGTCAAATGAAATTATGCTCTGAATTTGATATTGTGGAACCCTATTTTTGATGAGACAACAACGTTAAATATAAAAAGAATTAACGGGTTGTTCCGAAAGGGCCTGTTAATTTATAGTGTGTATTTTGTGGTAAATGATATCGAAAGAAGTGATGATTTGATTTTTGTATTGGTGTCTTTTTGTTTAATCAATGGAATTTCTGATTTTTATTAATATTATTATTAAATGTATGAACAACATGGTCGCAATGTAAATGGAGAATGTTTTTGGCATAATAGCAAAAGAATTAAAATAATAATGTATACTAATAATAAAAATCCTTTAAATCTATAATAAATTGCAGCAAAACCGATAAATATTAAATTAATAGTATCATAATAAATCATTTAGTTTGAATATAATAATAATTAAGTAATGTAATGTAAATAAGGAAATGGCAATAGGAGGATGAGACAGAAAAAAAGGCGCAGATTGGGAGACCGCGATAGCGACAGCGACATTCCACGATTTCTGCGCTCTGACTGAATTTAGCTTAACTTATCAACTAAATAAAAATAATGATAAATATTATTTATATATATATATAAAAAAATGTATGACTAGCAAAAAAAGTGTACGTTTTGGTAACTAGGAAAAAAAAAGGTAAAATGTGCTTCTAAAAAAAATTAATATAGTAAATAATTGATTTTTGGTTTGGTTTGATTTGTTGTTTGATGAAAGAAATAAAAAAAAGTTTTTTTTTCTGGTGTATTGTGGTTTTTGTGTGTATGTGTGTGATAAAATATACAAAATGCTTCCTGGACGTTTATCTATTATTCGAAAATAATAAAATCAAATGTTTTCGGAAACTTGCAAATGAAATAAATTGCTCCTGATGAAAGTTAACGATTTTAAGAACCAACAAAAAAAACTGTATATGTATAGGAACTTGAAATTATATACACACACTAAAATTATCCTCTGTCTTTCGGTTTTAATTTGTTTGTTTATTTAAATTAAATTTTGGTTTAATAATGGAAACAATTTACAGTAAGTTTTTGTCGTATTATCCATATTGAAAATAGTTTCAAAATAAAATTTAATATTTACAGAAAATTATAAACATTGTAAGAGTTGTGCTGAATCAAGAACAAATTTTAATTTTTAAAACTAGATAAGACGACAAAAACTTTTTGTTTTAATTTTCTTTTATAACAAAAACAAAAATCGAAACAAAATCAAAAAAATATGTTAAACTAACAAATAATAATAGTTTCTGAATTAATTTTGGGTTTTAAATAATCAATAAATTTACTATTTCCATGTTATACGGTTTTTTATATGTTTAGCCTACGGCTACATTCGTTACATGGTTCTGTTACATACAACTTTTAATTCAATTTTTTTATTAATTTGTTTATTTTTTTAAATAAATTTTATATTTCGTATTATTCTTCAATTAATTTAATTATACAACAACAAAATACGAATTTATTTTCGAAAATAAAACGTGCTAACGATTAGTCTTGGAATAATAATTGATGCTATCAATTCAATTCAATAAGTTGTATCTCGTACGATTGGATAGTATATATGGGAAATATTTAAATGGACTTACCTTGTTTGCAGACATATTCGATACCTTGAAGAACACATTCGCCAGAAGCACAGCCAGTTGATCGACAATCTTCTGTTGGTCGATACGATGTGCCTACGGATAGCGAATTAGTTAAAATTGAAACTGGTAGAACTCAATTTAAAAACAAATTACATTCAGTGTATGGATCACCGTAAGGCAATCTGTCGGGGCAATAGCATTGTGGTTCGTTTTGATTTAGTACTCGGCAAGCTGCATTCAACCCACACGGTTGATCGTGGCACGCGTTGATTTGTGGATCGCCACAAATACATCCCTTGTTAGGATCACCAACGCATCCGTCCATACAGCTACATTCGAATCCTCCGGGAACATCACGGCACTTGGAATTAACACCACATGGGTTCTTTGCACAGCCGGACATAGTTAAAGGTTGGCATTCGGTTTCTGGATTGCCGAAGAAGTCCGGTGGACATGAGCATTGTGGACCCCTGTTTACTACCCGACATTGCGCATTGATACCGCAAGCACCGAGTTCGAGACATGGATTGCGACAAGATCCGCCTACGCAGCGTTTACTTGAATCGCAGTCTTCGTCCTGTTGGCATTCAAATTGTAGACATTCTTTGCTCGGTTCACCTTGATAACCATCTGGGCAGAAACAGAGTACTCGATGATCGGATACTCTGCATAAAGCATTTGCTCCGCAAGCTCCATCACGATCGCATGGATCCAAACATTGGCCATTGATACATGAATGTTCGGCAGCGCAGTCAGAATTCGATCGGCAACCAGCTATACAAGCGCCCTTGTGGCATAGTTGGCCATGTGGACATGCACCAGCTTCGCATTTATTACGGCATTTACTCTTGGAGCAGATCTGTCCGCAGGCACAGTCGTCGGTCGAACTACATTTTGGCGCACAGAATACTCCTAGTTCGTCGCATTGGCAATAGGAATTGCAACGTTCCGGTGGCAAAGAGCATCCGGTTAGACCATTTCCAAGGAATCCATTTGGACAGCTGCATTGTACACCGTGATTAATGACTTGGCAATCAGAACAGGAGCCACATTGTCCGGAGTTTTCACAAGGACCTGAAAGTAATTTAATTTAGTATCCGAGTATTTGCTAATCATCATTTGTCCGTTCAGTAGCTACTTACTTGCACACTTCTTATTTATACAGGCTTGATCGTTGGCACATACAAAATCGTTTCGACATCCCACTTTGCAGACACGTCCTTCACAGATTTGACCTGGCGAGCAGGACGCATCCGTATTACAAATAGTGTGACACGATCCACGAATACATCTCTCATCGTTCAGGCAATTCTGATCACTGCGGCACTTCGCTTGGCAAACGCTTCCGTAACAAGAATGTTCTGGTGGACAATCATCATTTACTGCGCATACTGTTGGCTGATATTTGCATCCAATCTCTGCATTACCGATAAGTGGTTCGGGGCAATTGCACAATTTTCTGTGATTCGTTACTAGGCAGTGAGCGTTTGTACCGCAAGCGGTAGGTGTTGCGCATGGATCTTCACATTGATGATTGATGCAAGACAGATTGTCTGGGCAGCCTTGATCGGATCGACATCCAAGAGTACAAGTCAATCCACGACAAACCTCATTGCTTCGGCAATCGTCATCTCTACGGCAAAGCGGTTTACATGTTCCACTCTCGCAACGTTCATAACTCAAACAGCCACTATCGCCTGCGCACAGCGGTCGACATTGTGATTCGAAGCAAGCCAATCCTTGTGGACAGTTCCTGTTTTCAGCACATGGTAATGCCGGTGATCGTACACATCCAATATTGGCAGTAGGATTTGGAACCATTCCCGTAATACAAGAGCACGAAGCGCGATGATTTGATACAGAGCAACCAGCGTTGGGACCGCATGGATTCTCGGTACAAGGATTCGTGCACTTGTTGTTTCTACAGGATTCTGATGCACTGCAATCGTCGTCGGAATGACATCCAAAGATGCATTTATTGTGCAAACAAATGTGCCCAAGGAAGCAATCGTTGTCAACGCGACATGTAAGCATACAATTATCGCGGAGGCACTTCTCATTGAGAGCGCATTCTTGATCACTTCCGCAACGGGGCAGACACATGAAATCGCGACACGAGTGTCCTGGAGTGCAGTCATTATCCGTAGAACAGGAAATCGGAATTCGAACGCATTCCACATCGGGATTACCGGTGAAACCAGCTGGACATGTGCATTGTTTACTATGCGATCCAATTAAGCATTCGGCATTCATTCCACAAGCTTGTGGTTGTAGGCAAGGGTTCATGCATTGTCCACTTCGGCATACCTCAACCGATCCGCACTCAGCATCTAGAATACAAGCAGGCTTGCAAATATCTTCAGAGCAGTAGGTGCTTGGAGGGCAGTCTGCAGTAACTTGGCATGGAACTGGAAGTGGTTGACATCCATTTGATAAGTCATTTGCATCACCACCATAACCAGATCGGCATCCACAGTACGCTACGTGTCCTTTCGGTAAGCAATCGGCATTTGGTCCACAAACGGTATTTTCACAGACATCTTGACACTTCGGAATACCATTTACTGATCCACATTCTGCAGCAATGGGGCAATCATCATTTGTTACACATTCGACAGCAGTTCGGCAACCTTCGTTGTTTGGATCACCGACCAGTCCAACTGGACACGTACATTTGAACGTTCCGCGGTAATTTTTACAGTCGGCACCTGGTCCGCATGGAGCATCCTTACAGAAATCGATTATATCACAGCGATGTTTTGGATCGCCGGTGAATCCAGGTTGGCAGTAGCACACTTGTTTATGATTCTCCGCTGAGCATAGGGCATTTTCTCCGCAAGGCTGTCCAATCAGACAAGCAATCTTGCAGACGTGATTGTCACAGGTCTTGTCATTGCCGCAATCATTGTCGATGTTACATTCGATCTTTTGGCAACCGGTCTTAGCATCACCAAAGAAGCCTTCCTTACATTCGCAGTCGGCATTATGACTACGTGCATTGCATTCCGCATTTCTTCCGCATAGTACGCGACCAATGCACGAATCCTGGCAGCTGGAACGTCCGTAATTGTCGATAACACAGTTCTCGTTGAATTCGCAATCATTGTCACTTTGGCAGAGGACTTCTCGGGTACATATGTTGTTGAGGCAGTACTGGAAATCAGGACAGGTCGAGTTCGACTTACACGTTGGTTGACAAACGCCTTGAATACAAAGCTGATCGGAAATACAGTCACGATTGCTGGTACAGAGCGAACAACAAACTCCGCCATTACAAATATTTCCAGATGCACATTGTTGGTCAGTATTACAGTACTGAAGTGGAATGCATCCCAGTAGCGGATTTCCAGTTGTACCTGGTTGACATGAACACAATCCAATATGATTTTGGGCAATGCAATCGGCTTGATGACCGCATGCGTTCGGCATTGAGCATGGGTCCATGCATTTAGCGTCAACGCAAGTCTTAGCATTAGGGCAGTCATTGTTATCGGAACACTCAATATGAACACATAACTGGTGAGGGTCGCCATGCGAATTTGGCGGACATTTGCATACAGCTGTGTGCGAAACTGCACTACAATCGGCATTTTGTCCGCAAACATTTGGCGTTTCGCATGGGTTTTTACAGCGTGAGTTTTCACAGGCGGCAGTAATCGGGCAGTCGGAATCAGTGAGACATTCACCGGGGTTACGGCAGCCCGTTGAGATCGGATCGCCGACCAAACCTTCGGCACAGGAACAATCGAAATTACCAGGAATGTTCTGGCAGATGGCAGATGAGTGGCAGGGATGGTTTTGGCATTCGTCGATATCTTCACAGGTGCCATCAAAGAGATAGTATCCTTGGAAACATGTGCAAGCAGCATTATGATCCTGAACGGAACATGACCCTTTTCCACAGTTCAAGATATCGCAGGGATCTAGAAAAAGAAACAAATAGCATTATTACGAATCAGTCATCAATTGGAATGAAAAGGAGTAGGAGTATTTCAATTGATACTTACTAATACATCTGTTTGTTTCAGAATGGCAGTGCTTATCAGCAGCGCAATCATCGTTATTAACACACTCAACACGGAAACATCCGACAGAGGTATCAGCAGGATCTCCCAAATGTCCTGCAGGGCAGTGGCATATGGCTCTATGATTGCCGGTCTGGCACAAAGCGTTAGGTCCGCAAGTGCTGAGTTTGCAGGGATCGGTACATTTTCCATCAGAACAGGCCAAATTATCAGCGCAATCTTGATTTTTGTAGCATTCTTTAGGTTTGGCGCAGCCAGTATTTGAGTAACCATCGCCAACTGTTCCTTCAGCACACAGACATTTATACGATCCTGGAATATTATCACACTGTGCAGTTGGATGACACGGCGATTCAGAGCATTCATCGATATCAGAACAGCCGAATGGAGTTCCAATGAAACCTGTGGCGCATTTACATTTTCCAGTTAAACAAAGCTCGGTAGCTGGACAGTCACTATCGGATTCACAGCCTGGCTCACAAGTTCCATCGTTGTTGCAAATTTCCCCTGGCAAACAGTTGTTATTCGTGTAACACACTTTCCGGCAAACATTGTTGTAGCATCGTTCGCCTACAGCACAAGAAGTTGTCTTTGTGCATGGTAAGTTACATTGGTTTGCAATACACATATGACCGCCTGGACATTGGTTCGTTGCTTGGCAATTGGCAGGAACTCGAACGCATCCTTGTTCAGGTGTTGGATTACCCTCGAACCCTTCGGGACAGCCACAGGTCGTTTTGTGTTCGCTGAAACTACATAGTGCGTTCGGTCCACAAACACCGTCATTATTGCATGGATTCTGGCATTTGCTGTTGATGCAAGCTTCGTCGAATTGACAATCTTTGTTACTGCGACAACCTATGTTACAAATGCCGGACAGACATGCCAATCCGGTGGAGCATTGGCTATGATCCAAACAGGGAACGACGCACATATTTTGCAGACATTTTTCGCCAAACGAGCAATCGTTGCTACTTCTACAAACGACTTTGCATTGTCCGTTATGACAGGCATCTCCGCCACAATCAATATCACTGGTACATTTTGAAATAAGTCGTGTGCATCCATCTTGAGGGCCGTTAACTCCTGGGGCGAATTTCAATGGACACGAACATTTTGGTTTACGGTTAACAACCTTACATGCGGCATTCGCACCGCAAGCATTTTCGCACGGATCCACACATATGCCATTCGAACAGGCAGCATTGATTGGGCAATCAGAGTCTCCGTTTGGACAATGTCCTTCTGGGCGGCATCCCGTATGAATAGGCTCACCAATGTAATTGGATGGACACTTACACATTGGACCGGATGTTGTAATTTCGCAAATAGCTGTTGAGTGGCATGTACCAGGGCTGCATCCTCCTGTTGGGATACATTCAACTTCTGGAATTGGGTTGCCCTTGTAGCCAGCTGGACATTGGCATACAGCTCGGTGATCTTCTGCGAGACATACTGCATTATCGCCGCATTGCTCTTCGTCGCAAACATCGTAGCAAGTGTGTGTAAGGCGATTGCATAATTGGCTTGGAGGACAATCGACGTTGTATACACATGGAACGCTCTGACAACCAGCTATGATATCATTTGGATCGCCAGCAAAAGGTCCTGGAGGACATTGGCATTGTGCAACATGATTGTTGGTAATGCAAACAGCGCTAGGTCCGCATTTGACATTCTCACAAGCTGGTCGACACATAAGAGCGCTGGTTGGACCGAATTTAATACATGTTTCCGATTCGGTACATTCAGCACTAGTTCTGCATTGATTCTTTCGAGCGGGTTGGCATCCACTTCGGTCATTCGGATTGCCTGTATATCCAGGAAGACAATCGCAGTTTCCAACGTGGTCAATAGCAATACAGGCTGCATTAGCCGGACATGTGAATTCTGAACAAATCGAGGTACACTTAAGAACGCCCAAGATATCAGGTCGACAAGCTGCATTTTGCAAGCAGTCATCATTTGTTGTGCAGTCTGGTATCGATGGTTTTTCACAGGTCGACGAAACCGGATTCCATACAAAACTATCGTGACAAGCACAGACTGGATGCCCAGTGCCTTCAATTTTACAAATTTCATTTTTACCGCATACTACGGACGCGCACAGATTCACGCAAGACTTGACGCCTTCCACATCATGTGTGCAGATGTGTCCTTTTAGGCAGTCCAAGTCTGATTTGCAGGTATCTAACTGAATTTTGGGTTTCTCTTCGGACTGACAACCAACTTGAAGATTGCTGGGGTGACCGAAATATCCTTCAGCGCAGATACAGGTCGATCGATGATCGTTCGATACGCATAGGGCATTTGGACCACATTGGATCTTACTGCAAGCATCGACGCATTTTCTTACACCCTTTCCAAATTGGAAGCAAATTTCGGAATTCTTGCAGTCAGCATCATTATCACACTGACCGAGAACTGAACAACCCTTCTTGGGATCTTTGGCGTCTCCACTGTATCCTGGTGGGCATACACATTTGCCAGCATCGCAACCAGCACGTGGACCACATGAAACGCGAGCGCAAAGGTCTTTGCACTTGTTGCGCTCACAAGCAAATCCAACTGGACATTGGATCGAAGAACTGCATTCACAATTGCGTGGATCACTGCAATAGTCTTTTTGAACAGGCAAACATGATACGAAAGGATTTCCAGCGTAGCCCAATTTACATTTGCAGTCAAAGCTACCGGGTGTATTGATACAGGCAGCATTTTCACCGCATGGTTTTGTCGAGCACTCGTCTATGTCGTTGCAGTTGACATAGGCATTTCCGAAGAATCCTGGTGGACATTCACATCCAATACCATGAATATCGGCATGACATTCGGCATTCGATCCACAACTGTCCGGTTCGCATGTAACTTTTTTCTGGGCACCACAACCTTCGTATGGGTTTCCGGTTGTTCCTGGATTGCAAGCACATGTACTGGATAGTAAACCGTACTCACAATGTGCATTAACGCCGCAGTTTGGTTCGCATGTGGCAAATTTGATGGCTGTAAAGAAGTTATTTTAGTTAGAAAAATCGTTTGAACTATCCCGCTGTAAGTAGAACTTACGAGGCATGCAAAGCAGATCGGGGTTTCCGACAAAGTATGGTTCGCAAACACAAGTTCCTGAAGACTTCTCGCAGGTTGCTCCAATGCCACAAACAACACCATCACATCGCTCCTTACATCTTCCACCAATGCACACTTGAGGTTCGGAACATGGTCTAGTCGAAGAGCATTGATCTGTTGTACAGAAACCGCCAGGGAATGGATTGCCTAGCTCTCCTTGTGGACACTTACAGGTAGGTCCTTCAGCCGTTGGAATACAAAGTGCTCCATCACCGCATAAGAAATCTTTGCATTCTGCAAAGGCAAACAAATTTTCAATATAGGCTTTTTGTCTTGAAATAGAAAATACTTACGTGAAACACATTCTCCATTGGATCCTTCAGAGAATCCTACTCTACATCTGCACCAACCAGCATGATTTTCGGGTTCGCAGTAGGCATTCTGACCACATAAGAGGCTCGAACATGGGCTGATACAAGTTCCGTGAACACAAGCCAAATTACTAGCGCAATCTTCGTTCACTTCGCATTTACTTCGAACTGCACCATCTTCCAAGATACATCCATTCTTGTAGGCATCACCAGTCAAACCTTTGGGACAGACACACAAGTATCCTCCTTTCTGGTTAATACAGTCGGCACCATAAGCGCATGGCGAGTGAGAGCATTCATCTTCATCGACACATCCCAAAAGTGGATCTCCTTTGAAGCCAACTTCACACATGCATTGTGGTGGATCACTTGGGGTACATTTCGCATTGATTCCGCACGGGAACCGTTCACATGGATTCTTGCATTTATTTCCGTCGGTTGGATCCAAGAAGAATGGAGGCGGGCAGACGCACTCACCTGGTTGAACACATTTTTCATTCGATCCACATTCCTTGTCGGCAGAACATCTTCGTTGAGCTGCAGCACAATGGCCATGGTAAGGGTCACCTCCGTATCCTTGCGGACAAATGCAGGTGTATGCACCTTCAGTGTTTATACATTCGGCGCCATATCCACAAACAGATTGTCCTTCGGTGCATTCATTAACATCGGCACAAGATCCGTCTGTCTGGGCTCGGAATCCTTTCGGGCACGCGCAATAGCTTACACCACCAGCAATCGAGATACATTCTGCTCCCTTCCCGCATTTCTCACCATTCGAACATCCGGCCAGCATACAGTTGTTGCCGACCAGTTTGTAGGGTGGCTGACATTGACATTCAGGTGTATTACATTCTTCGCACAGATTGTATGGATTTCCATTGAATCCTGGCGGGCATTGACATTCATAACTCCCCGGTAAATTTTTGCAGAGGGCGTTAAGACCGCACGCTGGTTTTTCTCGATTTGTTGAACATTCGTTGACATCGCGACATTTTCCGGTTTCCTGATCACGTTCGTATCCTTGTCGACAAATGCAAACACTGGTGTCCGAGAAACTATCGGTGACGCAGTTCTCGCCAGCTGGACATGGATTAGATTCGCTACATCTGAATGAATTTTCAGCACGAACACATCCACCTCGATATGGGTCGCCTGACGAACCTCCAGGACATTGACACAGATATCCTCCAAGAGTATTTGTACAAATTGCACCTTCAGGACATGGACTGCCAACGCACTCATCAATATCATTGCATCCACCCAGTGTTCCTGCACTTCCTGTATATCCTTCTCCACAGAGACATTGAGCAAGGCCGTTCACCAGCATACAGTGTGCATTGGCTCCGCAACCCATGGCTTCACACGGATGTCTACAATCGTTTCCAACATTTGGTTCGGGACACAAGCATCTTTGTTTCTCATCGCAGATAGCGTTTCCTGGACAGTCAGCATCCCGATTGCAGGTAACAATAGCGACACATCGAACAGTTGGATCAGGATCTGGGATAGCATTCTTGGGACATTTACAGGTGTATCCACCGTCCGAGTTGATACAAATGGCTCCTTCTCCGCATTTATTTGATTTGGAGCATTCATCAATGTCGGTACATTTTACAGTAGCATCACCTGTGTATCCTGCCGGGCATCTACAGAAGTATCCACCCGGATTGTTTGTACACGTTGCATTAATACCACATCGACCAAATGGTCCATGAACAGTATCACATTCGTTTATATCGATACAGCCAGCTCCGATATCGTGAGGATTAAAGGTCCATCCATCTTCGCAAATACAGTAGGCTTCGTTGCCATCGGGCTTGCAGTAAGCATGCTCGCCACACTTGACATCTTCACAAGGCTGTTTGCAATTAATTCTCGGCGGTGTTCCAATGTATCCTGCTTCGCATTCGCAACGGTGTGATCCTGGTGTATTGATGCAATTGGAATGGGGGCCACAAACATCGGTATGTGTGCGGCATTCATCAATGTCGACACAGCTTGATCCCACTGGTTCGAATCCATCCTGGCAGAAACATTGTCCTTCTATACATTCAGCATTGTTCGTACAGTCAAAGTTCGTTCTGCACAGAATATTAACATCGACCTGTTCGCAAGCGATTTTCGGGTCGGGTCGTCCATCGTAGCCTTGTGGACATTTGCAATTATATCCCGGATTGGTATTCTCGCAGATCGCATAATTTCCGCAAGGTTTGTCTAAAGCTCTGCACTCATCTATATCCACACATCCTCGGAAAGGATCTCCAGTGTAGTCTTGTTTACAGCTACACACAAAACTACCTACCGTATCTGTGCATACGGCGTTCTCTCCGCACGGATTATCTTGACATTCGTTAATGTCTAAAAAAATTTAGGAAATGCATTAGTATACTAACAACAATGTTTGAATCGTTCATGCAAATGTTGTGAAATGTGAATGATTTGATGTGACATCTTGTGCTTTAGGTGTTACTCCGCCCTGCACAAAACACCACGGTTCGAAAATAATAAGCTATTATAGTAATATTAATATTAATGCAAGATGTGTGATACTAACTTTGGCAATACAGGTCACCTTGCCCTTGGAATCCAGGTGGACATAAGCACTTGTACGATCCGGGAAAGTTAATGCATTTTGCATTCACACCACAAGCGTTAGGTCTAGCACACTCGTTAATATCTAGACATTCGGCGTTTTCATCGCCGGCCGTAAATCCGACCGGACAATTACATTTAAATCCACCTTCCACGTTAATGCACTCTGCACCCGATGCACAAGGGTTGTTAGAGCATTCATCGACGTCTTTAGTCACATTAGTTTTTATATGTTTTTATAGTGTGTGTGTGACGAATGGATGATTTAGGTGATTTGATTTGTGAAAATGATTAATAATATTAAGAATGCGATTATTAGTTGATATTATTGTGCTTTTTCGTGTAGTAGCTTATACTGAGTTAGCATTGTTTACTTACCAATACATCCGTCCATTGGATCGCCAGCAAATCCTTCTGGACATATACACTTGAAACTTCCTTCCATATTTGTACATTGGGCATTTCGGCCACACGGTGATCGTCCACATTCGTCGTAGTCGACACATCCTGCGGCAGATCGGGCATCTCCATCGAAACCTGGAGGACAGTCGCAGCGATGATTTCCCTCTAAGTTGGTACAGGTCGCACCCGGTCCGCATGCTTTCGGATCCGTACATTCGTCGACATCAATACATCCATCGTATGGATTGCCAATGAAACCATCGCGACATTCACACGAATAGTTTCCAGCAACATTTATACAATTTGTATTAAATCCGCAGACATTCGGTTTTTGGCATTCATCAATATCTGAAAGGAGTAGATAGAAATTGTTAAGATAATTGTAATAAAAGAAAACTATGTAATATAGAGAATTTCATAAAATCTATTGAATGGTTTTAGGTTCCAGGAGTAATTATACTCAAACGTCTAGGAGGATGGCATCACCACCCCATATGCCATACATACGGTATTCAAATAAGCAGTTAACGCATTCGAAAGAAAGGTCCTGCAAAGACCTTGGACCTGTAAAGGAAGGAACGGACTGGCGAACAACATACAACCATGAGCTGTATCAACTCTTCAAGGAGCCAGAAGCTTCAACGTTCATCAAACTACGTAAACTGCAGTGAACTGGCCATGTAGAGTTGATGGATACAGAAGAATCCCAAGCGTGCTCTTAAAGGCCACGCCAGTAGGCAAATCAAGCGATGGGAAGACTCGGTTGATGAAGACAAAAATTAGCAGCTGGAGGATGCGGTCTTTATCAAATAAAAGTAAGCAGTGCCAAAATATCAACGTGATTTCGAAATCACTTCAATTCAATGAGAAACGAGCTGCTCAATATATTGCATCTCAAAAGGATTGTATTGCATACAGTTCATCGCGGTCTAGACCAATACAAAGTAGGCTCGCGCATTTTAGTTCACCATAGTGAGCGATCATTTTCGATTCCTAATCCCACGCGAACTAGATCGTTCTTGTAGTTCACTAGTTCGCGGCAGTTCAGTGATGAGAAAGCTAGTGAAATTTAGAACGACTCGTAGCGTAGCGTGCGGCAGTATGTGATAAGCAAAACAAAAAAACATCTTAGTCGTCAGACTATAAGTGTTTATATTGTAGCACTGACTACCGAACGGAAATGATTGAATAGAAACGGACCAGGAGCGGAACTGACTGCGAACTAGTTCGTTCATTTCGCTCTTCTGAACTGGTTCGTTCGCGAACTACACAAGCCTAATACAGAGATTAATACTAATGTGATGAATCCGATGCCATAGCCCAATTGGGGTTGAAGCTTCATTGTGCAAGACGAAAATCTATTCCAATTCTGAGACGATTCGATTTCTTTATCGATTTCATTTCAATTCAGTAAACATAAGAAAAAACTATGTACCTATCCGAAATGATTAATTATGAAATAGTTGTTCACTTACCTGTACAAAGCTGTTCTCCATCGCCTTCATAACCGTCTTTACATTTACACAAGAAGTGTGCAGGTAAATTACAACATTCGGCATTATCAACACAACGTGCTGCTATCGCTGGATCTTGACATTCGTCGATATCTGAAAAATTAATCATGATATAATCAAAAAAATGAATACAAAAAAAACCCAACATTAAGATGAATCAGTTGTAATCACACTTTTAAATTAAGTGAGCTGCAATCTTTTTTCGTACAAAAGGTTAACGATACAATCATCATCGTCGCTCATTCATATGAGTCTGTTTAAAACTACCTCGATTTTGTAGTTAATAAATGACTAATGTGGTTGAAAATGTTTAGCTTAAGAACCTAGACGCTACTATAGTAGCTGGATGCATCTAATAGTCGTAGTTACTTTAATTCGAATTGCGGAGATTATCCAGTCGAAGCTATTTTTCTTGGACTTGTGACACAAGATATAACTCATCGCCATTTTTTTTTATTTAAAAAGAAAATGATTTAAACTTGATTAAAAACTTTTTTTTTTTATTTTCTAATTACGGACCCAATGAAAGACGAACTAATCAACTTCTAATACGGTCGAGTGATTATTCAAAACTTATTGCAGAAATGTAAGAATTCGTCTAACTGCTTTAGGGTTTCTTGCTAACTAACTTAGATATTTACTCGTGTATATTCTCGTGGTATTTTATCTTTGATTTATAGTCGTTCGACTTGACTAAGTTCGAATCAGCCGATAGGCATGTAAAACCGTCTTTCCACTTGTAATAACGTCGTAATCTTGTCAGAATAAAACGCCACAAGATGTTCTCTGCCCGGTAGATACCAGTATCAAATTTCGATTCAATTTTATGGCTAGTTTTGTAGTAGGCAAAGATATTGCCCTGTACCTAATCGTGCCTATATAATTGGTAAGTTTGTAAATTTTATAGTCGAGACGATTTATTTATTATGCATTGTAAAAATTCATCGTCTTCCGTCTTAAAATCGTAAATATGATAAGTATAGTGATGTAGGTACGTTAAAAAAGAGGTTCCGATTTGAACCTCATCAGTACTATGCATGATTTATTACATTTAAGTGAAATATTAAATCTTCTCGATTCGAATTATAATGCCCATACGAAAAAGTAACAAATCATCGTACTATTATTATCTTTTCCGCCGATGATCAATGTGAATCTTTTCTGGATTAGCAAGAAACCCAGTTTTTTCTCACACACATGCTAGTAAGGTACCTACCTAGAAAATATACACAATGCCTTAAGTTAGATCCGTTAGGTAGTTAGATAATGTAGGTAAGAAAAAAAAGTTCTAATGTCTATTCTAATATCTAGAGGGTAAAAACTAACTTTGCGAAGGTAAAATTTTGCTAACTGATGAATTATTCCGTACTGTTGATGAGATGTGTTGTTGTTATAATACTTCTCATGATTTAAGAATAATATGATAATGAAGGTCGTACAGGTTGACGCCAATTTATTATCGTGCGTTAGAAACGAGGGTATACAAAGCAAGAAAGACGTGCTATGAATGGCAAGGTAGCATGTAGCCTCCTTCTTCTTATAATGCTGGGAGAAAGAACGAAAAAACAATCTATGTAGAACATCTAAGATGGCATTATGTGTATGGTAATGCGAAGATTTTAGATTAGTGAAGTGTTTAATGTTGCGTTACCTGGAATTCAGTGTGATTTTGCAAAATTTTAGTAGAATCCAACCATACTCTAAACATTTCAAAGAATTTTTGAATATCTAACGAGTATCTAAATCTAATCCAATAAACGTTGGATTTTACAAACGTCAAGAAAACGTCAGGAATGACGACAAACTTGTCCGTGTGAGACGTCGTTGCGATCGCTGGAGGCTAGTTGTCAATTAAGGCGTTTTACTGCTGTTCAGGTGTAATTTTTCAGTAGCAATCATACTTTTCGAGTATTGCCGCTTAAAATTCCCGGAATATAGAAAAACTAGTTGTTTGCTGGTCTTGAATTGCCCACAAAAACAGTCGTATGTATGATCATTATTCCAGAAAACTAAGCTTCTGAACCGTAAAAATTCAACAAAAATAACTACATCTTTTAAGACTCATCACCGACGTTCTAATGATGTTGCTAGAGAAGGTATGCCTTTGCCTTTATATTCTAGATAAATGTAAATCTGCAAATTACTTTATTACAAACGGCAGACTACATTATCGTCAGTGCCGTTTGGTAATACCTTTTGAGAAGAACTCTTACAGAATGAAATTTAATCGGTTGGTAGTCATGAGAGTCAGGCCCGTGCAATCGGGAGGTTTTGGGGGTTAAGAACCCCCCCATTGGCCTATTTTCATGGGGAAGTGAGACCCTTTTTTTTTAGGTCATCACATTTATTATGGTGGAACTTGCCAAAAGTGTATACGGCAGAGAAAGTCTTATTTGGAAAATTTTTGAACAGCTTCTTGCTAGAGTAAAATTACTGCAATTTGGCAGTTAGTGTAAACATTGCAGCAAATTACTCTAGAAAGAAATGTCGCAAGTTACTTGATAGTGTCCACGGGCCGTTACTAGCCACAATTGGGCTGTAGCATTACAAGAATAGTGGTAATCTTACTATAGGGTCAGCGCAAGGTCACGCTTAAACTATGTAGGGATCTGAAAAGTAAGGATACGTTAAATGCTACTGCATATCAGGATATCGACATATGAAAACAACAACAAAACTACACATTCCTGTTTTTTTCTCGTATCCAGTGCAGATTACCTGCTCTGCACAGGATACTGGAGCAAATGAATACGACAGCTTTTGCAGTTCAGTTCGAGAGGTGGTACTAAACATGTATGTAGATATATGTAACTAATATCGTCACTTCTTAATACATAACACGTTTAAAATTGCATTAAAAATACTGAGGTAAAGATCCGCGTAAAGCATCATAGGTCTATAAATTTTCTAGATGAATTCATTAAGACTATTTAAATTGTTCGATCGCTATCAGGAGATATTTAACCGGGTCGTTAGAGGTAGAGTGTACATAAATCATTTTCAAAGTAACATTTAAGCGACATACCTATTTGAAATCACGTTACGAAACTTACATTACTACTAAGCGCCGGGAAAAAATAGAACCAGTTTTTTACGAGAATCGTTTAGGTTCAAAAAGAATGACTGGAACAATTTAATATCAATCCACCAGAGATAATAATCCGTATTACCTTTTTTTTCTATATATATATTTTTGCACCAACTGTGAGAGTGTAATGTCCTCCAGGTAAAATAATAAAAGAATAAGCGAAAAAGAAGGAAGCACAAAGTTAAGATATCACTGAAATTGTTCTTGTTTCGGTCAATTCGTTTCGCTATTTCTACTCCATACGTTGGATTTCTATCGAACGTAAGCGTAAATTTGTTTCATCCGTTTCTTAATCATCGGTACGCATTTACACCTATGCTGGAGAGTATAGAACAATGTAGTTAAGTCTTGTAGTGTTGAGACTTATTATTACACTTGATGGTCAGACATTATTGTCAAGTGTAGGTATCTGGCCGATTTTCTGGTAGGTATTCATATATTATAACACATTAAGGTCTTAGAATTGCTCAACTTTTCAATTCACTTTCCAGAGTAGCACGGGTCGACCTTTTGTTTTCGATTAAAATCGCGGAAGTATAGAAGTCAACAGACCATCATCGGTGCTATCTAGCCATCGGGAAGGCTTCTAAAAGCAAGCTGATCTGGCTCTCCTCATATACATACCTCGCTAGTGCTATTTTTTTTTCTTCTTTTTCTACAAACATACCTAGAAGTATAGATACTAGTTACATCTTAGCTATTTCTTATCGACAGTCTTCTTACAGCTGTGTTGAAGAGTTAGTAAAACGCGGATATACCTACCTTTCTCGCGAACCTCCCATTCTTCTTCCATTAACCTCCAAGAAAAATGTGCTTTGCCTCACCTGAAACACCAGGCAAAAGAGATCATTGCCCCTGAGTGGCTTTCATCATGGCTACGGTTGGGTATGAAAACGATTGCCACTTCTTTGCAATGTATGAGAGTTCGACCAGAACACATGGTGTTCAGTGTTTGGGGATCACACAAAACACGACTTCAACGTACGCTATAAAATTGCTAGACTTCTTTATGTACGAGTATAGCAAAAGATCTAGCAGATAGAATACGATCATGCCGATCATGCTCATACGAACAACTAGCACGTTCTTATGTCTTATACTTTTCCGATATCAACGCTACGCTTGGATCTTATAAATCCGAAAGAAAATGCCATTCAAATATTAGCATAGGTTGGTAACTACCTCTGGTACGAACAGATACGCTGCACCATGAACTTTACTTGCAACCTCTTGAGTAGTAGAAAATTGATCTAATTATGTTGATCACTCTTTACTTGGTTGCATTTTCGATTTTATGTTTTTCCAGTATTTCGTTTCATCTTGGTTAAATTGACAAAATACAAGCAAAGAGCCGGTTGACTTATGAGAATCATTGAGACAACAACGGTCTTATCTGCCACGTCGTCTTAATTTAAGACTTAACTGAAGATGATCAATCTTCAATTGTGACAGACGTACGAGTAGGTCCGCACTTACTTTACCTTCATGTAGGTATGTAAGGTGCGCTTTTTAATGCTTCTATATAAATGTGTCTAGAACTTTGGTATGTTGGGATAATCGCTGCACAGGATAATCATTTACACTTGATCTCTTTACCAGGTTCCTTTTGAGCAAATATAAAAATTACACACAGCATCGGAACACTATGCTACGGTAGTGTTCTTCGCTCTTAGTATCGAAATAATTCATCACGGCAATTAAGTGTAATTTTGTTTTAAGGCTTTTTGATCAAAAATCTCGTTTTTAATGGGAGACCTCACACTGATGTTGGCAAAGTTATTTTTGGCTCTGCACCTCCCGGCTATGTGCTATTGGAAAAAATGCTTCAGAATCTTTAAAAACATTCAACACTAAGGTGGTTCTAGGCAGGTAACAAACTAAATTTTATGTCGATTTTCGCAATAAGTCTTCACGTAATGTTGGCCTGGAAGGGTAGTATACGTAGCTAATGATCTACGATCCTATTTTCGATGCCTACAGGGTCTAATTTAGAATGCAAAACTGATTGTACGAGTATAAAACATTTGAGCAACACTAAATTACATATTAATGCAGGTAGCCTTCGTACGGGCTGACAAACATAACAAGCCTATACCAAAATCTAATATAGTTTTTGAGTAGGTAATATTAAGCGATTGGTTCAGATTGCGTACCAATGCAAAAATTCGATTAATTTCGTATTATACCTACTCGTATCTGTACAATAGTCGCATTGACTAGATCTTGTAGAAACTCCTTTGTTAGATAGATTGATCAAAAAAACAAAATATTAATATTTTTATTGATCGTAGATAATAGCTAAAGGCGTGTTTAAGCATTAAAAACCACAATATCATTGTTAATACATTATTTAAATAAGTGCTCAACTCGGTTCAGCTTTCTATTGATTCGAAACAGAACACTGGACACAATGAACTACAGTGCGATAATCGACTAAGAAAATGAGATTTCTAGATAAATGGCCAATAAAAGATTCGACTTTGATTTTTTTTTTTGTGTCGAAAAGCTGACCAACATTCATTAGATTTATAAGAACTGGGCAGTAGAAAGGAGTTTTGCTCTAATTATGAAACACAACCGGGAATTTTGAACTTATTTCACTGAAGTCAAAATTTTGTTCACTTTCAAAAATATCATACTGTTTTATATGGACGAAATATGATTTTTACAAATTAAATGCAGTAAATCATAATGCATTGTAGTAAAGACATTGCGGTTGACCCATCATCACTTGTGGGTTCTTTCAAGACTATCCTTTGCTGAATCTACATTAGGTACAGAACAATTCTGTCTCCATTATATATTGGTTGGTGTCTTTGCTAAACCACAATTTTTTTAAATGGCTGACGAATCCTAGGAGAGAGTAGACCTAGCAATTTTTATGAAATAAAAGTAGTGAAAAAGTATGAAATTAGCCGGAATGATCAAATTTGGCATCAGAATAAACTTGTAGATACAAGAGGAGTATGGTAAAAATAAATTTTAAAAGCAATTCAGCACGGAATTCCTCAAAAGTAAATCATTTCTTAAATTTAAAGTTTTTTTTCCAGATATTGGAGTTCATTAAGCAGGTAGGCCCTGCCTGAGAAAGAATTTGTAAAGTGAAATATTCATCTTTTCCATGTATAGAAAACCGGTATACTTGAAGCATTATACTTTGGGAATACTTACTTAGCTATGTTTATAGGTCCATGTACATAAAAGAGGAGTTTCAACCTTAACTGATTTTCAACTTTCAATGATTTGCCATTTGTGAGATATAGATGGCGCGCCACCCTTCCACCCTATCTTACAGCCTTGTTATACTATTCGCGAAACTGCATCTATCCGTAAATCACATTTAGTTTCTATGATTTCAGTCTCAATATTTCTATAACCATGATCAAATGTGGGTAGAATGTTGCAAGATCGGAACGACTGTCAATAGAAAAAGTAGTTTGGAAATGCTAAAACAGGTCGTGCTTGTTAGAAAAATAGCTACTTTTTCTAATAACGGAAATGTTCTAAGCATCGTACATTGAAGTTTAAAAGCATGGTTATTTTTGAAATTCTGACGCCAAGATTATAATATGCATAATGCAAAATAATTTCCGCAAAACCATGTTTCTGTAGGACAAGAACATCTTCGCTTCATTGACTATCTGTAACGATACCTGCACACACTGGACACCGGCCATGTTGCGACGCATGTACGTTGTACGTACGTGTCCGATTAAGTAACACATGACATTCAATACATCCGATGAGATTACCAGGCATTTCTTTTTTAATATATGTAGGTACCTATGCCTCTCTAACCGAGTGTTTGCATGCGGCGGCATTATCTAGACAAATGTGTGGTACAGTGTATTATCGTAGGGTCAAGCCACATTTATGCCGGTTACAGGTTTTATCCATATGTGGATATACCTACATATGAGCTATAAGCGAAGCTAAACCTATGAACTAAGTCTGATGTCAGAGCGGTCCGCTAATACAACGTCACGTCATGTTTTTTCGCATACTTTGCATTATTTTATGGAAATTATCGAAAAAGCTCTATCACTATAAAAATGATATTAAGTATTCAAGGCTCTCAGGTCAGCGTTGCGAGTATAGCACATACCAAGTAAAATTCTAACGGGATGCGGCGTTCATTCCAACACCTTCATACATAACATACCTGTAATTACCTGGGGGCTAATTTGGCAAAAAAAAAGATTGCGTATCTCTCGATAGATGCAGCCAAGATCGCAAAGTAGTTAACGTTTCAGTTATATAATTCGCTTGTACGCGAGGGTATTTTTTTCTCAATCGACTGTAACCCGATACCTGATGCTCTCATTATGACTCCAAATTAAAAAAAAAAACTTGAAATCTACCTGTGATAGACGGGGCAGGTGTAAATTATTATACGGGATGATCCTAAATATTTAGATATCGTATTTCCATGGTTCTAGTGACTAATTGTCTAGAAGAAGATTATCTTGATCTTAGAGTGCATTATGACTCTATGGTGTCTTGACTCTGGCTCTAAATGGATCAGTGAGTATCGTACCGGGCGATCGCAACTGATCAGGTGTGGGGTAATGGAACAAAACCACTGTACACTTACGGACAGGCAACTTTCACTTAGCGCACGATTTAGCTCGTGAATAAATTAAAAGCGTTTACGCAGTAAGAGATTCCGTATTTGGACTATTAAAGTTGAGAAACTATTCGGATTTTGTTGAAGAGAAGAGGTTGTAAGCTGGCATATGTATGTATGTCAGTCAAAGACAGTGTATGCGTGGGCGGCTGGCAAACAACAACATTGTTGCTAAATTCCAAGATGTCAAACTTATAGTGTAAGAGAAAATCGCATAATTCACACTGTACAAAGTCACTTGTAAAAGTGAGTTTGATAGTTTGATTGGACAGTAATTTATGGCATATTGTTTCCGAAAACTGACTAATTACCAGACGAAGGAAACACTTTATGTTAATTTTTATTTTTTGTTTTTAACATAAATTACTGAAGCTCGATTTTATTTTCAAATGGATATGTAGGCTTCCTCTCACAAAATAAGCGGTCGGACAATTAATGCGATTTTAAAAGAAATCGCGGATGAATTTTCGTATTATAGAAAACACTTTCAATTCATTATATTTATGGCACCGATACTTTAAGCTACTGAACGCCTACAAGATTTTCATTTAAGACAAGTGAGTCTATTTTGTTCACTTTTTTCAATAGCAGTTATTTTCATAAATTAAGTAAGTCATGATCGTGTACGTAGGATGGTGTCTTGGTTATTCAACTCGCAATAAAAGTGAAACTTATGTTCGGTATAAAGAAAATGCCTCTTGCTTTGATCATGATGAGTAACGCAAAAGAATCTAGAAAAACCCATATTGCAGGGGCCCTGATAGGTAAAAGACCAATCGAGTAAAATTCTAGACGAAATACTGAACTCCGATTTGTATTGTGGTTGGGAATGAAAGAAATTGAGAAGTGTGCATGAAAGCTACCATTATAATAATTGCAATAACCTTTGCGCTGCTCTTGCTATACAACTAATTACGGATCATTTTCACTATATACCTGTAATTATCTTGAGTCCTATTCTTCAAAACTCTTTATCGTTCATGAGAAGTGTCTCTACCAGCTCCTCAGTAAACCGTCTGACCACCAACCATTTACTTACTCGCATTTTCAACACTAATTACCACCGCCGTTATACCTTATTAAAAAATCCTATGAATAAGATTGTGCATTGTACTTTCTTTGTTACCAGGTAACAGATTGTCTTCATCAAAAGCTTATGTTTTTCGCCATTTGATCAGAAAAATTAGGTATTCTATGTCAATTTTAAGGTGCACTTACACGAACGTTTAAAATTGCTCAATTTCCAGCAATTCCAGACAATTTTGATGTCACGAAAACATACAGATCATCCACGAACAATTCAGTCTACGAATACAACTTAAAACTTAAATATATAACTAAAAATAAATCTTTGAAATATTTGAATTCCGAGCCATTATAGGTATAAAACGAAACTTGACAAATAAATCCAAAACTCAAAACAAAACTTGACAACTGAATCAGCGAACGAGGAGAATTGTTCGAAATTTTCCAAGCTAGTGGAAATACCAGCAATCTGAGAAAACATAGCCACATTGCCGAAATATTGCCGTAAATAGCTCGGCTTTGTCCTGTAATGCTCCATAAATCGCTCTGCTAATTTTAGTAGTAGTCGTCGGGCAACCAATTGCTTGAAAAATTGCTCGTGTAAGAGCAGCTTTATAAATGAGCTTTACACCCATTCGGGTGTTATTAATACATTCCAGTGTAATATTTCCGAAATTCCAGAAAAGGTACGATAGTCCAACATTTTTTCAATGAAAATTCGACTTTTCCCAAACACAATTTGATTGACTTCCTTGATGTTCTTTCTCCTAAGTTTTCAAAAGTATCCATTACTAAAAAAGTATATTCCCAATCACTCTTTCATAAGCCCCCGGGGTTTGAGCGATAGACTAACGAAGAAAGAAATTAATGGTCCATTTAGACTATCGTATCATTGAGATTAATAGATCTGAGCCCATTCAATGAACTGAAATCGAACCTTCTGATTGGATACAATAATATTTAAATTCGATAAATACGAACGTAGAGAATGCTACAATGACAAAACTGTCGAAACTAATATCCGTGAAACTATTGTGTAACATTTAGTTGAAAGTAAAAGACAACAGAGGAGAAAAAAAATAACAAGAAAACGAAATTAAGTGCTATAATGATTCTGGTATATAGTAACGTTGACCTTGGCTGGTTGACTGGTCATCTCATATGCGAATACCTGTAATTTTCTACAACAAGTCCGATATTACCTTGCCCATTGTTTACATTGCGTTTCTCAGTGTTCTTCATTTACCTGGCCCGAGTATAATTCTAAATGTTACTGCATAATAATAAGAAAGAGCCATGCAATCCTTATGATGTAATAAAATGAAATTTGATCCAAAGGAATGTCCCATGGCATATTACCTTCCTATATCTATCATCTACATAATCGTATATGCTAAAATGTACAGGTACTCGTACCTATCTCTTTTATAACATTAATGAAAAAAACTGAATCAAGTACTCACCTTCGCAATGAAGTCCATCACCACGATAGCCAGGAAAGCAGGTACATGTAAAACTGCCGAGTGTGTTCGTACAATGTGAAAAGACGTCGCATGGACGATACTTGCATTCGTTCTCATCTAAATTAAATTGGAAAAAAAGAAGAAAATAATTCAATTAAAAGGAGCTAAAAAACAAAATTGTAATTTACTATTGTTGTTAATCACTCAATTAATTTTCATACGTGCACAGATAACCGCAACATGTTATTTAGCCAATTTTGCAATAAGAAAACCAAAAATGCGTAACTAAAAAGCGCCAATTTTCGTAAGAGCCGCCAGGTGAAATGAATTTAACATTTGGTCACGCTCGTTGAAAATCAAAATTGAAAATTGGGCGCAAATAATTTGAAAATTTTACATAGCTCTTGACCGGATGTTTATTTTGTAAGACCTAGATTTTTTTTCGTCTCTCTATCATCGTCTTGCTCAAAATTAAAAACGATGACCACTTAACGATTTAAACAACGAGATGAATTTAATAATAATTTGAAGGTTTGGATTTTTAATGTTCAAGTAGGTACCACTTTTAAAGTGTTGGTCAATTTTCCATAGACCGAATAAAAAATTGAGTTGTGTCAATGTGGAGCATTATTCAGATGAAGATTAGTCGATTGTACACATATTACACATGGGATTCTTTAGGTGTTTGAAAAGCAGGTACTTTAGTTAAAAGTTTCATGAATTTGGACATCTTTTGGCATGTTTCCAAAACAGAGTTTTAGTTTCATGTCGAGGAAAGACTACGAGAAACACATTGCACTATTTGGATTGAATTCACTTTCAAAATTGCAACCTTATAATTTTGGTCTTCAAATTTTAAAAAGTATCTAAATAAAATTTCCTTTGATTTTATTGAAGTTCAAATTTTGTATGTGCATTACTTAGGATGAGAACTTCTGTAATAGAATATAGCAGCTGCCACAATATGAAATTGTTTGAAGTTCTACTTGAGGAGGACTGTTGAAGTCCAAACTCTTGAAAATGTTGAAAAATTCAGGGCTTCAATTTTATTTACATACAATATTTTTTCTAATTTATGGCGTATCTATTCAGAACTATGCAAAAGTTTGGAGTATAAGCCGTGATTTTTGATTTTCTGCTTTAATGGGATAAGCTATAGTTCCCCTTGTTCTGGAAATTAAATCTATAAACGTGGCGATATAACACGATTTGGAATTGTAACAACTATCACTATCGCCCGCGATATCATAATTTTTTCGCTATGTTCCGTGTACAACGAATATTTTCACTCCATTAAATAGCAGCATTGTCAAAATTGTTGTCAAAAAGTTTGGCAGTTAAATTGTTAACTAGATCTTATATTAGAAATTTATCGTAATACAAAACTCAGAATAGAAGATTTTTGAATCGATAGAATTAAAAACGTCCCAAAAATAGATTGATCGATCAAAAAAGCGGGTAGAAACTTGAGAGGTCACTAATGCTGCGTGTGAATCAAGTAATGTTCTATGATAGTGCATCAGAACTAGTGATAGCATTCGACATTGACGATGACACTATTTCTAGCTATAATTAATAATCATTAGTGCGCATGCTAGATGAGGACATATCATATATGGTACAGCTGAACAGCAGGTTGTCTATGGTAAGGTCACATGAAGGAGAACTTCGAATGCCCACAGGGATTGGTTCTGTCACACGAGGCCAGGGCCCGATTTGGGCTTATCGGTCGCACCATTGAAGATGATGATTGGTTCTGTCACCAATTTTAGTATAATTGCTGATTTTCGCACTGAAACTTTAGACAATTTCATAGAACTAGCATTCATAGAACTAGTGTCGCTATACTTTCACATAACCTTTTGGTATGGAATAATTCCAAATAGACTTAATGATTTCTCCTTCAAATACACTCAATAAATATTTTCATAGAAAACAGCCACAAAACGGTTAATAATTTTTTGTTTTTCAAAATTCTAGCTGATTGGATGGATTAAGCCTTCGGGTTCTTCTTTTATGATAGAACAAAATAGTAAACAAATATTTTTTAAAAACTTTAGCCCGAAAGATATCTATCTAATCAAATAAATTATATCTTTTAAAAAAATATTACATTTTGCATAAAATCAATTATCACATTTTATCAACTTTAATTAAAACAAAAGAAAAGAATTAGTAATTCGAGAAAAAATTGTTGGAAAAAAATTGTGCAGGTTTTTTTCCTTTCCATTTGAACTTTAAGAACTGGTTGGCCAGGGCGGTTTTTTCTAACATAAAGAACATAAAATACATCCTGCATTTTGTGATAGCCGAAGAATTTATATCGAGGTCTTTTTTAATAGATTTGTTGATAGTGTTACTTAGGACCAGCGTTTTATTTAATATGCGATGTAATAGTATTTCTTAAGAATTTTTTAGTAAAGTGGCTGATAAATAAAAGATACTAACCTGGAACTTGGCAATTGCATCCACCAAAACCGTCATTACAATGGCAAACACCATTCAGGCAAATACCATTTGTGCACTGAGTGCCGTCTTTATCACAGTCATCTAAAGAAAAGTTTAAAGAAAAATTGTTATTAATAAAATTAAATGTAAAATTTATGAATTACTTTATTATTTTAATAATAAAGTATTTTTGATTGTTGTAGCAAATATTTAAAAATATGTTGGGATAATTCCAGCATAAAAATTTTTCTTGTTTGTTTACTAAAGCCAAGTATGTACCTACTAACTAGAAGCGAAACGAAATTTCTGATATAAATTTTTCGTTCGAGTGAAAATTGTTAGTGGATTTTGACAGAAAATTTAATTTTTGTTTCTAGTTAGTATGTACTAGACTTAACATAGTTCACGTGGCTTTTCGGTATTTTAGGAAGTAAATCAGTGCTGTAATGTACACAAAGCTAAAAGCTTAAAAAACGAGATGTTCATTTTTGAAATGCTCCAAGATAGTCCTTAGACTACGCGTAATCTTTAAAAACACAATTTTTACTTACTTGTGCATTTGAGTTCCTTGCTTAGTTCATCGGAACCAAGAAAACAATCTTGGCTACCGTCGCATAGTTTCGATAGTTCGTATAGTTGCAAGTAATCTGTAGATTCATTTACTTGACAACCAAAGTAGCCATCCTCGAGATTTAGAAAAAACACTTCACCTTTAAATCTACTCGTTTTACTTTTGTAGGATTGTGAATGTACCTGAAATTTGATAAAAAATAAAATTAATTAATGAAATCAAATGCAATTTTTTTTAATTATCATCGATATAAAGAGTCGACAATGCCAGGTATATGTTATATAGACGAATAGAAGAAAACATAGACAACTGATGATTCCTATCAAGTATTTCCGTGCTTTGTTGATTGCAGTCTACACTTTTCCTTGTTGTTTTTGTTTCTTTTCATATGCATACCTATATGCAATCGGCTTTCCTTCAGGTGGTTTCTCAGGTGTCTCAGACATATTCGTTACGGTCGAGTTCATACCGAACGACTTGGATTTCAAATGAATACGATTTTGGGTAAATTTATTTTTTCTTGAATATCATACCGGAACTGGTCGCTATGTGTCTCTAATAACAATGTGATTTATTCCGAAGGAAACAGATTTTTTGTTATAAAGTTCTCTAGTATCTAGTATAAGCAACTAGTACTAGTATCTAGTATAAGCAACTATGATATAGATAGTGAGATATACCAGGTACTTATATGTTTCATGTTTGATTACTTAATCCAGTACTACACTGTATGCCACGCGGTCAAATATTTTTTTTTTTTTTTGTCAAGTGCTGTCAGTGTGTAATGGTCAAATGCTATTTGACAAAATGTTTCCTTTGACCGTCTGATACAATTTGACACACATTTGACCATTTGCGATCAAATGATTCGTAAAAATGTAATTTTTTGTGTTGATCGATGAAACAAATGATTAGTTTGAACTACTTCTGCCTTTCCTCCAGTAAATACTACATCATAATTACTGCCTGTGGAAAGTCGCGCCGCAACATGTCAGATGTAAATCCAGAAGGATAAGCATGTAACGCGACGTAGCACAAAAGACGAAATAGATGGGCGATCGAAGCTCAAAGAACTACCGTATGATTTATGAACAGTTTATGCTGCAAAATGAAGCTACATATGTACATATACAGAGAACCTAGGAAAAATCTTAAATTTTTTTTCCCATGGTTTCCACGTAGGATTCTCGCAGCAATTAGAAACTTCGTCAACATACGAAAAAACCGTAGGTATAAAGGAATCTCTGTAATTGAACCTAAGTTCACATATCGATATCACGTTAGGTCGTTAAACTTAAATTAACTTTGTGAAACTCATTAATAGCTGAATATTGATATTAACCGCTTCCGGCCAAATTTATTTCTTGATTGTACTGTACACAAAATCCCAAAAACCCCGCGATATTCTACGTTTAAAAATTTTCAACGCCATTATGTTCTAATGAACTGAACATACTTTCAAAACGAGACAGGAAGTTGTCAAAATTACCTCAAACTATTGAAAATTGACGGACATTCGAATCGAAAAGTATCGTAATTTTCGATGATCTTAAAATTCATTGAATATAATGAGTTATAGAATTACAATTTGATATGATCCTCTACAGGTCGTTAAACTCCCTAAAATGAAGTGGATACATAAAGAAATAATTTTAATAATACCTTCCGGCTGTCATGAACCTCTCTTCGAAAAAATTTCACATTCCAAATTCTGTACAATGCACATTGTATTCAATCCATAAAATCTTATAATTTCTAAAAGATGATTCGTGCAAAATTTCCCTTTGTAGTTGATTGGATTAGCGCAAGAAAAATCGAATTAGATATTAGATTTTATTACAGATACTCGTAGACAGAGTTTTGTGTATTTCGCTCAATATACGGGTATTTTTCGATAGTAGAACTTTACGTCTGTATATCGCAGCGAATTGATTTTACAATGACAAACTTTGCAATTGTTATAAACTATGATAAGTTCTTGCCGGCCTTAATTCTAATTCCTCGTGCAAAAGATTATTCTTGCGGTTAGTGGGCCACCAACTGTATTCTGTTAATTCGAAATTCCGCTAAATATTATAGTTTACTGTACTGCAAAAATTCAATTTATTATGTACGCATAGTATGCAGAAAGAAATACAAAGTAATCTTTAGATCTGGTCATCATTTCAGGTAAGATACCTATTACCTGAAGCGCATACGTCTTTTGTACAGTTACAATATGAATTTATCCATTTGTTATGGCGCTAAAGTAGAGCAATGTTCCGAAAATATCGTTAGCTAATTTGAATAAAAACATTCGTAAGTAAAGCAAAATTATGCGATCAAAATTCAAACTCCGTTCATTTTGTACAGCCACTTTTATAAAACATGTATTAACAATATAGCGTTTTTGGTACAAGCTAGCATGTAATAGACACTATCATTGTCATCTGTATGTCTGGCAGAGATGCAATTAGCACTGGCCTTAGGTATGAATAAGATAGGCTAGATACTGACTTGATGAATAATCAAAAAGCAAAAAAAAATCAGGTGTAATAAAAACAACATCGCGTATACCTTACCTATCTTGGCTCGCTTGATCTTAGCCTAGCTAGCGCACAGTTTCTTCGCGAGCCTCCTATCGAAATTTAGATTTAACATACTATTGCACGCGATATTCTGTGGGAAGGGGCTGCTTATCCCAACCTACCACTTGAGAGCAAATGATGATGATGAGAACCGCAAAATAATGAACCGATTTGATGACGATGTATCTGGGAATTACCTATTCTATTTTCTTAAGATATTGTATTTAACTGTTTGTGTTTTTATTGTTGTATGATAGAGTTATTTTTTTTATAAGATCTGTTACAGTCGTGATAGTTTTTACTGTACGCACTAGTTCATATAAAAAGTAATTTAAAGCAATATGCCGTTTTCTACGTATAAATGTCAATCGATAGATGTTGTAAACTTTATGGTAAAACAAGCAAACATTTAAGTATGTTAAATGTTTTGAAAGATAGGCTAATGATCGTGTTAGATTGTATTTCACTTTGTCAAATTTTTGACATTTTTCGCTGAAAAATACAATAAGTTAATTTAGTTCCAAAATATTTTTTTTTTTATTATTTTGAGAAATATTTGACTTTGTTTTTTGTCACAATTTTAAGTTCAAACATTTGACAGTCAAGATTCAGTCCAAAACATGATATAATCTTGGAAGCGTATTTTGTGCGTACCCAGGGCAAGGCCAGAAGGGACTGTAGATCGTTTCTCAATAAAGTCAAGATCTATCGAATAAAATCAACATAAATATTTGTACATTCTTCCGCACAGCCATCGAATGTACGTGAGATATCGTGACGCCTCACATATTTAGTATAAAAGCGCAGCACGTTTAAATCAAGCTACATCTAGGTGTGAGTTTCATTGGTAAGCCAGCGACCGCATATTGCTGTAAGAATGAGTCAAACGTGAAAGTAGAACCAAAAAAAGTAATGCCATTTCAATACAGTGATAATGAAATTAGTCATATTTATTAAGAGAAAACATATTTTTCTTGAAACTGAGATAAATAATTAACTACAGAAAAACTTTGCTAGTCTTTACTGAGACGTAGCACACCACTTACGGATCAAAGTTTCAAACAATTGTGCGCAACCCCGAGCATAGGTATTTTAATATTGTTTATCGGTCAAAGTTTCATTCATGTAATTTACTAGTCTTTAGAGGAACCTTGGCAAGCCAATTCAAAAGAAAGCAATTGTCAATATCCTTTGCCAAAGTTAGACTTTTTTGAATTTTGTTCCAATCTTGACAAAGCATTCGGCCATACAAGCCCAACTTATTATATATGTAACTTCATAGTTTAAGAGTGATGAATAAATAGTTCTTCAATATAATCTTCTATATTTGCAAGTAACTGGATAACTTGTCAAATATTAAATTATGGCTTCTGGAAAGTCTCGAAAAATACTAATAAGGTCAAAACTAGAATAGAATAAATTCTTTGAGTTTTTGCTGAAAACTATTCGCTTGTAGATCAAATGTTGACACAAATGTCGTCTATTTGTCCCCTTACTTATTAAAGTCTATGTTTGAGTTTGTGTCTTGGCTTAGCTTAATTAGTTTTGCGACAGCTGACAAAGACAACAGGAGAATAAAGTTAAGCATTTTGTATTGAAACAAAGAACTAAACATTAAAAAAATTTCCTACTGTAAATATAACAATTAAATTGTCTAACAGAAGACTTATGTACATTATTGTCTTTTTCCTGTTTGTCTCATGAAGATAAAAGCCAGCTATTTAGACGGGGTAGCTAACTATTGGTACAACAATATTAAAATTTTTATTCTAATGAAGTTATTACAACTAGATTGCCTTGTTCCTTTTAACATTCGGAAACTTTTTTTCTTTGGGAATATTATTACGATTCGTGTATAATAAAAGGTTGAATTTAATATATTTCTATAAACTTTTAAACTTCTATTCAATTTCAGTTTTTCTTATTAAATATGCCTTTATATCAGCGTAATATTTTTGGTGACTAAATATATTCATATTTATAGTCTTCATGTATAAATTATTGTATTAAAACCGGTTCGGGATAAAAAATTCTATAATTCCTTCCTGTGCAGATATTCAAAAGAATAATAAATCGGAAATTTAGTTAAATCTTGATGTCCTTGACAAGCGGTAATAAAAAGAAATAGAGGACTCCATAACAGAAATACCGAAGGCCGATTCTGCTCGTTAATGATTGAAAGAAATTTCGAAAAGACAATGCATTGTTGGCGTCACTAATTTTACATTTTACTTCATGCTCGTTTTAATATTTAAATTATATAAATAATGAAAGTCAACCAAAATTCGGTTGCAATTCAAGTATGGTGGTATGCAAGTATGGTAAATATTACACTTTCAACTTTTCTTCTTCTGAATTCAGCAAAAGAAACAAAGTTGTGCATTTTTATGTAAGAAAAAAATTGATTAAAATTCATCAAGTTTTTCGACAACAAAATCGCAACCAAAATTTAAAATGAAAGGTGATAAAAAAAACCTGACTAACATCTTATCATTTTTATGGTATGTATATTTTTAAAGATGCTCCTTGAAAGGCATGGCTAAGCAAAAAAAATGCTTATCTTTATATGTTAAAGAATTAATAGTCTAACCAAACTTATGTCGGGAACTAGTTATGAATCTAAGCCCGACGCTAATAAAATGTAGTCTAAACAAGTGTCGTTTCAAGTACTTGGTGACTTGACCAGTTATAATAAGAGTGACAGTATAAAACCTGACTAACCTACTATTACCAGCTTTTGCTTTAGCTTACTTAAAGAAAAGGTGAAATTCCAATTAGATCGGTGTGAATATGCCACCATACTTAAATGAAAGTGTTTAGGTTAGTTCTAAGAAACCTGTTTCTAAATCATTTGGTTACGAAATAATACTGGATTTTAGTATAGATTTGATTTCACTCTTTTTAAAAATGTAATTTGTTAACTTAGCTCAAAGGAGTTTGTGAGAAATGAAAGTGAATTAATTTTTCCTAAACCATTTTGTATAATAAGTAAATCGACAATAATTTATTTAGCTATGTTTGTCGATAGATTGTATCTTAAGGATATAGATAGTTTGAGAGACTTTCTGTACTGAAATACAATTTCAATTTTTCGATTTTAAAGCACTGAAAGACTAACTGGAGGACGCGGTCACTGAACCGAGAAGGCTGGAGGCGGCACATTCAGGAGGCCAAGGTCCGATTTGGACTGTAGCGCCATCGTTAGTAAGAAAGACTAAAGCTTGCTACTTTTTACAACTCAATTATATGTCTTTTTCATAACGTAAGGGTGGCAGCATTTTTATGGTAAATTGAATGAAAATTACCCTGCCGAACATTTTCTTAACCGTCGAGTCGGATAAAAAAAAATGAAAGCCAGCAGAAGTAAGCAATAAATTCAATTCACTGGCGAAAAATAAGTACCTAAATCAGCTAATGTTCTTTAAAGTTAAATTATAATTGAGATTCAGTTTTTAGTAATTCAGGCATAATTGTATTGTTTTGTTCTTCTCCTCTGCTGAAAAGTTTATTAAATTGATTCACTTGCCTAGAATTTATAAGAGCCCTTAATTAAGAACTAGTTGAGCCATATTTGATTGGAAATTTTTCGGATTGGTGAAACACCAGTGGGTGCAAGTTATACCCTAAGGAGCACTTACGTGTGTCATGAAAGACCATCTAAGATCTAAAAAAGAATGGTTCGAAATTTGACGAAAAAATAAATCCTTAAAGCAAACAAAGAATGTATCTTAAGTTTAAGGAGTCAGTCTATGCAACCTTTCTTTAGTGCAATCACTTGATTCACGGAAACTAAGCCAAAACTTGTTTAATTAGATCGTGCTCATAGGAAGGTAACTAACTCTGGGGACCGTACGAGTTACATAATTTGTTTTTAATGAGCTCTAAACTACAGAATGAACTAGCTTAAAGATAAATTGCACTTTAACGATGTCAGTGTATGTAATTAAGTAATATGAAACTAGATTTATGGTCTGATCAAAAATTTATTTATCTTACCTATTTAAAGGCTGCAGAAAATTTTTATAATTGTACGTACAATTGCACTATCATTAAATCTTTGCTGGAAAAAATATTGAAAGTAAGCAGAGAACTATTTCCCGATATGTTTTAAATATTTGTATCTTAAAACGGTCTGCACGGTTTCGGTTATCTAAATGCCCGTAAGGTTTTTCATGCTTTAATTGAAAAATATATTAAAGAAACCTTAAAAAATGGCCTTGCTCTAAAAAGCATTTCGTATAGTATGAACGTTGTATAGATCTGTTTCAGCAGTTTTAGCTGGTAAAAACGGATACGTATCCGCCGAAATGGTTGAGGCTGAATCGCAATTACGCGTAGATAAACGATTAATTGTTTTGTAGTCCATCTAATTTATTTTGACCTTGACACTATGTAGAAGTTTATAAATTACTCATGAATAAAAAAAAATTGATAATGCAATATCCAGGTAGTATGGGATGAAAGAAAAACGTTTTGCTTTCACAGTAGAGTATCAGAACTCTGCCAAATATTATACTAGCACAAATTTGATGATATCTCACAGAGTGAAGTTTGATTAAACTTATCCAGTGGATCTTAATGATAATGAGAATATAGCAGGATGTAGGCAATAGGCGTAGTTCCCTAATCTGGTGGTAATTTTTTCATGCTCCCTTCTTTCTAGATCTGAAATTTTTCAGATGCATGATGGAAAAGTTCATCAAATTAAATCCAATTTCATAGATATTGATGAAAAAATTCATCAAAAACTACTGGTACCACTAAAATAAAAGGTAAATTTTTGCTGGGTTTACTATACGAGTACTTTGATTACCAATAGTCACATCATTCCAAATTATTCCATCCCCGAATCAAGACTATTTGAAATTTTATAGGCAATGAATTCAATTCAACTAAATCAACATTCCTCCTTTGTACTGCTTAGAAGACGAAACGTTCTGAAGGTGTGAAAGTGTAGTAATCATTTCTATATACCTATCTAAAGGTAAAAAAAAACTGAAATGAACTTTCAAAATAGATTACATGTATGAAGTTTTACTGTTTACACTCGACATTCGTTTCGTGACTACTGCATTAAGATAATGTTCGAAGATGTGGAATACGAGTACGTAAACGGGACCAATGTTATGTTCTTAACTTTTTGCAATACTTCACTAAGTAGGGGTCGGTTAGGTTAATACGAAACGAGGATGTGATACTTTCTAAATGGTCTAAATAATTTTTAGAATAATAAAACCATTAAGGCACATGATTTATTTGAGAATATAGAAACAATTTCTGTTCTGACAAAGAATTTGTATTGTATTGTTGCTATAAATGTTTTTGTTATAATAGATTGTTTCGACCGGAGGATATGCGCTGATCGCCTAAGGTTTTGTGAGAGGTTTTCCCCAGCTAACCCAATCTGGGTTCAGAATCTCCAATTCAAATTTCTCGAAGAATTCATCACTCAAATGAATCAATTAAAGTTTTTGATGAATCTATGTAACTATAACTTCTTCTGCGATTTGTTATACATACTATGAAAGCGAAATATTATTATAACTTATTTGCCACATTTCTATAGAACGTGGAGTAAAATCAAAAATCAAGCACTAGCTTAAAATTTGGTACACGTCTACGTTAAACTCTCAGCGTTTCGGTAACACATATTTTACTGAATATATTTTGTTCGGTTCTAAGCAAATCACCTTCATATTCTCCAATGGTTTTCTTCCTTTAAGATTTCAATTGTCCTCAAACAGAGAGCCTAATATTACTGTTATATAGTGGAATCACATCAGATCTAATGGCGAGCCACCTAACCAACTATAGCTAAGTCGAAAAATGGTTTCAAATCCGAGTATCTTAAGTGCATTTATTTATTGAATTAAGAGTTTTTGACAAGGAAAATTATTGACCATTAAATATATATATATTTTAAATTTGCGAAATAAAAATAGATATTTATTTAAAACATATAAATATACTTACGGTACTCGAGAGCAGCACTATCCACGTGACTAGTGGCAAAAATATTTTCATTTTTGCTGTAAAGAAAAAAATAGAAAATAAAATTGATTAAAATCCAGCTCAAGTATCAGCAATTTAAATAAAAATATATATTATAAACATAAAACAAAGTAACCAAACCATCTTTTTTTTGTCGAATTAACTATTCAGTAGAAGTAGCACGAGTTGCAAAACGAGGTTATTTCTATAGATGCCTGTATTCAAACAAAAGCATACTTAGTAGCTTAAAGTGATCGTTCTGCTTATCTGCTTTTAACATATTCACCTGTGTAAATGTTAACCTAAAATTGTATTCATAAATTCGAGTCGAATGGTTTTTATGATCTAATAACGAAAATATGTACCGCGTGCCGAATGTAAGACTTGATATCTAAATTTCTCAATTTCTTTTAACCCTAAATTTTGACAATAGACTTCAATCTGTGCCGAAGGTTCCACAGGTAGGGAAAGAGCTAACAGGTGAAATGACCAAACATTTTTTTATATTACTGAGGGTTGTTTTTTTGTCGGTTCGTTTATCAGGTGTATTATTGACTCGGCTACCTTTTGTCACCACGTCCGATTACAGGAAATAGATAGTATAGAAGTGGAGGGTGCAGCGCGTATTGTGTAAGAAATACTAACAAGTTAATAAAGTCTGTACCGCGCCGTTGGCATATGCTCAAAGGTCTCCAGACACCTTTGATTCGTGCAAATATGTTTGAAAATATTGCAGTGAAGATTTCCCAAGGCTGTTCTTAGATTATGTGGAAATATTATATGAACGCAATGCCAGCGAAACGCATTGTGCCGGCTGCCGGTAGAGCTTCCTGAGTTCGATTCGTCTCGAGGTAGACCCTACAAAACACCTTTTTTCTACGGGTATCTTAATCTATCAATGAAAAGGTGGAAAGATGATGATTTACTTCAATCATAAGCCGGTATCGGCTTTGCTTTGGCTATTCAACTGACTATTGTCAGGTTCAGGGCAACAATTTTTTCTATTTTTCACCTATTAGCCAGGCAGGTATCCAAGGTACTCTGGCTGCGACAAACTATTGTGTCCATTTTTTTTACATCATACGAATGTGTCATTTTTATATGTTCCAAGATATTTACCCATCGGTTTACAGTTGCTCCATCAACAAGATCTAAGATTAATTGATCGTACGTGTAAGAAGCTATTTTCGACCGTCATAATTCTAAGGGGTATCTTATTCGTATCGCAAACTATAAATTAGATAAGTCCGATTTAATAGGTGGGGAGTAGTTTTTTTTTCACTACCATCCCTGGTATGCCGGGCTAATTGTAAGGACTTTTTTTCAATAGGATGGGTTAAATGAACTTTAGACTGGAGTAAAGTTGGATAACAATTGGGGTAATTTTTTTTTTCGATTGATCGATGAAAAGAAATTCAAGCAAATGTTTTTTGATGGCGAATTGATGAGGTAAAGGTTATACAACTCGGACTTGAGTCTTTACCTTTGCAGTTTTTTGCTTCTTTGGCCGTGTGCTGGCAGTAAATAATTGATTTGCTTTTATTAACAATAGAAGTGTTAAAATTCCTGTAGCAAGGAGGAGGTATTTGTTGCTGACATAAAATGGGAGTTTTAACTGATCTGTAAACATCGATTTTGGCATTTTGTTGGCATGCGAATCATTTTTTGGCAGTAATTTAAGACGGTTGGAGACATGATAAGTAAATTGTATAAGATTTCATTACAAACGATGGGCGTTTTCGTTGGATGATGAAATGCATTTTTTTTTGCTTTATTTTGAGACTTTAACATTTGTGTTAAAATTGCGATCAAATTGTGTTGATATGATGTGGGTCTGAAGGATTTTTTTGTTAGATGTGTCAATGCGCTCGAAGAGATGAGCAAATAATATCAAAGAAAACTTGCTGCGAATTGTTTACATTTTATTATTTGAAATATTCTTATGACATCTGTATTTGATTGACTGGGTGAACGAACGCTAAACTTTAACAACTATAAACAGTCTACTCTATAAAATTATATATACCAACAAGTCTAAATTTAAGAGTATACAGCAATGTTGTAAGATTTAGATAGATCGAACCGACTGTGTTGGTTTTATCTATTTTTGAGGAGATTTAGCATTGAATTGAATTAAGGGGGTTATCTCGTGTAACTGTTCAAAAAATCGTATCTGGCAAAAATTGTATCTAAATATAGTGTAGAATATGTGGGCGAAGTGAAGAAATTTCCAATATTCGAGTTTGTTTAAAAGTTACATGGCGTTGTATTCACTAAACTTTTGTTTCGAATAAAATGATCAGTTTAGTCGCGTTTTACTCAAAAATGTATTTTTCAAATCGGTAGATACAATATCTCGAAATCTATCGAACTAATTCCTTTGTAATTTGGAGAACTTAGTCAGTACTCATATAGATACTTTGCAAACTAGAATCATATTGATTCATCAAGCCGTGTTTTTTTTTCTGTGCTGAAGAAGTCGTAAAAAACATCAAGCATTGACTACATATAAGAGTTAAACAAGTTGCAAAAAATTAATCTTATAATATTTTTTGACAATCTTAATTCCAAAACTAGTTCAGACTTTACAGATTAAAGTGCTGTTTGATTTTTTTATGTGAGATAAGCAAAACGCCCGAAATCGAGGAAAAAAGAATTTTTTGAAAATGAGTGGCTACGTTGTCATGTACCTCAGCCATGATCGACAATTTCGGACTAAAGAAATTATAGAAGTGTGCTCAAAATTTTCATAAATATGTGGCAAAAATTTCACAGTTGTATCTTTATGCAGTTCTCTAACAAAAATCTAAAAAAGCGTCAAAAAAGCCTGCACACGGGATGACTCCCTTAAGGGGGTGCGAAAAATAGCTTGAACTAAGCCTAACAATATTAAATTTTACCAAACCTTGATACGTTTTTCTATAATAATGATAAAATCAGGTCTTTCACTCGAGACAAACAGGACCTATAATTTACTCCTCTTAACATTCCGTATTTGATCGAATTGAACTTATGCCAGAGTCTGTCAAAAGCTTTGGGTGTAGAAATGGCAACCAATTTTTCTCTGGGTTCTTTAAGGTTCACTAAGTGTAGGTAATCTTTTCGTGATTACTCACAAAACGATTTCCTGGACTATTAAATACTATAATATGAAATTGATTGCTGGGAAAATAGAGGCTTAGACAGAATTGATTTCCAATTCCGGACAATGGGAGACAGACATTTGGGCCTTTCATCAAAAATAGTAAAGAATTTTTTTTGTATGAAAATGGAAGAAAATAATTTTTTCTACAATAATAGAGCAATTCGATTCAATTGGTAGCTCGAATAATGTAAGACGTGAAGAAGTTATTACTGACCGCTGTGATCTAAAATTAGAAGCATTTCGTACCATGCTGGCTGTTGTTATAATCGGTCGTCTCAATTTTTGTTCAGTACCAAAGCCTAACTTGCTTCTTGAGGCTATACACCTTTTGCATTCGATTATCTACATATAGGTAGTATGTTTGTGCTAGACAAGTTTTCATATTTGATTTCAGTAAAGTAAACTGGCTTTCTACAATTGCTTTACCTAAAATCTCATGTACCGCATCTACCTGTCTTAAACCTGTCTTTTTCTAATGTCAATAAATGTTTTTCCTTCAGAAATGGAGTAGAACATGTGTGAGAACTTACTGCACTATAATCGTACACATATTGAACAAATTTTTTATTAGAACCTTCATCATAAAGGGAAGACAATAATGTGATTGAGACTATTACATCACTAGATTTTGACTACTAGATTTCAAAATTTCAAAAAGCGATAACACCACCTTGATGAGTTTTGTGATTTCAAAATTTAGCATCTTTCTGTTGTGCCAAAATTTAACAGCTCTCTGGTTATTGCTTATTCTGCAAGATTTTACACTTTTCTGCAACGGAAAATCGTTGGTGAATCTGGGTAGTAATTTTTAATCGTTCTTGAATTTCAGCATAATAAAAATATAAACCTGAACTGACGTTTTGACATTGACAGGCCAGCAAAAAACTTTAAAGGTGCGTTTGTATTAAAACACAAAATTGTTATGTACCTATTGAATAACCCTTTAGATATCTATTTTGAAGAGAAGACAACAGATTTGAACAAATTTCGTTTGGGAAGTTCCTCGAATATACACCGAAATATTAATTGAGCAATAATTCATAACCCAAAGGACCCGCTTTGCGGGATAATAGTCAAAAAGGAGAAAAAGAAATTTAGTTTTCATTTTCTTTTTGATTTAATTACAAGAATTATTGTAGAGTATTTTGTTTAAAAATTACTTCTTAATATTAATCATAACCAACTTTGAATAATGAAATGAAAAATTGTGCCTCGATTTATTGGTTTTCCCCAGACACCTATTAGCTACTGAACTTTTTGTTTTCAATTTGCCAAAGTTAATAAAAAGCACCGATGAATCACTAACAATTACAGAATTTGATATAGCCATCTATTTTTCTTCCAAAACGCTATTCGATTTTGTATGAAAATCTTAAGTAATCCCATCATTTTTCACTTTTTACAAACACAATTATTAATAAATAATAACTTTTTTGCAAAAAAAAAAATTTGAAGAAGTTCACTTTCAATTAACACCTCACCACCTTAATATTTTTAATGGCTGTTCACACTTTGCACAAAATAAAATAATTTTTGATTGATTGATTACCCATATAAGTGCCCGTAATATACCCAACAATCTACTTTATTAGCAATCAAATTAACTTTCTCTGCATTTCATTATTTAGCCATTCGAACGAATGTGTTACCGAAAATGACAGGGCGAAAGCCGTTGATCATCATAACGAATTGTCTATAGTATGGCGGTCACTTTTTAAATTCCAACTATTAGATCAATACCCTATGAATGGATAAGATGATGTAACGAAACGTCAATAATAGTCGTAAGATTATAGACGACTTCAAGCCGAGCTTCTCAATTCAACTCGACTTGAGTCCATCAACACTCTCCATCTTCATCTCGATACAAAAATTTATGATCATTATTCCAAGCTACATACAAATTATTATTACAGAAATAGACGCATCACAAAAATGATATGGAAATCATGTTAAATTTATCGAAAAGAAGAACAAGAACGGCTCGAAGGGCATTTGGTTGCTTATGGTGTGGGCTTCCCACTACTGAATGATAGTCAGACGGTGATGGTTATTTTGAAAAATTACTAGAAGAAGAAGCGCTTCAACAAAGTGCATCCATCTAGCGTCGATTAGGTAGAGACAGGTAGGCACTGTGTACAGATGAAGCATTAGTCTAACATCAAACGGGCGCGAAGAATGGCGTTTAACTGTAAATACCAATTAAAGAACTAGTTATTCGAGATCTTTCTCCGATGTAAGATGCTGCTGTACCGAAGAAGCCAAACGCGCATCCTATGCCCGGGATAAAAGAAAACGCGAAGAGCAAGATTAATAGCAAGTCTAATGCGAATAGAGGAGTATTATCAAGTTAGTAGTAAACAATAATACAAACGATGCTTCCAGGTAAATATGAGAACAGTTTTGCATTTATGGAAGCAGAATGCTGGGAAAAACAAAAGAAGAAACCAAGGCTGCCATGTAGATAATTGAATGGTAGCGCGGACGCCACTGGTCCTCTGTATCTCCAAAAACTTAACTGTACGTTCACCTACTAAGATAAAACTTCTTTAGTCTTCCGTGCTAGCCTGGCACACAGTATAGAAGTATAAAGCCAGTTAAGAAGCGAGTCATTTTGTGCAGCGATCGTAGCGTAGCGCCTACATGCTAACCACTCGGGGTCTTAGTGGTCAGATAAAGAGAATAAGTGCAATAAGACTATCTACGAATATTGCAAGAAACAAGTTAGCAAGGTAATGTGTCCAGTTCTTCTGGTATATGGTTATAAAAGGAGACTATCGAATACAGCCGGCTATGGCGGGCTTGAAGAACTTGCGCTATTTTTCTGCATTCATTGCGTGGGGAGAATTATTGTCCACCACCATAAAAACTAGTATCCTATACTATGCTACTAACTATACACCATACTGCCGATTATCGGGCCTGTAGGAGAGTTAAAAGAGCGAACTGGTTGTAAACGTTATTATACATTTTAATAGTCGGATCGCGGCCATATAGAGACCTTAAGACTTGGCAAGTTATCTGCCATAGTCTGCGATTATGTTTGCTGTGTTTGCCATACGGCCAGTTAAATTATAACGCAAGTCTTCAGTTTCATACATTGTTTGGTTTTTATCTTAGAAGATAATATGCAGAGATTTCACCGGTACCGAGCTAATATTAGTCTTTCGCGAATGTTATTAACAGCAAACAGACCAGACTTATTGCGAAGGAAAGGCCGCAACAATGCGCCGAGGTTTTAACTTTCTTTATAAACATGGGCGTGATAGACTTGGCTGACTATATGTATGTACACCCTTGGTTTGGTACGGTTTTACCTATCGAAACTGTTTTACTTCTATATTATGAAAGATAAGATTTCTTCCTCATAAAGTTGATTTTTTTCTTAAAGAGTAGGCATACTCTTCGGTTCGATGATAGCCTTGCAATGTACTTTTAATACACTTTGTTTTACGCGAAGATTCTGAATCTAGAAATATACTTGATAACTTAATTATCTGTTTTATTATGGTGCGAGAAAATAAAGCAATGAAATAATGTAAGATTTATGTTTATTTTTTTTCTTTCACTCTTTTTGCAAGATAGAATATTGAAAGAATATCAAATGAAGATGATATCAGTTCGATTGAATGCATTGTGGGACTATGTGTTCACATGAATATATACGAATTAAAACTTGTTATCGATGCTGACGATAAAAATATTTATAATTCTCACTACGTTTCTGATTGATAAAAAGTGATTACAAAACCAAAGTCATTGCGGTCACCAGAAGTAAACAGGATTAAATTGTTTAAGAAATCGACAATTGATCAAGTATGACAACAAAATTATTCCGCATATGGAAACGTGTTCATTAAATATTAGCCTTGCACATTTCCGATTCCCGATCACTCACGAACTAGTTCGCTCTTTTAGTTCACTAGTTCTCGGGAGTTCAGTGATGAGAAAGGCAGTGAAGTTTGGAAAGACTCGGAGTAATCATTATGAAAGAAAACCTCGTCGGTCTACAAGACTATTGCAGCAATCACTTCCAAACAGCAATGAACTACGAGCGGGACTGGCTGCGAACTAGTTCGTTAATTTCAGTTCTGGGAATGCTATTCTGAACTAGTTCGTTCGCGAACTACACAAGCCTATTAAATATACAATTATGTACTTGAGAGGTAAAATGTCGTATAAATGTTCGAGATCTGAATATACATATTTTACCTCTGCACTGATCCACTATGCAACCCAATGGAGAAACAGCCCTTTGAACCTTGTGTCAGAAAGAGGCTTCTGCTGTGAAATTGGTTGTAATAGGTTGAATTTTTTATTTTTTTTATTGTCGAAATTGTTTGATTCAAGTAAAACAATCAAATTTAAACATTTTATTTATAACAAAACGAAGCTTGAAAACTTTCGTTTACTTTCACTTTTTCTATGTTCTTGTTATGGTATTGAAGTCTTTGACAGGTTTTTTTTTTTTAAATCATATTTTTAAAAGAAATGGCGAAAAATCAGTTTTATGTACCCCTAGTTTATCACAACTCCTTTATCATTAATTCAAGATCTGAAAAATGAGCAACTGTGTACTCTATTACTAAAATATATTTTTAAGCACTAACGTTAACATTTAATTTACATTTTTCAATTGCACAACAGCTTGGTCAACGAAAAAATAAATTATTTAGTTTTAGTAACAGTGTGCCTTCATAAGATGAAGCCGTTCCGGACCTATACCCTCAGGAGGTCATATAGGAACCTTCAAAAAAGAGTAAATAAATTAAGAACAACTATTTATTGATATCTTCAGTTGGCAATAAATAAAATGAAATCTCTGAACACAGTAAATTTGTTTCTTCTTTTTCGTGCATATTTTTACATGACCTCATGGAATATTTAGAGATTCAAAAATAATATTTCCTTTTTTTTGAAAAACCAGTGAAGTGTTTGTTTGCGTGGGCAATAGCAAGTTGAACAAGGCACTTCAAGTTGATTTTTCTTAAAATTCATGAAATTATAACAAAAATGTTTTCATTTGATAAAAACAAAGTTCTTAAATGCATTTATATTCACCAACACTTTAACAATAAACAACCAAAAGCTGTTCAATTTCTGATGTATGGTAAGTCTTAAAATAAACGTAATGTTCGCATAAAAACAACTGCAGAAGCTTCTTCATATTATTTACAACAAATTGAGAAAATGTTGTCAACAGAATCGCGTAGTGTATCCCATGTTTTTAAATCAAGATATATTTTTAAGTTATGGAAATGACCTTCAAGTCAGGTGGCTTATTCAGAAGTATTTGAAAGTAATAAAAAATACCAAATTAATATTCTGGAGAGTCAAACTCTATAAATTTAACAGACGTAATGAAGCAAAACTATATACATACATGAACGAAAGTTTTACTAATTATTAAATAGAAGTCTTATTATCCTCCCCCGTTCAATGTCTGTACCTTTTAGCTCTTCGATGAAATAAACCCGATATAGGCTAATAAACAAAAATTTCGGGTACTGTGATTTATTCTAGCTGGGAACAACCATTTTTGATTTAACGCAATTTTCTGTAGTAGAAGTACGTTTTCGACTCCATTTCGGATTCCCGGGAACTGTTTACCGACAAAAATAATATTTTTTTGCGTTTTTCTAGTAATTTCAGAGAGTGAAAGCTGTGTAAATTGCATTTTACATGACGACAGTACAGTGAGCGTATTTTTTTTAGGTTTATACAAATCGGACAAGTGTGGCCCACGCCCCGGTAAATAAGCCCATAGAAATAATGCTTACGATATTTCTGAATTTGTATTCACTATTTAGTTATAGAGAATTTCATGCATGCCACATTATCAAATATTTGACTATTTTCCCTGGCAAATGATGTCATATAGTGTAATCGTCAAATTTTTCTTTGCCACATTATATTATATGAATGAATTTTGCGTAAAATTATTTTAAGTCAATTATTTGTGTGCCATAAAACATACAGTATAATATCATGGTTTAAAAAAATTTCGCTAGACAATGTTTACAAAGTTTATACAGTAATTTAAATAAGGAAATCAAGTCAATCCCCATTAAAAATTGACCAGAAATATATATTTGAAAAACTTTTAACAAGTGCAAAGATTTTGTTGATTAATTGACGAAATTAACCTTAATTGAAATAATTTTGCAACTTTATATGTAGGCATTAAATCAACGTGTTGTTGAGTTACCATGTGTTGCGCCAAATAAACGCACCAAATTTCAAAAGATATTTGTATGACACCTACTCGAAGGAAGGACTTATTTATTTTTTAACGTTACATCTCTGTGCCTCGATGAATTGAGAAGTTAAGACGCTTAAGATCATTTGATTAGCATTCTGATTAACCTTTGATTGTTATAACTACTAAACTGATCGTATGAGGTGTCTCCGAATTATGGTTAAATTACAATATAATGTAAATGCCTAGGACCCTTTGGCACGCCTAATATGGTACAACACCAACTGAATCAAACAATTTTGATGAACGAGGATGACTCAGCCTGCGCAATTCTGCAAATTAGGCTACCCCGATCATTATTTTACCCTGTAAAAAATCGTCCATGAATCACTTGTCCATCCATAAGTGTATAATTTCTGCTAGACTTCTTCATCAGCCATCAGTTCGGGCTGTGCAAGAAGTCTTTTACGAATTCAGAAACCGATTTGGACATTGAACAAAAGGTTTTTCCGCCGGAAACTGGCCATCGTTGTCAGTCTGTTGCGCACTAGCCCGGTCAAACAATTGCGTCTACCGCCATGTCTTTAAAATCATTTCCAATCGTAGTGACATGCAAAGGTAATAAAAGAGTCGTATAATATAAAAGAAAACAAATCGAAGAAGATAATTTCAGAAGTGACTAACCGAATCAATCACCTCTTAGTCAACCGCGTAATGGAATCTATACGAAGGGCAAAGAAGACAAAAGATTTTCTTTTATGTTCGTCTTATTCGAGTCGGTAAATGCATAAGACATCAGATAAGTACTTATCTTACGATTTGAGGACGCTACCTATCTTTACTTGCCAGGGTAGTCGTAGTTCTTCTGTCACCCAACTGGTCCCATCTCGTATTGTTAGTTGTATAATCGTGCGATCGACGTTTTATTTCACCTGTCCCCATAATATAGGAAGGTATCGTTTAGGATCGTTTTACTGGTGGTTAAGTACAATTTTCTGTCAAGTTTAACTGAATTTTAAATTTCAATCACGGGTTTATTGCCGCGTACACAATTCTCAACTATTGACACTTCTGTTACCATTGTTGGGATTATGCTATTATTCTGCATATACTTAGCGACTAAGAACGAAAAGTGCTTGAAAGTACCACCAGATTTGGTTATGCAGGGTATGATACGAATGATACTATTGCACGCCGCGTCCAGTTTCGAGAAGATATCGTGAAGATTCAGGTGGGTCATGATCAAAATTGTTGTTAATATCCGCTAAGGTGTACGAAAAGAAGACATTTGCGTGCATCATTTCTATATATTTATGCAAATTATAGGCCATGTCGTGGCATAATATTATCGAGTTTTTGTCGATAAGGCAAAACCGATTGACCTTAGTACAATGTATACATATGAGGGCCTCAGACTTGTAACATACCTATGCAAACTACATACTGCTCATTTTTCCTTCATTTATCTTAAAAGCTTTTAGGTTCAAGTTGCTGCTGCATGTCATTAGAGGTTAATTAATATTTGATATTCATAATATGTATAGAACTTTTTTCTCTACATATTGAAGATGATGCGATCGATAGATCAGCAATGTCATCGATGATCTGCGTTCTGGACACCATTTATGACAATAATAAATTGTTTGACCATGTTTTTCTGTAATCTTTTAATGCATCATTACAAAAAATATAACTTACATCATTTCAAACCTTGTATAGTCCGTTCATGTATCAAAGCGAAATGAGTCTATAGAAAGCAACCAGGAGTTTCTTCATGAGAATTTTTAACGTAAAAGTAATAATAATAATTGTAATTGTAATGCAATACAAATTTGTAGTCTTTTGTAGTATCAATCACGACTTATTCAACTATTCACTGAACCAACTAATATTCAGCTCGTTTTAGACTGATACACGACCAATATGGAACTATGTAAATTACCAAGCACGAAATTTACCAGTAAGCTCAGCGGATTGTCCGCTGTAGCAATAAGGTAAATCCATCCTGAAGAAAGTTTCCAAGGGCTGACATGCACTCAATACATCCTTAAATAGTGTGCAGTATGACAGAGATTGTAATTCAGTAGTTTCGATGTTTTTTTAAGTGTAAAAATACCGGATATTCAACCATTACCTACTGATTCAGATTGAGTATCTTCCGGATAACCTAATGTCGGATTCTGGGAAACTATAAACAAGCCTTTCCTTTGTGCTCAAAATATATTTGTATAAAAGTACACACTCGGACATTATTTTAAATGTATTTTCTAATTACGATTTTTCTACAACCTTTAAGACATTTTAAATGCATTTCACTTGAATAAAAAGTGTCCACTAAAGAGTAAAATTAAAAAATTTTTGGGTCACCAATTGCTACCTGCCTTGTCCGGTTCCAACCTCCAATAAATTAAAATCTTCAACTGTATTAATAACCTCTAAAACCTTGTACCAGACATAAGAAACTGTCTGTTCCTACTTCAAAAAAAACATAAATTTCACCTTTCGGTCCTATCAAAACCTTGGTGTTGGACTCTGTAATAAATTGCCTCGATTTTATCATTGGTCAAACTATGTTGCCTACGAATCTTCTTCTTTTATATGCCTCAAAAATGTCGCAACCAGTATACAATCAATCCTACGCGAATCTAATTTTTTCCCACTAATCAAAATGATTCAAGTCCCACAAGTGAATGTTGGTAAATTGCGCTAAGACGGTGAAAATATGCGTTAAAAACACTTTCGTTCCAGACAATATACCAACAGTCTTATAATGATGACGACTATACCGGCAAGTACATACCTGGACTTCTTAAAAACAATACCAACCGCTTTTTTCGAAGTCGTCGTTGTCTTCTTCTTCGGTGTTTCTGGCTTAAAATATAAAACTGGGTTCGCAAATATGAAATTGAAAGGTAAAAACAACGAAATTTGTACGTGCTGAAGTGGTAGTTGTGGCCGTTGTTTCATTTACCAAACGTATGAAAAAAAAAAATATAGTTCCCAACCAGAAAAACTTTCACCTGGCCAAACTCACAACATCACATCATTGTCTCGGATGTGGTCTTCGTGAGGTGACTTGTGTGGATAGTAAACCCACCATATAACTCCTATGTTTGTATTTAACACTCCTCAAGACATTTTATTTCTTTAGTTGAATTTATAGAAAAAACTGGGTCATTGCGTTTGAATTGAATGCGACCGAGTGTATACAATAAAAACGCGGTACTAAAGAGTCTGTTTTTATTGTACGGCAAATCAATTAGAGCTACAACTCTATGACCCATTCAGAGATATCACTACCTTCTACAGTACGTTTGAAGTATTTCGAACTGATCTTGAAATGTTACTTTCAATAAAAAAGATTCGAAGACCTGTTTTGGCAAATTTTCGCCCCCTTCGTACTAAGAATCTTTCGTTTATGTTAGGTTTGCGTCGTCGATTGCGAAGGTAAACGCAATTATAAGTGTCATGTGGGCCGGTTTCGTAATCGCATTTTAATATGCAACAATATCGCCTCCGATCGTCTTACCTTACTCATTCATTGGTAAGAAACTCGCATAAGGTTGCCACTGACTACCAGATACCAGTGAGCAATAAGTATTAAGCGCGGGCCGGTATTAAAAGCCGCTCGTACCGCTGCAAGATCAATTGCTCTTTTCTGAAACGGATCTTATAATATTTTTGCTATTTGATTTTGTGACTTACTGGCTTCATTTTGTAGACACAATTCATTGACATTATTGTTGTTTCTTGTATGGATACAGGGTAACGGAGCCGCAGCAAAAATATTGCAAATTGTTGCCAATATCAATGTTGTTGGATTATTCGTTAGAAATTAGCCTTTAAGTGGGTATGATATCATCGGTTATAATATTCAGTGGCTGTTTTGCTATTACCTAGTCTGATCGGAAAACATATGGCGATTTCCTAGCTGTATGTTGACTCACTAATGCTAATGCCTTTCCTTCTGGTGATTTCGCATGGTTTAGCGAAACGAATAGACCCCAAGTGATCACTGGCCCGATCGATTTCTTAGATGAGTTTTGAATTTAATCCGATTGGTCAAATCGTACTGTTTAGTATGTAGTTGAACTCGTTTTTGCCAAATAGCCTTATTCAGACGATTTTTTAGCGGATCGGATAAGGCACATTGGCCATGAACCATACCCAACTTTAGCTTGTGGCTTGAGCTTTCTCTATAGCTGTTTTATTATTAATAAAAAGCACATTTGATTCAATTGTATCAAGAAAATATACTTATTCTGTACTTGTTAAAATCTTGCTGTTTATTCGCAGATGGAATCAGACCTCGAAACGTGGAATTTATTTAATTTTTTTTAAAAATAGTTTTAAATGTGTGTACCTATGTTCTGTGTTTTGTTACTGCCACTACTACTGCTACTTACTGTTTTTAAATAATGTAGTATTGTGGCGACGTAACATTTTGAGTGTTTAACCTAAAATTTTGAATATGGACATCTTTAGGAACATACAAAAAAATTACCAAAAATTTTAAACTTTGGACCTAATAGTGCAGGAACCCTTAAAAGTTAACCAAGAGGCTACATTTGAAAAATAATTAGATATAGAGCCTGCATCGACACTATGTTTGTATTTTGAATTTCACAATGTTCCAATAATGAACCAGAAACGAAATCGATGTAGGATGGTGAGCTTGTAGGGAGTTCAAAAATGGTAAATTTTGAGACCCATTTTCTCTGAAACCGCTGATCGTATCACTCTAATATTTTTTTAGTTGTATAGCTATTGTTAGTACTCTCTACTAATTGATCGAAGCTTTTCAAAAAAATCGCTTCAATTTTTTTATAACAGCTCTTCAAAAATCGGTACTTTTTTAATCATCCTTTATGGCCTTACAGATCGGTTGGTACTGCGCTACTAAAATTAGATAATCTTCGATTAAATAATTCTTTTATCCAAAACAAATAAAACAAAAAAAAAAGAAAATACATGAATTCTGATAAGCGGTTGGCGAGAAAACGAGGCAAATGCTTCAAAAAACATGATCATTTCTTTACAACAACAGGTTTGTTTTTTTTTTCGAATCTCTTGTTGATAAGTTGTCGTGACTTTTTATCTTTTTTTTTGTACCTTGTAAAATATTTCTGGCAAGAAAATTTAAACCATTTAAATGGTATTGTCAAAATTTTTGTCAAAAAGTTTGACACTCAAAATTTGAAACGAGTTTTTGGAAATATTCTTGAAAATAATTAAAGTGTCAATGTTTTATTGGCTCAGGTAGAACTCCTTTTTTGAGTTATAGAAAGGGGCGAAGCACTGAGCCACCGCGCACACTAGGCAACCAAAGGGCCCATAGGTCACGAAATATCCCCTAAACAACCCAGATCCCTAAAGAACTTGACAAGTGAATCCTGCCCTATTGGCCGCAGGTCCTTCTAAATTGTCAAAAATAAGACTGCCCAGTCGGTCGTTATACATCTTTTAAACAACCATGATCCCTAATGAACTTGGCTAGTTTATAATGCCATGTCGATTTTAGGGTGTAGAAATTGTAAATAAAAGGCTGCCCAACTACCTCCTTGCAGCCAAGAAAATACTTGGACTCAGGAAATTTGGAACAATATCATCTTTTTGGATGAGTCAAAATTGTCCCAATGTCTTTTCTTCACAGCATTAAATTTTTGATGAGGTTTTTGGGTCTTCACTAATATTTTTACTGGATAAGACAATTACATTGCTATTTGAAGGATGTTCTCGTAAAATCGACCTTAACGTAAGACGTCTCTATCCATGTTGTTATTATGTTTCTCTTCAAGGACTCAATTTTCGGAGTAATTCATTGATTCAGCAGATTTATGCTAAAACGCCTTTAACAATTTGTGCGCAGCATTGCAATAGTTCCGTATATTACAATATCATTTCTTCATTTCATTGAGTGTCAACCGCACAATAATTTCATTACAAGCTCCTATTGCAGTATGAATATGTATAGCATCAATGTTTTTTTTCTCCGAAATTTATTTGAAAGGCCAACGCCATTCAATTTACAGCCCAGTTTAGGCGTCTTGTCCCCAAGGACGCGCGAACAAAAACAAACTAACATTTTTTTTATTACTTAAGATCGATTTTATTGTCGATAAGATGTTATAATATATTGTCCGCACTACATGTCATGTCGCCAACTTATAAATCGGAATACGTAGTTTTCGACACCCACATAATGTTACGCGGCGGTCCACGCAATTGCTATGCGGTATTAAACGCCTCCGTGAAAAATTTCAACCGAAATCTGGTTGTCCTTCATCCATGCCGCTAATAAATGGATTTTAAATGTTTGCTTTTTTTCCAAGTCTAAGCAAAATACATAATCCCGACATTCGTCTTAATCGCTCTTTATGTTAGTCATATAGTCAATTAATCGATGGTGGCGCAGTGCGATGTTTTTTACAATCGGAATAATGGCTTAAGTAGAATATTATCTGATTGTCGGATAGGAGCAATTTTCTTTTACAAGCAATATAAGGAGTTAGTCGATGTAATACCGGTAGATCAGAAAAACATTAATCGCTTACCGGCGCCAATGTATACCTGAGCACATAATATGTGCAAAGTAAAAAACTTACAGACGAGCAATAATACGCTTTAGCAAGAAGTGTAATATTAATAATATTACCAACCATTTTTGGTAATACAACTATATTAAATCTGGCTTTATCTTTGCTCATTGGTTTTTTCTTAGGTCGACGCTTTTTTTAAGGAGTTCTCCCTTTTTCCGAGAAAAAATTCTTCAATAAAAATTGTTTCTATAATTACCCGACGGCGACCGAAACCGCGGTAATAACAATAGAATTTACCGATTATCAGTTATTAATATCGAAAAGAATATTAGTAAATTGCAGAAATTAAACTGTTCGCATGCCCGTGTATTTGTGGGCGTTTATGGCGCATAAAAATTGATTGCCGTATCGAATCCGTTCGAACTTGGCGCAATTAAAAACAAATTTCGTGAAAAAAAGAACGGTCTAGCTGAACTATAGGAATATTTCTTACGAAGATTTAAAATAAAAATAAAATCGGGTTCATCGCTTAAGTCTTTCGTTTCGATTGGGGCTATATGGCAAGGCCACTAGTAATTGCTCAAACCCGACTTGGTTGTTTTTTGTAGATTTAATCCATTAAAAACATGGGGGGCACTTAAAATTTGAAACGATTCGACGAATTTAATAATAATACTTTTAAATTATGTTGTGTTAAGACAGTAATTAAGGCAATTTACAATACAATTGCCTAGTAGCGGAAAATCCCAACGAAATTAGTTTGAACTGTTGGGATTTGTCGTCCTGAACTTTGAGCAATTTACGAAAACCTTATTTTAACTTCATCTAATTGTTTTAAACTCCACTTGACTTTTTATAGAACGTTAAGTTTCCGTTATTAAACTACACCGACTTATCGCAAATACAGCAAGCTAGAGCAGTCGGCCTTGTCATTTAAAACACGACTATAACTAACGCAACGTTAAGTAGGTAGACATGCAAAGTTCGCTTAACATTCAATTTATATTGCAGCAACATTGTTGTTCGAAGACGAACGCAAAGTATGTACTTTATTTTCTTTAAAATTACATACGCAACGAGAAGGCTAAAATGTAACTAAAAAAAATCTAATAATTATTGCATAGGTGCAAATTAAATTTTAAACAGTTGTGATATTTGGTCATAGGTTTATTTAAATTTTGACTTTATGACACAATTCCAAAGTGGTTGCAAAAATAATTAGAAGTTTATAAAAGATGATCAAAATTATACGCAAAGTTGAGTTCGAGCCGAAGGTTAACAACAAAAACTGAGAAATATTTGTGCTGAGTTAATTTTTGGTTAGAAAAGTCGTATCTAGATATAATAATTTAATTTGCATACATCACTTTTTATGAGATAACTTGTATTTCCCGTTGAAGTAGTTATATAGCTCTTCGAATATTTTTTGCAGAATTCTTGAAATATTTATTTTAGGCGATCATTTAATATTTTGCATTGTTGGAATTGTCGAGTTTGGCAAGTGATAACTGATCAATATTAGTAAAATGTGTGGCCTTAACAAATTGCAGCAACTGAATACATTGGATTCGATGTCATTTATGCCTTGAGCCTAGTATGTCTGTTTGAATAGAATCGGATGTGCAAAAGTATTGTATATGTATGTACCAATGAAGTCTTCAAGTGATTTCCGAAAATTACCTAAGTGCAATGTTAGGTTGAGTATCATCATTCAAAATTAATCCAATAAATTGTATGTATTTTCTTGCAGTTTAAATTTCTAAACAAGGGGAGATGTATGAACGAAGTTTTGAAAGACTTTTCATGGAGGCTACACGAAGTTTTAACTCAATTTTCTTCATATTGATTGGTTACCTAAATTTTCAAGTTTGAAGTATGTATTTTAAAGTTTTTGACAAGTATTTTTGAACACTCCTTTTACAGACTTTTGTATATGAACTACCAACAAACGGATACCAAATTTATGTTGTGTACATCTACGCAATTCTGAGTTATCGTGTGTTAGTACAGGCATTGAAAGAGAGTAAGCAAAGTTAGGGTTCTTAGCTAGAACTTTTTTCGTGAGAGGCTTCGTTCTATACGTTACAATTTTGCTAGCCTGTATTAACTGGCAGTAGCAACAGATTTTGTATAGGATAACGAATCTTTGTTATGTAGACGATGTGAGCTAGTGAATATTAAGTTAGGATACAATGGCAACGGCGTTAGGTTTAAGAAGGAGCGTATCGCTAGAACTACCGCGCTAGCTAGGCGCCGTACGGGCCCTTTGCGATCTCTTCAGGTCCTCATAGGCTACTACTCATCACTTCAGAAACACTCCTTTCACAACATGACTGGTTTTTCATACCTTAACGACCTCAAATCCTCGATGCTCTCAAAGAAAAGACTACCCAGCTATCTTAAACGCCTTCTAAGCCTCACATGAACCGACTAGGACCTATCACGATACCAATACTTTGGGAGACCTCGATCTGTGCTGAGAATTCTTCGTTGAGCTCCTAGTGCTACCGAAAAGTTTAGCTAGCTCTGAATACTGGTTACTAAGAATTCTTTGAGATCTGAGAAGGTACATAGGTGCTCCAGAAGCCTTCAAAGGCACAAGATGTGCTCTAGTCTCTAGGGTTTCCCGTTCTGCAGGTAATTTTGCAGTTTATGCAGAGATCGTTAGTAACCAAACCCAGTTTATACGCGTGAGCTCCGATTAAACAATAGCTGGTAATAACTATGACTTAAGTTGGGCATGACGCTCTGGATAGTTCTAACAACAGCTCAGACTTTTTTCGGTCTAGGTATTACAAATACTTTCGCTCTTTAGGACCTTGCTTATCACCTGGCATCGGTTAGGTTTGTTATATTATTTTTTAGAGAGCTATAAACCGTATTTAGAGCCAGAGGTACGTATGTCTTTTTCTTGCTCGAGGCTTGCACCTTTATCCTAAACCAACTACAAACGCTTCCTCGTTATACTCTTCTCTGGATTAAGTCGCAAGACAACATAATTAATACAACGTACGTAAAAATAATCAAGAATATTTATACTCATATCTCCATTAATTTTATTCATATCTCAGGTATATACTGTTGTTCATTATTATAACTCATTATTAAACACTATCTGCATCTGAATTACCTAATTTTCTATCTCAGAATCGCTTCATTTCTGCATGCATTCCAAGCTTAACACAAACGGAAACTAAAGAAACAACAGACCCTAAACAGATTAAGAATTATGTAATTGGGTCGAATTTTTAACATCAACTTAATTCTTTATTATGTTCTCCACTCAATGGAATATAGGACATTCGACTATCACCTTACAACGTAATTATGCACAAATTACAGATTATGCTAAACTATATCTTTTCTGGTCGTGTTCTATCTATACCTTTTATGAGAAGTTGAATAAAATTATTTTTTAACAAAAAGTTTTAGGACATTGACCGGTTACAAATTTGTTTGACCTTTCAGCGACAAACGGCTGAAGTTGGTCGTCGTCGTCATCATCGTGCCAGGTTGAATATTTTAATTAATTTACCTATAGATAGCTCATCGAGAGTCCCGGATTAGGCCATCGTAGATTTATCAAGAAATAAATTAGACTTGATTAATGCCGAACATAAAGGTAACAAAATAGTAAAAATCTTTTTGATTTGTGCTTGTACAATTTTATATTGGCAATTTATTTTCAAAGCATAGGGCAGGTACATGTTTGATGAGCAATCAGACATTGGACGGTAAATTAATGATAATTGTGATATGTTGTTATTATTTGGAAAGTAATCTTTTTTTTTTTAAAACTTCGCAAATGAATTTGCAAGAATAAATTTAAAGGTCGTTAGATAATTTCTTATGAATAATCTTAATATTAATCCATGCATCATGTTAACACACAATATAAATTGGGATAATTATTTATATTGGATTTTACGCTTCAAGAAATTTGCTCGAAAACTAGTGAATATTTATGAAACTTTACAGTGGTTTACTATTTTACATAATAATAGAAAATAGCTCCACACTTTCTGACCGTGATGTACGAACGTGTACGTTCATTTATATTATGTATTTTAAGAAAATCTACAACATCTTAATAGTTATGAATTTTGAGAAACAATTTTAGAACTTTAATCTGAGATTGAGTATAAGATTAAAACAAGCCAGATATTTTAATCGAGGCAACTATTTATACACAACAGCGTTTCCGTTTTTTTGCATTGTTTCGGCAGAAAGGCATATAACAAAGAGGTTCAGACTTCAATATTTGACCAAACATCCACATTACAGTGATGAATACATTTTCATTAAATGAAATCACATGTACTTAACAAAAAAGAAAATAAATTTGATGTTGGGGGATTTGTTGCGGCGCTCTTTTCGTTGAATTTTATATATCCTAGCGAACAACCAAACATTCGACCAAATTGGTTGAAATATTTGGTGATCTTCAGTGCCACCTACCTTTAGCATAAGGATGCGATGGTAAGGAAGAGTTTCTTCATAAAACAGAAAAAAAGGTAATGAACGGTTATGCCTATCATGATTGAATGCATGCTTTTATCGGCTCAAATATAAAATATTTTTCATTATGAAGATGTACTTTTGCATTGATTGGTTGTAATATTTTGGTGCAGTGTACCAACTTGGGGATGAGAACGAATCTTCTAAATCCAAACGAAGTATTCATCCTTCTCTTAAGCTAAACGAACTATTCGTTCTTCAAAACTTCTTAACCTAAGCAGATCATTGAAAATTTATAACAGCATATATGATACATGTATAGATATTGTAATGTTAAAGGTTATAAACTGCGTCATTCTTTTCTCATATTGAATTGTATGTCCATTTACCATCGACAACATTTAAAACACTTCATTGGCATTGTTCACTCTCTTCACACAGTCGGAAGTTAACACTATAGACGATGACAAAAGCGAAAGGCATAAATTATTTTATACCAATGTTTCCGGGAAATCAATGTCAATCATATTTCGTTGTTTGTTGGGGAAAAAAAATGTACTCAATCACATGCAACACTTGAATCAAAAACTTGTAGACCGAAGTATTGAATAGATATCGTATCCCAGGTCGAAAATGTTAAGACTTAAATCTTAGACTCATTTGATTGAGAGTAGTCACCAGCTTTGAAATAAATTGGATTGTTGTTGAAAACATGACGGTAGAGAACGCTTAACACATTAGCAATTGACTTTAATGGAGTAAGTATTCACAGTCATTAGAACTATTTTTTTTTTAGTTGGAAATATAATAGTAGCAGGAGTCCTATATTGTAATTTCACCTTCCTTTTGTCTTTCGACCACTTATCACTGAATTTCCCACAAGTAATGAACTATGAACTAAAAGAACGAACTAGTACGCGAGCGAACGATGGAACGAAAACAAAGGAACAATGGAACGAAAATGAAAGAAAGATGGAACGAACAGTTCCATGGAAGTACTTCACTGAACTCGTTCCTTAAAGTGAGTGACTCGAATTGAAGTACTTCACTGAAAAGAACTGCATTGCCCATCTCTAGTCGATAGTACATACTACACTGTAAATCGACTCAAATCGCAATAATGAATGGGATTTTTTAAATTTACCGGTCCTCATAATATCACTGTACCATGATGGATAGGTTATAAGGTGAAAACGAAGACCTACGAAACAACCAAAGAGTTCGCATTGCAAAACACGTAGAAACGCTTCGATAGAAAGTTCCTCTAAAAGTTCCCATATTATTCAGTCCATTAGATTCGAACACGACGAAATACATTAGCATCCAATAATAATCTGCAATGGAATTTTCTCTTACCTTCACCTTGGCAAAGATGGCATACTATTTATCTGTCTATGCTCGGTAATCATATCTAACCCTGCATACACAAGTTTGTCATATATCTATCTTCATGTGAGTAGATAATACAATAAATTAAGCATTGAAAGTATTTTTATTACAATTTAATCACTTCACTCATTGAAGCGCTGTACCTACAAGCTAATAAATATTATTCTAGCCTTAACCTGAGGCGGAGAGCGTTATGAAAAAGACATTACTATAAGAAAGAGTTGTTTTAAAGGTCATTGATTTTGTGAAAAATTTGCCAGGCTAAATTTGTGGTCTTGTTATTAACATTGACTTGAATATTAGCAATTTGGTGTAGTAAATTATTTATGGATTGAACGTTTATTGAACTTGTGGATTTAAAATTCTTTTTAATTTCCAAGAAATCACCGACTTTTTGCTAAAGATTTAAGACGAAGTTATTGTTGCAAACTTTTGAAAGTTTTGTATTTGGACACTGGTAGCACTTTCGAGCATAAAAAACATTCCGCAATTATTGAATTTTTGTCTAAACGAAGAACAAACTAAGTTAAACTTTTCATAGCGATCTGAACTATTAACGAAATATGCTAAGCTATTAAAATAACCAAATGTACAGTAAAGAAGAGGAATTGCGTTATGTACCTAAGCAATTATAGCCCAGAACTTCAAGTCATTGGCCTTCTTCTTCGTTCGAAAAACTTCTTAAATCGATTAAAGTCTACCATGAAAATTCTTTAAATGTAGACGAAAAAACATCAACAACAACACTTACAGTGAAGACTTCTTACCTTTTCTTCACCTCCAAAGAGAATTTAATTTAACCGAAAGACGAAGTAGAAGAAAAATCTATTTAAATAACGAAATAGTGTAAGCCTTAAATTACAGTTGGTTACAAGAGAGTACACTAGAGTCAAGCTACAGAAGTGTACGTAACGTAGTCAATAAGACGTTGTAAAAGAAAACAGCACGGCATGTACATTGCTTCTATTAACTAACTACAACGTCTATCAGAATATCAATTAATTGCAATTCTAAAGATTGTCTATGATGCCGTACCGTTAGGGTTAGATTGAAGCCGAAGGAGACGTAGAAAAAAGGTCGGTATCAATGACGTTGGAAAAATATTTCTACAAAAAAAAAGTGCACCTAGTGAACTCTTCAGGTGTAATCAGCCATAATTACAATGTCACGTTCGGAAAGTGCTTAAATGGACGCCAGATTAACACAGGTATTATTGCACTTTTGGACTACTATATTATAGTGATGGGGATTTCAAATTGGACGCGCTTCGGAACAATGGGAACGAGCTAGGAAGAGTGACTACTTTGTCAGTGCATATTAAGAATGATAAAGTAATATCGAACCAGTTTCGGAAATCCCGATTGTTCCGGATTTCCAGAATTTTGATAGACAGAGCTATCATTCGAATTGGTCTACCGGCAATGAAAAGTTTAAGTCCTTGTAGGTACTTAACAAACCTGAAGAATTTTCTTCTGCTCAGAAGGTAATCCGGAGTGCTCATACCGAAGCGACTTGCTCCAATGGGATTTTTGAATCATTTAAAAAAATCAGAAAAATGTTAATGGATTTTTAAGAAAGTATTTCATCTAGCTGAAATGCTCTTTTTATTGCTAATCTTATTCATCCTTGGGTTATTATTAACTCTCGGTACTTCAGCGAAGAATTAATTAATGGCGATATTCGGATAATAAATGTTTAGAATTAACATTTAGTACCTATGTCTTAAAATTGTATTGGATCATGTGCGAAAGAACTATTTTCTTCAAGGAAAAATCTATAAATATACGTTTGTCGGTACAGAAAGGTTCATTACGTGGAGGTTAATACGGAGCAATTAAAAATAATCACTTAATCTTACGGATGAAGATGAAAAGTATAAATTGAATTTTTTCAATCTAAGAAATAGATCATGCTAGATACATGGAGGTATGTTAATCAAGATGTGGTAGAAAAATAATTTAAGAAGACAAAGTTTCGGATTCGAATTGGCATACGGAAGTGAAGTAAAAATTGTATTAACATGAACTTCGTGATATCTCTTATAATTTCTGAGAAATATTTTACCTATTCTCTGGCTCTTCACATAAACGATTAAACATCGTTTTTAAGAAATTTTCGATATTTAACCTACAAGACTGAGTAAAGTGGTTACATATGAGACAGTGCGCAGCAAAACTTGCTTCTTCCATTTTCCAAAAAACATGAGTTATGATTTTCTCTCGATAGTATTTTGCCCGCTCTATTCAGAAATGATCTCAAATTTTATCCAAATGCGTTCCTTACCCTGTTTCAGCAGTGGTCAAGTAATAGGTACATAAAAATGAACAGCGTTGCCAGTAGTGCTTTTAGTGTTTTAAACGAATTGTATATTATTTGATATCGGTGTAAACATCTAGCTTACAGCATGAGCTATTAATTTGGAACACATCAATTTTGCATTTAAATAAAACACAGAATGATTCAGATAATTTCCAAACGTCGCTCGTTCGTGTACTTCACCACGATAAAACTGTAGACCTTGACTGACGTTTTGACATTGACAGACCAGCAAAAAAGTTTAAGGGTGAGTTTGTATTAAAATACAAAATTTTTATGTGCCTATTGAATAACCATTTACCTCTAAAAACTATTCTTATATAATTTAAAATTAATGTTATATTATTTTAAATACAATCAAATTTTCTCAGCGTTTTTTCTTCAATAAAATGTCGGATTCTAATTTTCTTTTTAAATCACCCGTTACTCATTCCATCTCAATGTGTTGTAAAATATCTCAGTATATTGAAAATAACAGCTAGTTGTCACCAAAAATAGAGACGAAATTTACATATAGGTACGCTTACTGAAGATCGCATTGTCTTGAATTATATTTAGCATTAGTATCTATGAGATAAAAACCTGATAATATTTTGACAAATTTTTTTTCTTAAATAGCCGTTACAATCGTTGACATTACCATTTTAAACGCATCAATTAGATTTGGATTTTCCATTCAATAAGATCTCACATAATAAAATGAGTCAAAATTTGAATAACCAAAACGTGTAAAACCCGTCATTCTCTTCACTACGTAAGACCATCTTGGCTATACCTGAGAAACTGTTACATAATAATTAAATACGTGATTTGGCGATCGTACAATGCTGAAAAATGTCAGGGCCATCGAAAAAGCTGCGTGATCTGAATTACAGATGGCGATCAATGGGCGACTCTATACGGCCGACACCGGTAAATCGGACAATTTTTACGGTTCAGTTTGTAACTACCAAATGAAACGAATGTAATTCAATTTAAGATTCGCGGAGAAAATAATAAGGAATCGTGTGGCGAAAATATCGGACAATATATCAAATTAAAGTCGATGTAGGTAGTTCGCAGTTGTAGGTGCAACTCGGTATAAAAAAATCCAATTTATATCGAATATTCAAGTTATTAAAGTTCAATGGTAGATTGATCGTTGGTAAAGTAATTAATAATTTGGTACAGCTCATTTACTATAAAAATTTAATGAACAACAAGCCAGAGATAATCTAATCTGCACGGAATTTTGCTATCGCAAATTAAATTTAGTGTAATGTTCGAGTCCAACGTATTAATTGTTTATATTGGGTGTGAAGGTACATACCTATATGTAGATGTGTGTTTTTATGGTTTTTGCGAGGCTCGTATACGGTTTTAACTGCTTTGAATTTGAAATTATAGGGGTCTAACTTAGCAGTACACTTTCACCCATGGGGGATACACATTCAAAATCGCTTGTCCTCCAACTTGAAGATAAAATTGAATTATTCTTTCAGAATTTGAGCATAATATGTTCAGAATTTCATGGTAGAGTAACTTAATAGTCGTATGTAGCAGAAAAACACTAAATTCGGTGTATTCATGCTTATATTAAGAACACTCAAGGCATAGTGTGAGAAATAGGTGAAAGAATCTTAAGAAAAATATGCAAGAAAAAAGGATATCCTGCGAATTGACTGGAATGTATCGGCAGTCCACCTGTATTCGAAAAGAAAATAAAACAGTGACTTCTTATAAGTATGGAAATTGGCATTGAAGAAGATGCTGTTCTTAGCTGCATAAACTCCAATTGGACCTTTACAGATCAACGTAATTCTGTAGTTGGATACTTTTTAAAAGTTAAAAGGCATTTGTGTTTCCTTCTGGAGTTATTAGTTGAATTTCTTGAAGTTTATCAGATCGTTCATTTCCCTGTTTGATTCCCAGAGGCCATTCATTTCAAGGCAATTTGATCGGTACAACTTTCACCCTACCCACCACAACCAATCAGTTCCATTTTAACCACCAATTACAGTCTTTCCACTCATTTTTATTCCAGAAAAATACTTGCAAAAGTTGTAAAAGATGCCAAGGTGCCAAATAAGGTGAACTTACATAAATTAATTCGTGTCAACGTTGAAAACACGACACAAGAGCTAAAAGATACTAAAAGCGGATTGATATTATATCATCGAAAATCTTGCCTGCCTTTATCAATCAATGTAAAAATGTTGTTGATCTTTTGCATCCTATTTTTTCCTACTCTAAGAGATGATACCATATAGAATCTTTAGCTCGTTTTGAAATAGTTTTAGATAGATTTTATTATATGTATTCATTTTACATATGTCGCGAAAACTAGTTCTTCGCGTTTTTCGTGAAAATAAAAATTGCGAAAAAATAAACAAAAATAAATAAACTAACTGATCTCTAGTCTTCGTATTTATAAAATCGTGACCTTAAGGTGGTAATCGGATCGAAGGAGTAAAATAACGATGATCCGCTGAGCAACTTGAGTTCGAACGGATCGACAACACTCGAATGATTAATAATAATACGAAAAACTCGTTTTGTTTTTAAGCGACAGTTAACATATGCGTGTATCTAAAATGCGAATATGTATGTTGGATTGCAGGTACCAGTACCAGGTGAATTCAATGTAAATTACGTCGGAATGCAATGCAGATCGTGGATTTTGTACTGGTTAAGGTACGCATACGTCGTATGGAAGTGCAAGTCGCTCATATCTTGTTTTATTGTAGATACTTATTCGCGCAATATATCGCTAGATCCGATTTATATTTCAAAATTGAAAGATCAGCAAGCCCACACGTTTGGTAGATATACGCTTTAAGGCGGTGGTGACGCCCATCGTCCACGCTAACCATATCGGTAAATGTGTTACGTGTTGGTAGAAATACTCAGGTGAAATAATATTATTTTTGCAAAAACTACAAACGCAAATCCGCCATGTATAGATAGATACCTGTATGTTTGGTGGATAAGTTTCGGTGCGGTGGTCTCAGAAAAGTTGGCGATTTTCAAGTTTTGCCTTGATTTGCTACGGACTAGATGGTGGCCTTTTCGAAAGTTGCTTACGGGTTTTTGCTGCACGGTGGTGTGTATTACTACCACGACGACGCCGAAACTCAAAGGAAATGTTAAGATGCAGTGAATTCCAGGTAAATCATGCGCTAGACTCTACAAAGATCGGACCAAAAGCTGTAGAATTGGCGTCACTTTGATTTTTTTTCTGTGCCTTTTTTAAGAGCAAGAAAAAGTGAAATTCATGTAATAGATACTGCGGACAAAAAATTAAGATAATTTATTTCAGGCAAAGATCGTTGACGTAGCTAACCGAAAATATAGTCGACACATCGAGGTGTTCATTTTTCACCTGACACTGTCGAGTAACGCCACACACAGATCATTCCAGAACGCAATGTTTTTTTTGATGAATTACTGCTAAAAAATACACATCCAAATAAAATGGCAAATTTGTTTACTAGATATACAGTTAAAGAATCAACCGTTGAAATTATTTTCGGTTCAGAGGTGACCGTTCGCCGACATTTACTTTTAGAGTGGGCAAGGTCACTAAAGAAGTTAATTGAAGAAAGGTGTTAAGATTGATGTTATTTTATGATGTAGGTATCTGATTAACTACTTGAGATAGACGCTACTTTTATTAACCCACTTTTATCGTGATGTAGGATTTGTTTTTAGTTGTGTCTAACTGTTTTATTTCATACGGGGTGTAAACTGATGACTTTGAGCCACAAGACAAGAACTAGTTCATTCCTGAATAAATTCTACAGTGGAAAAATGAAACAATAATTGTTTAATTTCGAATATGCACCGATGTTTCAAAAACAACTAGGTATGTATTACGTATAACAATTAAAACAATTTGTTTATTATTTTAAAAAAAACTTCCGCTTTAATCAAATTATAATACAACACATTGAATTTATGTATTCCTATTCATTCAATGTAATTTTTAAGGCTAAAGTCGTTTGAATCGATGTGTTAGCATAAAAAATATACCGGCAAGTTCAAAAAAGATAGTTTCATGTTTAACTACTAAAGTTTCATATCTATCTGTTAACACTATTAACTTATCGATATTTGGCAACCGAGGACTGAAATATTTCAGTATTTGAGCCTGTAATTCGACAATTGTTATTTGCCAAATTCGGTTTAATAAAATTGACAAATAACAAAAAATTTAAACAACTGTGCATATTTTGAAAAATAAAATCAATAAAAATGCGGTGAATAAACTGGTGTATGACATCAAAGAATATTTTTGGATTATGAATAGAAAAGTTCAATTTATTTAAGATATTTCCGCCTAAAAAATGTTAATCAAACTTTTAAAGCGTGTATGTTTTTGATTGCAACAATCTAACATATAAATTATCCTTAGACGATGATATCATGAAATTATGGTAAATAGTTTTGGTATTTATATTGACAAAGAGTTTAATTACATTTGTTCGCAAATACAGTTGTTTAAGTAGGGATTTCAAATTTGGTGCTGTTAGTCACCAGAATGTATGGCCTTCGAATGCCGCGGTTTTTTCTTTCGATTACGCATGGAATTGCAAAAATGTGCTAAAACTTTTAATGGAAGTTGTCGATTTTGTAGAGTGGGTGCTGGGTAGGTGGTAAATAGCTTTAAAATAATTATTAGTTCTTTACATTTTACATTAAGTTACTGTTATTTCTGGTTATTTGTGTGCTTTGTATTTAAATTCGCAATTTAAATTTGAATATTTCGAAGACTGGGGGTTTTTTTGCGATAAGAATAAAGAATTCGGAATTGTAAATTTGCTATTAATGTTATCTTTTTTGTTTCTTTTTATTACATTAGATAACAAGTTTTTTGACGAAATTTTGGAATTTTAAATTTAGGGCACTCTGCTACATATTTTTATAAAGAACACAAATTTTATGTAAAAATTACAGTGAAAAGAGCCAATACCGTTTATCTCTATAAATTAGAGATAAATATCTTTGGTTTTAAACACTCTATCAATTTGGAATTCCTTGAACTGAGAAAGAGCCTACTTGAAATTTCTTTTTAAATTAAATTATTGTTTGTTAAAGGAAGTAAACGGGATTTTAAATAAATATCATCTTTTAAAAATGTTTAGCTCGTTGATACTTTTAAAATTATCCCTAGAAGGCCCAACAAAGACATTAGACGGTCGGTCAAAAAGTTAAATATTTTAGTACTAAATAATCTATGAGTACATATTGTAATTGTTTAGGATAATTGTAAGCCTCGGCTATTCTGGGGTGTAAAGCTATACATTTTACAATTACGTAGAAAATAGTTTTCCCAACCATTTATAAATCTGTAAATTTTCACAGAACCAGCTGGAATTGTTGGAAAAATTTTATTGCCATGTATACATGTCCCATCGCATCATATCTTCCGTTTTAATTATTTTTGAGAGTGGTTTCAAATTTTATTTCCAAAATAATTGCAATTGCCCTCTTATTTCAAGACCATAAAATTATATTAAATGGTGAATTTAAGTCAAAATTTAAGTCAAAAAGTCAAAAGTTCTAAATTTAGTTTTTGAAAAATCAAATCAAAGCGTTTTTTTAACATATTTTCTAAGTATGTATTCTTAAAAGTACATATAAAATGTTATCTGCTCAGTACTGACTGTCTATACCAAAAGTTGAAAGACATTACGTCTAAAAGCTAAATGAAAATTAACTGAAATATCGAACTTTATCTACCTAAATTTAAGAAATAAAAATATCTATCTCTCTAAAGTATAAAAACAATGAATCTGGTATTATCCAAATCGAATAAATATTACAGACGAATTTCATTTTGGAGATTGATTAATGATCGACTGAATGGAAAAAATAAAATAGGCAGTTATTGAATGGCTTGAAAAGTGAACGAAATTTAATTAGGTAATTTTAAGGTTTATTTCGGATTTATTTTGGACCTTAAGATTAATCACCAGAGCGGCTTGAGTGCTCTGTGTGCCCAGAACAAAAGTGTCACAATGTTGGCAGGCTGTCACAAAGTTAGGGAGTTTTACGGTAATACGTAGGAAAATATACAGAAAATAATGAAAATTCACTGCCAGCCTTTGCAATTACTATTGCAGTAATTGTTCAATCGATGAATTTTCACTAATAAATCGCATATCGGCGAAAAATCGTCATAATGATTTTTAAGACAAAAAAAATCGTATATATTAAAATCACCGGAAACGCAATTACAAGAAATAGACAAAGAAATTTAAAATTCCAAAACAATAGAAAATATAACAAGACTAATTAATAGGAAGGTGATTAAAAAAATTACACAATAACCCGAAATTGCTACAAAAAAGCTCAAACTAGTAAAATTTCAACTCAATGAAAAAAAATTGAGCGCAATGATATAAAGCGTAAATTATTCATTTTATATCTGAACTATTTCAGTGGATAACTAGACCATTTCACCGTTCTTAATAATAAAAATCTATTAAAAAACACAACTATCTACTAACTTATTAAATACCTTATTATTGGAGTATTTCAAACAGTAGAATGCATTTTTGCATTTTCTGTGGTAAGACTTCCTACAAATCGTACAGTGAAGAGTTTCGTGCCTAGAAATATCGGTTCATAATACGTTCAGAAAAATTGAAAGATTTTCTTTGAAAATTCATTGAAGATGCTTTGAGGTCTATAAATTTTGTAATGAATTTATTTTTCTAGAAAACTCTTTGACTTTAACTACCACATGCATATGAAGAAAATAGTATGTTGCATTATCAATATCAAAATATTAAGAACATGTTTTAAGGGATTTTAAAGATTTTGGCTTTTGAACGACAATTTCTTTACTCTGAAATTTTTAGAGATAATTTTCTAAGACGGCATTTCATATGCATTTTTGGGAGCCGCCTTAGAATTCTATTGACACAGTTTGAAAAAACGCTGCTACTGACCAATCTGACTTCAGAAGAAAGAGGTTGTTTAAATTGGACGTCAAAAATTAGATTACCATTATCAGAGAAATTTATAAAATAGTTTTCTCGTTCTCAACTAAACTGATGAAATTATAAAAAAAAATAATTTAAGCATTGCCTTCTCCAAAGTACACAAGTATCAAATACCCTGATTTTTTACACATAAAAACCACTAAAGTATAAAATTTCCTTGAACAGATTTGATTATTATTATTTGAATTTAACTCTTATTATAAATTATAGCCAATATAATCTGTTTTTTAGTGAACGAAATTTTCGTATTTTTTTATTTTAATGCAATTTTTATGGGGTAACTTATATAATAAAAAGATGGTGCTATCAAAACAACTATAAAAAAAAAATCTGACGACATGTTAAAGAATAATATCCGGATTTAAGCAATTACTATTGCAATAATTGTATTTAATCCATAAAAACCTAAGTGCGATCATTAAAAGCTGGACTACGACAACCTGACGATGCAATTAAGCAATTACTAACAATTTATACGTAGTTCACGTAAACTAAACAACTAGCATCTTGACGATACAACTTTTTTTCTAGCAAGCTTAGAAAAAATTAACCGGCACCGTTATGTAATCCGTTCAAAGTTTATCTTGATTGATTGTTAACAACATCGCAAATATTTAAATGCAACTCTTAAATATTAATAAAATATATATATAGATTTTTCAAACTTACATTCATATTATGCTGTCATTAGAAAAATTAATTCAAAAAGATGGTTGGTTTTTCAGACGGTTGTTTTAAACTAGTAAAAATTATAAAATTTATTTGTTAATATTACGGGAATAATCGTGGGGTTATGGGTTTTTTGTTTTCTTTTAAATATTAATTATTATTCGGGTTAGTTCACTAGTTGAAACAACATTATTATTTAAACATTGATTTCATAGAGTATGAAATTTACCAATTTATAACGAAATTGCATGTCTCCGTTAGAGTTTTTTCTTTAACACATTTGGTTTTTATTTTTATCACTTTTGTTTAATATTTAGAGACTTTTTTTTGAATGTCGGCAGGTTTTGATAAATAATCCAAGTAATAGTTTTAGTACGTATCCATATGTATATTGTAATCCACAGTTTTTGATTTTGCAATAAAAACACTTTTTGTCACTTTTTGTTAAAACTGAATTTTGCTTTTTACTCACAGATACATATGCTTGCTTTCCTTAGAATTTTCATTTCATTTTCACTTTACTATTATTAAAAAAAAATTCATATTTTATATCCAATGGTCTGCACACTTTTATCGTTACGATATACGATTAAAATAAATATTCCGGTGTATGTTACATACTTTTAAAATAACTTTGTTGTTTCAACTATATTTTTTTTATGTTTAATTATTTCCAAAACGAGTTTCGCTAATTGCTGAAGATCAGTCTAATTGGATATAGTGTATAAGAAAAAATGTCTGTATGGCAGACAAACAGTTAAAGCGAGGATTGGTAGCCTTTTTTGCTTTTCATCGAAATAAGAAAAACATGAAAAACTATGCTTTGAATTGAACGAATCTTCCCGAACAGGTAATTATAAACAGCAATTGAAGATAAGTCAGCAAAAATGTTTTTCTGCTTACGTTAAATGCTTGAGGTTGTTTTTTTTTTGTTGTTGTCTTTTATTTTAATGTACGGCTATACAAAACAATTGAGCATAAAACCATTGTTTAAAAAAAATAAGTTTTAAATTAAGCTTACACTTAATTTATTTTAGTTCTGGGAAAAAAATCAGCAGACAGATAATTAAGTAACGATGATCGTGTATCGATCTTCTGGAATTAAAGAAAATTGCTGAATTTTTTACAAGATTTTTTCAATCTCGAGAATGAAATTATCCGACACGATCGTAAAGATCACGATCGTATAGAAGTACCTCTTTTAGCATTTAAAATTGCAATATTAATATTTGACATATTTTTTCTGCATATTTTTAAATAATGTTGATTACAGTAATTCAAAAATTGAATATGGCTAACAAAAACTGTACAACCGAACGTTGAAAAATCAATTTTTTTCCCGAAACTGTTCCAATTCCCCGATGATCTTCAGCAATGTTCAGTTAATAATTTTTAATCCAAGCGTAGCAAAGTGAGTTTGTTTTTTTGGTTTTTGATTATTTTTTTTAATGCTTTTTGTTAAAATTTATTATTATTAAAAACACAAATATAAAACCGGATATATTTTTATGCATTTTTTTCATTTTATTTATATTTTTTTTAAATCACCACACTAAATTTTAATGTGAGATTACGTGACACTCACCATTCACCATGGCTTAAAGGCCACAGTGTTAACGTTCTGTTTCGAATTAATCCCGGGAATTTTTGCCACTTTTCTAATTACTTCGGGAAAGTAAAAAAAAAAATACTACCGAAACTTAAACTTAAGATTAAGAAAATAAAAATTTTCTTATTAAAAAAAAATTATTAATTATTTATTAAACGGCACTATAAACTAAGCACTTGTGCTTCACTCGAAGTCTAAAGCAAGACTAAAGATCTTGGTAGAGTTTGCACAATTAAGATGCTCGACCGCGCGCAACCCATTCGTACAGTACTGGGTATGCGCAACTAACTGACTAAATCTTGAAATGATTCTCTTGAAGCTTCAACTTCTGTCCACCAGCGATTTCCAATGCCGTTTTCCAAGAAATCGACGCAAACGTAAGAGAACAGGTACAGGTGTTATAAGACAGTTCGGCATGATCGTCGTCATGATCAAACCATCTTGTTACGTCATCTATTCCAGCCGCACTCTGGATTCGATCGAAGACCAACTTTATAACGGACTCAGGTAAAGAGAATCTCAGGTGAGCTAACCGCGAAAAGAGTTCTGTGATCGTGGTAGAGAAAACTGAGGATCGAGAGGTGTATGGTGAAACAAAAGACTTAAGCGATGAACTTGACTTTTTTACTCGTCTTATCGAGAGTTTTGTGAAATGTTTCCTTTAAGTTGGAGCGCGCGGTTGACTACCTTGGCAGGTATGTAGTGGTTAATTTCGCTTTTTCCATGCCGGTATGGTATGCACGAATAATTTGCTGGTTTTTCTTGACTAACGATTTTATTCGGTTTTTGTTCTTGTTTAATATTTTTTTTGTGATCATTGTCGGTGGTGCGGCGCTCTTTTTTCGAGATCAGCGATTCTTTGAAAGGGTCTTATTCGCTTTTTAATTCACCGTATGCGATTCGAGTATTGGTACTTTATTTGACATGCGTTTCTCATTTTTACTTTGTATAGATACTGCGAGTTATTTATCATGTGGGTATATTTTTTAAAAAAGTTTTTTCATTCATTTTTTTATCAATTTCATTTTCAAGATACCTACCTACTCGGACATCCTGGAAATCAGTGAAGTTCGCTGCACCAGAGATGAGATAATGCTTTATTCTTAGGCATGGTCAGTTGTTTATTATTGTGTGGTGGACATTAAATGGACAGTTTTTTGATTTATGAACGATAAGAGACATGCAACATGATCGAGAATTAAATTCTTTTGCGAAAATGGTTATGAAAAACGATGGCCTCCTAGGCCATGCGGATGGTCGCAGTGAATCGATTTATTTTATAATTGAACATGTTGTAGCGTTTTGTCGATGTAATGTATAGAATCATGCTGAAGATTTTAATCTTACTGATTCGAGAAATTAATAGTTTGAGTTATGCTGAGTTCGTAAAGCTGCGAGGATTAATAGGTAACGTTTCGGATTTTGACCGATCCCTTAAGATACTTCCAAGGAATTCATTATTTCAGATATCCACATAGTATATAATATTTTTTATTTTCTTTAAATAAAAATAAATTCTTCTCGTAGTGATTTTCGTGTAATGTGGCACGTAAATTATTCTGAGATAGGTATTTATTTCGATTTCTTTCATGTAGTTTTAGTTTAATATGCTGTTTAATTAGGAGTGTTTGAAATAAATAATTATGGGTAACTTGCGTTATTTAGTAATTATTATCAGGAGGAGGAGGTTTAATTCAAATAAATCGGTTTTTCCTTGATTGAATTTTGACGTAATGGTAATATATTATATTTAAGAGATCAGTCTTTTCAATCGACTATGCAGCTTTTGACAATAATTTCAGTATGAGAAAACTTAAAGTTATAAATAATTCGAAAATGCAGTTAAATCTGTATATAAGATCTCAAGTAAGGTCTACTGAATGTAACAATTTCGAGAGGGAGGTGAAGTACGAAAGTGGGGGATAATCATCTTTCATATCTCAGAAACAGCGTGTGCTAGGAAGTGGAGACTTAGTATGTATATGTAGAAGTACTACAGGAGTAATTATAGGAAAAATAAGTTTAAAATTTAATTGATGTACCATGTTGGAGTAATATAAGCTGTAGGTCACTATGCGATTGGTAACCTAAAGAATAAACAGTAGGTTAGTTGGAACGTTATATTTTAGGTTATCAGTCGCATAGTGACCTACACCGCAATTCAGTATTGAACACGTTTCGGACTTCCACCGACTTTTTTTAATAATAAATTTAATTTAACAATTGATTTTGTATTTGTGTTCCTGTATGTTTGTTCGATCCACCTACTTTCTGGATTTTCACAATGACTGTCATGATATTTTTGGAATTGGCGTAGTGCAAATTTACCAAACAATATTGCAAAAATTAGATTTGATTTATAGTCTCAATCTTCATAGCATATTATCTCATCGCATTGAATTTAGATTAGTGTTTTCTTTACAGACTATATAAGAACTATCTCTAAGGTCCAGTGACGATTGGCGCAACCCAGTCGTGCTGGTAATATATTCGCACATCCTTTAGCGAATACTAATTTATACTTTTCCTCACCTACAGTCCGAATAATGCATCATCATGACAACTTGTAGATTTTCTTTCTTATTGAAAAAGAAAGAAAACAACATGGAATGCCGTTTTCTGTATACTGAGAAAACGAAATTAAAATTCATCTCATTAACAGTACATGAATCTTCTTCATTTCTTAGTGTTTTGTAAGTTTGTGAATTTTTCAATTATCATTAATTGCAGATGTAGGTACTTGTTCTGTTCTTTTTATTTTGTAGAACTAATTTCTTGCTTTTATTTAATGTTAATATTATGTACATATTTCTTGTTTTTTGTTTTAATTCTATCTATTTTGTTGTTAGCTGTAAAATTCAGACTAATGGATCAATAGGCAAACAAACAAACAATGTTTTGAAACAGTGAAAGGGAACAAACAGTGTTGTTGGGCTCTTTATCAGAATCATTTGGCCCCAATCTCTGGGAAGACAAATAGTATGTTGGGGCTGTAGTTTAGGATGTCTCAGTTTTAATAAAAAAAAAACTCCTTTTGAAGGATACTTCTACCCAGACGGCGAAATGAAGAAACAGCTCGCAAAATGTGGTTCGTCTGTTCAACTAAGCAGGGAAACGTTTCAGGAAATAGCCCTAGAAGAGAAGAACTTAAGACTGCACTATCCGCGGCCATTAAATGATCTTATAGGATTTAGGCTTGCTTACTTACACTCAGAAAAAAATCATTATAAAATCAAATAAAATCACATTCTTTCAATAATTTTCAACTATAACTTGTCTTCGAAATGCATTCACATCAATTCAAATATATTTTCAATTTAAAACATAATTTAAATGACAATAATATCTTTGAAAGGGATATCTTTTCAATTGAAATATGCGGCATGTAAATTTGCGGTCAAAATGATTTCATATTGGATCAACTACTTTCAGTTTCATTCAAAGTGAACATTTTTGAAATCAACGTAAAGCTTTACTAAGCTTTTTTTTGACTATGGTTCATTTCAATCTAAAATTATTTCATTTCAATTCTCATTTAAATAATTTTATATTGATTTTGAAAATTGCACTTTTTAAAAGCATGTTTCAAAATTATTTTTCAAGGAAGTAAATTAAAACTGCAAACTATTAAACTTTTTTCTTTTTTATTTAAATTCAAATTCAATCAATATTTAATTCATTAGAAAATAAAATTAAGATTGAATACAGGAAAAATATATAATAGATATATATAAAATTAAAGATACTTGTTTCGTAAGTAAGTTTTGTTGTTATTTAATAAATATATATGTAAGGGGGGACTTGTAAACAATTTCAATTCCTTCAAACAATTTTGGGCTAAGGCTCTGCCAATTTCATACGCCTGAAAATGAGTGTCAAACCGCCGAATTTCAATCTGTTGGCATACTACATACAACATCGAATTTGCTTTTATAGGAGCTTTAATTTTAAATAGTTCTAGTTCTCCGTATACTACTGATAAGTACATGTTTTCTTTATATATTTTACCATGATATTCTATTTTATTAAAATAAGTTACTTCTCTTTGGTTAATACCAGCTTTATTAAGAAGAACATCAAAACAGTTTGTTGTTCCAATTGTGTTACTTTCTTGACCAAAACATTCATATCTACGCCCACTTTCGTAACCGATAAGAAATTTAGAAAATTTTAATCCTGATTTTATACTAAAACTCAATGGAACATTAATTCGTGAAGTGATATTGATTGGCATATGATTTTAATTCTTTATGTTTAGATTCAAACCTAAAGCTCCAGGCATATTTCAATGGACCAATGTTTTTAATCGATTTTGCATAATGTACCAAAAAATGGTGCTTCGGTTTTAATGTATTTCCATAAAGTTGTACATATAACAAATGATGTTGTGATACTAAAGACTTTAATTTATACAATTCGTCTTCCGAAAAATCGTTTTTCAATAGCATGTCAACTATGCTTACTAGAAGACAAAGTAATTTCCAAGGTTTATTACAGAGTGGAACAAGATCTCCTATTAATAACGGTAAGAAATGAAGGAATGTCCAGGACTCGCGTGCAGACATTTTTAAGTGACGTTTTTTAAGCATATTTAAATTTATATCAGGGGACATATTACCATTTTCTGTATGTCCATACTGAAATAGTTTTTTCCGATTATTGAGAACAGCCAAGGAAATGTTTTTGGACTCTATTAATGAACATAAGATTTGGCAGATATCATAATGCACAACACCTTCGAAAATATCATGCATAATATCAAAGGAGTCGTTTTCAGTAACATGAAATGAACTAATTTCATTGAATAAACAGTTTTCTTTAACTCCAGTCTCGGGGTACAGATTTTTAGACAAATCCCTAGTGTAATTTTCAATGTTTCTCAAGTCTTGTTCGTGTTCAATAGAATCGGACCGTGACTGAAGCTTAGTTCTCCTACAAGATCTACAAAAAAGTTGTGCATTAAACGATGTTGTAAAACCTAAAATTGAATTCAAGCCCAAATTGTCTCCCAAGGATAACATATATTTTTACGGGCTTATTAGAATTAATTATTATTTCTAATCCATTAGTTTCCAAATCTTTAAGCTGATCAATTAAATATTTCAAGGCAATATGATTCCCAACGTCCTTCAAATCTTTACTTTTAATATGAAGACAGTTAAACAGAAAATCTAATTTCGAAAGTAAATGTTGTGGAATGGTGGGAAAACTGTAATATCCTGTAAAAATAGAGCATGTATGTGAACCTAAAGCATTATTGATACCGTAATCGTCGAAATATAAAAATATTGGTATAACATTTTTTCCGGGCATTTTTCTTAATTTAGATTTATAAATATTTCCGTTAATGAAATTGCAAATTTTTTTTTCAGATCTTATCCGATCCATATTTTCTAAGGTTTCATACAAAAGGTTGGGTAATTTGATTTGAAATTTCATTGGCATGAAGTAAGCATTAGCTAAACATCTCTCTAATATAGGATTGCCTGCAACAATTTTTTCTTTAACTATGCAATTGATTTCTTGGCGACATGGTTCTTTGTATAAGTTTTTTTCTTTTAGTGTTTTGATTAATCTATATTCTGACTGAATTTCAGTAAAAGGAGAGGCGCAAAACTTAAGTAGATTTTCCGCCGAGGGAAATTGCTTTTCCGACGAAATCAAATTAAAAAGTTGAGTGAAAATATGGCCAAAAGTTGAAACTAAGTCCGTCACCAAATTTTGAATAAATTGAACCATATTTCTCGGCATCATATTTTCAGAATACAAAGCAATTGAGAACTGTAAAGCCTGTTGTTTCAGTAAAGGTATATAATCAAATATATCAGAAGCAGTTTCCAAGTTTATAGGAGGAGAATCACAATCGTTAAGGAAATTTGTACGTTGGTAGGATTCATTGAAAATCGGTGAATTTCTCTGATCACTCTCATTATCAGCATAACATTGCTTCGAAATGGTGGTTCTATGAACATTGGATAAGTGTGATCTAAAAGCTTTGAAATTTGAAAACTGTTGCCCACAATTATTATCAATACAAGTAATATTTTCGTTTGAAGTAATGGAATGAATATTCTTAAAATGATTAGTTAGTTGAAGGGGCGTATGAAAAAACTGTTTGCACTTGAGACATGTGAACATTATTATATTATGATTGAAGCTTTCTATTATTAAAAAAATTAATTAGGGATCTAACGTTTGGATTATTCCGGTCATACTTAGTATCGATCTCATACAAATACTTTTGGATGAAAAGACAAACACCGCAACACGCACGTGGATATTCCAAGTTGAAAATTTGGTAAATTTTGAAGGCGGTATCTAAACTAAATAAAAATGATTGAAATTTGTACAGGTTATCATCAAAATATAAGTAAAAATGAGATAGATTATATTTTGATGACCATACTACAATTAATATTGGCTGAAGTGTTAACCCAGCATTACAAAATTTTGTTTTCAATAAAGAAATTTGATTTTCATAATCATTTATAGTTAATAAATGCAAAACAAATGATTCCTGTGCATCTATTATTCCAACCTTTCTTTTATTTTTACCGGAAAAGTCCTTGAACCGCTCATTCGGATATATTACAGCATTCAACAATATTGAATTAATGTAGTCCGAACAATCTATAAAAATAAGTGAAGAAAGTAGTTAAGAAAAGATAAGAAAATTATGAAATTGAAACCTTACTTTTATCTTTAAGTTGCTTAGAATTTTGAAGCAAAGTTTTGCATGCTTTGTCCTTTATCGACACGTCGTAAAATGAGACAATATTCGTATTAAAGTAGTCCCAATTTCTGAATACTATGGCTTCCTTATCGGGGTACAGTGATTCGAAATCAATATTAATCTGAAATTAAATAGGTACCTATATATCCCTTCAACTATATCTCAATGTGAATATTATTTGCGGTCTTACCAAATCTCTGCTATTAGCGTGTTTATATAGAGGCCAGTCTAATAAAAACAATGTGCAATTTTCAGCCCGATTTTTCAATTCATTCCTTCTCAATGAAGCAGTTTGCTTCCATCTCTCCTTGACATCATTCCAATTCGAGAAATCCATAGATAGAGATGTTTTGACTGCTGTGGCAAAAGAAAAATCTATTTCGTCGTTGGTCAACTGATTCTGGTCTGGACTTTCAGTTATTTGCGTTGATGTTGACGATTTCGGGCTATCAAGTCGAGACTTTTTTGTCCTCGCATTGATATATTTATACCATAGCTTTCCCCTGGGATTTTTCTTAATTCCTCGAGGACAAAAATAGTACTCCTAAGGAATTAAAAAATTGTTTATTGAAATATTATGAATTAACAATATAAAAAAGTTTACCTTTTGTTCTTTCGGAAATAAAGCCAAGAGTTGCTCGGTAAGAGCACCAAAATCTTTTGGTGCTATTTTCTGGGTGTTATACAAAATATTCTCAACAGGTGCGTTTTTTTCAACTGGATCAGATCACGATTGAAAAAAACGATGGGGCTCATCCCAAAAGCTAATTTAGCAGGGTTCACAATCCTGTAGTTAATGCCTCAGATAAATTGTCAGCAGGAAAAGTTTCGTATATTATACGGCGAAACGGGGCTGTATAAAGGTCATATAACACCCATGTATAGTTTTTTGCTACGAGATATGAAAAACTATCCCACCCCTGTACGTTGCTACCCTCTCAAACGAACCTGTTCTATCTGCTGGGTGCAAATATCTGCTACAAATGTTGCTGAGTTGCAGGCGCCATCTCTGACAATATTGAAATAGTGACAATTTAAATAAGCTTTAGAGGGGAAATCTGATCCAACATTTGATCCCATTTTGATGTTGGATCATCTCTTTGTTGTTGTTTTCAATGTAAAATGAATGATCTTGATCTTGATCCAGTTGAAAAAAACACACCTAACAATAATGTCAATTAGTTCGCTGCGAAAGCTATCTGTGAGACAGGAGTTTTGTTCATAGAATTTCAAAATTCCTCTCCCCCTACAATTATTTTCCAATATTTTTTTGAGATTTAATGCCGAAGTATTATGTGAATTTACTATCCATGACTCGATTTTGGAGTTGTTGGATATTGTGTCGTCATCAATATTGAACTAAAAATAAAAGGATCAGTTTTCGCGTTTTATGTTTCAATATTAGAAAGTGTATACTGTTTTTTTTCTCCAGCGGAAAAGCTTTTCGCGAAACTCCGCCCTTAAACCGATGTGACTTATTACTTCCTTTATATCATCCGCAGACAAATATTGCAGACTTCGGTATGTTATATGAGCTTCTGTAAAACACAGAAGTTTATATAAAATATATTTACATAGTACCAATGTATTGCAAAAACAAATATTTGAATTGAGATTTCCACACAAAATACTTATTTCACTGAAATTATAGTACATAGGTACACTTCATATTTTTGAAAATAATGAAAATCGAACTTAACGACATAAGGAAATAGTTATATTATTCAAATATACGAAACCGATATTTATTCCGAAAATTATTTTCGAATAAACAAATAAAATATTCGGTATATGCGTGTTGTCGAGTACTGAATTCTTATGATTTCAATGATATTACACTTTCACTCACATCATAAGATAAAGATAATTTTACTTACCTTGTAAAATAGCAAGTAACTCCACCAATTCCCCTTCGACGAGCAACTGATACAAATTTGAATCAGTTGAAGTTGAAGGAGTGGTCGGCTCGAAATCAATAATAATGTCCAAATTTTCAATATTTAAATCATTCATTATAATTTTGACTTTTAACTACACTACACAGCAGACTGCACCGTACGCGAATGTGACAACAAAAAACAATACGCACTTCGGAAATTGTGAAATGCAAGCAAGTTCGTACATGATCATTGAAATCAAAGTGATTTCATTTTAAAATATGTATAGTGTCAATTCAAATCAAATGTAAACTATCTTGAGTTTGGAAATTAAAGAGAACATATTTATTTCAAATTTAAGTTACATTTGAATAAAGGATCAAAATGATCAAAACGAATGAAATCAAATAGCTATCGTTTCATTTTCACATTCCATTTCTTGCGTGTTAATTGTTATCAAAGTGATTTCATTTTAAAATATGTTTGTGCCATTTCAATTTAAAGGGATAACTTTGTTCAGTTTAGAAATTAAGGGGAACATATTCATTTCAAATTCAACTTAAGTTTGAATGAATGAATCTCATAATTTAATCAAAATGAATGGAATCAAATAGCTTTCATTTCATTTTTAAGTTGCAACTTTTCTCTGAGTGTAGATACTTAAATAAAATGAGGTCTTCCTATATCTGGCCCCAGCCGAAGTGCATATAACGTAAGAAATATAACCGGCATGAGATGTAGGGTCTCCTAAAAACTTTTGACGCTAACTGTCCGAGAATCGAAGGACTCGTAGACTTAGTTCTATCTCAGATTTGAGAAGCTCATAAATTTTATAAGATAAGGTATGAGTTTCTCAAAAAAATAATAAATCGATTCACGGTAACTAGTGAAGCGCAATTGCTTAAAAATCTATATTTTTGGATATTTTTTACCTTTTTAGGGTCTTTACCCTTTCTCTATTTATTTTTTTAATATGGATTGCAAAACACACTTTTATTCCAAAAAATCAAAGTAAAACTATTTTTTTCTAGAAAATTGAACATTTTCTCTCTACCATTCCTACAAAGCTTCCATTACTAGGTATCTAAATTTATACTAATAAAAATCAGTAATGGATGAGGGAAACTTCATGTCCCAATTGCTATGAAGGCGAGTTCAGAACATGAATATTCCCCAGTGACCTGAACACCAGAATACTTCAAGGTTATTATTCAAGAGTCTTAGCATTGAATTTATACCAAATTAACAAAATATTAAAATGTATTAAAGAATTCATTTAACGCTTACCTGAAGAATATTACGAAGGAAATCCGTTAAGCATATCTACACACGAAGCTTATAACCTCCCTTTTATCTTTACAGGTAAATTATTATCATTTGTACGCATCACTGATTAATTAGAAACAGCCAAATAGACGGAAGGTATATATTTGACCTTAACTATTGTTGCCGGTAATCTTCACCTGTTGTAAAGGTGAGTACATTAGCCTCTAAGGTGTACAAGTCAAGTACCGAACAATTCAAGCTGGAATTGGTGACGAATTGATACATAAAAAATACCATTACTAATAATTTTTATTTAGCAACAAATGATGAATTCATTTGTTTTGTTAGTCTTTGGTTATTTCTGCATAAAAACCGCGTACAAGGTCCACGTTTATTATTTCTTAACAAAAATAATTTCATAGCCTGCTGAGTTTAAAAAATATTCTTTTTGCCTCAAGTACCTACTCTTCTCGGTTTGGTAAATAAATTAATAATTCAAACAGATAGAGCTACGAGTACATCTTGGATACGCACATTTCAGATTTTATGTTTGGCATATAAACACGGTACAAGGCTCTTCTTCGACATGTGTAAATAAATTCGAAATCGTCGTGAGAACACAAAAAAAAAATCATTAAAATTCCAATTTCACTTTTTATATGTGTAAACACTTTCTTACAAAAATATTCTTAATCTTCAAACAATCGTCATCTTAAGAACCACGAAAAGATTTTTTCCGGTTGAAGCGAATGTGATGTTGTGTGTGCTTAAAGTGCCGATCCCGACCAATCTTCCAATTACAAATTGCCGGGCATCGCTTCGCTTTTACCTGCCTACACACTTAAACTTACCTGTCGGATCACCTTTGTAATCGAATCAAACATTTCGGATTGAATGTGTTATTTCATTTATCGCCTATAGGAGGTAGCATCATTGCTTCGAGTACACTAATAAGAAGCCAATTTGACCATGTACGATTTGATGAAAATTAAATACGACACGGTCTGTGTTTAAAATTATTATAGACTCAAAATGTGGTTGGTGAGGAATTAACCTTTTGTTGCCTCGCTACTCGGTGAAACACAAAAAAGCAACTAATTTACTTAATCATTTTTTTGAAATCGCGTAAAACTATAAAATAACAATTTCAAATTTTCCAGCTCATCTACAGGCTACAAGGCTACGGAGTGTAGGTATAGCATTAATTTTAGCAATTCAGCAATACAAAAGACTCTTTAGTTTTTGGCTTCAATAAATTTATTAACGTTGATGAGATTACAGATTTTCTTGCGAAGATAAATAACTCTTGAAGTTATTGGACTCATTTAATGCTTCAGATAAAATCTACAAGTATTATAAGTTTGATTTTGCTACTAACTCCTGTAAAACTTTCAGGTTTTTATCTAATATGGTTCTTAAGATATAAAAAACTAATTTTTTTTAAAAATGGCTCACCCTCCTTCCGCTCATCACCACCAAAAACAATTTATATTCAGAAGTCTCCACTTATAATTCTATATACATAAATAATAATCAATGGTGCAACAGCCCAAATCGAGCATAGGCTTGAAGTAACGCTATAGAGTTACCTCATTACGAAACCAACGGAACACTAGAAGGTGAAGTGGTCAGCCACACGCTCGTCCGTGATTATTACCCCAATTTTAACGCAGGTACTCATTTACAGCTGGGTGAGCAGGTAGTGCGGCAACCAATCCCATTCTCGAAAATTACTTGCTAAATCCTATATACAGAAACCAATTGTTATCTTCCTGGTACAATTAAGTCGGAAGATATTATAATCTAAAGTTTTTGACCACCTCACCCACATATCGTACCACCTCTTTAAGAATATTAAACCTTTTCCAATCTCCTAGCATCTCTTAAGCGGGTCACAAAGTGTCTGACAAGTAAATCTATTAAGTTGTTCTGGCTAAAAGGGCATCAGTTCACGGCTTTCGAAAATCCGCGCGACATATATAAGTTTGTAAAATAAAATGTAAAATATAAATAACCTCTTTTATTAATTTGGTACAGTATTGTTATTAATTTAACTGAACTGTTATCTACTGGCATTTTTTTTTATTTTTCCATCAGTTTACATGAATAAACTGATGACCTTTTAGCATGAACCCATTCATATATGTACATATAGGTGTTACAAAATTATTTTAAGAAAGAGCAATCATCTTTGCAGTCTTCGGGCAAACATTTTTTCCGTTAAAAGTCGTTCTATGGATATTCGTGCTCATATTCTATTTTTCATCGTATGCGCATCGAAAAACGCACAGAAAATTGTATCACTTCGCGTAGTTGATCATCGACGTTTATTACGGCATTTGAAGGCCGGAAAGCTCTTGATTATTTGCTCTAATTTTTCATTCATTAAAAGCTAAAATATTTGCGTTTCATTTTAACTTACAACTCCGCTACGAATCCGCGAGGTAGCACGGAACTGGCTTATAATGTACTTTAGAATCCATGAGTTTTTCGAGGTTTCGTTGGAGTACGCGTGTGATGACGAATTATACCATAAGACTATACTATATTGAAATATAATTAAAATAGGTTCAGCAGTTTTTACACAACTTGGCATAAACATATAAACCTCTCCAATTTTATTTTTGGCTTCGATATATATCATCCAATAACAAGAAATTTAATCCATATGTGCCGCAAACATCCAATTATGATTTAAATGTTTTACGACCAGTATTATGAGTTCTTTAATCTTGTTACCGCTCATGTAACTCATCATACTCATCATTGTACCAATATGGTGTGAATTCTTAACTTTTACTTTTTGGAAGAAGTCATAAATCAAACACGGCTGTCACACTGTCACAGGTTAATAAACTTTTGTTAAGTCTTCACATTAGCATATTGTACAACAGCATTTCGTGTTTAGTCTTCAACATTTTAATTTCATGAATATGTAGTTATAGCTCGTACTCGTAAAAGGAGTACCTGCCAAATGGTAAGAGTCCGTCTGTTTTGACAACTAAACTACAAATCACTGCATTCGTTTATTGTAAGACCTCGAAAAAAATAGACAATTAAAAATTCAGGATTTGCAGTGAATAAGCAAAGTGCGAGTTCCTCTGTACTCCCAAGTCAATAAGTTAGTCCGAATCGCTTATTGTTTCGCCAAATATGTAGCGAAATGTTCACTATTTGCAGCGTTCTTACGGTTCTTTCGTACTTGGAAGTGATTTGTCATATTTCTAGATAGTGTCAAGTGAAGTTTCAAATTTATAGTACATATGTAACTACAAAAGTTAAATAAAAAATTATTAGCAGGTATGTAGGTATAGATACTATAGCAAGTTTATTTGAGCTTACGATGAAAAACATCTTCATATGTTCATTTAATCAATCAGTAGACTGCCTTGAATTTCATTGCGTATATCCAAGAAATTACTCAAACGCGTGAAATTTAATGTGAAGAATTTATTTAAGATTCAATAATAGACGACCAGCCTTCATAACTTATTACTTTATCAAATCAAAGGTCACAGAACTAATAATTCCATTGTGAATCGAAAAAGTCGTCTCAAGGGTGTAATTGAATAATAAGTTAAAACATTGCACGTGTATCCTCCTCTACATGAGGAAGACGGATGAACCCCCATCGAGATAAAATTTATCAGATCTTTGAAAAGATGAACACACCCAATTACCAGATTTTCGACATCTTTGAAAAATGTCTTGACACATCGAAAACAGTCTAAGGTTAAGTTTATTTTAAATATTCTCTACATTTTTTTGCCAGGTTTAGCAAAGGAGATTGGCGTTTTGTATGGTAACAAATAGCTCTATGCTGACAATCAAAAGTCAATGGACTAGAACAGTCTCATCACTAAACTCGTGATCCAATCACGCGGATTATGAAAAACATTCTACGGTTACAAATGACTTGTATTCAATCATATGATGCTCTGAAATACGAAAATCTATTTTGAATTGTAGTTAAGAATAAGAATAAATTATTTTTAAAATTTGAAGCCTGATATCCAGATTAAGTGCAAAACAAACCGAGCGACCTGTTAGTGAACAATTTTTTCTTGCTAGTAGGAGAAAAGTTTCATTAATATTCGTCAATATTAATTTTATCTCTATAGATTAAATTTATTATTAAGTTTTAAGTTTTATTTATTTTTCCCTAAATGGTTCTAGCTACCTCTTATTTATTTAATTTTCAACGACTGCAGAAGTCTGGTTTCTAAAATTACAAAATTCAAAATTTCCAAAATATACTGTCCTAAAAAGTTATAATAAAAAGAAATGCAAGAAAGCCAAATAACTTCAAAGTCAAAGTTAAATAGAAAGTCGCTCAAATAAATTTTTAGTCATGTGTTTACAACTAAAATGTCACCTTTATTTGTAGATACAGTTGCGTTCCTCATTTGATTGCTTATATCACAAGTTACCTTTTTGTAGCTTAATATTTAACATTTGTAAGATTGCGTCCTCTCGTCACAAACTTTGAATTGTCAACTATTTGATTTTGAAATGGAAAATACTATAATATGAATGGATTGAAAGTACTGCAAAATCACTGTACTTAGCTGTGTATCCTGCATGTTGATTGAGTCAAAAAATCGAAACAGCAGTCAATCGTCGAACCTGCAAAATTGAAATCAATAGGTGGAGGAAATTGTGAATTTGGTAATTTCGTATTTGGGAGATAAAATTAGGCCAAACAAAACAAAGTACCTACAAATAAATCACAGAGTATATACTTACTTACAAGGAGCGGAGGTAAACAGCTTGGGGGGAGGGTGTGGCGTTAGAAAGAAAGAGCTGATCTTCTTCACTCGTAGAACCAAAATCCTAGGGTGCCTTCAAGATGACGCTAAAAACTGTGGTATATCAAAACTAGCTTGGAATAAGAATATACACGAGCTAATAAGGAAGGATTCAGGACCTCTCTTCTACTCTTGCGAGAAGATGTTCGGGAGGAAGTTGGGAATTAAACCAGGGATGGTTTACGAGATGAACATGGCCAATGTCAGGCCTATCCTAATCTACGGAATCTTAGAAATTTACATATCTGTAGAAACTCACCAAAGTTCAATGTCCACGACTATCTCCAGTGGAACAGAGTAGAATGTGGAATAGCCTGAGGAGGTGTTTGACTGAAGTACATAAGGTTACCATGGTCATGCGTTTGGCACCATAATCTAATTCATTCGTATCATCATGTTGAAACCCATAATTAATATTCCAAAAGGAACTACTCATGTCGAATATTCTGCCTACGTTGATTTTTAAGTCCAAAAATTAATCGACATTTTCTATTTGAAATCATTTTACTTACGATATGAATGCATAAAGCAACCACATGCTCTTTGAAATGACCGTTTCAATTACATCATACTTCGTTTTTGTAATAAACAATCGAAATCAGTTAAATAAGAAATATCCAAAAACAATATTAAGTATCTAAATTTGTGTAAATTGTACAGTAAATTTTTTATTTTATGTAGGATGTTGGATCTTCGACCTTTTGCTTACAGGTTTCCAAATCAGTCGATAAGTATATTCAGAAACTTTGGATGATTCAAATTAGTTTCGATTGCTATAAGGTGGGTCGAGAAAACTGTCCAATGTTTTTTCATTATAATATTTTGCTCCATTTTAATGAAAATAATTGTTTCATATAGAGAAATGACGATTTTGTGTAGCCTAAGTTAGAAATTTGGAAAACTTTTCCTTCTCCAGTTTGACTTTTTTATTTATAATTAATCGGAAATTAAACATATTTATTTCATGAAACAGTTTTACTACTAGGTAGTATTTGAGATAATGTACTGTTATTTGGTTTATAGTAGAGGACTATCGAGTACACATATGTACATGAGCACCGAAAAAAATTCAATTTAATATCTCATCGTGTTTTTGAGCTACACACCTAAATTTGGCAATTTTTTTTAAAATTAGTTATCACAATAGTTAATAATAAACAATTGTGTAAAAGTAATTTTATTTTGTTTCCTGACTCTTTTATCCAGGCGATCAATCAATTAAAAGTCCTCCCTGCCAAAACCTTGAAATTTCAAAATTTAGCTTCGAAAAATCAACCTTTTTTTCAGTAGTACCTAGTAGTAGTACCCAAAACCAGAAAAGATGGTCCATAAAAATGTGATTCAATCATCGGTTCGTAAAAGCTACACTATTGCCTCGACAATTCTCAACAAGCTATTCCAACTATTTGGAGTCTGTGAAAATAAAAAGTCCCATCGCCATATAAAACATACCCTATTTGATTAGCCTAAATTTGGTTTGGTTTAAATTCTTTATTAATTATATTGCGAAGCTTAAGCTTTACGCCAACAAACTATTGAAAGCGGAAACTAGAATGAACAAAGAACGCCGGGGTGGTCTACTTTGCATAGACAAGGCTCAAACCAAATTATATACTAGCTCCGTACCAAGATAACCAGACCTATAATTATTTTTTGCACTGGACTAACGGCTATCTACTATCTAACGAAGATTAACATGCAATCTGTGAAATATTTGTAGATCCAATGGCTCACCTGCAAATCTAGCTGTATAAAACCGAAGATTAATAAGAACGAAAGCCAAATGCATTGAAAATGCGAACTAAGACCAAGGATATACTTGAATTGCGACCGGCGTTACTTAGGTTTCTGAATAGAAGAAGACCCATGAGAAACCGGCTCTGTCATTTCGAGTAAATTTCAAATAGAGTAGATTATAGACCTTGCGTTCGAGATTATAAGACTTACTTGATGACCTAATCAAACAACTTAATCTACTACGGGTTTAGTATTTAACCAAGTGATTGACTCGGAAGTTTATCTAAATATGCAGAGCGCAATGGGATAGTCTTCGTATTTACTGTCCATTACCAAACCGATCTCCTCCTATCTACGACTTCCTCGTTGCACTCGAATTTAGGTAGTCACCCAGATGAGTTTTACTAGAAAATGTATTTTTCACACTGCATTTACAAGTAGTACATGACTGACACTAAGGTTACAAATATAAGTGAACTTGAGTAAAGTGGTTATTACTAAGCGACTGCTTAGGGTCAAAAGGTATTCGAATCACTTGGCTATTATAGAATGGAAGCTTAAAGAATTTCTGTGCCTGAAATATGATCCACGAAGTTGATTTGGAGGGATGCTTTATAATAAAGACGAGTACTAACTAAAAGCTATATCGAAATTTTCTGTCAAATCACATACAAAATTCACAAACATTTTTCGCTCAAACGAATGGGAAATTTCATTTCTATTCTAGTTAGTAAAAGGCTTAGCTAGGCGGCTGTAGGTTTTGGGGACATATGTAGCTGAAACACAAATAGATAAATTGGCCCAATTTATTGGCATATGTGGCTGTTTCGACTAGCTATTCCCCTGTAGTAATACTACGATATAACTCCCTGTATGGGACTTTACTAGGGTGTCACGGGTGTGGCATCATAATGGGGCAACCAAATGGTCTATGTAGTGGGTGCTGTATTTGTTAATATTTGGGGTTTGGATATACGAAAATTCAACATTTCAGGGATACAAACCGTTTTGAAACTTCAAATCGATCAGAAAATCAAAAAACAATATGATAATAATAAAGTGTGCTTGGCCGAACTTGAAAATACGTTAAACTGTGAAGAATTTAATAATTCAGATACGCCAATAATTCATGAAACTACACACGTCCGTATAACTATGAGTTCAGAGTTCTGTATGTGATTTAGTTTTACTGTAGTCTCCTCATATATCTATAGTTAAAAACGATCCATAATTAACAAAGTTAATTAGATCACCTCTATAATTAATTGCATTTTAGATTGATTGATAAATGAGCTGTTGTTGTATCGCAATAAATAACTAAAGTGCATTCTCCTTAGTTTTAATATAAATGAGGCCTTGTGTTATTAAACTCTATCAAATAACGTGTGGAACTAATTCATTCACTGGATTGTTTTTGAAATCTAATAAAAGAGCTCTGCAACAACACAAATGCCCAACATCAAGGGTAGCGCATCTTAAGATTAATATCTGCATCGTAATTCTTACAAGAAACTTCAATGTTCTCCGCTATCATCGTACTTTCGACGATAGGCGCTAAGGAAGTGAAATTGATCGATTCACCTGGGTGACTAGATGTAGTTATTGGGCTTGATTGAGGCATTAATCTTCCAACGTTGTTAAGGTTATACAACTTGAATTTATTTTCTGTGGGAAATTCAAAGGAAAGTCAGAAGGGTTTTGCAAAAATGATGCTGCTCCAACTGATACCGAAAATATTTAAATACTTTGTTTCAATCAACAAACAACACCGTTCTGTGTCCAGACAAATCGTAAATCCTTCGACTTGACCGCAAGACTGGTCAAATGTTTGCGTTTCATACTACAAAAGAAAACCCTATTACGATCTTACCGCAACGATTTTTTTATAGTTAAAAATCAAAACTGAAACCAAAACGAATTCCAAAAACATTCCAGACTAGAGCTATGCATACTGTGGTGTAAACGTTCGGGTAAACATCTCGGAACCTTGCGTCAGACCCTGATCTTATAGACTGGACTGTTTGCACTTAATATTTACCCGATGCAATACTTTTATTTTTCGAAAATCCTTTAGACTTCGTCAAAGTTAACGTAAAACCTGTTTTCAATTTCATTAAAGGTAAGCACTTCGTGAACGACAATCGGGTGTTAAAAAAAAGTCAATAGCCTAAGAAAAGTGTGAGGAAACAAAAAAATGGAATAAAAATATAATAGCAATAACAACAGCAACAAAAATAATAAGAAACATGAAATTGGAATCTTTGCTTTGGTCTTGGGGACACATTTGTTTCTTTGGGATTCAATTAACTCTGGCGAAGGTTCACAAGAAAGACGCCGATACTGCACCGTACTCGTAGTATTCTGTTCAAATAGACTAAACAAACGCTCCTAGTTCGAGTACCTTAACTCGGCCGTACCTCGGCGGAGTTTGATGTCAAAGTTCGACGCCGCACAGTCAAAGTAAGTCGAATCCACCTACACACTTCAGTGGTACCTTTGTACAGTACTCCTCTAACTCCTAAGCTCAGCTTGACTAACGAAAGATGTGATTTGTCTTCATGACTCGCCGACTTGTCTATTTTTCCTTATGGGCTGAGAAAGGCGGATCTGGCGGTTGCTACCTTATAGCTCCGCTCCCACATGCTGGCATATACCAGTCGCCCGATTTGTAGAGCCATCGCAATTCTGGCTTAGTCGCCAGTTAAGTTGATTTTTGCATGTGGCAAATTGAATTGTAGATTCAGTTAATTGGATCATTGTCAAGCCGCGAACTGGTTTCAGCCGATACGGGTCTTTTCATAAATAGTTCAGGAAAAATGGTTAATGTAACTGGTACGTCTACGTATGGCAAAAACTAATTCAAAATTGAAATTGGCTTATTGTCACTACATTGTGAGTCAGCAAGTGCTAAGCTGGTATCCTAGCCTAGAGTATTTTGGTTTCACTTGAGACTGCCTTAATCGCTTGCGGCGTGAATAAGAATATTTTATTATTAATGGATAGTTCATTTAATCTCTAGGCACCATCTCTTGAACACATCCAAATATTTTGGGCAAATTAAGCCTCCTACGCCCGGTGTGAAGCTGGCGTTCGTGTACCTCAAAGTTCAAGGTTCAAGACCATACCAAATCTTGAAGATAGAAGTTTCGGGAAACGTGACCAGCTTGCTTGAACGAATCATGAAAAAAAGGAAGTTCCTAAGACTGAGAGGAAGAACGTTGGTTAATGAAGATGGAAGTAAAGATTTAAGTCGAATATTCAATTCAAGTCAATGCTGTCTGGTCAAAAAGTTCTAGGAATCGACCATAAGGTTAATGAAAACTATGATTTTTTCCTCAATACAATTTCTTTTATTATTTTTTGATAATCAAGTATCACAGCACTTAAATTTCGAAAAATTTGCTGGAACCAGCAACCAAAAATGTCCGTCTGTCCGCCGTAGACGTCGTACGCACTACGCAAAATTATTGAAGGCGGGTTGCTCGTAAGCCCGTAGCGATATTAAGTTGAATTTGTTAGATGGGTTAGCTGGGTTAGATCGGTTAACCCTTAAGAATAGTATCTTTTGGAGCGATGGAAAGGAATTTTGGTTTCAAGATCTTAGGAACCGCTTATTCTAAGATGCTGAAACTTGGAATTTAAGTAGAGCTATGTTAGTGATACTTTAAACTGCAATTTCTTTTGCACCAATTTTACCGGATAGATAAAATTTGGTTTATGTACACTGGATTACAAATGAAGTTTAATAAGTGTAAAACTTTAGAGGAGGATGTGGAGCACAGAAGTGTGAAATAGTATACCTCCAGCAGAGATAACAAATTTGGTGGTATAGTGTGCAGATATTATGGGAGCGAGTGAAAAAAAGTGCAAAGAGTAGGAAGCTAAAAAATATTTCTATTTACAAACATAGGCATCATACGAAAACTAAATTTTTGATGGGGTGGCAAGAAACGGGGATGATTATAGCTCTTGAAAGACTTATCCTAGAAAATTTAAAGTTAGTGAAAATATATGAACTGCAGAAGTTATTTAAGCCAAAAAGAGTCCCCATTTTCCTTGGGGAACGTACGCGCGGCAAAAAAATTACCGACAAAAGAGTTATCTCTTCCACATTTTCGCGGATTTCGTCATATCTTTTATATATGGTATGTTGCGGAGGCAAAATAAGTTTGTGTTTGCTGGCTCTATACAAGCGCTTAGAATCCGTTTTCAAATTTTTCGATATTCACTCCCTAGGGAGATGTATATTTCCAGGAATTACGACATATTTCTTAGGTCTATTGAGATATGAAATTTGCATTCATTTCTAAAGGTTTTAAATATTAATGGAAAGATCTGATTTACGCAATTTTCCTTTTTCTATCTCCTAGGGGTGTTGCTGATTAGGGGGCCAGGGCCCGATTTTGCGACAGTCAAAAATCGGGTAGATTTTGCAACAGCCTGAATCCATTGATGATGATGAGGGGTGCAGTTGAAGTTTTCACGAATTCCGTCATATCTCTTAGAGCTGGAAAGATAGCTAATTTAATGCTGAGATAGGCTTAAATAATTGTTGTTTTTTTTTACTTCAATATTTGAAAAACCACTAGGTACAAATGGTTCTTATAAACATTTTATAAAAAGAAAAAATATGAGCACAGGATGGTGGATGCTTCGTCATTTGACTTAATTAGTTGTTGTCCATATTTACGATTATGACCTTTTCAGAAAATCGCAAGGGAGTCCGCATACAATTGAACGTTAAGCGGTCAAGCTGCCTTCTTCAAGTATACACAAGCATCAGGTGTACGAGTAGTAAAAAACAGAATTCTACAGTCTGTTCCAAGATATTTTATTGGGCTAAGTTTTATTTAATTTCCATTAGTAATTGCATAGCCGCATCCATTATACTAAGATTTTTGTGATGTTATACCTACGAAATGCAACATTCATCTTGATAACGTTTCTAATTAATTTTAATTACATCGGGATGGATGATCATCTCAAGTAAGCCCTATTCATTATTCCATTAATCCTTCGTTCTATGTATATATTATGATTCCCGACCCGTAGTATCTACGTATGCAAGAAATGATAAAATAATTAAATTAAAATCTCAATGTTAAAATCATGTAGATAAATAGTTTTACTCTTTTTTCAAAAAATCTTTTAGCATGTCTAGAACCTTAGGTAATTATTTTCACTACTAAACGACTATTTAGAAACACGAATATTCCGTTGCCAATTAATGTCCCAAGTCAGGTAAACATTTTTGCAATGACTTCTTGGCGACTGATGGAACATTTTGCAATTTGCATACAACCCATGATGCGCATGCGCCAATGGCTTCAGCATCTAACCACGAATGTTAAGTAAATGTTTGTTTCTCTGTAGATTCATAAAATCTACTCTGTTCGAATGTTAAGTGCAAATGAAATGAATACTGACGAAGATCGACGACAAGGTGATTTGCGTATAGAAATTTCTCGTAACGAAGGAGAAAATGTCTTTTGACTGATTGATTGGGATCTTTTCCTAATGGTCTTGACCATCGATTTTTTTTTTTTTAATTTGAATCATTAATAACTTATATGAAGAAAAGGTGTGTCCAATAGGTTTGGGACGTTTCGAACGTCAAATAATGCTAAGACGTTCGATCTAAAGTACCAATAAGTATAAGTATCTAGTGTAGGAAGGTTTCGCAAATAGTAGGTTCCTACTAGCAGTGACCTCGTCGAAAAATAAAATCAAAACAGAATAGTCGAATCGAAAAGGTGGGCATAGTGGCGCATAGTAGGTAAAACCGCTTCTATGGAATGGCAGATGAATCAGAGAATTTATTCGACAAAAAGACAGAAAATCCGCCTCCATAGCTGCATGGATTACTTTTAAGATACTGCCATCTTGGTCGAAGACTTAGTTCGGTCGTGATTTCGATTGCCATTAAGCGATTAGGAAAGAAGGTCATTCGTTTGGTGAGATGGACAATTTTTTGCGTGGTCACCAGGTAACTGATCTCACCAACAGGCAACATCTTTTTGTAAAATGACTTCTTGTATATGGATGAGTAGGTATAATTCGCAGAGATAGAGATAAAGCTGCAGAATTTAAATTTTTCGTTCTATGGTGGTAAAATAAGAATTTGTTTCCATATTGAAACTATAACTGAATATTGTTTTTTGATTTAATAATAAATAGAGAATTTACTTATATCAATATACTTTTTTAAAACTAGTTTCATAAGTTTTTGGAATGATGCCATGCAACGACTTAATTTGATATTTCAATATTGTATCGTAAAATCAAAAGTCGATTCAAATTGTCCTCCGAAGTAGGTCAGTATCAGTCATAGAAAGAAAAGACACCAATATTAAAAGAAGAACTAATTAATATCCTTTCAATCAAGCTCCAAATAGTACCTGAACAATAAGTATATTTTACATTTTTTTTATTCAAAATATTCTTTTCCAGTTTGAATATACTTTTTACAGCGATTCAACAGTGATTCTAATGCATGGCTCAGTTCATTTTGTGGAATTGCCTCTATGTGCACATGTTGAAGCGGTTTTGATGGTCAAAATGTCAAAAAACATGCTTTCAACTTCAATTTCAATATTGGAAATAGTGAGAAATCACAATCATGGAGCTAAATCAGGTGAATAGATGATTCAACACACAGACTTGATGTCTTTCAAACGCCGGTCTGTATTTATAGGTAGTCCTGCCAGTTAATCAGATATGGTTCGAGTCTCGGAACTTTTATGTATAGTTTAGAAACTACCGGTCAAAGCGTGCTGCCAAATTCAGTGAAATTCATTCGTTTTTAAATCCTCACTAAAACTTCTTAACGAAGCATTCAAAATTGACTACTTTTCGTGCTCGTGTGTTTACACAACCTTATTTTTAAATTGAAGGTCAAAGCCAATTCTTTATTTAAAAAAAATTGTATGAAGGTAAAATGATCATCTTAAAAGAATAGGAATCATAACTAAAAGGTTACCTTTGCAGGTTCTGCCAATTGCAGGCAGAGGAGACCTCTGAACTCATTCTGCTCTACTGTGAGGCAGTAACAACTCAGCACCACAAGTGTCTCGGAGAACACTTTGTAAACCATAGTACGTACCATTGCAAACATAAACCTAAACCAGCTAGATAAATTCCTTAGAGAAATAAAACTGAGTGAGAACCCCTAGGTTGAAACTGGAGAAAGATCTATGAGGTATAGCATAGTAGACCACTGGTAGCGGTACTTGGAGGAATCTCTCCGCCTCCGCTGAAATCTAATCTAATCTAAAATGATGTATCAAGCCCGAAAAGGGGTTAGTTAGGTGGTTTCAAGAGATGATACTATAAAACGTATACAATAAAGACATAACAATTTTATACTTCAATAAAACACAGAATAATTGAGATAATTTCCAAACATTGCTCGTTCGTTAACTGATAGTGATGATAAAAATATAAAACTTGTCTGACATTTTAACTTTGAAAGGCCAGCAACAGAGTTTAAGAGTGCCTTTGTATTGAAATACAAAATAGTTATGTACCTATTGAATAACCCTTTACATAGTCTGAACTTAATCAACTATCTTCGAATTTTGCACTGTTAGTGTTTGATGTTCGACTTCGAAGTCGATATTAAATTTATTTCTATATTTTGTTTGTGCATTTCATTTTGTTCCATTTTAAAAAATTAATGTAAAGATGATCTCTTCATAATGAAAATGATTGACTAAATCTACATAATGATACATCTTTGAATTTAATAAATTATAATAATTATACTCTGAAATTAGTTATTCTATTAGTAGAGGACGTCTGCATCAGGTTGACTGGAACTGCGCATACTATCAAGCTATGCATTTAAGATTATCAACATAATCTGAAATGCAGCAATGTCACTAATTAAAAAAACTTGTTCAACTCGTTCGGGATGCAGCTCTTCACCTTTCGTTATGAAGATGACATCAGGCTCATATAAAGTAATTTCAATAAACTACTTGTAATATTCGGTAGTAGTCCACATTAGATTTATAGAATTGTTCAGTAACTTCGTTCTCATGTGGTTTTCCACGTATGTACCTATAATACTTATGGTCAGTTATCCGATTTTCACAAGTGCAGAACTAAGAGCGTTGCCCTTCCTGCGGCAGGTGTGGCTTTGTTGTGATGACCTGCAATTTTTTAAAAAAAAATGTACACTATCTTCAATAAATACAGGCATGGGAAAATAAACACAACGGAAAACTGTTCAGTTTTTGTAAACTCGATGAAGATACGCATAGAGGTTAAGTACTACTTCGGCCGATAGCCATAGAAATGTCTGTCATATTTGCACGCAACATTTTAGGCCATGCTCTGTATAAGATTGTTAACATTCTTGAAAGATGGATTGATTGAAATATGAAGAGCATTCGAGTACCAGTTTTTCAAGTATATGAAATCGAACCAGAAAATTAACGTATCGATATTTTCCAGGTTAGCATTACAGTAATTTGTTGATCGATTGTTTAACGTTATTTTATTTAGGAACATAAAAAGTGTTTTTGCATCAAGTTATGTTTCGGGCGCCGTATATTTTCAATATGAATTTTATTTACTCTGCGCCGCATGCTCGGACTTCCATCTTGTTCTTAGCTTCTTTCATCTTTTTTAGGTTTTATATAGTAAGTAAAGTCACGATTTTATGAGATTAAAACTCATCTTTCAAAATAAAGACGTTTCGTTTTTTATACGGCACCCGACCGTGAATTTAGTGGATATCATGTGAAAGGAGATGAGATTGGGCTGGAATGTGAAAGTAACATGACTTAAGAATGTTATAAATTCGGCATATCATGACCAACTAGGTAACCATTGACCGGATAATGTGCTTCTCGGTTTTGCATGATTTGCAAATGTTGTGAAAAAGAGTCACGCAATCTTCGTTACTTTTATTAGGCGAATTGAAATCAGCTAAGAAATCATTTTCCGATGCAATTCTTCAGAATAACGAGGCCAAATTTACGACTTACTATATTAACAGTATTAAATTTTCTTTAAGGTAAGCTTTCACTAGCTGTATGAATTTATTGAATACTGTTAGTTAGTCTACAGAAATAAAATAATTTTCGTTTGTTATTTACGCTCTCCTCGCCATCGGAAATATATCGGAATTCGTGAAAACACAACAAACTTCCTTATACTAGTCACTTGATATTATTGAAATAGCCCGAATCATCCGTGAGAGATATTGACCCTAAATTAGAGATGGGTTGTTGAGGACTATGCTGTTCCAAATGAACATTTCATTGAAGTGAGGAGTAAAGTAAGTCACTCCTTTTGGTGAACTGCAGGTCCATTGGACATGTGACAGAATACGTATTGACGAAACGGATGTACGTTCAATTTCGGAACTACTTCACAGAACTGTGCAGCTCTTGTTTTTAAGATCCTCATGTTTTAGATCGGAACGAGGGAACGATCAATCAGTTTCGGCACTACTTCACTTCACGGAATTCCGCTGACCTTTTTTTGTTGAGATTCTCAGTACATCTACACTGTCGAGGGAATGAACAGTTCCGGAACTAGTTCAGTGAACTCATTCCTTCAAGTGAGTTTCTCGGAGTGAAGTATTATACTTCACTGAAAGGAACTGCTTTATCTACCCTAAATAATATGATCCAATTCCTCCACATCTTGGGGAATATCGAAAAATCTGGACAGAAAACCTGATTTATTTATTTTATTTTACTTCATTTTCCTTGATATAAAAAAAAAAGTATGCATCGAAAAAAAATCCTTCGTTTAAAAACTAGATAATACGATAAAAAAAAATTAATTTAGTTGGTTTTTTAATTTCAGTTCATTGGTGTGGAAAGTACAGTGGTCACCGCGGAAGGCTTTGTTTTTAACAGCGGTCCGGGAAATTTATTATATCTACCACATTTGTGAATTTTTTTTTATTAAAAAATTTATGAAACATAGTTAAAGATAAAAAAAAACAGTTCGAAGCCTGCAATCATTTTCCCAAAAAAAAATCACAAAAACACGCTTTTTTTCGGCCACCAACTAGATGTAACCCCTTAACAGAAATAACTCCATTTTTTAGAGTTTACCAACAACCCGCACATTTGTGACAATCAAAATTTTTCTAGTTGGCCAGACAAATATCTTATTCAGTTTTCCGAAAATATGTTTTGCTCCTAGGTGCTACAGTATTCCAATCATATCAAATTTTTCATCAAATCTATGTACACATTTCAAATGGCTGCTGAAGAGTAATAGTCGCTGGAGGGTAATGTTACTTTTGCTCTTGTTCCTGTATAAAAATTCCATTGATTTTGATCTCTCTCATACACTGGCGACTGTACTATTCAAATTATGTACATAAATAAGTGTCGATATGATTTGAAAAGGTTCAGAGTGCAGTCGATAAATTTATTCCATCCCTAAGTAGCAGTAGTATGAAATCATAACTGCTATGCCAACATTTCAACTGGGAAAAAAAATGTGCCCTGTGGCATATAAAAGACAAGACAATGAAATGCCAACTACCCACATATGACATACGCCATCAATATCACGCATTGAACTAAATCAAAGTCACCATAACTTATCAACGTAAAGTTTCAATTCAGTTACGTGCATCGATGCAATAATTTCACCGCGAAGTCTTGAGATAAGATCGCGATATTGTGCTAAGACATTCCCTTATTTTACTAGGAACGAATGCGTCTATTTACAAAACCAGAACATCATCGACGACGGCCTATTGCAGGGTCTACGACGCGTAGTGTAGCTGCGAATAACATTAGTAAGCGCTTATCCGAGGAGCTAGTAGTGAACAAGGTCGCTGCAAAAGATATCGCCGAGCGAAAAACAGCAGAAAACACTTTGCACAATTCTACCGCATGCCACGATAATTCCAACAGAAGTCATACGATCCGACAATCATGGGTACTCGTACTTTAGAGTATTCGACTAGAATCAAATCTTGGAGGGAATCTTCCAAGAAACAAGTAGAGAATGATGTCAAGATGAGGTATGTTTTCTTCGCAATATTGAGCTTCTGCAAGGGGTTATTAATGCCTTGGGCTTATTAAAGGAAAAGGTTTAAGTCCGTAATAAATTCGTAGCTATCAGATTTCTGGTACTAGCGGTTCGAACAAGTGTTAAGGGTAGTCAACTCGTCAGAACATTGTATACCAGTACAAGACATTGCGAGTCAAATACGGATATAATATTTCAAGGAGATTGTAATACCCGGCTCTCAATCAACTCGTTACTTAACGTACGACGAGATCCTAATAGATGCCAATAATCGAACTCCCACTGAGAAATAAAATATTTTAGTGGCATTAGAATTATTATACCTTCGCCTTATGTGATCCGAGCAACTTCTACGTCGATCGTACAAACTTTCTTGCTTTGTTAAATGACTGTCGATTAGAACCTGTTCCAATCTCCTGGGTCGTCCGATCAGTTTATAGAAAATGACTTGTGTTTAGTATTAAAGCGATTATTCTGAAATTTTTAATGATCCTCTCGGCCTATAAATAGGCAGAAACGTGAAAGAAACAAATGTTTCCAGAGTATTGAATTGCCGACATTAATAGGACATTTGTACCACCACGGGGACTGAAGCATAGGATCAACGCTATGCCGAGGGATGCTGCTTCTTCGAGGCACACTAAAGCGAGAATTTAATGCCTTTTTATGATCGTAGCACTTGTTTCTTGAAATTGGATGCGCAATCAAAATGTGAATCGGATTTCAATGAGTGATATTTTTCCACGAGTGCTTTAAATGATTGAGAACGGTATACCTGTACTTATTTAAGGGCAATCGGCGTTAAATGATCGGTTGTAGTTTGCCATAACGATCAGACAGGCGTCTTTCAGTGTTTCATTATCTACAATGTAAGCACCTAGTGTAGGTGAGAAATTATGTCGTAAGTTTTTATTGCGAGGTTCTGGTATCCTTTGAACGATGGCTTAGAACCATATTAATTTAATCTTTACGTGTTAATTTTAGAATGTAATTTTATGGCTATTTTTGGAAGATATGTACATTCGTTTTAATATGATGTTATCCAAGCACTGCAACCAAAGGTCTGTTATTTCAAGCGACAAAAACTTCTCTCCTGTTTCAACCTAGAGATTTCCCTCAAATTTTATATCTCAATAAGTTTTTATTGGTACAGGTCTGTAATCTTTGGCATTAAAGACGTGTTCTCCTAGGTAGCTGTAGCTTTGAAAAGCACTCGCTTTGAACAACAGAATTTTTTTATGAAGTAACTACCAAAGTTTAGACAAACCTGTACTGATTACCAGTTAACACTTTGCGTGCCACACTTTTTGTCAAAAATTTTGACAATGCTATTTAAAGGGTCAAAATTTCTGTGTCGGTCACCAGTCACCTCTATGGCATTCAACGTGTTAGGAGGCCTATTCTTCCATTATGATATTTCAGGCACGGTGTCCTTTATATATTCGCGCTAGTATCCATGCCTTGGTTCTACGTAGCCCACTGAAGAAATTCTTCACTTCCTTTAGTAAAGTGAGTCGGCAAGAAATTATTGACCTTTCTGAGCCTGGCCAGTGTGGTCCTGTATTAGCTCTTCGTTTGATTTTCCCATTTCCTTTTGACTCTCTATAGAGCAGGTTGAGATTTAAAAGAATTGACCAGCCCGCGGATTTTTCAATGCAATTTGGCTCGCTACTTAATTTGTCTGCAATTCACTCATAATCGGATTCCAAATATGAATTAACTCTTTTTTTGGTACTGAGAGTACATGGGCTTAAAGTGAAGTATATAGATAGACAAAACAGTTAATTTTAGTTCACAAATAGTCATTCACTCTAAAAAGGTAAACTCTTCAATGGAACTGTTCATTTCATATTTTCTCTTCTCGACGTTTAGTAGCAGTCACTTGTTGTAATACTACTCCATCGATTGAACTGATTACTTACTTTCTTCCCTTATCCAACCAAACGTTCATCACCCACTCACTAGACAGTTCAGTTATGTCTCAATTCATTGTCACTATCGAATATTATTCAAGAGGGACATACAACTTTTGTATTTTAATAAAACACAAAATAATTGAGGTAATTTCCAAACGTTGCTCGTTCGTGAACTTCACCATGATAAAAATGTAAGCTTTGACAGGCGTTTTGACAGTGACAGACCAGCAACAAAGTTTAAGGGTACATCTGCATTAAAATATAAAATTGTTATGTACCTATTGAATATCCGTTTATGAAAAGTTCTTTCCATATAAACTTAAAGCATCGTATATTATCGTACAAACTTTCATCACAAAATATTAAATGTTATTTCCAGGTACTCGGTGTATGGAAACCGTTGTTGTGAATGGGTATCCTGCTTCTAAATATCTTAATGTTACTTGCATCTTTAATTATGGTGAGATTGCTTGTCGCACACTTGGTTCTTATTTCAGTATCCCGAACTTTTTTGTTCTCTATAACCGTCTTTTTCCTCTCATGCTAGATCCTTCATCAAGGTCGCTGATGCCCCCATCGAATTCTTCTTAAAATTTATTGCCTCAATTAGAAATGACGTTTCTTACGATTTCTTCTCATGGTAAGTAAAATGGTTTTGTTTATTAAGTCTATCTTTTAGTCTTTGTTTTTAGTCTTTCGCCTTACTTTAACAAAACAGATAATGTCGGTTCAACTTCAGACACGACTGCTTCCCACGAACTATCTGAAAAAAAAAATGATTTAAGCCATATTTAAGTTTATTTTATTAACTATAATCGATCAACTAATATTGAACCTTTTTTTCACCTTCCGAATTGAACTTCAGCTATCCAAAATGACTCTCAAATTGAGCAGAAAGGAACGTAGTAGTATGGTTGGTGTCCTCATAGGGCATAACTCGTGTGGCCTACACATGGTCAAATTGAGAATCATTACCGACTCCATGTACACTGCTTGCGACGAGAGCGTTGACACGGTGGAACATTTTCGTCTCGATTGTTCAGCTTACTCTTTTGCAAGAATGCATGTATACGGCGTCGATGTTATGAGGATGGAGGAACTCCGTTCTCGCTCCCTACCTGAGGTTTTGAAATTCATGAGGAGGACGAAAAAGTTCGGGTAGAGATTGGGGATTCGAGCATAACGTGGCCTGAATGCTCAATATTCGCTACTTTTCAGTGTGTCCTCCCCATACCAAAACAACAACAACAACCCAAATGACTGAGAAACAGATTTCGATATTTTCCACCATATAGTAGGTATAACAAAATAAAAAAGACTTTAACAATAATTACCAAAGTTTTCAGAGTAGAGTAGCGTAGAGAAGAGTAGAGTAGAGTAGATTACGGTACAGTAGACACTCTAATATATAATTAAGACAACCAAACTCTCATAATTGAATTCAGGGAAATAAATGCAGGAGGTGTAATGAACAATTATGTATAGACTTACCCTGAAAAACTTCGTTACGAACTCTGTACGTCCATCAAATCCTTTAACCAGTGCTTTATATTTTTCGTCTGAACTTACAACTAGCACGTCTTGCTTTTATGATTTTATGCTTGACCATAAAATTTCATGTTGCCATTTTCGCACTTTACGTCAACGTTTTTTTATGAGCCAAAGAATTAGTGGTTCTACGATTAAAAGAATTTTACGTCTCTGCCCAACCGAATAATTGCAAAAAAAAGTTATTACACGTAAACATCTCTTTCAATGGCTCCAAGCCACAGCAGTTTGATAGAGCTAACATTAAAATGAGTATGCGACCCCAAGGATATACCGATTCCATACAACCGAGGTCAGCAAAATGCCATAAATCATGATTAGTGGTTGACGCCTCTTTGACGGCGATCATCTTCAAACGAATCGGGCAACGTTTATTTCAGCAAAAACCTCCAAATACAATACAACCGCTGAACATTTTACAGTGGCATCCGATATGTAGAATAGTTTTGTGGTCTTCAAAAAACTACCCCGGGCAACCAATAAGAACCTTGCCTGAGGGGCTAAACTTACGTGTAAAAAACACACCTCACTTAGCAATTCTATTCCAAATTGAACACCAGCAAGACGATAAAAAAAAATCTTGCCTAGCCCGGTACTAAGACCGAAATTCAAAGATATGTACATTCATGTCTTAATTGCTAAAATGTTAGCTCTCCAAAGGAGTTTTTCCGACAACCTTATAAATTGATGTGTAATCGGGTTTTTGAGAATTTTTCGAATAAAATTCACAGATTGGACGTTGTACACATGCGCGATAAGTGTTATGATGAATGGATCGCTGGCGGAGCTCATAAATCAAAATCCGCTTTTCTCAATTTCTTAGTTAATCAGAAATTCCACCGGTTGAACTAAAAGGAGGTGGTACATTAGGAAATTATTGGTAGGGCTATCACGATTTCAGTTGCGCTACCAGCATTCTTCTGATCATATTACACCCAGAAGAAAAGGTGCCTGTAACTGATTTTTTTATTTTTAAATTTGCCTTCAAGTACCTACGATTACATAAAGTAATCAATTTGAAGCTCAATTTTTTTTCTTGTCTTTTGATCAAACGTACTTGAGGCTTTTTTCGGCAAGTCATCTTTAGTCCAATCCACAGGTCGAATCCGTTCTTCTCTTGACAAACGAAGCCTTACAATTATGCTGAATGTCCGTCATTCTGAAATTGATTACCACTCTCAAGGTTTTTATTTTCATCAGGTGAGCCTTAATCTTGATAGCAGCTTAAGTACTAATTACAAAGCGGTATGTCATGCCATGAAGATGTTCCGTAATAACGGAAGCGCCATATGTTCACAATTTACATGCGCTATCTGTTATTTATATCGGACAGGGCATCGAAATTCGTTAGTTTCATACTCCAAGCTTTATAGTAATAGACCTAGAGTGATATTGAGGAGTGAGGTTACGAGGGTATAACACGAATTTCATTTTTTTTCTAGGAACTATATATAACTGAATATAGAACTGTATAGAACTGAATATGTCGGGTCGAATAGTATAAGCAATTTTACATTATTACCTTTTAAAAGGATGATGATATGTTACTTTATCACCTTTTAATGTAATAGGGTTTGGGAAAGTGGGAGAGATCAACCCTCCGCCCCTGAATTTGAGGAAACCTCGACCATTAATAAAATTTAAACAGGTCTTCGGAAATATTGAATTTCTTCAACGAGTTCTTCACGTAAATACTGGAAATTGATAATGTCTTATTACTCCCGTATGTGGGTGTAAAAGGCCCGTATTCAATTTCACGAATTCTGTCATATTCCCTTGTTCTGATTAGATATCGAATTAGTTTAATAAAGTAATTTTATCCCTTTCTATTTTATTATTTTACGGGCTTTTTCTATACTCGCTTCAAAGGTGTTTAAAAACTTGTTTTTTCTTTTCAACCCATAATTCGGTTTAAAAGAGTTGTACACGATTTCACGAATTTCATCATATCATTTAGGTCTGATAAAATATCGAATGGGTTTTTACTTCCACAGATTCAAATTGAATTTTGAATTGATAAAATATCGAAATGGTTATTAATGCCTCGGGTTTTCCATGTAATCTCCTAACAATTGGTTTCAGGATTTTTTGATATTCAACCACGGTGGTTGTGTAAGCGGTTAGCTTTCATTTATACAATTTTTGCCACATCTCTTGAGAACTCGAATTGGTTTTATCGAATTGGTATAATCGATTAAAAGAGGATTTTTTGAATTTTAGAAATTCTACCACACAAATTCTACAATATCTTTAAGCTCTAATCGATATGAAATTTATGTTTTTTTATGTTTAACATGCCGACTTAAACCAAAATACACATGTTTCATGAGTAATTTTTCCAACAATGAATGAGGGGGTCCATTGTCCTACCCGGCATCACTTATTCACCTGTAGACTAATCGCTTATTGTAAAGAAATAATTTGATTTCGACTGAACAAATTTTCCCTTTTTCATAATTGTACCCTTTTTCTTCTTATTTTGCCTCATCAATGTCATTCTTTCATTACATTTTTGGAGAACTCATATTTTTTTACTGTAAGTTAAAATAAATTAAAAAAAAACAGCGTCTGCAACACCATGCACATGATAGAAGTGAAACTTCTTGAAAAATAAAGAACTAAAATAAAGGAGATTTAATGTGTGAGACAGAGAGAGAGAGAGAGCATTTCAAAATAAACACAATAAAACAAAATTTGCATTTTCTCAGTTTTTCAATGTGTTGAAGAAGAAGGTAGGTAATAGAGAGAAAGGTGGGGATGAGGGGATAAAAAAAGTAGATGAGGGGGAACAATATGCAGGATGAGGGGTAAAATGATAAGGGTACTCAGAGGGGGGGTATCCAGTGTGGGGGTGAAGGGTTGAAGTTAGGAGAAAGGGGTGAGAGAGGGGTGAGGTAAATTAGTTGTTTAAAAAGGGATAGGTGAAGAGTGGGAAGAGATAGGAGTAGTATTTCAAATTCAATGGGTGTAGTCAGAAGGGAATACCACTCTTTCGCAGTGTCGCTTTTTCGTTTCATCGTTTCATTGAGTTTCGTTAATCGAGTATTGTTTCATCGTTTTGTCTCTACATAATATCTTTCTTCTCTATCGTGTAACATTCCGTTGCTTAAACGTGACGCGTCCTTGAAATTTGACTTGCCGCTCAAAAAGTTTCACTTTAAAAATAATAATAAATTAGATATAAATTGATTATAATTTAATAACATAGTAGGAAATATTTTCTACTATCGTAGCTTAAGTTCTGTGCGTTACAAACATGAATTACTACTTTCAGTACTGCACAGATATTACCCGCCAATACCTACCTCCATATCACTTATTAATAAATCAAACATACTTCGTTAGCAACTTTATTCGTGTTTTCAAACAATAAACATATTTATTTACTTCTACATGCCTTCGATGAGTTCAAAAGAAGAACACACACAACTCAATCAACTTGATCGGATGTGAGGGCTTAAATTGTTTCAAGTAGGCACGTACCATCCTCTAATGTACTTGCTATCCGCGTGCAACAATCCATTTAAGTGCGAGGTATTAAGCCGTCGGTTCTTTGACCTCCAGGTACACCTAGCAAAATTTAAACAGTATTCCTCTAAGTTTACCTATTGTGTCATTTTGGACGTGATTTGTGTGTCGATTTCGTTTTTTGGACTGTGAAAGTCTTCGTGGCCGGGCATACAATGAGCAATTATTTGCATTGTCGCTAATTGTGTAAATAATTGTAGGTGAAAATTTGATACCATTTTCTACGCGTGAATTTGATGATCCAAATTGATGATTTGTAACAAAAAGGTTACACGAGTTTGATCAAAAATTGATCGATTGTTGGTAAGCTACTTGTTTATGAGAGCAGCTGCTCTGAGAACGATACATGACTTTTCATTTCTCTCTCATCAAATTTAAGTACTTTACATAATTGAATACAAACAAAAGAGTATTGCATCGCATGCCATCAAAACAGAAGGCAAATTTTAACCCGACTTTCTTTAAATTTAGAGCAATGCAAACCCTGAAATTATTTGTTTACGCCAGAGCAGCCTATTTAATCTGTCATGTATGCAAATTTAAATATATAATTTTTAATAAAATCCAAAAACCTTCCTTTTTAGGCGATACAACCTCTAAATTCTCCCTTGGGCCAAAAACCATGCTGCCCAAATGCATTATCCGTGTTCCATCAAACCGATAGACGAAATGCTCAAGATAGAAAGTGAAAGAATCAACAACGAATTCAAGTGCTACACTTTTGAATCAAGTCATAGCCGAAAGTGAAACCATATTTTGAAGACACCCGTGTCCACATACAGGAGAAAAAGTGCTTTCTCTGCGAATCGAAAGGTATATGCTACTAATAGCAAATACTCGACCGGTTACTTGCTCGTTGTTGACATTAATTTCGAGGTACCGGCTGTAGTCCGGACTTAGAACTGGACCATACTCTTATGAATATTTTGAACCTGGTATTTGCTGAAACGAAAGAGAAAATTAAGTGACAATCAAAAATCTTAAGGTGCGTTTAGTCTCGGGAATATTCTTGGGTTTATTTCTTCAATGTCATAATTCGTAAGAATATAAAACTCTACAGTTAGGAATTTTTAGTGAACTCATCTTTTCTTCGAAGCGTCTTTTCAAGAGTCACCGTGGTGCTTATAAATGCACTTCTAATCGTCTTGATGATTTTTATGATGATTAGTCGTTAATAACAAAGTTGAGATGCATCACTAACGGTATTCAAGTATTGATACAAAAATCAAAACGAATCGCAGACATTAAGCCTAGCTCTGGGAACTTCCGCGCGAGTAGGTCGCCACTATGTAAGTGCGAATATCGATGTACTGTAAAAAGTACCACGACTCATATGAACACCTGAAATTCAAATTACCTGCTAAGTACTCATCGGTCGACGCGAACAAGAAACCTGCACGACACAGGTGGTATTGAATAACTTTAGCAGACCTTCGCAATGAATATCCGATATTCCGTGAATTATTGAATTGATAAAAACTGAACAGGGAAGCAGTCTAAAGGTAGGCTAAATAAATTCTTCGTACTGTACTGTTTGCACATCTTCGAGTCATTGCAATTATTTTTGCTGTACTTGCCGTTGTATTATTTAAGATTTCGAAGCTTTTCTAATCATAAATCATTTAATGACTGATTTGAATGTCTTGGCTCAATGCCACTATGCGGTAGTGGTTCTGCGACTAAAGTTTAATAAAAAAAAAATTTTATATTAATTTATAATTTAAAAAGAATGGTTAATAAAGTACACGATGTACTGGCACTATACTAGAATTTACGGTTTGTTTCGAATTAACTTTGATGGTCGGTTTTTATGTCTCATACGTAAATAATTACAATTAGTTTTGGCGGCGCTTTTAATATCAAAGTCGTTAAGATGTTGTACCTCTTTAAAGTAGCCAAGCAGTTTCAGATCATCGCAGGGACATAACACACTACAACTTTTTGGAATTTTAATTTAATTTGTTGAAGTTAGTAGCGAAATACCAGTTAATATTAAAGGTGAAAATACTCCTATTCAACAATTCCTCGCATCCTCCCTGTTCCGTCTGTAGTTAACACTATTAAACCAATCCAAACCCTTAGCACCTCCTCCGAGGTTGAATTCAATAAATCCTGAAATGTATTTGTAGACGATTGTATAAAATAAAAAGTTTGTGAATAAAAATCCAATTCCAAATCATATCAGAGATATGATGAAATTCGTAAAATTGTGTACAACCCTTTTATATTCACTTATCCCTTGAAGATCCTAAAGGCAGCTTTTAGGCGATTATATAAAAACTCCGTAGAAGTAAAAACTTATGTGATAGCTATCAAACCTGAGGCTTATGGAGAAATTCGTGAAAATATGTACAACCCCTTTAGAGGTTGAATTTAAAAACAAAACCTTAAATCCTGTAAATATAAAATAAATTCAATATTACAGAAGACTCAAGAGATATTACGAAATTCATGAATACATCCTTTTTTCTCTGACATTTTTTTGCCCCTCCTTCATACGACAATGAACATATAATTTTTTTTCCAATTTAATTACTTTTCTGGAATACATTAACACTTAAGAGGGTTTATGACTTTTCGGTTTATCGATCACTTTAATGAACTAAAATGTGTAAGCCTAGTAAATAGGGTCTACCGTACATATAAATTCCATGATCTAATCTTAAACATTTCTTGAAATATGTAAATCAATTTTTTATAAAAATTTTTAATCACCCCCGCTTCCATTCGTCTTCGCTCCCTAAAAAGTGTTGTATTCCAGTGACTCCACTTCAACACCATACCTATTCAGAAATCAAATTTTATCATATAATCGTAATTAGTTCGTGAGGACTTCAATATATTTTTGCAACTTTGAGATCTATTAGTATTAAAAGATAATTTTCATGGTAGCTCATCTTCACGTTCATACACAACTATAATTCCCCTCTCCATTCCAAATTATTTTTTAAAGCACAGACTCGTTCCAATCTAATCAAACTATATATAGCTTGATTCATTAATATAATATCGAAGATTTAAGAAGAATCAGTAGCTACCAAAAATTATACAAAAATTTTGAAAATGGTTCTACTAAACAATTCCTTTAAGTATTTTGAAAATTTTTTGTTTCAAAGTGCTCCGAACTCTTGAATCCAGTTGAGAATCTCTAAATTACTGGGGGATGTGAAGGCAACCTTCATGCGTCTTCAAGCCTATAAAATAATGTGGTCCATACGAAAATGGCGTTTGGCAGCTCCATAAAAACCTACGCATGCGACTTTGTCCGGTCCGCGCACCAAGAACTTCTCAGCCGACTGCAAAGAAATGAAAAGAAAAATTTAACAAATCCGTCAGCGAAAAAGCGCTGTCTTACCGGACGCTGCAGATCTTGCATCTTAAGATCTTTTAGGGATAAAACAATCTCTGTGGACCGCAAGCAGCTTATTTTCGGTTTCACTGCTTTTCTCGTGATTTTATTGCAATTTCGGAATGTTTTTCAGTTTCTTCGATAAAAACACAATGGAAGCATTCGACGTATTGTTGCTGCAGCTCCACCCAGCATCAAGCCCAGGCTTCTTCGATCGTTTCTATCGAATCCGCAAGTGATGTCATCTCTTCCGCTTGAGCTCTTCACATCGGAATCTTGCCAAAATCTGTAACCGATCGGCGTTCAATTTATTTTTGGTTAGCCCACGAACCGGTTCCTTTGGACGCGTTTTTTAATCTTGCGCCAATGGCTCACGAATCATGTGTATATTTCGGCTTGGGATGTCTGGCAAGATAATTATGAGTTCCCATTGTGACTGCGATTTTTAGCCACGATAAGGTCTTCTGGATGAGCTTTGTGCCGAGAAGAATTTTCGCTTATTTTTAGGATGCCATGGCTATGTTTCGAGTTCTTTAGGACCTCTCATGTATTTTTTGATAAATTGCAGAAGGTTTTTACAGAAAATTAATGACTTGGTTCTGTAGGTTGGATGTGGCTTTACTGTGACTATATACAGTGAGGATATGATGCTATGTTCTACCATTGCTTTTGTACTGCAGAACAAGTATAAGATGTAAAGAGTTTTGTACAGATTTACTATCTTAATCTGAATCTACGAATTTACAAAGATATTGAAAAAAGAATTTCCAAGTTCTTAATCCGATCATCCATCAAATACAAAGGTCATAGTTACAGAATGTATCTATGAAGATACTCCTTTAAAATTATAAGGAAAACATTATGGTCCAAAAAGGGTAATTCATAGCGGTAGGACAATGTATGGCAATATATTTCGGCCAAAACATGCTACGTATGTCACAAGTACCAATTTACAAGACATTTTTCTGTTTAAGCAAATATTTTATAATACAATGACAAAGGATTGAAACTGAAGTGTTTTTTTGTTTCGGCGTTTTGAAATTCGGACCTCTTCCAAATCAGTTACAAATACACTTCAACTTTTCTACTGTGAAAACGATACTATGGTTAGTTCGAAATGTTTCTGCGAAATTGTTTACAATGCAATTTCTATTGATAATAAAGATTGAGTAGTCAATGTAATCGGGAAGCACAAAAATTTGCGGTTATTGGATGTTTTTATTATTTTATTTTAATTAATTTGACATCAAATACCAGCGGACCCCATACTTTCTTTTCACTCCCTACTACCGTTACTCTCAATACGCACTCTAAAAAATATTGGAATAAATTTACCATTATTATAGTTGGCCACTATTTTCCATCAATAGTAAAGGTAAAATTACATATATGCTTGTGTAATTAGAGGGAAAATTACATAAATAAGTTGTAATAATTACATAACATATGCGTAATCAATACATATCAGTCATGTAATCATTGCACAATAACTGCGTAATCAATAAACAACGGTGGCGGAATTATTACACAGAGAATGCAATTATTACACACTTTTTGTGTAAAATTTTCATTATAATATAAGCGAGAATCCTACATTTAATTCAAATTTATGATTATACGATAAAATCATAAACTAAAACACAATTTCACAATATATATCGTATTAAATTGAGTTGATAATGTCAAAAAAAGATATTACAGTTACTGATTCCAAAACTAATTTACAAATATTACACACAAACACTTAGGTGATTTTACATGCCTGACAACGTGAAACTGAATGAAATGAATTTTCACGAACTTGATTAATATTACACAGTATTTTAAGCAAAATTACACTAAGCCTTAATTTACTTCGATAATGGTGTAATTTAATCATGACGCTTAAATTTAAAAGCAAAATAGATGTAATTGTCCACCTTATTGTGTAATATTACCTATTTGATTATACGCCAATAATACTATTACATACCTGGATTGTGCATTTTTCTACTTATCTTTGCTTTAAATCCAGAGAATTTTTACAACTGTTTTTAAAGTGAGGTTTATCAGTCATAACTGCTGTAAAATGTTTAAGATCATTTTTGGTACGGTTCTTGAGATATAAAAGTTAAATATTTTAAACAAATGGCCTCTCATCCGCGCTTCATCTACCCTAACCCTCAGTTCCGTTCTGGAGTTATGATTTTTAGAATGTTTTGATCAAAGCTTCCGAGCGTCTCGGATACATTATTGCCCACTGTCATACCTCTCGACCTCTACCGAATTTTTTTTTCTCCAAAGGTTCACTATCATAGTTCAGTTTAGCTCAGGTTAGTTCCAAGTTTCAGTCTTTTAGCATAAGTGGTTCCAGAAATCTAGCTACCAAAATGTTCAGTTTAAAACGCTTCCCAACTCCCGCTCACACCCCAAAACCACTCGCAGGAGTCCACTAGATCTACTCAGTGCTAAAATTTGAGCTTAATATCTAAACGTGTTTGAGAACTACGCCCCTTCAAATGTTTTTGGCGTATGGCGAATAGCATCTGCGGCGGACAGACAGACATTTTGCTTTCTTCAGTCTTACTAGTTCTAAAACGGGGAAATACAAAATTTCAGAAACCAAAATTTTCACAGATTGATCACAATATTTTATTATTAAAAAGTTTAGAAACATTTAATTATATTTCAGATTAAGATCAATATCGATTAGTCAAAATGGCCTTTTGATTAGATAAATGCTGTATAATTATCCAAATTTATGATTCCCACAGTATAAAAATTTTCTGCGGATGCAATTCATTATACATATTGCATTAAATGAATTCCTATAATTTCCGCTCAAAACTAATATTTCCATTTAACAAAAAAAGAGTTAACCGTACGTCTTGATTTGATAGTCGCTACGAACTTTGCATAAGAATTTTATCGCTTTATGAACAAGAAATGAGAAAAATATGTGCATAATTTGTGGGTCCATTTTATTTTCGCTAGTATTCCATCAACCTCATTATTAACTTATTGAAATTTTAAGAATTGATTTACATATCCGTTAGTTGTGTTGTCAACAGATAGGTTCCCGTAATAAGAACAAAACTTAGATTGTTGTCAATTACGATCGAAAGATGGAAAAATCAAGTCTGCTATTTTATTGAAAGCAATCTTGGTTTTAGTCGCTGTAGGTACATTCCTACCTAATTATCAGACCCATGAAGTCATCTTAAAAAATATTCAAAAACCAGCAAAAACTTAACTACGTATTTAGCTAGCTAGTTAACAATTAAAGGAAAAAAAATACAGTAACTAACTATACACGGAAGTAATAAACGAGCTTTTTTCGTGTTCACGTTATTATTTTGTATCTTTATTCAGTCTAATTAATATAAAGCTTCTGTTTCTGTTCAATTTAACCGTATCCACTGAATAATTTGTTGTTTTCACTCCTCCACGCATCATAACTTTTGTACCAGATCGGCGAAAAAAAAACCACACGCTGGCCCCCGTAGACAAAAACAGCAACTTCTCGATAAAAACAACTCCAAGATGAATCTTACCGGCGAGGAAAAAATCCGATTTGATGGTGAAAAAGGCCCAAGAAATGGAAACGTAATCAGCAGTGAATCAGCTCGTAACGCTGGTCTCAAGCTCGTTCTCAAGTCGAGATAGTCATAAAACGACCTCAAGACAAAATTAGCAGTGCATGGTCTGAAAGTTCCTCGAGTTCGTTGATCTTTTTCTCAAGATGTCCGAGGTTCTTAGGCAGAGTCTGAAGATGCGCGTTGATGGTCATACCACGCCAGAAGAAGAAATTTGCGTATCTTTGAATAGTCCTATGGCGGGGCTCTCTAACTATATATCTGAACCTCCTCTCACTGACTTTGCTATGACACAATAAAAGTATTTCTTTCGTTTTGTTCTTTTCTTCGGATTTTGCCCGGTGTTAATGTTCACGGAATAGCTTCAAGCATGGCGTCATCGTTCTACCAATCTTGGAATTACTTTAGCGGAACTTGTGGGGTACGGGCACGTTTTGAAGTTAGTGACTAAGCCATCTAGTGGCTAGCCGGAATTCAAAACTGAACGTCCTCTAGAAGGACGAGTTGAGGTCGTTCCACCAAGAATACCGCGCACCAATTATTGTTATTACATCGTGAGTGCGGTTAAGCGATGAGACCTTCTTAAAGCTGAGGGAAAAAAACAAATTAATAAATATTTCCATGTCTCATTTCTATTTTTCCGAAATGTTCTCATGTTTTGAACAAAAACTGCAAACTTTAATAATTAATAACCTTTTTCCACATATCGCTAAGAATGATTCAAACATGTCAATTTATTGATGATTGCCGATTTCCGTTCTTAAAGAAATTCTGAAAGGTATTTTCTGTCATAATATTTTCGATAGGCATTTGTTACTTAACAGTTAACAACCTACTTTTTGTGAATAATTTTACTTTGCTCTATCAACGGCATACTTCGCCGTTTATTACGTTCTCCTAACTGTCCGGTAATATTATTTATGATATTCTAACAAAACTGATACATTAGTTATAAGCTTCGCAACAACAAATCTTTCACCCACAATGATCAGGTACATTAATATTCGGATGTGTCAAAATAAAATTGCCAAAAAAATAAATGCATCGTGAAATAACGTATATTCGCTAATGCTTGGTTTAGAATTTTTTTAAAGAAGTCTGTGGAGTTGGTGATCTTTTCTTTAATATATGAGGGTATCACATACGAATTGAGATTATTTATTTATTGGGTGTGGTTTTACTTTTAGTTTGGAGACACCGTTTTTTTGTATCGGATTAAAGCGAATTAATGGATTTAGGATCACGATAATATCGGAAAGAAAAGTTTTTGAATGAAGAACTTAAGCCAGTAACATGATATTGAGTAACGTTTCGTATTACACGTAAATAGATACAGATACTTCAAACATGGCCACAAAGCAAATTTTCATTTAAGTATAAAAAGTTAGAGCTCATCATAAATAAAATAAATACATTTATTCTTAAATAAGATCTTTATAGAAGATGTTACTATAGTAGTATTTGACTAGTATTTCAAGCCCATACTGCTTATACTACTCAAATTTCAATTATGAGGAAATATATTTACCTATTGAAGGTGTTTATTTTGGTGCAAAAGTATTTAATAAATAAACTATTTATACTAGAATCAGATAGAAATAATGGAGATTAATACATAACATACTTTAACATAACATTTATTCAATAATATTAATTCAGATAGCTACAGCTTTGTGGTACATTTTAGAGACTTAGGCAAAAGTTGCCTTTACAGCTATGATGAAATAGTTTTGGTAACTAGTAATGATTCTTCAATGTAGATATGGCTATCAAGCCATTTAGGGAAAATTTTCAAAACTGTTTAATATAAAACTTAACCTAACTTATATCTAAACAATACTTCAAAGAGACTAAAGAAGTGAGAGGCCCACATTGCATCATAGTGTTTGTACTCATGAAGAGATGCATGATTTTGAGGAGATTATTACATTGAAGTTTGCAAGCAAGTTCTATTTCGGATTGATTTTGAAAATGAAGTTCTAGCAGCATTGCAAGGCATTGATATAAAAACCCTATCATCTTGCTTAATTCCTTTAATGTCATTATTCCTTAATTTAGTATATAAAGATAACCTAGAAATACCCAATGAGGAATGGCGATCATTTTTTAGTAGTATCTAAAGATTTGTCTTTTAAGATATCTATCAAATTATTTTTAATCAGAAAACGGATTAAGCCAAACCGTATTAAAAGACATTTTGTCGGAACTGTAATTCTTCCATAGACGTGCAACTGTCGAAAGAAAGTATTCTGAATTTAATTTAATTAAGGACAAGAAAAGATATTCTCTTCTCAATGGTACAGTGAATGCTGTCTTAATTGCCAAAGCTTTAAGGCGATTACGTTAGAAGTAGAATTTAAAAATGTAGGGTATTCTTCGAGTTTTCACGAATTCCGAAAAATCGGTTACTTCTATGTAGTAGTCTGATTGGTTTAGTGGCTAGAGCACTTGCCTCCGGAGCACCTGGTATCAGGTTTGAATCTGCTTGGGGACAAGTAATTTTCGGGAATGGGATTGGATGCCGGACTACCAGTTCACTCAGCTGTTAATGAGTACCTGAGTTAAAATTGGGGTAATAATCACGGACGAGCGTGTGGCGTGTGGCCACTTCACCTCCTAGTGTTTCGTTGGTCTCGTAATGAAGTAACTGAAGCACTTCTTCAAGGCCTAGACCCGGTTTGGACTGTTGCGCCATTGATTATTATCATTGTTTTACTTCTATGTGATTTCAATGTGTATAATAATCTAAAATAAATTTCTAGATTTAGGATAATTAACCACTTAGAGTGTACATTATTCTGTACTTTTGAACCTAATTCAGATCTAAGATACCTAAAAGATATGGCGACATTCATTAAAATATTTATGTGCTCTGACCACCACGTTAAAGGATTATTCTCGAAAATCTTAAAATAAATTTTCAGGAGACTTCATGTGGACTAAGACGATTGTCACGCGTTCGCAAGGTTGCTACAGGCAACAGATACCAGATAACATCTTTTCGGTAGATTGATGTGCGCTGTAAATCGACCTGTCAGACATAAAATACAAATAAGTTTAAATAAAATGCAAATGCCTTACCGCCGATTTTACTCGACAGTGTATCAAGTTCCACTCTAATTTTGGGTGATTTCTTAGGAATTTAGTCAGGGCGGAGCGGACGAAACTGTTGGCGGCCTTTCTGTTTCTTAGCGAGGAATCTATTAGACCCTAGGTGGTTACAGATCCTTTCGTTGATCACGGACATTACGATGTGGTGCAAAGTCGACAAGTAAGTAATGGATCTTACCGCTAATTCGATCTTTAGATACGAGTATCATTTAAGTAATTCCGTCACTGATAAAAGATAGTAGTTCCTTGGAAGTAGCAACGATTTACTATGTCAAGGTAGCCAAGGTCCACAAAATTAAGGTTATTGTACCAGGGGTTCTGCGATTAACCAGGATCTGGTACCATTCAGTTAATAGACTCTTAACTTCTTCCTCTGTAACATCAGCATGTGTGACAGTATCGACAGTATCGACATTTGCACATGAATATCGGTTCTATATCTACATATATCGAATAGTGATGTGCAAAGCGATTACTTTGGAGTAACGAATAATTACTAAATACTTTCAATTTAGTATTCGTTACTAGTATTCGTTACTAGTATTCGTTACTAGTATTCGTTACTTTATTGAGTACTTCGTGTGAGAAAAAAGAAAAGAAAAAAGAAGGTCATCCGCTCAGACGAGGGAATTTTTGGGATTTGAGTACCAAACAGAATGTGAGAAGCTAAAAAAAAAATGGGTCATCCGCTCAGAAGCGGGAATTGTTTTTAGTCGGGTTAGTAACGAATACTTTTGTAAAGTAGTATTCGGTACTCGGTACTCGTTTCAAGTAACGAATACTTAATAACGAATAATTACTTTTTGCACACCACTAATATCGAACTGTAGAGAAAATGTCAGCATTTCCAGCAGCTGTAAGAGTATTGCGTATATTTGGCATGATACACTCTCTGATGAATCAAGGCAATGCGATGATGAAACAAATACTTTGGAGCTAGTCCAACACAGTTTTAAACTGCTGTTTCCAGTGAAGGTTTTTCGATTGTCATCTTTTCAATAGGAGCTGTAGCGGCGACCGATTCCAGTTAGGACTTCCGTTTTGGTGTTTCAAACAAGAAACTCCTCTGCCGCCGAAAGACAACTAATGATCTAGTTTGCTGGAGGTACGGATCTAGTTTGCTGAAGGTATTCGAACTAAGAGTAGCTTTTCTAAGTGCATTTAATTAATTACGTACATATCCCGGAAAAAATGTATCTACCAGGACCTAATAACGTTAGACACAAAAAAAGGAAACGTAAAGATATAATATTTCGATTTGAAGTAACGAGATGCTATTAAACTGCCGTGTCACACCATACAAAACAATCCTCTAAAGGTGATCGCATAGAAGCCCCGGACAACTCCGATGCACTTAACCGATCTACTGAGTAAACAACGTCTTCGAGACCATTGCAAATTGCAATTCTATCCACTTAGCTTTGAAAGTTGACTGGAAAATTCAGCATCACTAGGCAAAGGTAATCTTCTCGTAGGTAAATCGTAAAGGCAACAAAGAAGTTTGTCTCTCAGGTTTTTCTTGTGCCGGGGAGCACCGCACAGTTTTCTTGTGATAAAATCACGGAAGTGAAATGGTAAGGAACAATAAGAACGCAAAGCTGAGATGCGGAGGATTGAGGAACTTAAATAATACCAACAACTCGGAGCAATGCCCTTCAATTACACAACTCTGGATAGGAATCTCAGGAATGAAGGGGCCCAAGTCATACGCTGGCACTGATGCGCCCAGGCTAACATTGCAGTGGGATGAAGATACCTTGTCCGAGTCCGAACCCGTAGTAGTTAGAAGAATCTTTGTGCAAATCCAAAGAAATTGGTCTAATTACACGGCCATGTAAACACGCTCTGTATGTTTTGCACGCCTTTACAGCGTTTCTGGGCTCTAGTACGGGGCCGTACGAATAGACGGATATTTCTCGATATTTTTACGTGCAGCCACGCGGGGGGTTTCTTGAATTCCGGAACCGTTAAAGACTTTTGCACTTATTGAACGTGATGCACTTAAATCGCTAGTTCTTGACATGACATTTTCAATGATTCAAGCGGACAGTGTGTATAATGAGGTGCATTTATGGCATCCAATCAGATGGAATATATTTTTTTGACATGTCTCAGATACTGAAAAATATGTTAAATTTAATTCACTTAACAGGTAACAGTTGAGTAGTACTATTTTAGGAGAGATCAATAGATGAATTGAAGTACTATACGTCAAACTTAAGTGTCATATAAATCGGAGAGGTCTTATCCCACTGGGAATAAACCTTGTCTCTTTTGAACAAATCAAAAACTTTAAACTATCCAGGGAAATGCCAGGAAAGGATCCCTTTCCAGCGCAGACCAAATATTCAATAGGGATAGTGAGTATTGTTCCTTTACGCGTAGACATTCATTATCTACTCTTCGGAGTAAAGTATCAGTATCAGTATCAAATTTGATGTCGACTATGTACCTATTGCAATCGTCTCTCTAATCTTGTGGCATTCAATTTGGTGTCTACAATGTTGACTATGGGTTTTCAAAATCCCAAGTTTATGATGTATCTTCAGAATGGAGATGCGCAAATGATAAGTCTTGGATTGGTCGAAAAATCGGGGTATACTTATTGTACCGCCGCCATATTGCTTTTGAATCGAAACATGATGAACAACCCAAAAATACAAGTTTTGGCCTGCGAAAATATAATATTACTGGATATTTTGTATTCTGGAGGTCAAGCTGAAATGGTTAAGATCAAAATTTGGTTGGATTTCAGCGCTGTTATGGTGTGACTCACATCACGCATATCCTGCAATAAACCAAACAGTGAATATCTTTGGTCTACGATAGCTTCCGAACCAAGTACGATAGTAGCTATGGAGAATGATAAGTGTAAATTGATTAAAGGTAGTGCTGGAATATGGAAGGGCAGGGATAAATATTTCTCGAGAAAATCAATTTTTATGTTTCAAAAATCGTTCCACATATGGTTTTGAAAACGCTACAGCAAATAGGTAGTCCAAGATGGCGTCTAGTAATGGGTGTTTCAATAGGAACGTTCGAAATTTTTAAGGTTAAAGCAAAATCCGTAAAATTTTTTGTGAATTGTTCAGTAGAGAATGGCAAAATCACCCTGGAAAGTTATAGCGCAGAACAGCTTGTGGAAATCATCAAATTTTATTTTAAAAATCAGAGCTCCATACGAAAAATACTTCGCGCATTGGGTGATTTTTAACGAGTATTGCGAGAAAGTCACTGTTTGGAGAGGATTTTAACCTGGCGAAATCATCGGTCCAGTTCGTACTTCTTCAAAAACGAAACTGGCATTGCCATAACCGTCAAAAATTTGAAGTAAGTGCCACCAAACGAAGCAAGGCGGACATTTGAACGACGTTATATTCCATTAATACTTTAAATTTCATTTTACAATTTATAAATTGTTTATACACTGTACACTGTAATTGATATTAGGCATAATCAGCTTGCTGCCTCCCTAATTACTTGATAATAATAATAAATATTCTTTCAAATAAAAAAGGATTGGGTGAATATCTCATACACAACTTGTTTTATTTACATTTCAAAATTGCACGTCCTTATTTCAAGACACTTTACTTTGACTGAGCTAAGACTTTGACCCAAAATCGTAATTACTTTTTTGAGTCTTTCAAAATTTTTTGGCAGTTCTGTTCTGACTTTAAGCGATCGCCGGACTTTGTACCAAAAAAAGCTAAAACTGCGCCCAGACTGATTTTAAGGGCGAAACATTCATTTTTTTGTTCCTAAGGTCCTAAAGTATCGTAGAAGGCTATTTGGAAGTCGTATTTTGGGGTGGTAAGCTCAAACACGTCCTGGAGTTTGTCCCGGAAATAATTGAATTGGGGCAGTTTTACAATATAATTATTTTAAAACAAAATATAGGATTAAACTATCTAACATGATGGTCGCTGTAAAATTAGTGTTTTAAGCGACGTTTTATTATCTAATGAGAAAACAATTTTTTAAATTAACAAAAGAGGCAATAACCAATAAATTAGCTTGAACAAATCTTAAGAAATAAAATTATTGTCGTATAACATACTGTGAATCGCACTTAAATATGTATATTTGGAATGAACTCAGAAGAAGTCCCCAAGAAGCGTTTGTATTATTCCACTTAATTTGCAACGTGGCTCAGCTCAGACTTCGCTTCTCCATATTTCACTTTTACGGCCTACGATTTTATGTGAAAGCGAATTACATTTATCCGAAACGGTTGCACTTGTATGGAAGGCTGCTCACATCTCGATGGCCATTGCCTTTTTTCACCGCAGAATAGAAGATATAAAACTACACCTCCGCCTTGGCGTAAATCTTTACAGTAAAAATGACACAGAATTAAAATCTCGAAAAAAAAATCTTATCTATAAATTTGTTATTTTGCGTGCGACCGTTTTTTTAAAAAGCGTTGGCGGTTTTACGACTTGAATTCAAATTGATGATTGTATTGCTGGCATAAAATATCGCAGTACAATCAAGCGTGCAAATAATTTTAAAAAGAAAATCTTACATTGGCCGGAACATCTTTATAGACCCCTGCCTATCTTAATAATGTTCTCAACTTTTAATTATGCTAATTATTATAGGGCATAGGTTTAATGATGTAAGTTAGGAGCACGATATTTCGCTTGCATCGAAGTCCATTCTTTTCATAAAAGAGCTGCAATCATGCGAAGTTGGCCATGTCGCGTATCTACCAAAATTGCCGGAGGTGGTTAATATTCGAACGTCTTTCGCATAAATTCTTTAAGGAGTGCATATCTCAAGAACGGTCTATCCGGTGCCTCGTGCTACAAACATGGTATTTTATCTTGCATTGTCATTTATGCAAATTTATTTCTTTTAGAATCAAAAACATAAGGCCGGGTATTTTGAGTCTGGATGGTGGATGATTTATTGGCGTTTGCCAGGAAATCCCTACCGTATCCTCCTGCAAAATGAAATATTAAAGTTGCAGCGCTTTAAGGATGGACTAGATACTCTTAATCATTGCGAATATTTCAGTAATTAATATATCTGGTTTCTGATAAATTTCTCGATAATTTAGCTAAGATTTATTGACCATGAAGGTATTTTACAGTTTTATTTTATTGAACAGATTAATGTTTTCTCTAAATATTATGGCTATTTTAGAAATTGATAGTTATAGTAGAATCAAGTGGATCGATTCTACTTGATTCTAACTCCCACTTGATTCTAACATTGGTGACCCCTAAGGACCAGTGACAGCGAAGCCATTGAGGGAACGCAACTATTGAAACATTAAAATAGATAAAATTTATCCAAAAGTTTTCCGAAGGAGTAACTGAATTTTTTTGACATAATCCGAACCTCATTTTCATTCAAACCCAATTAGTACAAAATTTTGCCTTTGTAGCTAAACGATTTGATGATTTGTACACTGAAAGAAAAAAAGTGATTCTTCCATAGTTGCAATAACCATAATTTAGTTATTATAACTACATATATTAAAATAGTTGTGGTTGTCCTTGCCATAGCTTATAATAATATGAACACTCTTAAATACTATAAGGTATTAATTTTTTTATCATTTTGAAGCTTTTGGACAATGGAGAGAAGTCTAGTATCTATAGATATTGGGTCATAGCTACTAGAAAGTAACAGATTATATCTTTGGTATAAAAACTCTGAAAAAGATAGTTAGCGAACATTCCTGAAAAAATGAGTGTAATCACAACATAATTTATTCGAATTAGTTGCTTACAATGACCTATCATACTAAGATCAATTGCTAACGGCATAACAGTTTTGTTATTGATATTGTAATAGTCTCTCCTCGCTCTACAACAAATCTTAAAAGTACCAATTCCAAGCAAATCGCAACATCTTTTAAAATATCCGTTCTTTGGCATTATGGAGTCGATCGCAATGATATAGGCCCTCAAAATTCGTATTACCTCAATCAATCCGCCTATTTGCATCCGAAGAAATTCTTGGACCGAATTCATTAATCATAAAAGCAGAACGGTACAGCGGCAATAAAATAGAATTAAGTTGGCCAGTATTTATTAGACCGCCTGGAATCGTCAGAAACATCTTAATTTGTTCAAATGACCATTGTCAGAGTTTCTGATTACCGTTGTCGGCGGACGAAGTCGATTTACTTCAAGCCGATGATTGATGGTATCTAATCCCATTTGAGCCCAGTATCTTCTCATGGAAAAACAGTCCTTAGAATTCGATTTTTTTTCCGACTTGCAATTGGAGCATTTTTTCATCGTTTCAGCCGAAGCTTCTTCGATTCAATGAACTAAGAAAAGTTGGCGTTGCGAAGATATCGTTAAACAATTTTTATTGCTTTGCGTTAAGAATACGGAGCCGTGGCTATTTAATTCTAATAATTTTTTGTTGGCTAGCGCGTAGCTTCTAATAAATGTTCGGACCTCTTAAAAATTCCAAGATTGGCGTTTAGTTATAAAGGCAAGTCTTTCTGCAAAACCGGTCTCTGCCAAAACTGGCCAAAAATAAGTAAGAAAACGACCAATTTCCATCTTCATCTGACTTTCGTGAGATCATTTTTGTAAAATGCAAGACTGAAGGGGTGCATCCAACTGTGATTCATGGAACGTTGGCGGGTTTTACGAGTATATCGCTGAAAAAGGTTGTGGGATGGGTTTTTTTCCCAGTTTATGGTTTCACTTTCTTAGCACGCCAAAACAAGAACCTTAGAAGGGCGTTTTTTGTATAATACATACATATATCGTTTTTTAGTATTCTTGCAAGAACCGACCATATTTAATTTAGGACAAGGTCAAAAAGAATTTAGTACCCTTTTCAGATATGGTCATTTCTTATCCGATATTGGAGATTTATTATCTCCATTTGCAATTGGCACATTCTTATACATACCAAACATTTTCTTATTCTTATAATTCTTTTATAATCAGTTTTTTTAATATTTTAATATAATACGTTCAAGGTTTTAAAAATATAGAAATGTTTTTCATGGAACACTGCTGACCAAGAAGTCGAAAGTTGATAAGAATTAGTTTTGAGTTAGGTTGCATTCGTCAATGTGGGAAATTCCTACAAACCTTGGAAGTAGCTCTACCTATCACTTTAAAACTTGTCATTATCTTATTTGCCACCATTTGAAAGTATGGAACTGCGTTCATTCATGTACTCCTGTAAGTATGTAGGAAAAACGTTTTTTTAAATAGGATACGAAATACGAAACACCAAGGCATAGGACTTAGCTCACAAAAGGCTTCGTCACTTCGGACCCATCGGAATTCCTGACCATTCCTCTTCGCAAATTACTAGGCTCCATGCTAGGGCAGGGATTGAAAAGAAATCATAGTCAATCCGGGGACATCACAATAGGCTGCAGTGAGAGAAGTTAACCATACAACCCTTATTTCCAATCAATCTATCTCTCTATCTATCTTCTATACGACTGACCAAAATTTTGAATCTAAGAAGTTAACACTTGAAGGGACACAATCTACCCCACAAAAAAATGTCAACCTAATAGCTCAACAATTTTCTTTGCGCCTACATACGCTTTTGCATTCGCTGTCTACGGTGGAAAGACGGACATTTTTTTTCTGGCATTATGGAATCCTAAAACGTGAAAATACAAAACTATAGGATATCAATTTTTTTCAAATATCAAGTCCATACTTCTGTACCTCAGAGGTAAACTGTCGTAACTACCTACCAAATTTTCGATTTTGGGATTATTAATGTAATTGCATTGTTGGGATGTATATTTTTAAGTGGTATCGCATCCACAGAGCTAAAGGAAGCCAAAATAATCAATGAGTATTAATCGGATCTGCCTTGTATTGATAGAGGAAATGTATAGTTATAAAATGGTCTACTGAACATTTTACGAAATGTCACTTACGACAGTTTACCTCTGAGGTACAGACTTTATTATTAAAAAATAATGAATTATTATTTTACTTCATGTATACACAAACCAAATTTTATCTTTCTGATGGAATTGTTTCTGGAGATATCGCAGTTCAAAGTTGATCACACCAAATATACTCTTCCGGTTTTTCTACAAATTGTTGTATAACTTTTCCCCCACTCACACACCCCTCTACTCATATTGACTAAGTTTTTGCTCCACTACTATAAGCCTATATAAATCCCAAGTTTCAACTTTCTAGCATAAACGGTTCTGTGATAAAGAACCGAAAATAACCAAAAAAAAACTTTATCTCATGTAGTTTCTCCTGCTCAATCTCTAGTAGTTAATCGATCAATAAATGAATTATAAATGCACCTTATACGAGCACGTAAAATATATTTCCATATTTTCGCAGGCGAGTAACATTCATAGAATGAGCAAGAAAGGATGGACTAGATACTCTTAATCATATATTTATTATATCACATTTACATCCAGATCACTTGATTTATTGAGAGTTTAAAAATAATGGAAATTAATCGTAGCTATTTCCGTTCACAGCTCAGTAGGTACTACACACTCCTTTTAAACATTCAATTCTTACTTCAACCGATAATAGCGAAGACATTTATTGTTGGTACATGCTCCTGAAGTAGATATATCATTTCTACAGTTGTAGTTTTCATAGTAATTCGCAAAAATTACTATGAGATATATCCTTTTATACTTTTCATCGACTAGTCAGACAGGCACCGTTTTTCAGTCTATTGCTAAGGTCAGCATTGTAATTTAATCTTGAGCAGATGCAATTTTTATTAGCCATAGCGAAATATCTGCTGATGGTGTACCTAAGGCGTTATGTGAGACTTGTTTCATTCGAATAGATTATATGTAGTACGAAAGACCGCGATAGATAGCGCTATTTTACACTTAAATTGATTGTAAATCGCTTTCTCATCTTATTGTGGTGCGAATGAAAAATCGCCGTGACCACCCTTGTTAAACACATTTACTCAATATAAGTCTAGAAGAATTTAAAATCTTCCTGTAAGCAGAATTTTGGTTTACTAAAGTTGTTGGAAACTTACTGGGGTTATATCACTTACTCGATTGCAAAGTTTCGGCTGCGAATTCCGACCACATTTTACGAATTTCAGTCTTTATATACGGTGGCGAAAATTTATTTGAACAAGTTGATGATTCGGATTGAATTGAGTTTATGCCAATCATTGCTAACCCAACTCAGCATCAAAATCAGATTATTAAGCTAAGATCTGTGGAGAAAATCTATATTAAAACTGATATTTTAATCCTGTTTTAAATGTTTCAAAATGTCTGTCTACACAGTAAAAAAATTCAGTAAAATTATCTAATATTTTTTGTAGAGTATAGTACTACAGTGTTAATGTCTTTTTACAATTAGAACTTAAATGTGCTTATTTCCTATAAAATGTGTAAATATTTTAATTTCTGTAAAAATTACATAAAAATATGTAAGTTGAAATGAAGTTCAATGGCGTTGTGTATTTTAATACATATTATTATGTATTAATTCTAGTTCTGCGTAAAGTAACTTGATGGTGTTCTTATTTGTACACGTAGGTATAACAAAAGCATAATAAAATTATATCTGTTAAGTGTAGTATAGTAATTTTTCAACGATCAGCATGTCAGTGGTGAAATTATGCACGCTGTAAGACCGCGCTCAGCATGTGAGAAGTGTAAAAATACAAAAAAAAAAAAAAATAACGAAAAACATATCTATTTATCTGTAACAATTTACACACTAATGCGTAGTGTACAGAATGCTGTGTAATTTTACATTATTTACGTACATCTGGAAAGTGTAAAATTACGGAAAACATGTAATCACAATACATATATATCTGTAACGTTTTACACACAATTCTGTTTCGTACACAATGCAGTGTAGTTTTACTATAATTTAAGTTGGCTACCGATTGCCTGGTTTTAAAGTAGTAAAAATTTAATACAGTGTAGAGTATAGTTCTCTCGCAAAATTTCTAGAAATTTAAATAATTTAAATTTTTGGCTGAAAGTTAGACTAAATGGAAAAATTAGAGAAACCAGTTCAGAAATGAACTAAGAAAAATTTCACTAGAGCGATCAGGTTATCTAGGCAGAGCGGATAAATCATATTCAGACTTCTGTATGACACCCAACCCACAAACCCAACTGAACGAAAGGCTTACTGAACTAAATTTCATTGGTAAAAGAATGTAAATGAACAGTTCAATTGAAGTAGTTCGTTGAACTAACTCTTTTAAGTGGAAAACTATTAGGTAGTACTTCATAAAAATGAGCTATGTAACTGTTTTTCCCATTTCCAAACGCAGGTCAAGATTTCACATCTCTTAGAGTCGTTCGATATAAATTAATAGTAAAATTTCAAAAACCTATTCACAACTCTCATAATTCCATTTCCAATCGCATAACGGTATAGTTAAGAATTTACCGGGACGAAAGAATAATACGAAATAAATTTCGATACACCTGATAAATGACAGAAATTCTCTATCAAAATTATTTTTATATCCACCACCTAGTCGTAGTTCTTTCAAACGGCAAAAATTCAATTAAGTTCTCTTTTCATTTCCTTGTATCGCTCACCGTGAAAATAGTGATGACTGATGATACAGCTTTCTGCAATTCCTAGCATGCAAATCTTATCTGTACTATAAGCAATCATGGATAATGTCATGAAAATTTAGCGTGTACTAAAACCATGTCACCATAACTAATCCCATCAAGGATGAAATTGTTGGAAATTTTTCATGTTTCATGCGGTGTGTCTTGGTCTCCTCGGTTGTATTACCTTTAGATTATAAATTCATAACGGTTGAATTCTATAATACTTAGCATAGTATGATTTTCTAAGAAGAAGGAGTTTCTAGATTACGCCATTATGATGAGAGTGACACGTACTTTATAGCGAGGAAGAGTTTAGACTCGCCTACGAACAATAGACTTCTGATTGCGATTCTTAGCCGCATGACATTAGCATTGCTAACAAAACATACCACAAAATACAACTAAAATTTGGCTAATGATTCGCCATCTTCGAAGATCAGAAGATCGGCTTCTTCAAGGCTTTTGTTATTTCGGAGCAAGTGATTACTTTCGTTCGGGTCAATTTGGTATAGAAGTGTGGGCTCTCAAAGCGGATACTGTCTTTTAGCTTAAATTTTTGCTTAAAGAAAATAACCTGACAGTTAAACTGTTTGAGAGGTACAAAAAAAAAGGCGATGAACAATTGCAAATCGTTCAATGATTGAGTTAATCGATGTAGGATTTGAAAGAAAAACGTGCACTAGAGTTAGATCATTGGATGAGATCAATCTCAGATCGCATAACTTTCCAACTATTGATCGTACGGTTTGTGTATTGACTTTTCGTGGGAAAAAAAAACAGTAACAACAACGAGCAATGCAATTTTGTTGTATGGATCATCTTTTTCATATCGAGCGTTACCTACTCCATACCCAATCCGAATCGTGATGATATCAGAAAATAACTATTTATTTATTTGTCTTATTACACGATTACGTGGATGAAGACGGTACGATCTTAAAATAGAAACGACTAATTGAATGTTCGGTAATTTTACATTTAATCATCATCTCCATCACGATGATCACAGTGTTTAGTCCTACGAAGATGAGTTTTTTTTTCGAATCGAATGTCAAAGTGATTCTGTAGCGGGTGATGGATGGTCCAATGAAAAAAACTATTGTAGGTACTTAGAGTGATCGGTAAACTAAAAAGTATGAGTAAGTTATGGGCGAATTTTTACGATGACGTTGGTTTTTTTAATGATTAATAATCCACTCGAAGTATATTGATTTATTCGTAAGACTTACGGCTAGCAAAAAGTCTATAAACCGAAAATGACTCAATATGTTATTGGACTTGAACGGCAATAGTCCATGATAATTGAACTTATGGGGATGGTAAAATTGCGAACTGAATTTCAATTTTTTCTGCGGCACGACTATTGTGAATGAACCTTTAATTAAACTACAATCAACATTTTCGTTACTGTACTGTTACTGGGATTTTTTAATAGATCGTACCTTCGCAGATTCCATTTACGCTTATATCTTACCTTTTAACTGGCCGCATCCAATTAGTTGGAGTCTCGTCTTGGTATGGACATGAAAATTCTTACCTATCTGCGTACCTACTATAGGGCAAAAATTTTAATTGGGTATGGATTTGAACTTTGGCTTCGTACCGGTTTAGGTGTCAGTTTGATATTGAAAACGGTGTTCGTGGTTGAACTTAGGCTGGAAAAAAACCTGACAAAAGTTTGATAATATTGCGTCGCGATTAGTATCCTAATATAATCATTACTAATATTCAATTAACTTTTTTTTTCAGACATATTTTATAGGTTGGATTAACTATAAAGTCAGTACCAGCAAAGGATGTTTTGCGTCTGCGAGAGGCAAGCTAACGAAAGGAAAGCGATTTACGCCACACTGGGATCTTATTTCCGGAATTTCAGAATGCAGATTATAGCGCAATTACTCTGCCAGAGGTGGTGATAGGTTGATACGAGTACGAATTGACTGTAACTAACGGCCGAGTAGTTTGAGCAATGTGCGCATGGACATCGATTAAGTTTAGTCGGACAGATAAGAGTGTGCGCAGCTCGATACGATTGAAGAGTCGGCCGACTGTTTAGTCTCCTGCCGCGTTAGCGCATGCTGATGGCTCAGAGATGAAAAATGAAACAGATGCAGGAGCAGGAGTCAAGTCTTGCGACATCGGCTTTGTAGAATATTTCAAGGTAAGGCTGGCCGCACACTGAAAGAGCAAAAACAGTATTAGTCAAAAACATTTTTGACTAATCAATAATATGTCGCTGTTTCAATAGCAATTCAATGATTAGAGTACACTAATTAGTGGTGTGCCTCCAAGGTACGAGACTAATCAGTTTTTGACTAAAACTGTTGGCTGGACGCACACTGAAAGAGCAAAAACAAACATTTTTTTCACTAAAACTGTGATCGCATGCCTAATCGATAAATATACATATGTATATCCATTTTTCAACAGTTTTTGCAAAGGAATTAATCTGTAGAAAACCGTTTGAGTCCATAGAATCGTTGATCTAACAATTTGTTGATTTGCAAATTTTACATGAATTCGAAAAATGTGTAAATGAAAAGAAGCACATGGAGGAAAACATGGTGGAGTCTACTTATTGGCGACTTGTAACCTCTTTATAATCCCTTGGTATTGAATATCTAAAAATTCAACAAACTTATAGGGGTTTACGAAAAAAGTTCGAGGCAGTAAAAATTAATTCGATATCTCATAAAAAGCATTTGGAAGGACCTACTTATTTTTCTTTCATCAGAACTGGTATGATTGACACCCTTTTAGAAGTAGCATTAAAAAAAATCCAGACAAAAAATACGTTCTAGGCATTTGTCTGAAAACTTGTTGAAGTATCTGAAAAACCTGTTGAAGTATAATAGTTCCATATTGCAGAAGACTTAAGAAATATTTGACGAAATTCCTGAAAATATCGACATGCTCCCCATTTTGACCATTTCTCGAATCTTAACTGAAGTAGCTGGTGCAGCTATTCGCGATCAATTCTCGTTTTCCCCTTTATATCTACGAAAAAAAAAGAATTATCGAAGAAGCAATGTTGCTATTATTTTTTAAATAAATTCTCTACCCTACTCTGTTGAGGGGGAACAAGCAAAAAACGCGCCCATTATTTCACAGAGCAACAAACAGAAAATTCATAGGAAACCAAAATAGTGAATGACGATTTATTATTGTATTGTTTGTTCGTCTTTTTGAACGTGAATCTAAACTTATCGAGATTCAACAATCAATTTCGGAGCAATTTTTCAATTTAAAATATAAAAACAAATCCAAATCTTCATTTGGATGTAATATTAAGCTATTCCTAGTTATTTTTCCATTGCTTACCCACCTCATGGCCTTGAATCGGGTTAAACAAATTTTCGAAAAAATTATCGTTCGATCTCGCGTATGTAATCACTAATGAAGATCAAAAAACTTAACATACTCGTCTAGGTCTAAGACGGTACTCTTCATCTATTGTTAGCTTAATTTTTTTTATCGTATAACACCATATGAATATCGCAAAAATGAATTCAAGAGGATTATGTTAAAATAATATGAGTGAGTTGATGATACTTTTCAGTGTATCATCGTGTCCTTAAGAAATATTAAAAAAAATTACTTTTGCAGGTAAGAAGAAAAATTAAAAATAAAAAAATATAAATGGTTACATTATTTCTATAAAGTTTGTTTAGACTAAATTGTTTTTACCTTGATATAATAATATACTTAAAATAAATTCTGTAATGTAAATACTAGCCCACATTTTTCTTAGTGTTACTATCTTTACTATCGCCAAAATGAAAGTCTGTAAACAAATTTACCGAAGTGAAGAAATGTAAAATATCTTTTAACACATTATACAGTATTTAGACATTTGCATTATATTCGTTATGAATTTCGTTTATTTCCTGTATGACCCCAAAGGCCACAGAGGGTCAACAGTGCATCTTAAAAGATTCGATTATGGGCCTTTAATAGATACATTGGCGCCCATACACCATTTTTGAGGAAGGGGCAAGTCAATGTCGCACAGGTAAGATGCTCAGGTTTTGAAAAATGAAATGTAATAAAATGCCATGTAGCATAGTATTTAAAATAAAAGATTTGCCATAACTTCATAACATGCCAAATATAACTTCATAAAGTTCCTTCTTTACTTGTTAAGACGGTATTATGAACTTTTCTGACCTAAACTACAGTAAATTCTAGCAGAAGTGAGCAAAAACTCTACAATGAATTTGAATGACAAAATTATTTCAACAACATTTACTCGAATAATATCTAATAATAATAATAAGAATATATTTTATAAAATAGTTTTCTATATTGACCCAATGCAGGTGGAGTCGAGTGCACCCTCTCATCCCGCTCAAACCGAGTATCTGTATGTAGTAGTATACAGTGTAGTAGTCAATGCTTTGCAATATAGTAACGTGAATTCTACGTTGAATAACACTGCAAAAACTACATGGAATCTACGAGAAATCATTGTATGAATTATTAGCGCGAATCATATGGTACATTTGTATATGTTAGGTCATACTCGTATAGTGGAGCTATACAAAAAAATACAAATTGGTAAAATTAAAACTGCAAATTGATCTAGAGCAACCTAATCGAAAGTGGTATTAATGAAATCAAACGAAAAAAGTGAAATCGTGCAGAATATAAAATTGAATTCAAACTGAACCTTAAAAAAAAATCATTACATACATATGTAGGTATATCTCATTCCAGCAGTAAAATTTTTTGTTCTTCCCGGTTAGCATTCTGAATTACCCAATAGAACAATATTTCCGAAAAGAAATACTTCACCGTTTGTTTTTTTACTAGGCCCGCAGGCAATTTATCTACAATCACAATACAAATTTTTTGAATTAAACTAATAACATAAAAGACTTGAAGAGGTTACTGCCCATCTTTCTAGAATTTCCAAGCCCACTCAGAATATAAGATGGGGAGTATTTACCTTTGCTTTATGAAAGTTAAAAAAAATGTTGCCTGAAGATGGAAGTAAAATTATGCTATGGACTAGATGGTTGGCTATTCATATTGCTGTCGGAATAAGTGTTCTCAAGTGTCTACTGAAATTTACAATTTGTCATTCGATCTTATGTGAATGGATATGGAGCCTGGCCACTATATTCGGTCGTCTCCTTTGCTCATTCTTTGGCGCATTTCTTACAAATTGTCCGCCCATGTGAAGGTGTTCAGAACAAATTACTTTCACGTTCGAAACTTGTACTAATATGGCACTTCTTGTCTTGACTTGGACTTTTATATAGCCTTGGGGTCAATCTGATGACCAAGAGCCACATGATACTTCTTGTTAATATTATAATACCTACTTTAAATAAAATTCAATGCAGCCTACATCTTTTTATTATAATCTGTGAAGAAATGAAAAGTGTATTATGTGTTTATCTAGACATTATTAATAGTATTATAGATGTAGAGTTAGCTTAAATTGAAAACTTAACATTCGAACAATGAGGTAGAATCATTACAATATTTATTACTACGTGACAGTTTTCGTTTATTTCATCATTAATTTAAATGAGTATTAAGACTATAAACTAATATTTTCAATATATTTAAAGAACCAAACTTTTTATATTCTGGATGAAATCATAGAGTATTCTCACTTGAATCTAGCGATCTCTGCAGAATAGTGGCAATGACATATAGAATAATGGCTAAAGCTGTTTTAAGCTAGCAAAAGCGAGATTATGTAGTGCTCGATTCCTGCGAATTTTGAAAAGTCACCCATCTAGTTGAACAATAATTTTTTAAAAATAGGTCAAGAAATAACACCTGAAAAATTTGTCAACCAATTACTGTATGCTCGATGTATGACCAGTAACTCCCCTCGACTATATAACTCAAAAACGAAATGATTTTAGAGGGATTTTCTTTAAATTGAAAGGTTTGAGTGGTAGTATTGGGACTTCCATGAGATAAGTGGGAAAAAAGAGGTCTCGCTTGAGATATTAAAATGTCGATAAATCTTCTAATTCAGCTCATTTAAGGTAATGGAGATTTGAACATTAAAACTTTATTTTAAACATCATTTAAATTGATGGAATCTAATAATAAATTTTAAGTGATTAAATATTTCGAATAACTTTGATTAGTGAAAATAATTATTTATTCAAATTGAAACCAATGAATCGAAGGTTTTCATTCAACTAAAAAAAATACAATAAATTTTTACAAAAAACTATTTTGTCGACAACTTCGATCGAATATTTTTTAATCCCACTGAAGTCGTTCGTGAATTGAGCTGAAACACGTTGTTATCGAGTATTAATAATGTTAGTTTAACACCACCACAGTAGGACTCTTTAAATGCATTGGTATACGGCGGACGATCTATAAACCTAGCCAAACAAACTTTTTGGGGGTCTACTGGATATTTCAAATATATTTCAGAGTATTGTTTTTTTTTTTTAAATTTTAAAAAATAATAAAGTTAAATGTTAAAATGAAATCACAAACCCGTTCCTCAGAGTGGTCATATGTGGACTGAAGACAAAATTTTTCAACGAATATCATTTTATGTTGTAGGTACATTGTTTAAAAACTTGAAATTTACAGTATATTTCATTTTCTCAAGTAAAATTACACACTCCAATCACTTTTACACGAAATTACTTGTATTAGTAAATTAGTCATGGTATTTTCAACTAAACCGAAAAATTTATATCAAAAGTTTTACAAAATTACGCAACTTTTAATGTAAAATTAACTATATTTATTTACCTATCAATTCAAAATGACGTTCTTTTTCGTGTAATTCTACTTATGTATATCATTGAACTTGGACTCTTCGTTCGATTTTGTTTTCTATTGAAATAAAAATGAAACTCCTTCGGGGGCGCAGTGCGTACCCGCGCCGAAACTACGAAGCGAAACAAGAATTAATCGCGGGTTCGATTCAGTAAATTTACTGCTTTCGAAGTGTAAATTTACTGACAAAAATAGAAAACTTGCTGACCAAGAATTGAAAATTTACTGACCGAAAATTATATATTACATTCAAACAGACTATTACATCCCAATGTAAATTTACTTGAAAAGGTATGGCATATTTGCCTACTATCCAAAAGATGTGAAAACTAATGAATTTTTTTCATTTGATTTTTTTTTTATATATATTTAAATGTGCAGCCAATAAATATTACTCTAATAACTACAAAAATATATCGAAATTATTGTATCAAAACGAACAAGTTTTTGAACTGGAGACTCATTATGTATGTACCTTCAAATGGCTTTCCTAATTAAAATAAAACTTATGTTTCTATAAGAACATAAAGGTAAAGTAAATAGGCACCAAAGTAGATATGATCGCATCTAAAACCGCAATTATTCGTATTTTAGTTACGCAAAACCTACTATAAATAACTATTGAATATAATAAAGAATTTATTGAAATTATTACCGACAATTAAATGCAAAAAAAAAAATTTCCGGTTCTTGTAATAAAGGTAAAGAATTTTAATGGATCAAACTCGAATGTATTATAACCTTAATTCGTACGTATTAAAGTAATCCGATGAAGAAGGTTTACTGTTCTCATTATCCACTATATTATTGCCATATTAAATAACTGCAGGTTTTTCGAGTTTTCGCATCAATCTTTAATACCGAACCTTCTACGTTTCGATGTTCCGCATAAGAAAAAAAACAATTTATTTTTCGGTTAAAGTCGTTGACTCTTCACTTTGTTTTGGTACGATGAAGATCGGAACCTGTGACAATTTTTAATTAGTACGTACATTTTTCAAAGTACTTTAATTTTTGTTATAATTTTTTTTGCAATGTGTTTTACGGCGTGCGAGTTCGAAGCCATTGCATGATGATGCCGATCAGAAAAAATATTCTCGTACCATAATACCAGTAGGTAAACAGCTTCCATACCCGCAACGATCACCAACGTTGAACGAACCAATTAAATGTTCTCGAGAAATTCGCCAAGATCAAAGACGTGATTTTCTTTCAATGTCGCCATATCATCTTTCGTAGCGCAAACAATATACGATAGGAGTTTTCTTGACCATCAGACACCTCCGGTAATTATTAAAGATGCAATCAATCAATGTAAGGTAGATCCGATAGCTCTTTGTGCAGATGACCGCAAAGTTATTAATATCTTCGTAATTAACTTAAGTATTTACAGGGACTATTACCTGTATGACGTATGATGATGATCTGGTTTTTGATAGGTTTTCTTTGCTGCCCTAGCCCGTCCTTACAGCTTTATGCTATTACGGACATGGAGTTATAAGATTGTAGGGAAATTGATGCATTAAAAGACAAAGTATCTTAATACGAGTATGACTACTTATAGATGATTATTCTAAGACTTTAAATGAATTGTGGGAAATAAGAGGATGGACATAACAAATTGTATTAGGTACAATTTTTTGTTCAAGAATGGTTGAAGAAAGTTTAATTTCGGTTAGAGCGATTGCTCGCATAGAACAATCGTTTAAAAACTTATTTTACGAAATTCAAACCCGAAGTGAATGTAATGGGGTTGTATACATTTTCACTAAATTCATGATTTCCCTTTGGTCTGATGAGGTGTCACATTGATTTTTACTTCTATAGGCTTTTTATCTAACCACTTAAAAACTTATTACAGGATTTTTGGTGAGCAACTCCCAAGAAAGTGTTTCATACGTTCCACGAAGATATGAACAAAGTTCGAGTCATCTACTCGGGCTAAAAACCGATATTTTCGATATTCATTTCAATGTTCGTGTAAAGAACTACTGATGAATGTTGTCAGCTGTTTAAGGAACAATTCTATAGGTACAACCTATCTAAAAAAACTCCTTGTCCCGAAATAACCGACCATATATCTTACACGTGTATGTCACAATTATGTAGTTCAGGTGTGAATTGAACTCCCACTTTAAACTCTTCTCGAATTTTTGTCCGAAAAATTGGTTTCCCCAGAATAAAAGCAGACTTTTACTACTTGTAACCGTCAAATTTTGAAATCGGAACTATTTCGTGCAATATTCTGTTCAGAACAACCAAAATTTAATACAAATCACTCTGCTTTAGTTCATAATAAAGTAGTAAAAAAAACTGATCCTATACTTGCTGAGAATTACCTCACCGATAAAGTCCAAAACTTTGGTAGCCCTTTTTAAGATCATCAACCTTATGATTCGAATTAGTAAGTCATTGAAATGTTTTAAATTTTATATGTATTTAATTAGCTAGGAACAAACCAATTTTGTTTTTAAATAAAACACAGAATAATTGAGATAATTTCCAAACGTTGCTCGTTCGTAAACTTAACCATGATAAAAATGTAAACCTTGACTGACTTTTTGACATTGACAGACCTCTAAAAAAGTTCAAGGGTGCGTTTTTATAAAAATACAAAGTTGTTATGCACCTATTGAAGAACCCTTTACTTAATAATTAAAATATACTCCATTAAAACGTGTTTAACTTTTTGTTCCATGAATAGATGCGATCAAAATCCTGGTACTGTCTAACTTCGAAGGTGCGTTATTGACCAGACTCTTTCAATAAACAAACAAACTTCAACAATACCGAAGCTCCTTTGCTCGTAGTACATACCTTGAAATTGTTGTCCGATAAGTCTTAAGGCCATTGTTACGATTAAATAACTTCCCGATTTAAACTCTAATCGCCTTGAAAGAAAGTTCGTTAATCACAATCGTCAGCAGGCGATCGACAGCCTAAGTGGTGAATTACTCATTGACGACATATGTACATTAATCAGAATAAGAAACAATCATTTTACCAACTTGAACCGGTTCAGAGACCTCCGTAACACATTCAGTAGCCAAATTATGTATGTACCTTGAAACAGTTATATGATGTCATAAATAGTAGCTGATAACACCTGGAATTCTTCACAGAACCTAACTGGCGAGCGTTCGGGCGAAGAAAAAAATTCAGATTGTAACTTGAATCGTAAACGAGATTCGAATCAGCAAGTTGGGCTGATGCCTCGAGGGTAATTATGGTGAACTCGTCGGATATAAAAACGTGAATGTAACGTACGCAAACTCTTCCGAATTAGCTTTTTTCGCAGAAAAACTACGGCTTAAATGATTTTCGGAAATTTCGAGAGGATTAAGTTCATCGGCACTACGCAACTCTTTAGATGTTAATTAAATGAAATCAAGTACGTGCCTAGGGCATACTTTCGCTTGATATTAAAAAAAATCTTTATTGCTCTGACCAATACACCGCAGAGGAGTTCAATAAATATGAGATGTGGATAATACTTCTACACGTACATACATACCTACATATGTGTGAGCCTCGGAGCTCTCCTACTGCTACTACCATAATTTTTTTTTTGAATGATACCTAGTCCCAGTGATTCTAACCCACAACATTAATCTTTATTCACTATCGATGAAAGGACCACCGACAATTCATTTCTGATGACAAACTGGACTGACATAGAAAACACATGCATGAGAAATTTAAAAAATTTAATTGTTTTAAAATCTGAGAACAAATTACAAAAGCTAAAAAAAAAAACAAGAAAGTTATACATTTTTTACGAAGCCTCAGGAGGTAACACTGAATTCGATATCTCATCAGATGTTGGAAAAATATAGGAATTCGTGAAAACATATGCAACCCCCTTGAACCCACCTTTTGGAGTTGAATGCAAAAATTCTGAAATTAGTTTTTAGATATATAGAAAGAAAGTCCGAGGAAGTAACCAATCCGATGTCTTATCACTCCTACGAAATACGACGGAATTCGTGAAAACGTGTTCAACCCATTTATACCCTCTTAGGGGTTGAAAACGGAAAAAAAATTGAAAGGGATAATTAAAGAAGTGAAGAAGTGAAAAGTTATTCGATACCTCATCAGACCTAAGGGATGCGACTGAATTCGTGAAAATATATACAGCACCATTACACAACGTTGGAGTCGAGTTTCAAGCAATTTTGAACAAAAATACTAGTGGATAAAATTTAACAAAAAGAATTCCCCATTAATATTGATACTGTATTAAAAAAAAAATTATAATAATTGTCGCGTAAATAAAAAAGTTATAAGGAAGGAAGGGGTGGTGTCATTTTGCGCCACCCAGTAGGTACTTCGAAGACAGTAGATGTATTAAAGCGAAGATGATGATAAAAAAAAGGTCAGTGGACCAAATAGAACATGATGCCCAAACGGAAATGAAAATGACAGCGAACTCATACCTTAACTTCAGTTTTGGGAACGCTCTTCTGAACTAGTTCGTTTCTACACAAACTTACTATGTAGCACTCTCTATGCCAACAATGTCTTTTTTTACTTTGTTGCATTCTCTATTCCAACCATGAATGACTATTTTATGCTATGTATAATATGAAGTTATTAGTGAGAGCAATTAAAGTCCAAGGACTTTATTATCACCTCATAGGCTACTAAATTATTCCAAATTGCCTTGTTTGCATGAAAGATATCCTTACTGTACTCCTACTACACATAATAATCCTTGTACATTTAATACAGCAATTATCTCTTCAATGGTAACTTAAGACCCTGGATTGTCCGTTTTACTTTATTTGCATTACAGATCCTCTGACAGTAGTACATGAAATCTTTTAAAATGAATTGTCTTCAACAATTTGACCGAATGATTTTTTTGGCCGGTAAATTGTTGGCATTGTGTGGAATAGAGACATTGAAACCAAATTATAAACCGAATTTGACAACTTACTTCGTTGTGCTTCTTACTATCGATTATCATATGTCCGGTCTTAGTACAGTCTTTTGTTATCATAAAAACAATTATATTTACATTCTTCGGTGCTTGTGTTGTTTTGCGCATGGTCCAGCAGTAAGTATTTTCCAACTAGACTATCACGGAAGTTCCAAATATTAATCATATTTTTAAATATATTAGTGTATTATAAAATTGTTCACCGTGCTAAGATATCAGCGTTTCCTGAGCTCTTCGATTTTATTTCTAAGGAGTGTTTACGAGAAAAATTTAAACAGTGGACCTGAAAGACTTCGAACTCTTAACACTTGTATAAATTATATAATGACATGTGCAAGAATCGGAGTTGTATCCTCGATATTAGCATTTTTAATTTTTACAAGTTACCCGGTATATTCTTATTTATTGCTGAACAGAAAGGAGCTAATGTTCGAGATCATACATTACAAAATTAATCCGTCAACTGATTTCGGCTACTGGATGAATATGATTATTCAAAGTGTTGAAGTATCAATAGGGTTCGTGGGAAATATTGCGATCGATAGCACGTTTGCAATTTTCATTGTGCATTTTTCTTTGCTGACGGGACTTCTGAAAACTGCCCTGGATGAAATCGAGGAGTCGATCGTGGAAAAATTGCTACGAAATTTTCTCGAAATGCACCAAGATGCGATCAATTATATGGAAGTGTGCGAAAAGATATTCAATAAAGTAATATTTTGTCAACTTGCATCATCATCTTTGTCCATGACGCTTTGTCTGTTTACCCTGGTGACGGTAACTATATGAGATTTTTATATTTCTGATTTTATGTAGTTTTGTAATGTATAAGCTTCTTTTAAAGTAGTAAGGTAGAAGTAATTGCATTATTTGTATCAGTAAAATAGGAATATTCCGAGGATAGGTTTCTTCAGTGATCACAGAACGGAAACTGTAAGAAAACGCCGTTTAATGTAATCAGAATCCTTCCAGCTCCGATGTACATAAATACTGTTTTAGCTTTGTAATTTTTTTCCATTGCGAGTGATAACCTTATAATTAATACTGGCACTAACGAGTTGGTGGCTCACATTTTATTTAAATCCAAGCAGAATTTTCGTATATTACTCTATTGTTTGTTATTAAACTGGGCTTCTATAAATTAATTTTATAACAAATACTTAACATCTTGGTATAAAGTTAATATTCTTAAACGTGTTTTATAATTTCAGACTGATTGGGTTGGAGGATACGGGTTACTAATTTACTCTTTTGGTCAGATACTAATTTACTGTTCGTTGGGTACATTTCTAGAATTTATGGTATTTAAAATATTTAATTTGTACCTTTCAATATAAAAATTCAAAGCATTTTTCAATTTCAGAACGATGGTCTCATTAGAGATATTTACAATTTTCCGTGGTATTTACTTTCGGGAAAAAATCAAAAATTATTTTTTCTCGCACTACTTAAGTCTCAGAAATCCAAAACTTTAACAGTAGCTGGTGTCGCACCGTTAAATGTTACAACTGCAACTGCGGTGGGTATTTTTGTACTTACTTTTTTGTTATTCAATTTTCTTTATTCACAGATTATGAAGTCGATCTACTCCTATCTGATGGTCCTTCTTAACTCTGTTGAATGAAAGTTCAGCTTAATCATATGAAATGATAAACTTTATCATTATATTGAATATTAGAGTTTTTGCTTGGCACGACGATAAATTTAGTTTAGTTGTAAACGTTTAGTAAATATTTTCCTGCAGCTTTGCAATTTATTTTGCTCTTGATTCAGCGCAATTATCAAAGGATCACACACGATATGATTTAATGTTTTGATTAGTAACTGGCAATTGTTATATATGTTAAATAGAGAAAAAAACAAAATAAAAAATGTTTTAAGTGCGTTATAATCAGAAAAAATTTAATTTGTTTCTTGGCGAAACTTTATTATTTGTGGATCGAAGTTCAGGAGCGGTCAAAGTCGTATATCATCAGATGTTTCGAAATTACGAGGTTTCTTAGAAAGATAGGTTTGTTCTTAAAAAAAAATTATTTTAAATAAAGATCTTTATTTTAAGGGTGGGGTTTTGTTATTTTGGTGAAAAAAGCCATATTTTCATGCATTTTTTTTTTTCAATTCAAACGTAATACTGGTTTATTTCATTTCATTTTTATACATCTGAACTATAATAATAAAAAAATTCATTTAAAATATTTATAAATAAGCCGTTGGCAGCCTCGAAAAAAAAGTTGTTTTGCGGTGTGCGCTACAACTCGTGAATGGATCATCAGAAACAAAAAAATCTGCCAACAGTCTGGGCGCAACTTTATTATTTTTCCGGCAGAAGTTCAGAACGCGTTCAATTCGGGGATGCGGTGTATGTTACTATGTGACTGAAAACCTAACAAAAAGTTCGGGAAGTGGTTAGAAAAGGGTGTAACAAATGAATTAAATAATTGGGTCATATTCCGGGATGCGGTCTAGAGGTTGAAAAAAACAAAACTTAAAAATAGGTGGTTATTAAACAAGCCTGGGGAAGTGAAAAGATATTCGATATCTGATCAGACCTTTGAAACATGGTGGAATTCATGAAAAAGTATACAACCACTTTACACCTTCTTAATGGTCGAATTTCAAAAAATCTTGAAAACTTATTTTAGGTATTCATATGAAGAATCCGTAGAATAAAAATGAATTCAATATTTCGAAAGACCTAGTAGATATGACGAAAATCGTGAAAATATATGCATTTTATATACTGAAATTTTTTTCTGCCCCCCCTTCTGAACGTCAATGAATACTCAAATTTTTTTTTATCAGAATTACTTTTCTAGTTCATTTACATATACGTGCCGAGTTTCAACTTTCTAGCATAAGCCGTTCAAAAGTTAGGAAAAACACCCCTCACCCTCGCACCATGCTACCCCTAAAAAAAAATTTATTTTTCCACTATGCCACTAACATAGTTCTATCTAAATACGAAGTTAAAGGCTTATATCATGACAAGTTCTTAAGATATAAACATCGGAACTTTTTCCTTCTCACCCTTCTCCACCCTGACCCTCTACACCCCACCCCCACCTTTAAATTTATTTTTCCCTACTAGGGTTCTATTGGGCCTAGTTCTAGTTAAAATTTGAACTATCTATCTTACACTGTTATTGAGATATGAAAAATGATATTTTTGAAAAATTCTTATCCCCCCCCACTTCTATGCTCCCCGCCCCCTTCAAAGATTTTACTTTGAGCAATCTTTATTTATCAAGCTTTATACCCAAACCGAATTTTGTTTTTCTGGTGCAATTGGTTTCTGAGATATCGTAATCTTTACTATTTAAACCCCCACTCCCGCACGCTACTACCCCCACCAAAAAATCTTGTTTCAATCTACTCTCCTAGTATAACTACAGATATTTGTTAAGTTTTAATTGCTTGCCGTTAACGGTTTAAGAGATATGGATTTTAGAATGTGTCGATCTCGGCATTTTTGCGTTTCGGACGCATTATTTCCCCCTCCACTCCCACACCCCTTCACCCATATCAGCGATTTTTTTGCAAATGGGTCCACTATCAAAGGTCTATAGAAATTCTAAGTTTCAGCCTCCTACCATAAGCGGTTGCTGAGATCTAGAAACCAAAATTTTTCGACTAAAACGATTCCCCCACCTTCCCCCTCGCACCATCACCCCTGAAAAAATTCTCACTTCAAGGGGTCTACCATGTCTATTCAGAAAAAATCAATTTATAAGCTCATAGGGTTTGGGAACTATAATTCCTCAAACGAGTTTGCGTACGGCGTACGACGCACAGACGGACTGAAAATTTTTATTGCTTTTTTGGCGTTATTAGTCATAAAACGTATAAAAAAAAATTTTCTGGGTAGCAAATTTTTTTTTTTAAAAGTCGATAACAATACTTTATTATTAAAATAATAAAGTAAAACAAGAAAGTTATAAATTTTTTACGAAGCATCAAGAGGTACAACTAAATTCGATATCTCATCAGAACAAGGAAATATGTAGAAATTTGTGAAAATATATCCAACCCACTTGCATCCACTTTGGGGTTGAATATGCAAAAATCCTGAAATGAGTTTTTAGATACATATATAGAAAGAAAGCCCGAGGAAGTGGAAACCAATCCGATGTCTTATCACTCCTAAGAGATATGACGAAATTCGTGAAAACGTGTTCAACCCTCTTAAGGGTTGAAAAAGGAAAAAACTTGAAAGGGAGTTTTAGCTGATAATTCAACAAGCCCGTGAAAATGAAAAGTTATTCGATATCTCATCAGACCTAAGGGATACGACTGAATTCGTGAATTTACATACATACATTACACAACCTTGGGGTTGAATAACAAAGAAATCTGATAAATTTTTCTAGGGGATAAAAATGAATTCAATACTTGAAACACCTGAAATTTTGCGAAAAGTTATGAAAAATGTTTTGGAAAGAGCACTAAAATGCGAAGCAGAAAATGGCCCGCACTTGCAAGATATGTATAATTTTTTATAATTAAGCCAAAAGAACTCCCCATTAATATACCTACTGTATTTAAAAAAAAATTATAATAATTATCGCGTAAATAAAAAAGTTATAAGGAATTCAAATGGGTGGTGTCATTTCGCGCCACCCAGTACTTCGAAGACCGTAGATGTATTATAGTAGTAGTAGGAGAAGATGATGATAAAAAAAAGGTCAGTGGACCTAATAGATCATGATGACCAAAACGGCAATGAAAAACGAACTAGGAGCAGACCTGAAAGCGAACTAATAGGTACCTTCACTTAAGTTTTGGGAACGCTCTTCTGAACAAGTTCGTTTCTACACAAACTTACTTTGTTACTATGTCTGTTTTTACTTTGTTGCATTCTCTATTCCAACAATGACAGTTTCTTCTCTGTTGCTTTCTCTGTGCCAACAATGACTGACTGTTTTATGTTATAATATGAAGTAATTAGTGAGAGCAATTAAAGTTCAAGCACTTTATTATCACCTAATAGGCTACTAAATTATTCCAAATTGCCTTTTTTGCATGAAAGATATCCTTACTGTACTCCTACTACACATAATAATCCTTATACATTTAATACAGCAATTATCTTTTCAACGGAAACTTAAACCCCGGGATTGTCCGTTGTACTTTAGTTGTATTACAGATCCTCTGACAGTAGTACATGAAATCTTTTAAAATGAACTGCCTTCAACAGTTTGACCGAATGATTTTTTTGGCCGGTAAATTGTTGGCATTGTGTGGAATAGAGACATTGAAACCAAATTATAAACCGAATTTTATAACATATTTCATTATGCTTCTTAGTATCGATTTTCATATGTCCGGTTTTAGTACAATCTTTCGTTACCATAAAAACAATTATATTTACATTCTTCGGTGCTTGTGTTGTTTGGCGCATGGTCTACCAGTAAGTATTTTCCAACTAGACAATCACAACTACCAAATATTAATCATACTATTAACTTTATTAGTCTCTTTTGAAAACGATCTGCATGCTAAGATATCAGCGTTTCCTGAGCTCTTCGATCTTATTTCTAAGGAGTACTTACGAAAAAAATTTAAACTGTGGACCTGAAAGACTTCGAAGTCTTACCACTTGTTTAAATTACTTAAAGACATGTGCAAGGATTGCAGTTGTATCATTTATATTGGCATTTATAATGTTCACAAGTTACCCGGTATATTCTTATTTAGCTCTGAATAGAAAGGAGCTCATATTCGAGGTCATACATTACAAATTTGATCCGTCAACTGATTTTGGATACGGAATGAATGTGATTATTCAATGTATTGAAGCATCATTAGCGTTTATGGGAAATTGTGGAGCCGATAGCACGTTTACAATTTTAATTGTACATTTTTCTTTGCTGACTGGACTTCTGAAAGCTGCCCTGGATGAAATCGAAGAATCGATCGTGGGAAACCCGAAGGTTGTGGACAAATTGCTGCGAAATTTTCTCGAAATGCACCAAGATGCGATCAATTATATTGAAATGTGCGAAAAGATATATAATAAGATAATATTTTGTCAACTAGGAGCATCAGCTTTTTCCATGGCGCTTTGTCTGTTTTCCCTGGTGACGGTAACTACATGACATTTTTATATTTGTGATTTTACGTAATGTTTTAGTGCATAAGTTCGTTTTAAAGTAGTAAGGTAGAAATAATTGAATTACAAATAATCAGTACAATAGGTTTATTTCGAGGAAGGGTCTCTTCAGTTATCACGGAACTGACTGTACGGAAGCGACGTTTAATATATCCAGAATCCTTCCAACTCTAATGTAAATAGTACTGTTGCAGCTTCGTAGTTTTTTTCTATTGCTAGTGATAACTTTATAACTAATATTGACTAGTATTTGACTCTACAACCTTTTTATGAGTACATTGTTGTACTTTGGCACTAACTCTATTGTTAATATCAAACTGGGCTTCTATACATTAATTTTTATATTTCTTATCATCTTTGTGTAAAGTTAATATTCTTAAACGTGTTTGATAATTTCAGACTGATTGGGTTGGTGGATACGGCTTACTAGTTTACTCTTTTGGTCAGATACTAGTTTATTGTTTGTTGGGCTCATTTCTAGAATTTATGGTATTTAAAATATTTAATTTGTACCTTTCAATATAAAACTTCAAATCGTTTTTCAATTTCAGAACGATGGTCTCATTAGAGATATTTACAATTTTCCTTGGCATTTACTTACGATAAAGAATCAAAAATTAATTCTACTCGCACTACTTAAATCTCAGAATTCGAAAACTTTAACAGTAGCTGGTATCGCACCGTTAAATGTTACAACTGCAACTGCGGTGAGTGATTTACTTTATTATTTTAATAATAAAGTATTGTTCTCGATTTTTTTTTATGAATTGACATGGTGGACCCCTTGAAGTTAGAATTTTTTGAGGAGTTAGGGTGTGAGGGGGAAGGTGGGGAAAGCGTTTTAGACGAAAAATTTTGGTTTCTAGATCTCAGCAACCGCTTATGGTAGGAGGCTGAAAATGAATTTCTATAAAGCTTTGATAGTGGACCCATTTGCAAAAAAAATTATGATATGGGTGAAGGGGTGTGCGAGTGGAGGGGGAAGTAATGCTTCCGAAACGCAAAAAAGTGGAGATCGACACTTTCTAAAAGCCATTTCTCCTAAACCGTTAATGACAAGTAATTAAAACTTAACAAATATTTGTAGTTATATTAGGAGAGTAGATCGAAATAAACATTTTGGGTGGGGGTAGACGCGTACGGGAGTGGGGGATGAAAAACTTTTGATTACGATATCTCACAAACCAATTGCACCAGAAAAACAAAATTTGGTTTGGGTATAAAGCTTAATAAAAGATTGCTTAAAGTAAAATTTTTGAAAGAGGAGTTGGAGCACGGAAGTGGAGGGGATAAGAATTTTTCAAAAATAACACGTTTCATATCTCAATAACAGTGTAAGATAGATGCTTTAAATTTTTAACAGAAGTAAGCCTAATAAAATCCTTGTAGGGAAAAAAATTGGAGGTGAGGGTGTAGAGGGTGAGGGTGGGGAAGGGTAAGAAGGAAAAAGTTCCGATGTTTATATCTATAATGATGGAAAGCTGAAACTTGGTATTTAGATAGAACTATAGTAGTGGCATGGTGGAAAAAGAATTTTTTTTAGGGGTAGTATGGTACGGGGGGGGGGGGGGGCAGTGTGACCCCAAGTGCTACGATGGTAGCAAAATGCTACTATCGAAAATTTTTTGCTACTATGTTACTACATGACTAAATTTGCTACCCTAGTAAAATTAGCCGTAATAACGCCAAAAATATAATACATACTATCAAATGAGTCCGTCCAGTTGCAAAACCAGCTATATTTATTTCAACAAAATTGTGGCAAAATGGCAATAATTGATTATGCAGCTTCTAGGCCAAATATCCATATGCTTTTTTTAAAAATAAAAAATCGCACAAAATATTCTTTTTTGGAATGGAATAAAATTTGATTAAATGTTTGTTGTTTTCCGGCGTCAGTGGAGTGACCACACGAAATCCCCAACTGTTGATTAGTCGCTGTTCCTTATCACCTTCAGTGGATAGGCCAGTTTTTATAAGACTGTGTTGAACTAGGTATGAAGGAGCTGTTTCGTCATCGGATGGCATAGACTCGTCAAAGGGTTTATCATGCCTACTATCCGAAACACCCTTACATCCAGTGGTATTGCTTAGGATTATTCTATATAGGTGATGTTGAAATCAATTTCATTATTGCAAATTATGTTGGACCAAATTACTTGCCATCGCAACCATAACTAAAGGTAGGTGGCATTGAGGATCGCCCAATATTTAAACCAATTTGATGGAATTTTTGGTTGTTCGCTAGGATATATTAAGCTTGAAGCTAAAGGCGCGACATCGAATCCCACCAACAGCGGGATTTAACATTTTTCTTCTCCTCACAGCCTTGAAGCACAAACGTACAACGGAAAAACTCAAATCAATGATTGTGCAAGGTTATATTAACTATGAGCTGTTCGATTTTATAAGATTCAAGGATACTATTATACCATTACCAAACTATAACAAATACTGTATTATTAAAATAATAAAGTAAAAAGTGTATTAAAATAGTCTAAAACAGTGTTGTATCAAGAAAAATAAGAAAATATATGTCTGGTTTTGCACCCAAACAAGTGTCATTGCGTTAAGTAAAAATATGGCTGGTTTTGGAACTGATAATATAGGTCAGCTTTCGAAACCAAACTCAAAGAAACATGGCTGGTTTTGCCACTAACTGGGGTTTTAAAAACTAAGTTTTAAATGCTAAGGACTGCTTTTTAGTAAGTATGTACATATGTAAGCTCAATTTAGTTTTAAAATTGTAGCCCGAGACGAGACGAATCCTGGGATACCAAAACTTTAAAATCAAAAAAATAGTCGAAGGGCAAAATTTGCATTTTGTGTGAATTTTGATTTTCCTAACCAAATTACACGCTTTAAAATATAATTTTGTCTTTAAACATTTTAAATTTGTAGTGGATATACAGTGTTATAAGTAACAGATAAGCATGTAATGACGTAACTGTTCCATTTACTTAAAAGTAGTATTAAAAAATATTTTTGCTACCCAAGCCAAGAGTTGCTACCCAAATTTGTTACCCTGAGAAATATCAAAACGGTCACACTGGTGGGGGGTGTTTTTTCTAACTTTTGAACGGCTTATGCTAGAAAGTTGAAACTCGGTACGTATATATAAATTAACTAGGAAAGTAATTATGATAAAAAAATCGAATATTCATTGGCGTTGGAGGGGGGGGGGGCAAAAAAATTATCAGTAAAAATAAAATGCATATATTTTCACGATTTTCGTCATATTTACTAGGTCTTTCAAAATATTGAATTCATTTTAATGCTAAGGATTCTTCATATGAATACCTAGAAAGATTTTTTGAAATTCGACCCCTAAAGGGGTGTAAAGTGGTTGTATGCTTTTTCATAAATTCCACCATATCTCTCAGGTCTGTTCAGATATCGAATATCTTTTCACTTCCACGGGCTTGGTTAATAATCACCTAACTTTTTGTTAGGTTTTCAGTGACATATCTAGTAACATACACCGCATCCCCGAATTAAACACGTTCCGAACTACTGCCGGAAAAATAATAAAGTTGCACCCAGACTGTTGGCAGATTTTTTTTACATACTTTATTGTTATAATATTTTTTCTATTCACAGATTATGAAGTCAATCTACTCCTATCTGATGATCCTTCTTAACTTTGTTGAATGAAAGCCCAGCTTAATCATATGAAATGATAAACTATATTGTTATATTGAATATTAGAGTTTTTGCTTGGCACAACGATAAATTTAGTTTAGTTGTAAACGTTTAGTAAATATTTTCCTGCAGCTTTGCAATTTATTTTGCTCTTGATTCAGCTCAATTATCAAAGGATCACACACAATATGATTTAATGTTTTGATTAGTAACTGGCAATTGTTATATATGTTAAATAGAGAAAAAACAAAATAAAAAATGTTTTAAGTGCGTTATAATCAGAAAAAAATTAATTTGTTTCTTGGCGAAACTTTATTATTTGTGGGTCGAAGTTCAGGAGCGGTCAAAGTCGTATATCATCAGATGTTTCGAAATTATGAGGTTTCTTAGAAAGATAGGTGTGTTCTTAAAAAAAAATTATTTAAAATAAAGATCTTTATTTTAAGGGTGGGGTTTTGTTATTTTGGTGAAAAAAGCCATATTTTCAAGCATTTTTTTTTCAATTCAAACGTAATACTGGTTTATTTCATTTCATTTTTATACATCTGAACTATAATAATAAAAAAATCTGCCAACAGTCTGGGCGCAACTGTATTATTTTTCCAGCAGAATTTCAGAACGCGTTCAATTCGGGGATGCGGTGTATGTTACTATGTGACTGAAAACCTAACAAAAAGTTCGGGAAGTGGTTAGAAAAGGGTGTAACATATGAATTAAATAATTGGGTCATATTCCGGGATGCGGTCTAGGGGTTGAAAAAACAAAACTTAAAAATAGGTGATTATTAAACAAACCTGGGGAAGTAAAAAGATATTCGATATCTGATCAGACCTGAGAAACATGGTGGAATTCATGAAAAAGTATACAACCAGTTTACACCCTCTTCAGGGTCGAATTTTAAAAAATCTTAAAAAAAACATTCTAGGTATTCACATGAAGAATCCGTAGAATAAAAATGAATTCAATATTTCGAAAGACCTAGTAGATATGACGAAAATCGTGAAAATATATGCATTTTATTTTAAACGATATTTTTTTTTGCCCCCCCCCCCCCTTCTGAACGCCAATGAATATTTGAATTTTTTTTTATCAGAATTACTTTTCTAGTTAATTTACATATACGTACCGAGTTTCAACTTCCTAGCATAAGCCGTTCTGAAGTTAGGGAAAACATCCCCCACCATCGTACCATACTACCCCTAAAAAAAAATTATTTTTCCACCATGCCACTACTGTAGCTTTATCTAAATACCAAGTTTCAGCTTCCTATCATTATAGATTCTTAAGATATAAGCATCGGAACTTTTTCCTTCTCACCCTTCCCCACCCTCTACACCCACACCCCCAAACTTTTTTTTCCCCTACTAGGGTTTAATTAGGCCTACTTCTGGTAAAAATTTGAAACATCCATCTTACACTGTTATTGAGATATGAATCGTGTTATTTTTGAAAAATTCTAATCTCTCCCACTTCCGCGCTCCTCCACCCCCTTCAAATATTTTACTTTGAGCAATCTTTATTTATCAAGCTTTATACTCAAACCAAATTTTGTTTTTCTGGTACCATTGGTTTGTGAGATATCGTAATCTTAAGTTTTTCACCCTCCACCCCCGTACGCCACTACCCCACCCAAAAATTTTATTCCAATCTACTCTCCTAGTATAACTACAGATATTTGTTAAGTTTTAATTGCTTCCTATTAATGGTTTAGGAGATATGGATTTTAGAATTTGTCAATCTCGGAATTTTTGCGTTTCGGACGCATTATTTCCCCCTCCACTCCCACACCCCTTCACCCATATCTGTTTTTTTTTTTGCAAATGGGTCCATTATCAAAGCTCTATAGAAATTCTAAGTTTCAGCCTCCTAACACACGCGGTTCCTGAGATCTAGAAACCTAAATTTTTCGTCTAAAACGCTTACCCCGCCTTCCCCCTTACACCTCCTCCCCTGAAAATAATGTCAATTCAAGGGGTCTACCAAGTCTATTCTTAGAAATTTTAGAATTTTAATTTAATAGCTCCACTGGTTTGAGAGCTACGAGCCTTCAAAGATTTTGGGCGGTCGACGTACGGCGTACAGACGGTGTGAAAATTTTTATTGCTTTTTTCGCGTCTACTAGTCATGAAACGTGGAAAAAAAATTTTGAGGGCAATTTTTTTTTTTTTAAAATCGATAACAATACTGTATTATAAATAATACAGTAAAATTCATTTAAAATATTTATAAATAAGCCGTTGGCAGCCTCGAAAAAAAAGTTGTTTTGCGGTGTGCGCTACAACTCGTGAATGGATCATCAGAAACAAAAAATCGAAATGCGTTTATCAGTTGAGACATCTTTCGAGGTAACACGGCCGTTTTTTACTTTATTATTCATAATACAGTATTGTTATTGATTTTCAAAAAAAAAAAATTTGCTGCCCCCAAAATTTTTTTGTGTACATTTCATGACTAGTAGACACGAAAAAATCAATAAAAATTTTCACTCCGTCTGTCCGCCGTACGCCGTACGTCGACCGCCAAAATCCTTTGAAGGCTCGTAGCTCTCAAACCAGTGGAGAAATTAAATAAAAAAAAATTCTAGGAATAGACTGGGTAGACTCCTTTAATTGACATTATTTTCAAGGGTGGGGTGTGAGGGGGAGGTGGGGGAAACATTTTAGACGAAAAATTTTGGTTTCTAAGTCTCAGCAACCGCTTATGTTAGGAGACTGAAACTTGGAATTTCTATAAAGCTTTGATAGTGGACCCATTTGCAAAAAAATTGATGATATGAGTGAAGGGGTGTGGGAGTAGAGGGGAAAGCAATGCGTCCGAAACGCAAAAAAGTCGAGATCGACACATTCTAAATTCCATATCTCCTAAACCGTTAATAGCAAGCAATTAAAACTTAACAAATATCTGTAGTTATACTAGGAGAGTAAATTGAAACAAAATTTTTGGGTGGGGGTAGTGGCGTACGGGGGTGGGGGTTGAAATACTTAACATTACTATATCTCCCAAACCAGTGGCACCAGAAAAACAAAATTCGGTTTGGATATAAAGCTTGATAAATAAAGATTGCTCAAAGTAAAATCTTTGAAGGGGGCGGGGGACTACGTAAGTGGAGGGGATAAGAATTTTTCAAAAATAACACGTTTCATATCTCAATAACAGTGTAAGATGGATGCTTCAAAATTTTTACCAGAAGTAGGCCTAATAGAACCCTAGTAGGGAAAAATTTGGTGGTGTGGGTGAGGGTGGGGAAGGGTGAGAAAGAAAAAGTTCCGATGTTTATATCTTAAGAATCTATAATGATAGGAAGCTGAAACTTGATATTTAGATAGAACTATGATAGAACTATAGTAGTGGCATGCTGGAAAAAAAAATTTTTTAGGGGTAGTATGGTACGGTGGTGGGGAGTGTTTTTCCTAACTTTAGAACGGCTTATACTAGGAAGATGAAACTCGGTGCGTATATGTAAATTAACTAGAAAAGTAATTCTGATAAAAAAAAAATTGGAATATTCATTGGCGTTCAGAAGAGGGGGGGGGGGGCAAAAAAAATATCAGTTTATATAAAATGCATATATTTTCACGATTTTCGTCATATCTACTAGGTCTTTCGAAATATTGAATTCATTTTTATTCTACGGATTCTTCATATGAATACCTAAAATAAGTTTTCAAGATTTTTTGAAATTCGTGTAAAGTGGTTGTATACTTTTTCATGAATTCCACCATGTTTCAAAGGTCTGATCAGATATCGAATATCTTTTCACTTCCCCAGGCTTGTTTAATAACCACCTATTTTTAAGTTTTGTTTTTTTCAACCTCTAGACCGCATCCCGGAATATGACCCAATTATTTAATTCATATGTTACACCCTTTTCTAACCACTTCCCGAACTTTTTGTTAGGTTTTCAGTCACATAGTAACATACACCGCATCCCCGAATTGAACGCGTTCTGAACTTCTGCCGGAAAAATAATAAAGTTGCGAGATTTTGTTTTTTTTTTATCGATTTTTTTTAATTTTTGGTAGCAATGTCAAAAACCCGATTTTCACTAAAAAACTCGTCAAATTTTTTATTGTAAAATAAAAAATAATGATAAGACAAACAAAAAACTCGACGGCGTTACCTGCTGATTTATGTGTAGAAAATAGTGTTAAAAATTTCAAAATAATCGGTGTATTAGATCTTAAGTTACAGCGCACACCGACTTCAAAAATGACAAGTTTCAGAAAAACGCTTTAAAGTTTTGCACGCTAGGCGTCACATACGATTGCGTACAGCTCTAAAGTACTCAGAACTTCGTTAATTTTGCTCCGATCGACTTGAAGTTTGGACACAACATTCTTGCAATGTTATACATACATTCATTCAAAAATATGCCAAAAAAAAAATTTAAAAACCTTACTCCTCCTTTAAGGCTGCGTTTCAGATTACAAATCTATGACAAATTTTGTCGCATGTCGCATGTCGTTCAAAGGTTTCTCGAAAATTTCAGTTCAACGTCTTTCACCTTCTGTCATTAGTGCGAAATATCTTCGATACCCAGAACTGTCGCTTCGGATTTTCTTTTATTTTCACTAATAGAAGCAATTTTAACATTTTTTTTAAATATTTTTTTACTGTTTTGTTATTTTTCCAGCCATTTCACTTTTTTTGACAACTGACATAACCAATTTACGCAAAGGTGTGACACAAGTAATGTCACAAATGTAAACTCAAATGTAAACTGTGATACATTTTTGTCGTGACAAATTTTTGTCACATAAAATTGTCGCATATAGAAACCCACGTAAAGGGTTTGGGAGTTAGGAGCCTTCAAATGATTTTGCATACACCGGTAGAAGTACGGCGTACGGCGTGGCGGACAGACGGACTGCAATTTTTTATTGCTTTTTCGTGTCTACTATTCATGAAACGTGTAAAAAAAAAATTTCAGCGTAACAAATTTTTTTTTTAAAAAATCGCTAACAATACTGTATTGTTAAAGTAGTAAAGTAAAATGAGATGGTTAACCAGTTCTTCTGTCTTGGACTGATAAATGTTCTAAAATGGCATATGAAGCAGACAATTTGTCTGCAACTTTTTCAGGAGAAAAATTCGTATTTCACGAATAATTAGACTAGAATAGAGCTAAATGTACAGCGATATAATATGAAGTAATAAGTGAGAGCAATTAAAGTTAAAGGACTTTATTATCACCTCATAGGCTACTAAATTATTCCAAATTGCCTTTTTTGCATGAATTATATCCTTACTGTACTCCTACTACACATACAAATCCTTACACATTTAATACAGCAATTATCTCTTCAACGGAAACTTAAACCCCGGGATTGTCCGTTTTACTTCAGTTGTGTTATAGATCCTCTGACAGTAGTACATAAAATCTTTTAAAATGAATTGTCTTCAACAATTTGACCGAATGATCTTTTTCGCCTGTAAATTGTTAGCATTGTGTGGAGTAGAGACATTGAAACCAAATTGTAAACCGAATTTGAGAACTTGCTTCGTTGTGCTTCTTTGTATCGATTTTCATATATCTGGTTTTAGTACAGTCTTTCGTTACCATAAAAACAATTATATTTACATTCTTCGGTGCTTGTGTTGTTTTGCGCATGGTCCACCAGTAAGTATTTTCCAACCAGGCAATCACAACTACCAAATATTAATCATACTATTAACTTTATTAGTCTCTTTTGAAAACGATCTGCATGCTAAGATATCAGCGTTTCCTGAGCTCTTCGATCTTATTTCTAAGGAGTGTTTACGAAAAAAATTTAAACTGTGGACCTGAAAGACTTCGAAGTCTTACCACTTGTTTAAATTACTTAAAGACATGTGCAAGGATTGCAGTTGTATCATTTATATTGGCATTTATAATGTTCACAAGTTACCCGGTATATTCTTATTTAGTTTTGAATAAAAAGGAGCTAATATGCGAGGTCATACATTACAAATTTAATCCGTCAACTGATTTCGGCTACGGGATGAATATGATTATTCAATGTTTTGAAGCATCATTTGCGTTTATGGGAAATTGTGTTTCCGATGGCATGTTTACAATTTTAATTGTGCATTTTTCTTTGCTGACGGGACTTCTGAAAAATGCCCTGGATGAAATCGAGGAGTCGATCGCGGAAAACCCAATGGTTGTGGACAAATTGCTGCGAAATTTTCTCGTAATGCACCAAGATGCGATAAATTATATTGAAGTGTGCGAAAAGATGTTTAATAAGATAATATTTTGTCAACTAGCAGCATCATCTGTTTCCATGGCGTTTGGTCTGTTTTCCCTGGTGACGGTAACTAACATATATGAAATTTTTATATCTGTGATTTTACGTAATGTTCTAATGCATAAGTTCGTTTTAAAGTAAAAAACTAGAAGTAATTGCATTTTTTGACATTATTAGAATATGAATATTTCGAGGATAGAATGGAGACTGTATGAAAACGACATTTATATTCAGAATCCTTCCAGCTATGACGTAAATACTGTTGCAGCTTCGTAATTTTTTTCTATCGCGAGTGATAGCTTTATAGTTAATATTAACTAGTATTTGACTCTACGACCTTTTCATTTTTCAATTGTACATTTTTGTACTTTAGCACTAACTCTATTGTCAATAACAAACTGGGACTAATTTTATAACAAAAACTTTACATCTATGTATAAAGTTAATATTCTTAAAGGTGTTGGATAATTTCAGACTGATTGGGTTGGAGGATACGGGTTAATACTTTACTCGTTTGGTCAGATACTAATTTATTGTTCGTTGGGCTCATTTCTAGAATTTATGGTATTTAAAATATTTAATTGGTACCTTTCAATATAAAACTTCAAATCGTTTTTCAATTTCAGAACGATGGTCTCATTAGAGATATTTACAATTTTCCTTGGCATCTACTTACGATAAAGAATCAAAAATTCATTCTTCTCGCACTACTTAAGTCTCAGAAATCGAAAACATTAACAGTAGCTGGTATCGCACCGTTAAATGTTACAACTGCAACTGCGGTGGGTAATTTTTGTACTTACTTTTTTGTTATAAAATTTTCTTTATTCACAGATTATGAAGTCGATCTACTCCTATTTGATGATCCTTCTTAATTTTGTTGAATGAAAGCCCAGCTTAATCACATGAAGTGATAAACTATATCATTATATCGAATCTTTTTATTTTTGCTTGGCACGACGGTAAATGATGTTTTTTGTGACTGTGTAGTAAATATATTCCTTCAGCTTAGCAATTTATTTTGCTCTTAATTCAGCTTTATTATTAAAAGATCACACACAATAAGATTTAAAGTTTAGCAATTGTTATGTATGTTAAATAGAAACAAAACAAAATAAAAAATGTTTTTAGTATTGTCAAAAAAATCGTTTGGGCGAAACTTTATTATTTTCAGGTCAAAGTTCAGTAGTGGTCAAAGTCGAAGTCGAAGTTTTCTTGGCTAGTTAGTTAGTTTTGTTTTTAAAAAAATATATTTAAAATAGAGATTCTTATCCGATTAAACATTGGAAAAGGCCATGTTGACTATTCAAATTTCGGTATGTTATCTACACTAAAAGCCCATAGAAGTAAAAACGAATTTGCTGCCTTATCTGAATTAAGAGATGTTACGAATTGGGGTTTGAGTTTCGGAAAATTGTTCAACAGGTTCTTAGACGATTTCATAAAAAGCAACTTAATATCTCATGAGACACGAGGAACTTTGAAAAATTTGTGAAATGTAGACACATCCTTTACACATCCTTGGTTTTGAAATTCAAAAAAACGTAAAATTTGTTTTTAGGTTATTACATTAAATGTAGTAGATACCAATTTTATATCTCATAAGAACTGAGAGATGGCAAAAGTTGTGAAAACATGAACTCGGGGACTGGGGAATTCAATAACAATTTAAAAATAGGCTTGTAGGCGATTATATAAAAAGCTTGTGAAAGTTTAAAGCCCTGCCCCCATATAAAAATTTGTTTCTAATCTGTTCTCCCAGTGACAGATATTCGTTAATTGTTGATTTTGTGACTTTACCCGTGTAGGACATATAGATTTTGGAATGTCTCGATCTCGGTTTTTTTGCGTTTCGAACGGATTTTTTTTGATCAACTCCCACACCTCTTCACCCATGTTGACAATTTTATGCAAATAGGCCAAAGCTTTATATAAATTCCAAATTTCAGTCTCCTAGCATAAGCTATTCCTGAGATGCAGAAACCAGATCCACCCCGCTCCTCTACCCTCGCACACCACCCCACAGAATTGGGACTCTTCAAGCAGCCTGCCCAGTCTATTCATAAAAAAATTAAAATTTAATTTCTCAAAGCATTTGAGAGCCACGAGCTGTGAAACGATTATGCGTACGGTGGACAGACGGACTAAAATCTTTTTTTGCTTTTTTCGTGTCTACTACATAGTCATGAAACGTGGAAAAAAAAATATTTTTTTGTAAGCAAATAATAAAGTAATAGATCAGAGTAAATTAGAATATAATTGCGTTGAACAGAAATAGGGTAATAAAAGTTCTTTGCCAATGAACTTGCATTTCATTCTTTATTTGTTGGAGTATCGTTCAATTCGAGCGTTCCAAATGGCTCCAGAAAATTACACTGCAATTAATAAGCCATCAGTTAAACCGATTACACGACAAAGAATGATTCTTCAGGTTTATTTCAAAGACTGTCCGATTCAATTTAAAAGCGGAAAATTATTAGGAATTCAATGTCAAGGAACTGGCGAGTTGTTCTGAGTCCATTTATTACCACGTATAACATTGAGCGTTTGCAAGGCATTCTTTTCATAAATCCGCACATAATCCCTTCGAGCGAAATTAAAAGAGACGATATTTCACGATTACCACCTCAGGTAACTACGATACACAGTTTTTTTTTCTACTCTAAAGAGTAGATTCGTTGCTTGATATTTTTTTGTAGGTTTAGTTTTTATATATTTTATAACAGCCTTAATTTGCTTTAATTATGGGACTATGCGTTTAAATGAGACTTGTTGCTGGCATATTTCCACTTTTATGCTAGAAAGTTAAGAATGAATTTTTTACAATATAATGACTTAATATTGTACTGCACGATATTCTAATTAGAGCAATTACATGTCCATATAAACTCAGATTGTATTTCCTATAGCTGATTGGGTACGAACAGCGCAATATTTTGTGCGTGCTACTCGTGAATGTTTTTAGGAATGGTCAGGAGCAACGATGGTTCCATGAAACCCTAACCGAAGAAACAAAGTCTTTTGTGAACATGTCCTCTAAATTCACTAAGTATATTCTTTGGTGTTGCGTTTTCGTTATCGAAAATTGTAAATGTTTTTCTACTTGAGATGAGACCTTAATAGATGCTTCCTCTTGTGAATGTTCATCCTTTTAGCATAAGCAGTTCTTCTAAAATACTAACTCCAGTCTCACCACCACAAAAGGTACCACTCGTAGGGGTTCACCCAATCTACTCACCTATCAACTTAATATCTTAACGGATCTGTGAGCTATCCACCTTAAAACGATCTTACATACGGCGTCTACGGCGGACAGACAGATTTTATTGCTTTTTTGAAGTTTATTAGTCGTAAATCATCAGATTCATAATTTCAACGGTCAAAATGTTCTTGAGTTATCGTGCAACCGGACGTATGGACAGCCGGAAGTATGAACGGACGGAATGTTTGTATATTAGAAAACATTTGTTTATAATCGAAAGCCAAAATCAAAATTTTACTGGGTTAAATTTAATTCTGGCCGACTGCCTTGGTAGACCAGTTAGTCCACTAGACACCGCTAGGCTATATTTATTATAAATTAATTCATATATAAATAAATACTTTATTATTGAAACTTATAAAGTAAAATTACGCCAAGAAAAAACAGAAAATCACCAATCTCCAGAAATAATACCCAAATGACAAGAAATTCAAAAATAATTGGCCGGGACAACAAACAATACAAAAACTAAATGAATAACAAATCATTCAAAATTACACGAACAACTACGGTTTTTGTATTGGATCCAATCATGCAATATCGAGTAGGTTATCCAATCGTGGAAATATCAACCGTGCCCAAAACCCAGGGCCATCAAAATAGTGTGCCCGCTTCAACGCCAATGTTGTTTTGGGGGTATCTTTTCCGTAAACTCATCCTCGTCCGATTAAATTTCGACATGGACATTATTTTATTTGTGTTAATTTTACGGCTGAATAAAATCGAATTAAATTATTAATTCCGGAAATAGAAGTTTGCTTAATGCGATGCATTTTATCTAGAGGCAACAGGTATGTTTACATGTCGATCGCGAATTATGTTTCGGGCTTTATTACGGACGATGACGCAATGTTTTCATTTCGGATGTCAGACCGTCATCATAACACTAAATGACGAACCATGGTAAATTTTGTGGTAGATGAAAGACAAAATTAAATCAACAAAAATACTAATAATAATCACTACTTAGCGCAATTAAAGCTAATATACTAATATTTTAAAATTTTATTGTCCATTTCATTTTTAATGAACACGGAACTCGTTATATAATGCGCAAAAACAAATTCTTGTTATTTTATAAATTTAATCCTAATTGGCAAGTTTGGTTAACTCATTATGATTAAAATTAAATTAAATTTTCATGGTTTGTCATGTTCAAATTTAAACTCTTTTGAAATCTCAGTACTTATTACAAAGAAATAATTAATGATACATTGAGATTTACGGTGAATATGGAAAAGAATGTGATGAAATCAATTATATCTATCTTTTAACGATTTTCTACATTATTACGTTTACCTAAAAGAGAGCAATGAAACTTCCATGTGCCTCTAAATACCGTATATCTTTTTTTCTGGTCGCAATTCCGTCAAGCATTTCTTGGCCATCATCTTCCTAACTATACCGATTTTCTTTTAAATATAATGCATTTTTTTTCTTTGTATTTGATACTTAATTACTGCATTACTCGTATAAAGTCTTTTTTATTAAATTAAAATCCGCGGTAAGTACTAATATTTGCTATACTAAGGGAAGCCATCTTCTATCTTAACAGTCGATTTGAATTAAATGCAACAATTGCACAGTCCCCATTTGTAAATTTCGGTTTGTAGTGAACGCATGAAGTATTAACATTTTTATTGTCATTCATATATAAAAGTATGAATGCTAAAATAAATTGCAATGCGCATGTTCTGGACACTCTCAGACTGTTGGCAGTTTTTTTAAAAGTGTAGCTTCAATGAACTACCTGTAGTAGACATTTGTGTAAACATTTGAGCGATTTCCAAAATAAACCGTAGATAAAAGGATATACAATTTCACCCTTACTGCATTTGATAACATACTTAATTCTCATAATATACATACATATATGGAATACAATTTATTTTATGAAATGCTCATATTCATGAGTCCTCTCATATTACTTGCTCATGCCAACAGCTTAAATAAGAACTCCCTCTATTCGTTATTTTATATAGAGAATAGTTACATGGAATCGCTTGTAAGATTTGGTACTGTTGTAGAAATTATTGCTCTATACTCTATTCTACTTTAAACCTAGTATTACACTGTACAGCACACTGTCAAATATTTGACAATTTTCCCTAGTACATTGTTAAATTAAATTTTTAACGGAAAAAATTTCTCAAAACTTTTCGTCAAATTTTTTTTGGTCAAATATTTGACAGCATGGCATACAGTATAAACTGACTTAAACAAAATTGTCGAAAATTTCCAAAACCTACACTATACAAAAGAAAGTCTTTAACACTTTGCGTGCCACACTTTTTGTCAAAAATTTTGACAATGCTATTTAAAGAGTCAAAATTTCTGTGCCTGTCCCCGATGACCACCATGGCATTCAACGTGTTAAACCTAAATTCAACCGAGATTCTTATTGAGGTTTCAGTTTCAAATTCAAATCATATTTTTTGGTTATTATGTAAATGTGTCAACAGGTTGCAAAAATCTAATCTTATCTTATCAAAAGACTGGATCGTTTGCTACCGTGTGAAATTTTTCAACCACAAATATTTCTACAGTAGACATAATTCTTGGTAACCTGCTTACTATGCAAGACGAATATATTTTTTTAACTAACGGCTCTTAAGCAGATATCGACATACAGAGCAAGGTAAATATCAGCGACTTTGCCACCGTATCAATCAAAATTCAAACTGCAATTGAGCATGAAATGGACATATTTTTATATGGGCTGAGCATAAACGAGCATAAATAAAATACGTGTACTTCAAAATCGAATTCCGATATTCGTTTCACAGAACTTCTTACCTTCCCTTAAATTCCGTACATAAATCAATGCGATTCTGAGAAGAAAAAGAATTTCTGAATGTCCACTGTCGTACATCCTTTGAAACATTATTTGCGTTGGATGACCACAGATTTACTTACACCATCGGTCACATCACGTAGAAGACAAGGTACATCTTGTATGCTAAATAGGTTCCGATTGTGTTAATTATTAAACGAAGAAAAATGCATAGCTGAAGTAAGGCCATATTATAGCCAATTATTGCTAATTGAAATTCTCACCGCAAATTTCACTTTTATGATGATTTTACGCAGTATCGGTCTGATCTTTGTCTGTAAGAAATCAGTTCGTTTAGTGTCTTTAGCACATCAGTAAAACATTTCAAGACGTCTGTGGAGACTTCCATTAGCCACAAATTGGACAGGTAATCAGTTGCATCATATAGAAAGATCTTGGCAGTCAGAAAACACATGGTGGCCATGTGAGATCATTGCGATAAATTCAATTCTTAAGTCATCAATCAGAGCCATGGACTGACTTTTATTGTTTTACTATTATGGTAATGCTGAAATTGGTTTCTACAGTTTTATGCTTGTATGCCGACTATTTTTATAGTTGGTGCGAGTAATTGCGAAAATTGGCGTTAAAGAACTTCGACATATTGCAAATTCGCAACATTATTTTCAAGGACAAGTTTAATATCTGCACGACTCACACAATTCCGATAACGCTGTACTCGTACCATTATTTTTTGAATATGTATCATCAAAACTACGATTTGAATGCAGCTATCAAATTTTTAACTTGAACCATATAATTTTTAAATAATAAAAATGTTGGACTATCCGGTCGTCGGTTAAAAAAAAGTTGCAACTCTAAAATTTTGTATTTTAACGTTTTAGTACTTGTAGACTATTATATAGCAAAGGAAAATGTCCATCTATCCACCATAAACGTAGTACGCAAAAGAGGGCAGTGTCGGATATAAGATGAAGTTTAAAAAATATTTGCTACCCTGAAATTTTGTATTTTCACCGTACGCAAAACCGTTTGTAGGTGCGTAGATCACAACCCCCTGGAGATATTAAATTGAAAATTATGATCTTTTGTTGAAGCTGTACGGGGAGGAGGGGAGGGAAGCGTTTTAACTGAAGAATTTTGGTTTCTAGATCTCAAGAACCGCTTATGCTAGAAGGCTGAAAGTTGGAATTTATATGGAGCTTCGATAGTAGACCTTGAAATTAAGAAACATCTTTAGATATACTAGGAGGAAAGATATGTAGTACTTTGATAAAGGACCCATTTCCATAAAAATGGTCGATAAGGTTTGAGGGGTGTTCGATTATTTTCAATTCTTCTTAGTATCTTGGCGTGATATGTTTTTGGGTTTTTTTTGATATTCAGTACAATTTCATCGCCTTCGAAGCAAATAAACAAATCCCACAGAAATAATATTTTTGAAATAAAAATTTATTATGCCCAACCCTCAAACTCCAGTTTTCTACCCCGCCACCCACAACTTACCTCCGACAAACTTTAGCCCATGTCTAAACTCCTAGTATCCCTTAAAAAACTACAATGTTTTAGCCTTCTGCCATCGATCTCAGCTTTCGAGCCTCCCTCCACTCTCACCATTATCGGCCAGTAAATGGTACTTCGTAAATTCTAGTTTCTAGCCCCTTGGCATAAGCGATTCCTTTGATCGGGGAAAAAAAAAATTATCGTTTAAAACGCTTCTCTCACCTACCCCCGCTGCCACCCCATCCCCGAAAAAGATATCACTTGTATGGGTTCACCCAATCTATCGTCCAAAAAAACTCCAACCAAATAAATCTATGGGTTCCTAAGCTACGCGCTTTTAAACGCTTTTACGTATGGTGTACGGCGGACAGACGGACATTTTTTGAGCTTTTTTGAGGTTTACTTGACCTAAAACGTGAATATCCAAAAAGTTAGGGTATAGCACATTTTTCTTAAAGTTTCGGACAACCGCAATACTTCATTATCAAAAAAATAACAAAATCAATATAAGGCTCTTAATTTCTGTCTGTGTTTTTCTCACTAGACACTATTGTAAATTACTCATCAGCATTTAATTTATACGACATTACTTTCATTTACGTGAAAACATTAAACAATGATAAAAATGTTATTTTTAGCAAAGATGACGTTCTCGTATATCCTTCATAATTTATTTAATTTCACATAAAGAAAAATTGACAACTGGAATCGTATGTTGCATTCTATTACCGTACGAAAATAGGCAATAAGTGATGGCTGTCAACATGTCAGGTGTAAATATAGAGAAGATACATCATGCATTTTACGGGAGTAACCTTGCATGATGCTATTTTCTTGGCAAACTCCATAAACAAATGCTTATGTTTAATCGCTGATAATAAATTCTGCATCTAAGTGTTTACCTTCTTCTAATGATATTATATTTTCATACACGGGTATGTTATTTTTTAATTGCACGACGTACTTTCAAAGTGTATGGTATTTTTTAATATGGTTGATGTGAAATATTCGTCTTTCAGAATTTCACGAATCAAAATGAATGACTCCTCTGAAATAATTAGAAAAAAACCAGAATTTTTAGTTAGTCGAAGCTCATCAAAGCGAGTAGAATAGCATCAAACTACACAATTGTTACAACGGCTCGTAACAGATTCAACAATTAACATCTATTTTATCGAAGTTAGTTAATTTAAATTTTTAGAAAAATTCTCATGATATAACTGTTAGTCATATTACTGTACTTGGCGTATACCTTCGCAATCACTTAGAAGATAATCACCTTTTATTTCTCTAATTTGATTTCTCACACCCAGCGAACCATGTCAATTTTCGTGGCTCTAATTAAACGTTCTTTGACCAACTCTACGAGTAATTCAGACCAACGATATATGAATTTTTTGCTTACAGGAACAGTTTCTTAATTTCGCGTATGACCTACTTAAACTGATATATTTTATTCCAATTTCCTTGCATAAGATGTGCTCGATAATCGTCACATGTGTGATGAGTGGTGATTTTCAATTACGATATTTGGCATTGTACAACTCTTTAACCGGAAGAATTAAAGTGTTAAAGTGTCTTAAAAAATACAAAGTTAATGTGCGACGAATTATAATGTCTAGAACAGTTGTAATAAATTAATTTAACAAATTTAATTATTACCGCTTTGTGGGAAACCACTTTAATGTATGAGAGAATAACCTGGGCTAATTCTAAAATTGAAGGTGGTCACTGCGAGAGCCATATTATATGGTGGGTGTGTATTTTGGTGTTTATAACCTTTTTATTGACTTCAGATTGGACAGGAAAAACGGATAATGGCAATTTCGTTTCGGTAATTTCGTTTGAATTTGCTGCATTTTATGGTAACCTCTCGAAGTAGAACGATACGAGTATAAGTGGGTGTATAAACCATACGTTTGAATATCTAATAATCTTTTATAGCTACGTACTGTGCTGAAAACCACTTAAATCGAGACGTATCAATTTTTACGAGTAGAATGTCTTGATTCCGGCTTTCAAGCTATCTAGAACCTTATACACCCTACAGGGTGTCCATTACTTAGTTATTTTTTCTTAACGTGAACCGTTGCGGATATTTCAAATTAACCTACTCAAGAGAACATGTATTTTCTCAAAATATATCGAGGAATCATTCCTTAAAAAGCTACGAATCAAGTACCGGACACAATACTTTGTTAAATTAAAAAGTAAAATAACACTTTTTCCTTAAATCTACAGATATTAAAAAATAATTAAGTAAAATTCAGTTTTTTTCCATTGGATCACGAATTTTGTTTTATCTTTTAGACATGTCGAATTATGAAATTAATTTTTTTAAGGGATGTTTATGTAAGCGCCTAAAAGACTTTTTTCCCAAGTTTTTCGATATCCAACCACTAAGTGTACAGTGATACACATTCATTTCACGAATTTCGATATATTTCTTAGGTTTAATGAGGTCTCAAATTCATTTTCACTTCTAAAGGCTTTAAATATAATTGGTGGCAAAAATCGAATATTTGAAATTGTTTTTTTAGGTCGCCAGTCGCATTGTAGCCTACACTGCATATCAGCATTAAACGCATTGCAGACTTCACTACTCAAGAGATAGAAAAGTTGCGCCCAGCCATTTGAAAGATTTTGAATCTTCATATGCTTTGGTCTTCCCTACCAAATGTCCTAAGTGCAAATTTCATTTAAATTTGTACCTACAATATCTTGAGTGATTAGCATACCCATAATAGACTGCTGAGAGCTCAATGGTAGTGTTATATTTCACTTGCTCTTATGGGTTAGACAGATTAGTCCCCTCGTATATTCATTCAAATTTTATATACGTCTGACAAGCCGAACTCCTCAAAAGTCTTGCGGCAATATCAAAGGATTTGTTTTATAAATTACAAGCTTGCTACCAAAAGTATAACTACACTATCGTCCATCGAATTCATAGTCGTCAATCAATATGACTAAGTGGAGTAGGTATTATAAAAATCTATTACATACTGATCGTACCATTTGACACTATTTGTTTTTATTGTTTGTCATATTATCTAAACAATTGCCTCATTAGAGTAACCGAAAGTTATTCGAGGTAAAGTGGGCCATTTCAGCAGTTACAAATTGTAGAACAGTCGGCTTTGGCAAAGGTGTGTCACTCTCATTTAAATACAATAAATTCTGATGTGCAATCATGCACAATGAACGACTTTCACTATGTCGCGACAACTTTGAATTACAACATTATGATGTGATCATACATTTGAACTGACACATTTGCATAAATGCGTAAATTTTCATTGTTAAACAATTCTAGTGGGTTTTTAGAAGAACATAAGTGAAAAGTTTAGAGACCATAACGATGTAACAGTACGAGACATATGAGCCAACGAAACCAATTTTTGCATTAGATAGACTGAACAAATTGTATCACGACCCAACGCCAAGGGCCATGCAAATTCTAAATTTTGCACACCTGGCTGAAAAATGTTGGTACTAAACTATAAAAAACAGTAACAAAAGAAGCAACAAAAAATGTGACTGTAGTCTGGTCGCAACTTTATTATTTATCGGGTATTGTCCCGAAAAATAGTAATGTTTTGCCCAGACTGTTTTGAGATGTTCAGACCAATGGCCGTTGCCTGAAGTGGTGGACTTGAAGTAATCCATGAGAAGGAATCGTCACGTCACTGAGTTAGCTAGATGTTCTAGGACAAGCCTGTTTGAATATTATTGTGAGAATGATTCACCGCTTACTGTAACGGGCTTGTGAGCTACGTTCCTTCAACAATTGCGTACGCCGGATAGCGGACAGACGGATTTTTTTTCTTTTTTGCGGCTTACTATTCCTAAAACATGTAAATAATCTCAGATCGATCCCAAACTATTTGTTTTAAATGGAAACAGAGCATCCACGAAACCAATGTTTATTTGGGCAGTTTCATCATTGATGTATCATTGATACATTACAAGTTGTTTTGGAAATGCTTATGACGCGACGCCCTTTAGTTTGTATAACCTACAAACATTATAGATACAAGTATTTAACCAAAATGGATAAGAAAATTCACGAAACAAATAGTGGGCGTCTAATAATATGATAATTTCAAGTAAACCTTTAAGTAAAAACTAAAATAATATTCATACCGATGACGGAAAGTGGTGGGCAGAAATATCAAGACTTGTTCAAGACACTCCATTAGTTTCATTCGAAAATTACATTGTAGGATATCAGCAATTATAAAATGCATGGAATCAAGTATAAACTTTAGCTTTTATTTCCCTAAGAAAAATTCTCAATAATATTAAGCAATCTGATTGACGTGCACATTTATTATTAACTAGTTCCGGTTTGCTTAGATGTCCAAGGAGCCTTCTGATGCTAGGGTATAGTATTACTTGGTGCTACTTGCAGCACTTGTCTCAGATCCTAGATCTACTTCCACCAGTTCTTCGTCTATGCCGGTGGCAGCGTGAGTGAAGTACGTGCCCTCTGTATCCACTGAGCCTTCATCTCCTCCAACTTCTTGAGCACGTTCACCTAGTTCCTCAGACCGAAGTTCCTGTGCCGAAAACATCGGGTTATTAAAGAAAGTTGTACCACTCGATGGTGTTTCTTTAGCTGGCGGACAACTAGCATAGCCCTCAGCAATGACAATGTTTTCACTAGCATCCACGCCAGTCGGATGATTCTCGAAGCGAACAAATGGCGAGTTAAAGACACTATATCTGCTTATTGAAAGCCACGCAGGCAATGCTATTAGCGGCGTTTCTCGAACAAAATGTGCGTAGATAACGACAAAGAATGCAACCACAGCGAAGAATGTCGAGATTATGAGTGTCCAAAATGAAGGTCCTGATTCGGGCGTGTACGATCTTCCCGAGTATGTAAGGTCCTCTCTTATGCTTCCAAATGGTCCTGATGAAATTTCCTTCTTGAATTCTTTCATAAAATTCACGCTCACTTCGTTGTACTCTTTCACGTCTAAAATGATCAGCTGGTAGTACACTGTGGAACCTTCTTGTACGAAACTTGAATGCGAATGGACTTTACCGATGAGATCCTTTCGTTGCAATGCAGAATACGTGATTTTCTGGAACTCTGTAGCATTAAACTTAGTACAGTCGCCTGCGCGTAATTTGAGCAGAGCCCCACATAGTGAACAACAGTGTCCAAGAGGTACTATGGGATTGAAACACTTCGGGATCTGGCAGGACTTTACGACATGCGAGCACACCTTTTCCTCGTATTCGGCAGCCTCATTGGGACCGTGACAACCACACGTCGCAGATGCCGACTTTACCTTTGTACTTTCTGCCGACTTGAACATAATCTGACCAAGTTCGGTACCCAAAAATCGCTCCAACTGGCTCGTAGATTCCTGGTAGGTTCGTCCCATTAGATAACTATTAATAACCAAATTATCGACGTGCTCCAAATCGATGTTCATGCTGCCTGTTTCTCGAAACCAAACAATTTCCTTGCTGCAAGGAATCTTCTCGACATCGGGCATTGCTGGTAAAATTACAGTGCTTAGTAGATCCTTCCAATTTTGCGGATCAAACCAGTTCATCAACTTGGGTTTCACTACTCGAGCGAATTTGTCGTTATTTTTACACCCAGTCTGATTCCGAGGGCGATCGAGGAGCGTATAATCGCTAGTTCGCGGAAAGACTATAGCACCATTGGTGGGTAAAATAATCCCGTTCACATTAATCCCGGTTGGAATTCGAACTACTGCGTCGAAATTAGGTGGAAATAAGATTTTGTCCGCTTCGCATGGTGGTTTCCTTTCTAACCAATTGTCTGGATCGAGAAATTGTGGCTGTGCCCTGAAGTATTTAATGGATTCACTAGTTAGTATCACTGCACTAAGTGCGATAGCGACTTTAAGTAGATATGTGATCATTTCGACGTTTGAAATTGTACTGATCTCGATATTGGGGGCGTATTGATGTGACTGAAAGCGTCAAGTTTTTTCTTATCACGTGATTATTTGGTATCAATTTATTAAAAAAATAACTTAATGTCAAAAATAATCGTACGGGAATATATGTATGTCGATTATAGAAATGTTTTCTCAATTGCTACTATCGCAGTGCGTCCCATGTGATCAGATGCATTGTCGTACAAAAGTAACAGATCTTTGTTGCACTTTCTGCTCAAAGCCTCCTCTAGTTTTCGAAGGAAGTTAGCGTAGTCTCCGGTTTTATTGGTAGCATTTTCATTATAATTGATCACCCTCGATTTCCCAACAAATTGTTGTTTAATATTTCAATGGTTACAGATAAAGAAATTGGAATGACGAAAATCGCGGGAGTCCAAAAAAAGTTTCTCCAAAAGTTTGTGCATTCATCTTTTAAAACCCACTGTAACTGATTATGCTTAAAATCGAATGAATCCTTTCTGCAAGCCTAATCTAAAAGTTCTTCAAATATGGAGTTTTGTCACACGATGGTTTACCAGACGTTCAAGAAAACAGAGACATTAGCTGTTCTCTCGTGTTCAATTTCGTATCAAGAACCTTACAATAAATGAAATTGTCCATTTTCAACGGCTCTTACATAAGGACTACAGGAAGGACTTACTGTATTTTCGTTATGTTTTTCCCCCAATCAGGATCAATTTAAATAGGCCTAAGAAATATATCGGAATTCGTGAAAATGTACACAACTACTTTCCACCCCCATCCAAATTGGATATCAAAATATTTGGAAAAATATTTCTAGACGCTTATAAAAGAGCACGCAGAAGTAAAATTAATTTGATAACTCAATAAGATGAAACGAAATTCGTGAAAATGAGGATAAACCTCTATGGAATGACACTTTTTTACTTTACCTCTTAGCTTTAACTATGTCTAGTTGCACATCGACATATGCGTATTAAATTTAGCATTTCTAAGATATGAAAAAAAACAACCCTATCCTCGAAACATGCTAACGCCATCAAAATATTATTAAAATATCCAGATTCAAAATTTCAAGATCCTAGGTTTAAGCGTTCTTAAGTTATCGTGCGCACGGACAGACAGGCGGTCGAACAGATAACGAATTTGGGCTTTTGACCACAAATGGACAGAGAATAATATATAACATCCTTATCTTTTATGTTTTTTCAATTCATTTGTAATTCAGTGCTCTGGTACTTTGTTCTTCGACAGTTTGTGCGGGCGGATGTTTATCCCAGAATTTCCGTCCTTACACATTTCCCACAGTTTCACGAATTATATTATATCTCTTAGGCATGTTAAGCTATTAAATAAATTTTGCTTCTGAGGTTTCTTTATATAAGCACCTTAAGACCGTTTTCAAAATTTGTCGGTATCCAAACCCTACGGGAGTGTGAAGTGGTTTTGTACATTTTCACGAATTCCGGTATATTGTTTGGGTCTAATAAGGTATTGAATCTGCTTGTACTTCTAAAGGTTTTAAAAATAATCGGAAAAACGCGATTTTAGTGTTCGATATCTTAAGTCTAATGAGATCGAATTCGCTTTTACTTCTATTGGCTTCTTATTTATTTTATTTATAACAAATAAATGAACCAAATTTTGGGAATATAATTATGTTATTAACCTGTCCGGTAGTCTCGAGAATGTATATGCAAAATTTGGGAGGGAACGGTTCACTGGTGTAGATCTCCATTCGGACCAAGCAAAAAACTGTTGTATTTTTATATATTAAATTAATGAATTAGAAATTATTTTAGGATGAGATATCGAATTACTTTTTTCTTTTTTAGTGGGCTTTTTATATTGGTATAATCGCCTAAAACGATTTAAAAAAAAATGTATTTGGGCTAATCAAGAGAATAGGGTTTTTTGCTTTCTTAGAAACGCCTGCGCTTGAAACTTGAAACTGAGTTCATGCGTAGTAGTAGCCAGATAATGTAGTTAGGGCTAAGTGCGTGGCAGCAGCATAAGCTCTTCTTCAGATATCGACTTTAACCACTCCCGCTTTGAGCCCTAAGAAAATAAAGTTCTGTACACACTGTTTGATGTTTTTTTTTAAATAAATGTGTATTATTTATCGTCATTAAATAATGTTAAATAGGAACGAATTACCGCAATGGACAAATGGAAAATGTTTACATTCAAAACCGTAAAAAAAAAAATTCAGTTGCCATTATCTAGTCAGATATGCTGATCGCAGGTTGCATAATTGCTAGTTACTGACATCACCGCGTAACTTTGTAAAGAACGTGATAGGAACTGGAAGCATTCAATTTTGTTGATATGCATCTTCCATTGGGCTTCCGAAAGACGATACAAAAACATGTGGTCGAATGTGCCCCGTACATCGTACATACAAAAGTACTTATGGGAAATTGCACTGCAATGCAGTTGCATTTTACAAGTATGTAAATTGCAAATTAAATAATCGTGGATACACAATAGATTCACAAGGCGGAAACGATCAAGCAGGCGGTTATTTTTCAAGGTATCAAACATCAAGCACTGATTCACTTAGTTTTTTGCAACATTTATTTTACTTAATTCGGTGATTTTGCAAGAAAAAGGGCACTTAATTGTAACCACATCTGTCCATCCCACAGTCCAGATACTTATAAGTCTGAAAATTTATTACTTAGCTTAACAGAAAATCGTTGCTTTCATGGTCCATAACTTTGCTGTCATCTTTTGCAGCCTCGAAAAAAATTAGCAACAAAAAACCAACGATTTAATAACCATGCGAAATCCGCTCAACACTAACCGCGGGTACGTAGTAAACTAGTAATGATCCAATTTTATGCTTAAAGATCCAAATTACAGTCTTGTCGCACTTTATCTGTAATTTTCTTGCAAAAGATCGAGTACCTTTTAGTTACCTCCGGTAATAGTTCGTTTCGCCGTTAGATTCGGCTTTAAGACCGATTTTGGTAAGTTAAGGCGTAAAGTAACCGGCGCGGCGTAAGTTTGGCTTCACGGAAGACAAGGTTGCTGCTCATGGGGGAAGTTCAAAGACCATTGGCAATTATGTGGCGAAAGTAACCGAAGGAGAGAAAAATTCTTAATTATAGGCCAATTAAGAAGGTGGTTTACATTGAAAACCGTTCTAAGCTGTTCGCTACGTTCTTCTGCTAGTCGGCTATTTGGTTCACCTGTATAATTATTGTGGTTACGCTGCAGAACTCGTTATGTCACCCGGCGATATTGTTTTGATATCGCTTTTAAATAAGCGTAGGTTTTCGAGTCCGTTAGTTTGCATTATTCTGTAGGTGTCATTTGACGCTGCACATGAAAAATTTTAGTGTTTTTCAATTTAAGAAAATTTAAACAAAAATGCACACAAATTTGATCATCTATAACAGTGAAATCATTTGCAACAAAATGCTTCCTAAACCTTCGAAAGCTAGAATTAAAACATTGTGAAATTCACATATTCTGAACGGCTGATATCACAAGATTGCAACGTGGTGGTTGGTTGTCCAAAGAGATACAGGAGCCTATAAAAAGAATAAAATGTTGAAGAGGCAAGGAGGTGTGTGGTGGAGTGAAATAAAAAAAACTGAATTGTATTAGAAAGACAAAATTTGGTCAAAATTTGTTTATAAAGGGTTTTTCAATAAGAGCGCTCCAACGATTATTTAGATAGAAAATTTGGATAATTTGCAAACGCTGTTCAAGTGTGTATCGGTCCATGATGAAATGTATACTAATGAAGTTTATAAATGTCAAGAGAATGAAAAAAAATATGGCGTCGTTCACCGTCCCTATTGGAAAAAAGTTGGATCTTAAAACTTTCAGGAGTATTATGGCCGGGTGTAGTCCAGTGGTAGTGTACAAGGTCTTGCGAACATTGCTTCGGCAATGTCGTGAGTTCGATTCCTGCTATACGCATAAATCATTTTATAAGAATTTTTCAAATGCTAATGGTTTTGAAATTATTAAGATAAATAGTGAACAGTGCGGAATTTTTAATAGGATCAATATTAAGATGGATTTACATAGATGTGCTACTATAGAGTAATTAAAGTAAAAAGAAGTTCAAACTTCAATTGGTGTACAAAGCTGGAGCAAACAAAAATCGTTAAAAATATTTTTTTCCTCATTTTCACGAATTTCGTTATATTGTTTAACCACGTCGAGTTATCAAAATAGTTTTAGTTCTACAAGCTCTTTATATATACGCCTTGAAATCATTTTCCCAATTTTTTGAATTTTTTTGATATCCAGCCACTACGGGGATGTAAAGAGTAGATTTTGGTATTGTTCAAGTTTTCACGAATTTCGACAATTTTTTTTAGGTTTCAAGATATCGGATTCACTTTTACTTCTATTGGCTGTAATGATCTAAAAATGAATCTTACGATTTTGCGATATTCAACTCCTTAGAAGGTTTGAAGTGGTTAAGGGTTAATATACGTTAAGAATTTTGAAAAAAAAATCATTTTTCAAAAATGATGTTTTTTAAAAGTACATATGTACTTCTAAGAATGCTGTGTGAAAATTTCATAAAATTCGGTGAAATATTTCCAGAGTTACAGTCTATTGTGTGACTGTACTCGCAGCCGTGTATGTAGGCACCTGCCCCGAAACCAAATATTGTTTTTTTTTTTGCCATTTTGCCCAATAGTGTATTTTAATGAGCCTACTATCTACAGGAAAAACCAATAAAAACATGAAAAAACAACAGTATTATTGGTGTTTTCTATACGAATTTGAATCACTACTCTCGATCTGGATAAATCACAAAAAACACACCTGATGTACATAAGAATAAAGTACGATTTTTAGATTAAAAAAGCGTTTTTTTTCAAACGCCACCGTTTTGTTAAAAATCTTAATTTTCTAGAACTGTTCGTTCAATCACTTGCCATGTTCATATATTAATGACATTTCTTGAGATTTTTGATTCCAGGTAAAATGTCAATGACTTATCAGGATTTGAAATTAAATATTTTACATTAATTAATAAATATTTTATCGCCAAAAACAAATCTGAAATGTTCATGAAAGATACCTTAACAAACGTACATATATTTTATACTATATACTGAGTATTATGTCTTCATTTCGCTTTAAAAAAAATCGTTAAAAAAGCCATTCTTTGCCTCCTAAACGTATATGACTCCTCAAGTTTTTATAATTCCGACATGAGATATTTAATTGTTTTTAACTTTAATGTGTCTAGAATTCTTTTTATTATACATATATTCAGCCCTTAAAGAACTATATGTCAATATTTTATATCTTATGTTTTTATTGGAATTGAAAAAAAAAATGCCAACAGTCTGGGCGCAACGTTTTCATAGACTTCTCTGGCGCCAAAATAGAAACTAGAAGTCCGCTGCAATATTAGCTTTTACATGAAAAAAGTGTATTTCTCTAAAAAAAAAAGGGTTTCATGCTGCTTAGACCAATAACACTTTCCAACGATATCTTCGGAAGCGATTTACTTGTCAGCTTAACAATAAAAGTTTGATTGCGTAGTTGTAATACGAAATTACGAAAGTACGTACACGTTAGAGTGGCTTGTATGTCGGATGCCCTGAATCGTTTGAACTGATCTTGACATCAGCTGCTCCAATTCTGTAATTAAAGTGTCAGTCTGTCGTTCTTCATCAAAACGCCGTGCTTCATTTCACTCGTCTGTCAGTATACCAAGATGATTGTTTAGACCATCATCAAGAAGAGTCTACCAAGACGATCGTTTGGTTCATCTCTTATAATGTTCATAGGTAACAATTTGTATGGCGCCCGTACATAAGACAACATTATTTTCACTCTTCTTCAGTGCAAGTGATCAACCGCAATCATATCCCATTATAGGCTCACTAGGTTCTCTTCGAAGGGTCATTGAGTTCGAAATAAACATACGTTAAGAACAGGAGGTCTCTTCTTGGCTGCAATTATGTCACCTGGAACCTTGAAACTCTGCGGTCTACTTTTATTATATTTCGAGACTGAATGCCAGGAGTACTCGAACCAATTGAATTCCAGAAGCCAATTTCAATTTATTTTCTGAAAACGCAAAATCCAATTTAGTCGCGGTTTCTTTCCCAAGTCGAGTTCAACAACAGAAGAAAATCATGCGAATCATATGATTGATACTTGGACCTTAAGATGGTAAATTATTCGCTGAAATGAAGATGATCGATAGTGTAGAACGATTTGGACTCGGTAACGTTAACAATCGAATTTCACGGATAGGGAGTACTTGATTAGAGGTTGATCTTAAAGTACGGTTAGTTTTGGAATTCTTAGGACAAGACTTCTAAGAACGAGCACCTAACGTGGCTCACTATCAATCGTAGATAGTATTACCACTTTGCTAAGCTAGCAGCTATCAATCCAGTACAGTGACTGTGTGCTAGATTGAATATAACCTAGCAATGTTTTTTCTACTTTAAAAAAAAGAACAAAACTTAAAAAATACGATGGTTCGCATGAATTCTGCGATTTATGTTCGCATTAAGTAAATAAATAGTCAAAGTGGATTGAACAGTTACCCAAGCAGTTGAACTAGCAACGAACGAGCTTGGTCATATCTGCAACTTGTTCAGCAGTTTGAACTGTGCTCGTAGCTGCTTCTATTTTTGTTCTTTTCCAAGACGTTTAAGCAATTGCACAATTGTTGTTGCATGTAATTGCAGTCTTGAGAGAATCCGCCATTCAATCAAAGCCGAGTAATCGTTAAGTATAAACTTATAAAATGCACTTGGGGATTGGCGATTGCGAAAAACTTGGAAGAAGACAGTTTTTGAGTGGATCAAGAGTTCGTTTCGGATGCTTCTTAAAACGGTCTGACCGTTTCGAATAAATGGTACCTGGTCCGTTCCGAGTCCAGACTATGGTAATAAATTTTCCTGCGTAGATAAAACGTTCGAAACGGCCAACCGGGGCAACATCTTCAAGATGGACCATCGACTATTATTATAGGTAGAACTTCCATAAAAGTAGGTCCTTAGAATCGCGTTTTACAGTTAAGCAAATGTTATGCTTCAGATGAAAAATTTACATGACCGTAACCCTACTGCCGTGAGACGAGAGTAATGGACAATTGTTTCGCGGGATTGTGTCTTGTTTAATCAGTTCCTTATTGTTGGGATGATGATGACGATCATGATGATGATGATGATGATGCCCTGAGAAATGTTTATGTTCGATCAATTGAATTGTAAATGACAATTCCTTGATGTGTTCACTTTGTGTTCGAGCTGATCGAACAATACGCAGTTAATGTTTGAGAGCGATTAATGGCCGTTGGGGATTGGGATTCTGCTTTGGCACAAGAATGGGTTTCCGTATTGGCTTAAGGAATATGGTAATAAATGCAAATTTTCATCTTCGCTGGAGACACTGGTTAAATCCATATTACTACTTTAGCCTCTATAGCCTAGTAACAACTGCGCGAGTCTAGCATCAAATCAAATTTCTCTTCTTTTCTACTTTTGATCAATATTGTTGTAAGGTAAGAGTACGCCAAAAATTTTTGAAATAAGAAAACTAGGTTTTTTCTTTTTAAGATATTGCACCTAAATTAAGATCAAAACTCGGGCTTACGTCAAGAATACAATTTTACTGTGCAATTCCTAGTTAAAGCACCATAAATTTGTTGCCCATCCAAAATCAATTGATGCTGGATTTACACTGAACACGTTGAGACGTTACTTTACCAACTCCATAAAAATCAACCAATCAGACGACGAAAAAGTTCAATCGGACGAAAAACAGTTTGTGATGGGCTTGTGGGTTAGATTAGGTATAGAAGGTTTGTGTCACAGTCCATCACGAGAGATCACTGCGGATCCATTGTGGTTCCCTCGTATAAACCGGGCTTTAGAATACTGATTCCAAATATTGCTCTTCCTTATGAAGATAGTAGTCCTCCATCAAGGAATCAATGCAAGTTCTAATAGATCCGTCAAGGAGAATTTCCCCAAGTACCGATACCTGGTACGTGCCAGACTTTCACATTCTCACACTGGATGCTCCAGTGTCGGTTCAACATTCTCATCTCCACAGTGACACAGATCAGCCATGGGTATTCCCAGTTTTTCCCCATGTCTCCCAAAGGGACAGTGTCCTGTTAGGTATAAGTTCTTGTGGGAGTAAAGTCGCGCCACTAATAGACCGTTGGTTCCTGGGTAAAAGATGCTCTCTTTAAATAGTAAATTATACTAGATGTTAAATTCTGGTTGGTTTGTTCATCTCTATCACTATTCACTATTCACTATATCTTCAATTAAACCAACTCTGACATCTCTTAGTCTAGCTATAGTCCCTCAAAAGAAGGGCCACTTCATGAAGTGAGATCGTGCAGTAAAACTCATTATTATAAATTATAAATACAATTTTGGATAACTTAAATTAATAGACAGATCCTGTATCCTAAAATGTTGTATACAAATACCTAACTCCATTAGTAATCATTTTTCTTCAACATCGGTCTTTCGCTCCTTGGCATACAACGAAACTTGTTTGATGGGTGTTCTACTTCTCAATATATGATCGCATTCCTGTCAGACCATCTTGGGCATCATCAACTGGGACCAGCACTGAAAGACCTTTGCTTGAAAGACGATGCTTTCAATTCAAATTCATGTGCATACATTTAATGATTTCTGCAGACAAGAATTTTGTGATCAGCATGGAGCTCTATTCAAAAAGGGTTATTCCATGCAAAGGCAATGATAACAAAACGGTCATTTTACTTTTACTGACATTGAAATTTTTGATTTGATTTAAAATTGATTGAATGAAGAGGTTGTCTTGAGATTTTGAGAATGCAACATTCTTACAGTAGCGTACAAATTGAATAGGGAATTCAGAAAGGTTGGAATTATTCTTGACTTATTTCCATCATACATTGTATCATAGACATGTTTTACCGAACCGTTCAATTTAAAATTCATGTAACTACCAGATTTCACAGGGCGAAGAACATTTTTTAAAAATCTACAAATGACCAAAATAATTAAAGCTTGGAAGCTACAAAGAGTTTGAAATAGATGAGCACCAAATTTTTGACAATTTTTGAACGATAGTTCTTACAATAAGTAACCATTACAATCAAATGACGAGAATTAAAATGACCGAAATTTAAATTTCTACATTTGTATATAATTTCAAAACACAATGAGCTATAGATGCAATAAATGTGACACTGCGAATTACGCCCTGTCCGATCATATTTTAAGTTGCTTTTCTAGTCAACAAGAAAATGTTGTTTATAGTCTTTGGAGAAGTCAAGGATTCCGTCAACTCTTTTCTACATAAAATTCTGTGTACAATTTTAATTCTTTGCGTACAAAACATTTTGCATTACTAAACAAATCACCACCCACACTTTTCTTAAATGGTGAAACCTTGTAGTATTTCCTCAAAATTATATTTGTCTACTTTAGCTTGCATTCAGTTGTGGACCAACTAATTGTCTAAGTACTTGCCAACATGACGAAATGTTAATTTTTTTTTAGCTTTTCTTAGGAAATCTGCATAATCTGGTCGAGTCGTCTAAGTAGGGGCCGTATATAATTTGTCAACGCTGTCACTGATTTGTATAATGTCAACTTTTCATTAGGTACTTTTTCAACAGGCTTATTACTTTCAGTGCGCGAGAGAAGAAAAAATCGGACAAATAAGCACACAGCATCTACACACTTTAATTCATTTTGGCATACTACTTTAAGTATTTGGGTTAGACAAGGTCATCACTTTAATCATAGGTAGGTAATGTAATGACCATCATTTCTTCTAGACTACCTGGTGATTTCTCAGGCATTTTTTTTCTTTATTAAACGAATTTCGTTGAGATCACCTCATTAATATGCGAATTGCGATGAGAACAATTCGAGTCGACCGGCATAGCTAAGATACTGAGTTTGCCGTTTGTACAAGAATTTACACTTCCTTAAGGCGGAATAGGACATATAATTTTCTTGTATTCATTAATGTAAAGAGGTCCGTGTTCATGGGTCGGTAGCTGACAAAGTGACAATCCAGAACATCCGCTTCTTTCAATAATAACATTAACCTTGGGCTTAATGCATTTTTTCTACAGAAGCTAATCGAAAAATGATGACGAGTAATTCTTCTAGAGTAATGCAAATTTTTTTAAGAAATCATTGCTATAATGGAATAAATTCAGTTTCCTGTTTTGCATTTTGCGCTAGAGTAATTTTTACCGCAAACAGTGCGTCCAAAACGCTCGATAACCGGAACCGATATATTATAAAATCCATATCTCCTGAACGGCTCAGACCACAAAGATGAGACTTCGTTATTGTTTGGAAGCATATTTGAGGAGTGTATAGTACTAAAAATAAAATTTGTTTGTGAGTGTGGTATCCTGCAGGGGTCAAGAAAAGGTTTTGGATTTTATACGGAAAGTTGACCCGATAGAAAAAGTAAAATTTGGGAGTGGGGGTTGGTGAGGGTAAAATGGAAAAATTCAGACTTTCATATCTTAAAAGCCGCCAATAATTAAAATTTCTAACTTGAAATTTAGCTAGAGTAGGTGCACATTCAACCTGAAATTTCAAAAAAATTTGGTACCCTGAAATCTTGTGTTTTCACGTTTTAAGACTAGTAGTCTGTCTGTACGCTGTACGCCGTCCGCCGTACGCAAAATAGTTTGAAGGCGCGTAGCTCCCAAGCCCGTTGAGGTATTTCAATGAAATTTTTATGGTGGGTAGATTGGGTGAACCTCTACGACTGGTATCTTTTAGAGGGGTGATGGTATGAGGGTGGAGGAAAGGGGAGCGTTTTAGACGGAAAAATTTGGTTTCTAGATCTCAGCAACCGCTTTTGTTAGGTGTTTTCAAGATTTTTTGAAATTTGACCCCTAAGTATAAAGTGGTTGTATTCATGAATTCTGCCATATCTCCCAGATCTGATCACTAGGAAAAACTTTGAAAAATTCGAACATAGAGCACTTGTTATCTTCTCCAAGATTACGATTGAAACTATTGACTTATAAGAACTAGGAAATTGTGGCTGCGGTTGAATTGGTTAAATACCATTCATATGAGAATAATTCTCTTGCGGTTTTTCAATTGAGGATCTACTAGTATTTTATGTATGACTTCTTCAAAGGATGAATCGTCCAGTTGATAGTTTAGAAAATGTAATGCCTAATGAAAAACTTGTCTCATTGTTTTGAACTTATAGAACGTACATCACATCGGTTAAGAAAAAAGTTGTTATCTGAGCTGAACGATTTACCTGTCAACTCTGTCAATCAGTACAGCAAACAATGAAAAGTTGTTACTTGCACGTCTGCCGATTGTCGCCCTGAAAGCGGGATGTGCTTCTTTTTATTATCTGCCAACTAAACACAAATACAACATATCATAGCATCAATAACGTATTTAAGCTTGACAGCTACTGAATTAAATACTACGGTATAAGTAGTCACATTTAAGCTTTTTTTTTAAATCAAATCGAGTTACTGCCTTAAGTCTTTCGTTTTCGTTACTGCTTGATCTACTTGAAGAATTATCGAACCAAACGTCTGCCATTCAAATGCATATTGAAAGTGTGGGTGGCTAAGTCTATGAATGCTGCATTCAATTGGATTTTCATTTTTATGGTCCATTAGGGTTATGAGACGTGTAACCTCTTTTGATTTTTCGGTTTGAATTTCAAGACGTAAAGTCATCAACTGCTCAAAAACTACACAATGCCTGCCTGCAATCATTAAGCTTTTTCTCTCCGAACACAAGACGAGTAAATGAGATTTCCATAAAAATACTTTTACCCGATGACCCTATCAAAAGTGCCGAAATCGACACGGGTCGACAAAATTACGATCTGAATGAAGTTAATTCGTACGCACTGTGGTAGTACGCGATCATTAAGTCATTAAAAATGCATAAGTAAAATGAAGATCTTCAGATCGTCTCTTCACGCGATCTCACGCGGTTTCAAAATCAAAGACGTTAATTTGACAATGGGCAGCAATCAAAAGATAGTTTTTCGGGAATTTTTCTTTATAGTAGCGTTGAGGATCGAGTGATTTCGATAGACAATGAACTTAGGGCCTCCGACCTGACGGAAATTCAATTTAGGCTTTTTTTCCTATACGACACATATGAATAGGAGTTAGTAGTAAAGTAACTGAAATAGACGCCCATAGAAGGTCAATGATTGATCGATTTGACTAAAGATTAAATACATTTAAGAGATAAAGTGCTTCTGAGTTCATCGTACCGATCGTTTTAGTGCTTCTTGTCTTATTCGGGAAAAAAATAAATGTTAGATTCCTACAAATTACAATTCGAGATGGTTCTAGCTGTGATCGAGCCAAGGTGAGACAGTAATGGATTCCAATCAAGCGTGATTGGTAGATATGCCACGATGGTAGATATATCTGTGATGTCCAAGTGAAACTAATTTCCGGGAGGTTTTTTCTCACTCTGATTAACCTTATACGTGATATACAGGTAAACAATTGAGTGCCCAGTAATTTCATTTCAACTGAAAATTTCATGAAGTATGTATGTACATACTTAATTTACTTTATAGAAATGCATGTTTTGCAACTTCAAGGACTATTCGCGAAATTTCGCGCCTGAAATGAATGAAGAGGTCGGATGCGTTTTTTTTTGGAGAAGGTCAGGTCATGCACCTGTGCTCGAATCAATGTTAAGATTTGTTTGTATTCCGACGTATAGAAGTTTTAATTGACATTTGCTATACAACTTGAAGAAAGGTCATTGATGTGCATACAAAGTCAAAATAATAGTTTGGATGAGTGATATTGTTAGAAGTTATTATATTTTGAGTCACGATGTTTGTATTTCAAAGAAAACTGCAAGGATTTCTTAATTATTTTTTTTATTTTCGGACAATGAGCTTCATTTAGTGGTTGGTAATTAGTTAAATGTATTTAATGGCTAATTCCTATTATATTGAATTATTTAGTTGCTGTCAGCCTGAGCAATAGAGTAGAACCATCCATCCGTCAGGGCAATATACTGCTGAGGATATATTTTTCTCGATTCTGCATAACCTTATCTGATGAGGAGGAGATAGTCCCTCATCTTCTCTATCTCTGTCCAGGTCTATCTGCTAGAAAGAAACCTCATCTTGGAGCTTACTTCTTCAACAGCCTGATTAACCTTAGGGTATCAGAGGTAGCGAGAATCCAAGCAATCCAAGCTCTAATTTGAATATTAAAACCGAATTCGATAATCCTGTCGAACATCGAAAAATTTTATGTCTAAGTGTGTCCGAGTTCTCACGGTCAGCCACGCGTAACCTACCTACCTACCTACCTGTGGTAAATTTACTAAATACTACATTATTGTGTCAGAACCACTCAAATGATCAATGAAAGTTAAAATCCTTGCATGTTACATAGATGTCTAACTTAGTGGAAGAAAACCCTTTTCATTGACGACCATTTGGTGTAAAAGTCCAATTTTTAAGAACTTTAGAAAGAGTAATAGTCTTATAGTCGTTAAATCTCCAGGCTAGGGTAATGTAAACCGCTTTCATTTATAAAATTGTCAAAAACCTGTAGAGCGTTAGAGCGTGCGAGTAAGAATCATAATCACTTACTATAGTTGCGTTCACGAACTTATAAAAATGGTTTCTGAACGAAGTTAAGTAAATTTACAATCAGTTATTCAAATTTGTTGTAAGTAACAGTTGCTACCCTACTAACAAAATACCTTCCATAAGGCCTTAACGATACTACGATGCTGCAGGGAGATAGCTGCGGTAACCCCTTATGGAAGAAAGTTTACTAGTAAGGATCTTGATCATTTTAACTATGTATATGAAACCGAGCTGACTGACATTGTAGGTTTTGAGTTTTAGTAGTTGTCGACTATTTAGATAGGTTAGATAGATTGAACATAGCGGTCGGTATGGTTTACCTCTGTCACTGCAGCTTCAATTGTGACATCTCCCGGATTGACTATGATAGTACTCTTCCAAGTGACGAAGTCTTTTATGAGCTAAGCCCTCACATTCACAGATGATATATGCTCTGGTGTTTTGTTTTCGTCATTGCATATTCTGCAAATTTTCAACTATGTGCAAAATCGAATGCTTTTAATTGGAAAGAAAATCTACCTATTTACAAATGAACAATTATTAAAAAAAAAATCAGTTCTTGCATCGCTATGTGGTTGATTTTTGTGGTAAGAGTAAATTCACGCCGAATGCATACGGTACAAATCCACGATCAATTATTCATCTATCAAAAAACTGGACTATAAAATTTGGTATATTCCCCGACCAATTTAGTCATCAGTGCTTTAAACGAAACATTGACCATCACTTCTTAATATATTATAGCACCCCTTAAAAGACGACCATTTTTTATCCTTTCCCATATCAAAGACGTCTGTCTTATTACTGTAGTATTAAATAGTGACTCCCTCCAAGGTATAAGCCGGTTCTATACAAGAAAAGGTTGAATAAATTTGGATTAGGTATTTGTGGAGAAGAAGGAAGAAGCGTATTGCGTATGACCATTAAACTAATACTGCTCATTTTATCCATAGCAAACTCGAACAAAATTTCATTCCATCGTCTATTATCTGGAAATTGAGTACGCCATGTTTGCGATTATTTCAATGGTAAATTTATTACATTCGTCAGAACGTAGAAGAAAACGTCTCCAGCTGCTAGCTAAAGATGTTATTGATGTCCATAGCTTAGCAGGATTAGAATTTACTATCAACAGAACGACTGTCGTCATGTGATTAATCGACTTGGTCAGTCATCTTGTGGCCAAAGTGGTTTCGTAGAGTGCAATCTTAGGATAGTGTAAGGGTACGTTTAACTATTTTTTTCTTCTTGGATTCGCACTAATTGAGATTGAGATTGCTCGATGAAAAACAAGACCAATGTCCATTTCAACCTGACCGTTGGATCTATCTAGCTTGATAGCACTCCATATACCCTACCCGGACTACAGGAAAAAAAAATAGCTTTATGTCCCGCGATCGGTTAGATATCGCGGCAGGCTTTCAATGCACTCAAGATAAAAGTAATGATGTAGTAAAAGTGTTCATTTTGATGCAGCAAATTGAATATCTAATCAGCTTTTTTGTTCTTCTTTTTCATTTTGGTTCAGGGAAGGAATTTGTAGTTATAATAAAAAAATCACATCAATTATTGTTTCGGTCGAACTCGCTTTCACTAGGTCCCGTCATGGTGTTACCAGACGATTTAGCGAAAATTAGATGAGCTATGATTACTTAAGATAATTGAAGAAGCCAACTGAGAAGAAGTTTACCTGATCGGTTGCTTTGTCCGATGATGAGGCCGGAGCATGCAGAGCATACGAAATGTTTGCTGCATCTAAGAACTATGAATAAGAAATAGGTACTCGGCACGGAATTCAAAATATTCATGTTGGCGGCTTTCTTAAACACACCAAGCCAAGCATCAAAGATCACGCTATCGAGACCAATACACACATGTACTAATGACAAATGACCTTCACAAGGTAACGCATTGCGTAAGATATTTATAGAGGTACATACACTATAGTTTCTTACAGAGGTGTTTTCTTTTGTACGGCTATTCTTAGTACGTGGAGTCTCAAAGAAACTCAAGTTCTTATACGAAGACTTTGAAGGGTACAATTATTGTACGAGTCCGTATATAAATGCGTGGACTAGATTGAAAATACCGAGAGAATGACTAAGCCTCGAATAGGATTGCAATAATTCAGATCAATTGCTGAGATGTAGTGCATTTAGTAGGGCTGTAACTTGCGGAGGACATTTTGATGGAAAATATTCAATTCGAAACCTATAAATTCTCTGCACTGATCACTTGCCATTTATATTGATTTTCCATTCGCAAAATTGATTATTATTTTACAGGGATGTTGTTTTTCATGGGTAAGTCACTGTTGAAGCCTAGACTTTAGTTGGGCTGCGTTTTTCGATTAAAGAGCAGACTGTGAGAGTCTTCTGGAATGTTTAGTTCGGGCAACAGAAGACGATTATTGGATAGTACATATTAAAGCTAATACACAATTGTGTATAACAAAGGTGAAAAACTTTTACTGAAAAGGAATGATTCGCAGAAACTTTTACAAAAGGATTTTAGGTTTTCGACTGATTATTAAAATATATACTTTTCCTGATAACACAAGACCAAAATCGCGAGATTTGAACACCGGGAAGTACCAAAAAAAAATTTTTTTAAGTACGAAAATGCATCCGCTGAATACGAGGGCCTCCCCTTACATTAGGACTACAACTTTTTTTGATAAAACGATTGCTTGTCATTTTATTTTATTGTCAAAGAATAAAAATCAGTACCACAGATATTTTCCAAGGTATAAAAAAAAAGATTAAAGAAATCACGAACATTTATGAACAAGAGTTTCTAAAAGAAATGCAGCACAGATGAAATCAATCATTGTTTTTTGAAGCGTTTGCCTCACTTTCTCGCCAACCGCTTATTAGAAACCATTCACTTTTATTTCGTTTTCTTTGTTTTGAATAAAAGAATTATTTGATAGAAGATCATCATATTTTAATAACGCAGTACCGAGCAGTAGGCTATAAAAGCTCTTCTGTAAATTTCACGAATTCCGATATATTTCTTAGGTCTAATAATATATCGGATTCCCTTTTACTACTAAAGGTCTTAAATATAATCGGGGAAAAACTATTTAAGCAGTTTTTGATATTTAATCCCCTAGGGTGTTAAGTAGTGCTTAGTTTTAGGTTTAAGACGAGATGCAGTGCTAAAACCACCGTGCTCACGAGGCACCACACGGGCCCATTGCGATCCCTTCAAGTTCTCGTGCGCTATTCAATCGCCTCAAAAACACTCCAATTCCATGCAGAACGTGACCAGTTTGTTATACCCTAGCGAAGATGCTCTGGAGAAAAGACTACCCAACCATCTCAAACGCTTTCTAGCGATCCCCGGATACTTACACAGAATGTGAGTGATGTCCTTCAGAGCGTACAGATCATGCCAGAACTTACACATGTCTGATTTCGCTATCCCCAGTTCCATAGCGTGTTTCCTCAGCATAAGTACAGTGCCCCGTCAGTGCTCCGACGAGCAGTCGCAGTTTTCCTCTATCCCAAGTCAATATATTCTTAGTATTTTAACTATCTAGCTCGGGCCACAGGGTTCTAGAAATCTTGCGGCTTAAGTTTTCATGAATTCAGACAAATCTTTAAGGTTTAACGAGATTGTGTTCGCTTTCGGAATTTCGCTATAGTCGATCCCTAAGTGGGTGTTAAATGATTGTGTATGTTTTAAAGAGTTCTGATATATCACTTAGATCTGATGAAATATCGAATTGTTTGTTACCTTAACAGGCTTCCTATATAATTACCTTAAAAACAGTTTCAGAATTTTGTAGTACATATTCAACCCCTAAAGATTTGAGTTATGTCGATATTTTTTTTATTAAAAAGGTTTATAAAATTGTGGGCCAAATGCTGAAATTTCTAGTCTAATTTCAAAATCACTATCTGAAAATTAAGTGAAAATTAACTTTGAAAAAATTTCCATTGAAACCAAAAAGATGCATTTGTCCACCGGTTAAGCTACTGCAACATTTTCACTTTCAATTGTACAACTGTTGCTTAGCAAGATTTATCGAGCAATTCGTTGTGTCGTATTTGCAAGAACTTTTTTTTTTGGTATTGAAATGGAAAGAACTGGTTTTCTTTAGCCATCCAAGTAGAGAGAAATTCACACTTAAAGTGGAGATGCAACAAAAAATCCACTTTTAGATAGACATAGTACTCGTACTTGACTCTTTGTATATGTAGATGGACATGTCTGTACTATACAATTATAGGATAATGGAAAAGATTATAGGAATCGAAGAAAATAAAATAAAGGTGTTAAGGTTGAAAACGAGTTGTAAAAATCCGAATATCCCGCAGCAATATCGTGCAATTTATTTATTTCTAGTAGATTAATTCCGTAAAAAATGTCTTCGGTTGTAAATGCAACAAAGTCAGTTAAAGGCAACGATCAAATTCCTTCGGTTTCGACTAAATTTTAGCAGTCACGAACTTCTTGTATCGAGAATCGTTCGAGACCTTTGTCATAATGCTCGAGCGTTTCATTCCGTTTGTCAGAATCGACTTTAAACTGGAACTTACTTAACTATATTTGTTATTGAAAATATTCCTTAAAAAGATCCTTTAGTAGATTAGAATTTCAATTTGTCTCATTAATCTTCGGCGAGGTCTTGGCATTAGGAACTGAATTGAACTTACTGTTTACTTATAATAGTATTTGGTAGGTAAGTTGTGACTCGTGCAAGCGAATAGAAAGAAAGTGCGGTATTGTCTTTTTGTTCGATTTCTTGTCTAAATATTGAAGATCAAGGTAGATACTAGTAACATGTTGGCTATCATCTACCAAAGAACTGTTGTGAGAGAATGTTTGCTACAGTTAGTGCACGATTTTTTTACCCATGCACATTCCATTAATTTCACTTTTTCGAGATTCCGTGACTTGAGTTTAATTAACGCTTCAGGGACACCAGTCTTACGTTTTACTTTACCACAAAGGTAGATGGATTATAAGGCGATAAGTTTTTGTCCGTGTGATAGCTAACCAACACAATTCACACTTCTCCGCTACACTTCAAAGAGTATCCGTGCAAATTACGCCAATATTTGTAAAAGTGGCGCATTCATAAAAGCAACTGAACCGATATGTGAAAGTTAAATACTACACGTATGTTGATTGCAGATTACATACCTATATTTTAGTACAACAATAACTTCTCTTTTTGAGACCCACCTTTCGTGAATGACACACACGAAGAACTTTTTTATTTCCATTTTTTTCTTTTCTTTAAGAATTTTTAATTGCTCAAGTATACTTTTCGGTAATGAAGTAATTTCGAGTATGTCTTTGTTTCACTTTGTTCATAGTCTTACTACTTATACTCTAGATAAAATCTGAAGAATGTTCTAGATTTAATCTAGATCCAAAAGTTAGTAACGCATAAAACGCCTCGAGCAAAAATCAAAAAAAGCCAAACAATCTGGATGGAACATTATTACTTTTTGTGTCTATTTCCGAGAAGACTATTAAGCTAAAATTTTCGTACCGTTTTCAAGATAATACTGGTTCTAAGCAGTACTGATAGTTTCAACTACTACTTGCGCTTACTCATATTTATTAGGCTTGTGTAGTTCGCGAACGAACTAGTTCGGAAGTGCGTTCCCATAAGTGAAATGAACGAACTAGTTCGCATTGAGTCCCGTCACATCTCCAGCGAACTATTGAACTAAAAGAACAGACTAGTTCGCGACGGATCGGGAACCGGAAATGATCGTTCACTCTAGTGAACTAAAATGCCCAAACCTAATATTTATGGATGTTTCGAGAAAAACGCATGGTTGTTAGTGCCGCGCTTAGTGGAGCAATGAGAGTTAATTATCGAAAAATGCTTAAATTGAATTTTCGCCATAAAATTTAAAGCACTTTGAAATAAGAGCAAATTCGATATCTCAATAGATCCAAGAAATATGTCGGAATTCGTGAAAACGAACAGAGCTATTATACTTTAACTTTAATGACAACTCTTCACTTTCTAGCCTTAGCGGCTTTCGAGAGATGAAAATCGGAAGTGTTTACTTCAGAAGTGTTTGCTCTCCGCTCTTTCCTACCCTCATCCCCCACACCCTCACCACCAAATTTCGTTCACTTCTTGAAATTTGATAAGTGTTAAAATTTCAAGATCATATCATATCATATATCATATCATATTTTTTTCTCCAGGACGCCTGTTCTTACCCTAAAAACTTTTGATACTGGATTAAACTTATAAAAAAATTTCTACTACTCTTCTAACTCACATTTTTAAAACAAATGGAATGTAACTACAGACTTAGACTCGTTGTACGTGAGGAATTCGCAACTCTTCTACCAATTAGACCACACTGATATCGATTTTCAGTCCATAGTAAAGAAAAGTCTCATTAAAATTCCAATTTAGTTATTTTTTCCTAATAAAGACCGATGACAACATTGTGTCTAATTTAAAATAATAAAGCGAAAACCATCATTATCCTTAAAGATTACAGCAAATTGGATTCATCATAAATCGATAGCCCTTCATTACCGAGTGTCGTTCGTTAAAGGCTGGGCTACTGTCGCACCGGAGTAATCGTGCACCTGAAGTCTGAACATTGTACAATCGTTGAAACCTCCTCGACCGTTTTTTTTTCCTGCAAACTACCAATTAAAGTGATCTTCAGCAATTATCCGAACAGGTTCTGCAGCACTCATGATCTCCTCTATATCATATATGGCAGAAATATAAAGTATGTGCCTATACACAAACATATCTTATTGTTTTAAATAATTTAACCAAACACTTCTTATGTCTTCTTGTAATTACGAATGTGAGCGAACAAAATGAGTAACGTGATGGAATAAACAGTGACCATTATCCTATTGTAATGAAATATAATTTATGTTTAACAAAAGCAAATAATATAAGAACATTTTTCTTTGTACTCCTTACTATTCGAAGAATTGCATTAAGTACCTGCCTAGGTATGTATTAATTAACAGTTTTGTAGATTGTTCACATTCGTACTTGAAAAATGTATGAATTTTCGTTGATATGACATTTTCGAGTTCATTTCTGCATATATTTTTAAGAAATCGCTTGTTTTAAATATTTTATTTTTTTACAAGTTGCTTGTTTTCTAGGATCTTGTTGTACATGATGAGAAGTAACGGTATGTGTTTAATTTTAATGAGTTCTACTATGAGCTAATAGAAAGGTATAAAACCGTTTATGCGAGAAACATTAATAATTTTTATAATCTTGATGAAATCTTCAGAGTATTTCAACTCTTGTCCAGCCTCAAATGTTTTTAACGGACAAAAGAGGTGTATATTTTTTTGTGCAATTATTGGTAACGTAACTACATATGTAGGTATGTAGTTCGAGGTTTGAATGGCCACGGTCAGACTATATTCATCAAATTTCTTCATGTTGGGGTTCTAATCGAAAACTTAGGTCAAATTAGGTTGGAGGCAACCATCAAACTATAGATCGACTCACTTAGGCTGTTCAATTGCTCCATTGTGATACCACATTCGTGACATCCTAATGGAGTCCCAAATAGGGAGTTAGCCAGTCAAACCAGCCACAACTTTGCTAGTTCATCAATCAATGTTTCGGGTAGGATGTTGAATTTTGCAATTCTGTTTTTGAAAACAGGATTTAAAAAAAAATAAAAGTGGAGTGAATTGAATATTAAATGTTTGATAAGCAAGATGGAGCACAGACCTGAGGTTATAGCAAATTTTCAAAAAAATTAAATTTTATATCACAAGAACTGTTCCTGGATATGATCGTAAAAACTAAAACTTTTCAGCATTAAGGCCCAGAAGATCTCTAGCGTTGAAAAGAAAATCTGAGATGCTGCTGAAAGATGGTTGATAAAAAAAATTGTATTCTCGAAAACGGCTAAGCAAAGAAAGTTATAAATTTACGACTATGTAATGGAACTATAGTGGTATCATTGAAAAATAGAATTTTTAGTAGGGATTGCAAGGGGGTAGTGGTGGTTTTTGTATCTCAGAGACAGCTTATGCCAGAAAGTTAAAACTAGATGGAGATATACAGCAGGAGTAATTTAAGCAATGGTTTCCAATGGCGTAACCAGGAGGCTATTTGGAACGCCATTTTTTAGAACGCGTCCTACGCTGAGATATGATGTAGATTACTACGGGATTCTTAGCCTTACAAAATAAGTTTTCAAATTTTCTTATCCTTCTCGCTCAATCAGACATCCCTACAATGATGAAAATAAAATATTTTAATGGATTAATCCTATATGCAGATACACAATCTTTACAGCCACTCATTTCGTTCTTATTCTTTTGTGGTCGAAGAATTGTGCGAAAAGACTTAACTTCAGGGCAAACGGTTTTCTTGAATTCCATCTCGATCGCAAGGCTTTTATAGAAGTGGTCAAGCAAAATAAAGAATTAGTTTCTATGTGTAGAGGTGCTACTACATAGAATAATTAAAACTAAAAAAAAAATCGGCCAAAAGTTAGTGTTCACCCGAAAACGTTTTTTACTTTATTATTTTAACAATAAAGTATTGTTATCGACTTTTAAAAAAAAAAAATTTGCTACCCTGAAATTTTTTTTAAACGTTTTATTACTAATAAACACCAAAAAATCAAAAAAAAAATGCAGTCCGTCTGTGCGCCGTACGCCGTACGCAAACTCATTTGAGGAATTATAGTTGCCAAGCCCTATGAGCTATTAAATTGATTTTTTTTTTATGAATAGACATGGTGGACCCCTTGAAGTCAGATTTTTTTCAGGCGTGAGGGTGTGAGGGGGAAGGTGGGGGAAGCGTTTTAGACGAAAAATTTTGATTTCTAGATCTCAGCAACCGCCTATGGTAGAAAGCTAAAACTTGGAATTTCTGTAGAGCTTTGATAGTGGACCAATTTGCAAAAAAATCGATGATATGTGTGAAGGGTGGTGGGAGTGGAGGGGGAAATAATGCGTCCGAAACGCAAAAAAGTGGAGATAGCTTTATCTAAAATTAATTTTATTGTTTCTTTTAGATGTTTGAAAAAACACGTTTAAAATCTTAAATTATTATTAGTATTTTGCAAACCATTAGTATTTTAGTTACATATATCCTTGGGTCAGATCGGGCTAAAATAACGATTACAAGTTATGGTCAAGTTCATTAGTTAACTGTATATTTATTGGTATTGTATTGTTTTAAAATAATAATAGTTAAAGGCGTTTCTATTTATAAAATAATCGCGTGTTTCATTGTCGACGTTAAAGATTATTATAGCAGTTGCTTTTTGGGGTTTACTAGTCCCAAAACATAAAAATGCAAAATTTCATGGCAAACATGTTTTTGAAATTTAAAAAATTAAAATATAGATCTTATATTAAAACGGTCGTTTGGTTTTGAAGGGCAATTCAATTCTACTTTAGTATTTTAGTATGTTAATAAAGATTCCGTCGAAATCTACTAGAATGTCCGACTTACTGTGCGAGCCACTGTATCAATTTCTTCGCAAAAAGAATCTTGCAACCCGTTTTCATTTGTGTTTACAAACTACACGTGCCGCAGCCGGTAAAAAACCGCAACGAAATGCGTGCGCACTTTCGACCAAACCGGTTCGAATCTTCGACAGCTGTCAAAGATTAGATTTTCGACCAGTTTTGCAGAAAATTACACGAAGCCAAATTGTTCGCATGGACGCTGTGACTGTGATAGGAAAAAGTCAATTTTATCCTGCTGTTGTTAGTGCAAATTTATTTCTAGTGTTTTAGTGTGCGGTTTAGGATTAGTAAAAAAATGAAAGTTCATTTTCGGGAGCAGTACGGCACAAAAGGCGAAGAAATTCTCTACGTAACGCCGGCAGGTATGCAGCAACTCTGCGTTCTCATGATCACGAAACTACTTTGTTTTTGTTTTTCAGACCAAAAAAGTATCGTCCGGGTTCCGCTAAAGGGCGACAAACTCGTATACCGCGAAAGATTCGCGCTGCTGAAGTTCTTTCAAGGGGTTTTCTTACCCAAGGGCTATCCGGACAGCGTCAGCGAAGATTACCTTGCTTATCAGATCTGGGACACGGTTCAGGCGTTCTGCAGCACCATATCCGGTTGGGACGCTTTTAATTTATGTTCGAAAGCGAATTATTCATTGCTTCGTTTGCAGGAACCCTTTCGACGCACGCCATCCTCAAGGGAATCGGCGTAGGCAGCGATGTCGTGAGCCCACTCTCGGCAACAGTTACGTGGGTGTTGAAGGAGGGAACCGGACATTTCGGTAAAATTTTATTTGCCTGGTGGAAGGGGTGAGTCGGTAAATGTCTTGACGTAGACAGAAACTAACTACCCATTTTTTACTAGCACGGAGTTGGACATCGAGTCGAAAAAGTGGCGATTACGAGCAGATCTCCTGAACGATATCGCGATGGCGATCGAAATCTACTTCCTCCCGAAATATCCTATTTACGGAACATTCATACTTTGCGGTACATCAACCCTTAAGGCTCTTGTCGGCGTAGCAGGTGGTGCAACCCGAGCAGCTTTGACCCAGCACCATGCTATTCGCGGCAATTTGGCCGATGTTGCATCTAAAGATAGCGCGCAGGAGACATGCGTGAACTTGATAGCCTCTTTTGTCGGTTTGTATCTATTGACTGCAATACGAAGCCAAACGTAAGCCCTTTCGCCGTACTCTTTCTCAAGCTAACTAAACGAGAAATTCCTTTTCAGTGTGTTGTACACGATTTTCTTTATCGTAACCAGCCTCCATATCTACGCCAATATAAAAGCCGTCAAGTCGGTGTGTTTGAAATCGTTCAATGAAAGCCGCTACTTGATTGCAATCGAAGAGTATTTCCGATCGAATCGGATGCTCTCACCACAAATGGTAGAATATTGTTTTATCCAACAGACCCGATCATTAACAAAGCTACTTTCCGACAGGTTAACAAATTGGAACGTGTAACACTCGGTCAGACCGTTTCTGTTTCGTTAAACGTTAAACTGGGACTGTCGGCTCGTAATCTGGTCGAACAGTTCAAAACGGGCCATGACATTGACAATATCGTTTCGTCGTTCGATCCCCATGAGAAATTTATTATTGCCGAAAGTAAGAAACATTTGGGAGTTTACTTACACTTCGATACCCGACCGCAAGATGTTCTTAAAGCGTATTTCTTCGCGGTTTCATATCTTCAAGATCGAACACATCTCAAGGAGCGTTACTGGGAGGTACAAGGAAAGTGGAACGAGTTCTTGAATATGGCGCAGAATGAAGGTAAGCATTCCTTTTTCATCAGTCTATTTAAACTGTTGAATGGCAGATCTAATAATTAGTTTTAAAATCGATGTGTCGTCACATTGACGTTAAGGATCGTGCTCTCCATTGACGCTGTGAGTTGTAGAACTTAAAACTAAAAAACTTAATCCTGGCTTAAATTTGCGAGCTCCTTAGTTTAAAACCCACACTGAGAACTACAGTGTTTACAGTGTTTAGAAGAATTACGATTCATTAAGCCGTTTTTTTTTTGTCGAGCTGAAGATGTCATAAAACACCAAAATTGAGATAAAGGTGAGTGGCAACTTGTTCACCACTCACCTTTTCAATATTTTTTGATAATCCTACGGGCGTATTACGAAACTCGAGTCGAGTGAGTAACTCACTTACATTTGAACTCGACTCGAGCAAAAGTTGTTACAATGAAACTCGACAATGGGAAAGTCACTTAGTGAGTGAGTTTGACATTTCTTACAAGTAAATACTCACTCGATTGGCTTTCATAATACGCAGTTCTCTTTACTCACGCTTTTTTCTCGACTAAAATTCGAGTGAAACTCGACAAGTAGGCCGTCGTCGAGTTTCATAGTCGCAGAATGTGAGTTTTTTGGTCGAGCGAGTTCCGTAATAGACCCGCTAGTTTCATAACTAGTTCGAATTTCACAGATTAAAATGCCGTTTGATTTTTTTTATTCGAGATAGGTAGAGCACCCGCAATTATTGTTTGTTTTTTTGAAAATGTGTGACTAAGTTGCCGTATACCTCAGCAATGAGTGACAATTTCGGACTGAAAAATTTTTAAAGTGTGCTCAAAATGTGCATAAGCATGTGGTAATAATTTCACAGTTGTATCTTTATTTAGTTCACCTAAAAAATTCCCAAAAAAGGCATAAAAAAGCTTTCACAAGAGATGCCCATCTGAATAACTCAAAGTGTCATTTAATGCTTAATTCAGGCGGCGATATGATATTGAGTTGAATGAAATGCAACAAAGCAGCTGTCTTGGGTTGAGCGCCTGATATCAGTCTACAATCGAAACAGAGTTATTCCTTTTTGGATTCCGGATACAGTGATTTTTGAGGCAACGTAAAAAGGAAAGTTCGGAACTTCTAACAAAACGCCCAATCGCTCGTAGAGTTGAAAGAGAACTGAACGTTTATTACGCTTGAAGATTCAAAATAAAGCGTTTAAGAATTACTTTTGCCTTTAGCTTTAGCGCTGAATAGCGAGATTCGAAACGTACAAAGGGCCGCATTGTTTTGTATTTGCCTGTGAGTTACTCCAAATAAGTCGAACAATAATGAAGTTGAGCTCTCTGCCGGCAAAGTGGAGTGGAGCCTCCTTACGAAGTGTTTCTTTTGATCTCATGTTTAAATTGAAAATCGTTTGGACAATTGGAAAACCGCAATCTTTGAGAGAAGTTTTCAAAGTCAGTGTACATACTATATATTGCGCGGACTTGGAACGCAGTGTTGATCGTTTGGACGACTGGCAAAATATTTGTTTAACAAGTACAAACCAAGCTGACGTTAAATTAGATATTATTAAAAGCTACTGTAAAGTAGAGATGGGTCGTTCAGGAGTGAACTGTTCCAAAAGAGCAGTTCATTGAAGTGAGCGATTGAACTAACTCACTCCTTTGGTGAACTACAGTTCACTTCGCCACGTAGCACCGATGGTTTTTTTTTAATGATAAAAAATGATAAAAAAATAGAAAATGTCAAAAAAAATGATAGAAAATGATAAAAAATTATAAAAAATGATAAAAATTGACAATAATTAAATTATTTCCGAAATATAATGTCTTCTAAATATTACCTCCTAAAAAAATCATTTTTAATTTCAGGCTGGTGCACGACAAATCATTTACTCTACGTAGACGAATACCGTCTGGACTGGAAGGCCTAAGCATCTCAAACGACTCCAAAGTGGACCAAAATGTGCAATACAAAAAAATAAAGGTAAAGCACAAACTGCATCATATTTTCAGATCAGCAAACTTAACTTTTAGCTGTAGTTTTAAGCGCAACTTCTAAATGCCGTTCGAATCGTTCCAAAAAAAAAAAAAAACTCGAAACTTCTATTTTTATATCTCTAAAGGAAATTTATCATGTAAGGCTTTTTCGTTCCTTTTATCTAATACTTTCTACTGAACTATACGTCCCGCGCAAGTTAACTTTTAAGGTGCGTTTTTGCAATCAATCAGTTGAATTTTGTTAAGCAGACAAAACAAAAACATCCATCCTACAGAAATTTAGCAATTTAGTTTTTCAATGTCCGAATGCCGCATCGAATTCTTATTAAACAAAAAAAAACATTGCTTTTAGTACTTAATACGATTTCAATGAAATTTTAGGTTAGGACAATGAGGCGCCTTTAAAAAGTTCAATTTATGCTTGTAATTCTTAGCGTATCAAAATGAGACATTTTTAAAATAGGCCATAATATAGATCTAGTCAGGAAGGTTATCGTATAGCTCGATTTGATAACAGGGGAATGGAATGTATGCTCAAAAACTATTCGAAAATTATTACACTACTCGTACCTTAAATTTATAGCACAAAAAAATATTGCACGAAAAAGAATCGAATTTAGAATTTTAATTATAAAATTTCTGTATTGCTGTAAAATAATTAGATGATGTTTCTCTAGATAAAATCTTTTGAGTATAATCGCACGTTAAATTCAAAACTTGAAGTTGATAAATTTTTATTTGTGACGTTTTGAATTAAGTTAGCAAATTTTTCTATCATAATATGCTTCTGTAAGGCCCCAAGTTAGACTTAGTCTGCGGAAATCTTCTTACCAACTTTTTCAACTGCTTTAGAATTTAGTAAATATTCTTGATTTATCAGCTCTCTTTCATTTGAATGGACGAATAATTTGTAGCAATGTAAAATTGTACAGTTGATATTCCTCTCTATTAGGTACCGGATGTAGGCGGAGCAGAGCTGGTCCATCATATCCAGCTCTGCTCCGCCGAATCTTGGAAGATCATCTGTACAACTGTTCGTAACGAACTGACTTTATTCCTACTGCTTTTTTCATTACTTTACACTTTTCTTATCACTATTTGACTTATGACAAAGTAATTACAACACTCTAATTTAAATCTTGGCCCCGAGCTGATATGATTTGATTATGATTGTTGGATCGTTGGCTCGATTTCTTCCATCCCTCGATATTGCACTTTCCAATCCTATTTCGATTCCACACGCTTATTACTCCATGTGTATTGTACAGGGTCAGAAAATATGCAAGGTTTCATTATATAGCATTTAGTTTTCCCTGACTTAAACTAACTTAAATCTACTTAACTAGTACATCAAAACTTAACGTAGGGGCTCTTGCTGTGATTGAAGCGATGAGAGGAACAAAGGTTTGGCCGCGGCTGTGCAACGAAGCAAGAAACGCTGTTTTAATGTTTGTACGGTATTGTAAACCAAAGGCATGTCCGCATTTTCGTGTAGTAATCGCGTAGAGTAGTCCCACGGTTTATTAAGTATAATCTTCAAGCATTTGTTTTGCAAAATTTGAAGAATTCTCTTGTGAATATTGGCACAACAACTGCAAGTACTATTGGAGCGCCATAGAGCAACATTGGCGCCATCACGATTTTGTATGTTGGTAACTTATTTTCCAGGGATAGTTTCGATTTCCTGTTTATGAAGGGATATACTACTCTAATACTTTTCATTGTTTAAGAGGCCGCTTGGGCTATATGTTGGTGGTATGTGAGCTTTATCCAAGAATTTAAAAAATCGCGGGTTCTAAAATGACATAAGGTGTGTTTTTTATTCCCGATTAAAAAGCCTAAATACAAAACTCCAGTTTACGATATTAAAGCTCCATGCCATTTTCGCATGTGCAGCTGGTAACACTACGAGTTAAATGATACGAGATGGCGCTTGTCAATTTCAAAACTTCGAATAAACGGAATCATTTGGCATGTAATTATCTATTAAAACTACAAATTGTTAACGATTGTCTATTGCAAAGATTTGCAAAGAGTGATAATTAACGATTGGACCTAATTTTGCAATGATTATAAGTCGCGCATTGAGCAGAAAAACGAAAAGTAGGTTCGGGAAATTCAGTCGATCGGATCCTGTATGCCAACGCTCAGTGTTGTGGCTGCTAACGGATTTATTGTGTCTGGTTGTCGCGTTTCTTGTCAGTTCATTTTCCTCGACCCGTAACTCGACATCTTTTGCCGCTGAATCTTACAGGTTACAGCAACCAGCTGATCGAACTATCACTTGTTTGTACATTTGTAGGGTTGCAAGTGCACCAAACGGCGAAGCTTTAAATATCGTAACAGTAATTTTACTTAACCGGAGCTTCCCGAAGTTCCGGTCAAGATAACCGCGGTTGAATTGTTGGTAACCGCTCTTTTGTTGTTTTGCCGTGCAATTTTTTCGAGCTTTATAGTTAACCGGGAATAAAAAACACACCTATAGTGTAAGTGTGTATACGTGTAGCCGATGGACTATGATTGACATTTCACGGAATCGAGAAATGTAACATGAAATGTTAACGTCTCTTCGGAAGGTAAGTGTTTTGATTTAGAAGAAATATTAACCAATTTCATTGATAAGTAACTTTTAATTTTCATAAACCAGCAGTAAACGAAGTTTATTAATTAGCAGACGACTATCAGGTAAGAGTTATTCGTACTTTTTCTCGGTGCTCCAAATCATAAAAAGTGAAAGTGCATGCTTTTCACCGGTCCACGAGGTTATTTCTTCGCGTCACTAAAATAATTTGCACCGTCAGCCTGGAGCTGAAGTCCGTTATTTAGATGCAGGACATGTCAGTGCTTATGTTTTAGATTAAAAACTTAAACGACAATTTTTTTTATTTACAGTTTTCTTCGGATACAAGCTGGTCAAGTCGCTGACCAAAAAGGAACGTAAGTGCGTAGAGAAACGTAAGGCTAAACAGTCCAAAAATAAGAAAGAGACTGGTGCTTCGCAAAATTGAACAAAGGACGACCAAAAAGATAATGGCTAAATTTATGACGAGCAGGAATAAAACGTGAAAAATGATGCCGATTTTGCACAGTTGCATGCCGCACAGCGGTATTTTCGATCGGATTTTCATTTGTTTTTTTTTATCAATATCCTTACTTCCGTTCGGATGCTTGATACGTAAATGAGCTCATTGTAAAGCTCTTTATTTACCTAATGCATTCACACATATCTATTCATTTATTTTATCTCGACTTATGGGAATTTAGTTTCAGCGGAAAATAGCGATAAAATTCATACGTTCCTGTCCAAAAGTGATTACCACTGCCGGCTTCGTCAAAGCGCAAATCGAAACCCGATCCTGATCCACTTTCACTTAATTCAGAACAACGATTCTTCTTTTGCTATTTGTTGGGGTTTTTAAGAGCTGTTTGCGCTTTTCGTGTAAAAAGAACGGCAGTTATGCGGTTCACGCCGGACGGTGATGCACTATTACATGCACTTTTCAAGCGACTGCATGCCGGCGTCTGAACAACTGCTTCGGTATCATATTGTGAACTATCAGACAGAATTTTTTGCTGCAATGAAAATAAATAATTAGCCATGCTACATTTCAATTCACTTCTACTACTTACTGCGACGGTCTTCGCTCGCGTAATGGATAAAGTTCGACTGTTGGTGTTTCTCAGGCTTCCTCGTACCTTTACTGTCAATCATCTGCTTTGGGAGATAGTTTTAAAATGATAGTTTTAAATAGTTTCCTAAGTAATTGCCGTGACAGTCAATTGCTTCAAGGGATGCTCGTAGGTCTCAATTCCATAACGAAGATTTTTTTTCCGTTTCCCTCTGCCGGAACACATACCCGAATTCCGTGCGATGGGATTACATAACGGTAGCTATGCGGTCCGGTATATGGGTGCCTTGTAAAAGTAGAACTCCTCGTAGTAGAGCGGTTCGATCTGGACCTCGTGTAGAACAACTCGACGAGCGCTTCGCGTGACAGTACAAACTTTTCGGCAGTAACATACGGCGGCCACAAGTGATAAGGATACTCGGACGTTACGTGCCATTTGCTCGACCGATGACGATGCGGTGCCATTTGCTCGACCGATGACGATGCGGTGCCGATACAAAAACCAAAGGAAAAGAGTTTTGCGTAGAAATGATTTTGTGTAGCCTAATCTTGCAGCTCTCCCTCTCTCCTCAAATTTCGTCTTCTCTATCAACCGTCCTTTGGTCTTGGAATTTTCCATTTTCAATTTCAAATAAAACACGTTTTTTCTTAAACTTTTTTACCACAACAAAACCATAAAAACTCCCACCTCAAACACAAAATTCTACAAGTACAATTCAAAATCAATTCGATTGCTCCAATAAAATTTCGTATCTTCCCCAACCTTGCGCGCGACAACGCCATCCTTGAAATACCCATCGTTGCTCCAATTCAGCATTTGTTCGGTTGTAAAGGGTCCGTGAATTTCGCTGTCGACATCCTTCCACTTGAATTCCAAGTTCAAAACTTTCGGGGCATCGTCTTCCTCGTTACCGCCGTTGTCTCCTGCATCTCGTTCGCTTTCGTCCACTTTATTCGTGACCAGTTTCGCCTTTTCCTTCTTCTCGAATCATCGAAGCTCGTCGTCCTCGTTGGCGACCTCGCCAGTAGCAGTGGCAGTAGCGGCAACAGCTGTACTACTCGTGCCTGCCTTTCTAGATCTCCGTTTTATCTTCAACTGAATCTGTTCGTATGTTTCCTGATAGATGTCCATGTTGCCCATTTCCGTCCATTCCTGAGATTCCATCCTCATCGCCCTCGAAATCATTTTCGTTCATAATATTGTAGCTGAAAGCCGAAATCGCGAATTATCAGTGAAAAAAATAAGAAAAATATAAATGCAGCCCACCGCTCATCGTCGCCGCTGTCAGAGACAACTGCAAAAAAATTTTAAATGTACTGGTCAAATTAGTTCCTATACAGTGACTCTAGTCTCCAGTAGCTTTAACCGAACTATCAAAAGAGTAGTAGTTTCCTACATTTCATTGAGTGATGAAAACATTAGGTGAGTTAAGATTCCTTTATTTTCCTATAAGTATAATTTTTCTTTTAAATTATATTTATCTTTATTTCATTTTCAGAATATTGTGACTACCTTAAAGTAATTATAGACAAATTAAAAAAAAAGTAATTGAGATAGATAGGAAGCTCGATCAACTAAATAGTTGCAGTGGAGATCCAAAGAGTTGAAGCGCACACGCTTTGTAATTGTAGAAACTAACGTATCGAAAGTCATCGACTCAGCTTGCTCAGCAAAACGAAGACGAAGAAGATTTATCCAATAAACCGTTGTGGTTAACTTCTAATCTAAAAATAATAAACTGAAAAAGAATAGCAATAATAAATATTGTTCAGACTTCCACTGAACATGGCCGGTATTGCACACGGCCACTGTGAAAACGGGCGGTTCATGGTTTACGACGCTGCATGTATCAGCCCGGAACGTCAATCAAAAAAAAACTACTACTCACAAAACCGGCATTTTATTTCATTTCCTTTCCCGGTTTATTTCAGGAAAGAAGGGTTCGGACGTGAGAGCCTTATTAATTAAATTTTCATCGCTTCTTAAAGTGAACTTTTCCCACGATGCGATGGAATTTTTTGTTTATCTCAATGTAAACGGTAATACTTCTTCCACGATATTCAATAAAGGTTATCATCAATTTTTTTAATTTCTGAGCTTTTAGTACCAAAATTATGAAATTGAAATGTGGTTACATTGTTTTTATTGATTCTTTAAATTTTCTTGCATTTCCACTTTCGAAATTTCCTGATGTCTTTGATATTAAAGAGTATGTAAAAGCTTCTTACTTCTTCAATACTTTCAAAAATATTGATTATGTCGGTGACTCAGGAACAGTACGGTACTGTATATGGGTAAGGGGATGGTTGGTTTCTTTACAGTTTTCAAAACGGTCGCTACGAGTCTCTTATAGCATTTTCGAATCGAAATTCCGCGACGATATTGAGCACACTTTAATGCCTCATTACTTTTCTGTCCATTGGCTTACCTACTGCCGAACAAATACCCAATTCCTATTTTGTGTCATAATCATCTCCGTCAATTCATGTCATTGATCTTCTAGCTCTGTAAATCAATTAAAAATTAATAAATGATCCTGGAATTTTTTATTAATTTGTTACTACATATTTGATCAGGTGCTATAATTTTCTCCGAGAAAAGTAGAGGAGAACCAAGTGTAGCACTCATTCTCCGCAAAACTCCCTTTCCATCCGAATTCTGGGAGATGGCCCTCTTAATTTTTTTTATTTTATTTTGATAGCTTTTTAACACTATAAACCTTTGAATAATTTTCAAATAAAAGAGCGACATAATACTTTAAAAAAAAAACACCCGGAAGCTGATATACATAAGTCGGTAGCGCTGGTAATTTATTTGAATCGAGTTATATGATAGCTAGAAGCCTGTTTTGAATAGAAAATTACGCATATCATACAAATATAATATAAATTAAATAAAAACTTACGCTTCGTTGATATTTTTAATAATTAGATTTAAATTATAATAAGCAATGATTATAGAAAAGAAATAATAATAATTACAACTTCTATGAACCCTTTGCCTTAGCATTGAATTAAAACTTCAAATAGCAAACTTTTTTAAAATAATAATAAAACCAGACAACATTGTTTGTATAGTTGTGCTTTTTAATAATATGTATGTTTAGTAATCCGAAGTCTTTTACGGTATTCAAAGAGTGTGTACAATAGTCTAAACTCTTAATGTGTTAGTGACTAGCAGTAAATTAGTTAATTTTTCAATTTTCATTGTCTAAGAAAACTTTGCATGTATGTTCTATCTGTAATAGTAAAAAATATATTCTGTTTTAAACGATTCAACTAAAACGGCAAATTTGAAAGAGTCAAATGTTCATAATTTAGGAAAATCAAAGAAAGTAATATTTTTGGTGCTCAACCTTTTGTTTTTGGACATCATAACATTCCAAATCTATTAAAGTAAAATAAATTTAAAGCATTTCATGTTTTCGTTTTTTGTAGGTATAAACTTTGAAGCATTACAGGAACAAATACTTTATTATTAAAAAATAATGAAGTAAAACCTATATTTAATCACTATGAGATCGAATCGAACTTGAGAAATTTTGTCCACATGCATCTAGCGAGTTATGCATACGAATTGCAATCCTGCATACTCTTATCGAACGAGTTTTTGCGAAATATCACTTAAACATAGTTACAAAGTGATCGATTAAACAAAACGCTAATTAGGACAGCGTTCTATCCTGCTGAGTGAAAAGTAACAACTCAACTTGGATATTAAAAAACAGTTCGAGTGATGACAAGAATAACAAGCCTACAACAAACCAACAATTTTGGAAGATGCTCGGCTGGGGCTGGGGCTGTAGCACCATCGAAGAAAAGGATGAATAGGGAAGGACGTTGTTTTTTTAACGTTAATAATAGAATCAGCTACTGTAGTCGATACCGAACGTGGCATGAAAAGTAATTCATCTAATTTGCTTTGTTCAGTAGATGTGGAAGGTTGGGACATAGGCTGTGAAACTTCCACGTTGGTTTGCCTGGATCCAATAAAATACCGCGTTTATATGGAGGATTGAATCTGGATTCAATCCTCTAAAATCGCATGTAAACGCAGATCTCATCGAAACGTTATCGACTCGATCCAAACCAACTTCTCGACCTGGATCGAATCGAAACCGGTTGTTGTCGTTAATTTTAATGCCATTTCATGTTTCAATCTTTGGATTCTCCATGTAAACAGAGTAAAAGACGCGTATTCTAAAAAAGTTACTGTTAACTGTTTTTCCCAGATGTTTCATAAGATTCTTTCGGAAAAATTCCACGATTTGAAACCACACCTTAACGTTAAGGGAGAAATACATTCGCAGCATGTTGATTCAACATATGTAATTTATAAATAGCTTACATGCTCTGTCTCCATTTCGTTGTTAATGCTTAGAAAATAGAAAGCGGAAGACTTTTATATTTGTCTGCCAAAAAGATGGATGTAAATGAATTAAAATCCAAAATGATATTGCGGTGAATTGAGGACATACAAATCAGTTTATGCCGCTACTAACCAAGATGATGTCGTCAACTATCCACCCGAAGTTTGGAACTCGCTGGATCACAATCTTGAAGGTTGGATTGGAGGTCAGAACGTTGCGAAATATTAACCAACCGCGTCTTTGTAACGGCACAAGACTAGCGGTGAATAAATTAGTGATCAAAGCAACTAAAGGGAAAGTATTATATAAAGGAGAGTGCGTTTTGATACCACACATCCCAATGATTTCGACCGACAAACCATTTCAATTTAAACGACTACAGTTTTCAGTGCGGCAACAAAGAACTAATCCAACTTACCAGAAGCGTTACTGTACTAACTTTTTTCTATATTTTTAACTAAGTCTGACTGAGCCAGAGCAACTCGTGGCCGGGTCAGCTAGAGCTAGTCATTAATGAATATGAGTGCCTTCGATTGAGGTCTGAAGAAGAGAGAGGAATAAATTCCGATGACAGCGAGCCATTGAAACGACACGCGATTATCGATTGACCATGATAAGAAGGAGAGTATTTAAGCGCAGTGATCCGGAAATGGGTTTAGAGAGTATTAATCAAAAAGTTTTGAAAGCTTTGGAGAAATCAGCCTGCTGGTGGTTCAGACGCGATTCTTTGAGGTGAGAATTGGAGCGAGCCATTAGATGAAATCCGTCGTTCGACGCCCAACTCATTGATGTTCTCGTCAGTTTGAACCAATAAAATCGGACGCGAACGTTTATTTTGAATGTTGCCGAAAAGTAGCGGAGTTTGCATCAACGTTATTTATAAAACGTAAAGAGTGTAGTTAACGTTACCAGAGAGAAAAAACGCAGAATGAAGCAGACAAAGAAAGTTTTGAGTAATTTAAAAATTCTCCGTTGATGTTGATGTTGATGTGAATTTTTGTACGCACAAACGAGACAATTCCCTCGTATCGAAGTAGACGATGAGGAGCTCATCAACGATGGAATTTTTAACAGTGAAACGCTTCTTGCAGCATTCAACCCCAGAAAAATTATTGCACCCTGAAAAGTTGTGGAGCCCTGAAAAATCGTGGGGCAACACAAGTCAACAAACTTGTCTTTATAATTCAGATATTTTCCCATTTAACGTGTGGAAAGAAAATATTGTTTCTCAACGACTGAACACGTCCTTCACTGGCAACCACCGTCCATACAAACAGCTGTTTGAGATTTTGCAATAGTTTTATTTAGAAACCGCTGTCCTTAGTCCTAACTACAATCACTACAACATTGCATTTTGCACACTCGCCAGACTATCGTCCTTGCCGCCAGTTTGCGACAAATGTTTCACGATATCGACCCAATTCCAGCCGCGGGTTCGTTCTCCTTTATGATCCGTTCGTTCCCACTGTCTGCGTTTCTGCGATTTGGTCAGCTGCTCTTTCTTCGGCAGCTTCTTGCCGGCATCACCACAATCGGTTATTTTTAAAGTTTCTATCACGATCGGTGCAATATCTACAGCGGGAACAGTTGGGCCCGGCTCGAACTGTGCGGCCATCAGCTCATCGGTTTTATCCTTAAGGCACTCGAACAATGTGTACGTCATACCGCAGCCGAGCCATTGTTCGGCTTCTTCGTTCAGGACAGTTGTGATTTTCGTTTTGACCGGATTTACTCTGAAAGTGAAGGGAAAGTTTAAAACGAATGGGGCCAGAATGAAAGAACTCGATCTTCTTACACATTTCGGTTGAAAAATGTTTCCATGTTAATTGTAGGGGCTACCGCCGGGTAGTTCTCGCCCCAAATTAGCTCCACGAGGAAGGATTTGATGTCATCGTCTTGGCCGTACTGAAAAGAACCAATTCCGTAAATACTTCCGAGTTCGGAATGAAACGCGGGAAACTGTTTCGAACCTTGTACTGATAAGTTGTCGGGTTTACTTGTTTGAAGAATTCATCGCCCTCGTATATAGAACAAAGAGCTTCGCGCTCCTCATCCTGCAGTTCCTTATTTTCGGACATTTTGTGGTGTAAAGTTGGTCCGAAATTTACACAGCCGGGCCAAAACAAAAATTTATCAAATTCTAACCTAGCTCACAGGACTGGGATGACAGCTGACATTTGTCGTCACGTCATACTTTATTGCATCTGTTTCCAAATCGCCTTACAAAAGTTGATTCTACGTGAATGTACCTGCAAGTTTCGCGCCAAACTACTGTCAGTTTTCAGTGTGAAGGAATTCTCTGTCGCGAACCCGATTCGCAGAGCTAACAGTTTTTGCGATGGATCCTTGCGAAGTGGAGTTTATCGGCGAAAAGTCCTCGATAGGCGTAATTCCGAATTTCAATTTCGATCCGATCCACTTGATATCGGGAAGTGTAGGGCCGTTTCGTGCCGGCCTACCCGTTCACGTGCCGCTCTGGCTCGCCGTTCACCTTCGCAAGCAGCAGAAATGCCGATTTGTTCCGCCCGATTGGATGGTCATGGACACCCTGGAGGACATCAAGGAGGAAGAGAAACGTTCCAAGTAGGTAAATTGTTGCACTAGTTCCGTTCACAGCTCGAATTATTCTCACGTCCGCGCATTTCTTCGCGTCGTTTAGATTCTTCACAAAAATGCCCAGCGAGCATTACATGGTCGAAGCACAACTGATTCTTAGCACGGCAGCAGACGATGTGCCGCGCTCCGATGAGATTCGAACTATTATCAAGGACATTTTTGATATAAGGGAGTCGAAGCTGCGAACGTCCATCGATGCGTTCATTAAGGGCGAAGGAACGTACGCGAAACTGGACAATTTAACGCTGCTTGAGATTCACGCCGTTCGCCCGTTCCTGCCACATTCACTGGACCATATCTCGAGGTATCAACGTATGGCTGTGGCACAGCAACGGGACGTGTCATCCTTAGGCTTAAGTTCAACTGTAGCTTCCAATTCTTATTCGCATTCGCAGTGAGTCGGGAGCGATTTTTGTTTAATATAAGATTTTTTATTTTTGTTAAAAACATTATTTTACTACCTACCTATTCCAACATTTTGGCAGCCTGTTGACTCATTCCGCTCTCATCATCAGAACTTTCTCTTGTTCCTTGGGCACAGAGCCAAAAGCACCTATGCCTGCATCCGGCTTAATTTTTCGTTTAGATGTCCAGAACTGCCTGCGGCCCGAAAAAGTTGGGGGGCTTATCGTGCCCTACCGACCTGAGATGCTCAAAGTTATCTAAGAAATTACTACCACTACGTCGTGTAGCTCCTCGCAACAATTGCCAAAATGCAAATATCTGGGGCCTTATTCTCGAGTTCATTCGACCAAGTTTCGTGCACGGATTTCATCAACTTTCGAATGACTTGAAAAAATTGCGATTCTTGAGTAGTACCACGCCGCACACAGTGCGGTATTTATACGAAAAAATTATTTTCATTATTATTAACTTCAAATGATGTGATAAACACTTTGCATTTAGATGCTAGACGCTCATATTTTTTTTTTCAAGGAAATTCCCTTTATTTGTTCTATTTTTAGGACCAAATTTAGTTAACCTTTTACCGCTACTTAATTTTTCATTTGGACTTTTGGCCAGCTTTTTAACCGAAAAACCGCACTGTGCGGCGATCGCATGTGAATGTTTTCGCATGATATGCAACGAGTGGTTTCTATCATTCGGATTCGAACTTTCGTACACGAAACGTTAGCCGTTACCATGTAAATTGCCAAAGAATATTTTAAATGTGTATAAAAACATTTTTTTCAATAAATAAAAGCCCATATAATTTTTATAGTAGTTTATTTTCCAGTAAACTCACGATTCTATTTGCAGCAATAGCAATTTTCGTTTGAGCCTCACATTGGATTTCCGTGGCATCAGCAAGTCGTTCTTGGGCCATAACTTGCCTCTCTTTTGCCGAAGCTATGCGCTCTTCAGCCTCTACTTTTCGTTCCAATAAAGACAGTTTCTTAGCATAATACGTCTCTCTAATATGGCAATCAGATCGAGACACTGTCAACAAGTCGTTAATTTGTTGCTGCGAACGCTTTAGCTTTTTCGATGGCGCAGCCATTTTGCTTTCCTCGTTAATTAGGGTTGCAATACCACCTTTGGCTCGAACATTTCTACGAACGTCCCTTTCTAACACTTTCATTTTATTTTTCATATCCTGCCAAGTCTGTAAATTACATAAATAACTATCTTGAATGCCTGTTTATAATGAATAATCATACCTTGCGCCATTGCTTCCAATTTTTTCTTGCACCGGGAACACTATTCAACACTTCCGTTACGTCACTCCAAAGCTGTTGCGCTTTTCTATGGTTAAATTCCACATTGAATATACCTTTACTTAATTTTGGATTACGTTCCACAAATTCGATTAATATAACTTTCTGTTCTCCACTAATATTTCCAGCTCGTCTTTGATCCATGTATTTTAGTTTGATACTTAATGAATTTCGGTTTTGACGTGCTTTACTTGTCAGAGGTCACAGTGGCTTGACGAATTCACGTTAAATAGCGAAAAACGTGTCTGGCAATACCACTTACTTCGTATACGACCATTCGACCACTCGAGAATAGAGCCCCTGGGGCCCTATTCTCGAGTTTATTCGTATTTTGGTCGCATACGATCTATTCGAATGATAAGTTTCGTGCAGGATCCATCTTCCATAAAATTTGGTATTCTTGAATGTCATGCGAAGCTTTTTCATTCGAATTGTCGTACACGAATTGCAGGTGGTATTGCCAGATAAGTTTTTTACTCTTTAACATGTATTTGGTAAGCCACTGTGTACACTGACAAATAAAACTCTGCAGAACAGAAATCCGTTAGTTTCAAACTAAAAAAATGGATCAAAAACGGATTGGTAATATTAGTGGGGAGCAGAAAACGATAATAGAATTTTACTTTATTATTTCAATGATTAAGTATTGTGATCGATTTTTTAAAAAAAAAAATTTGCTACCCTTAAAATTGTTATTTTCACGTTTCATAACTACATAATAGACACGAAAAAAGCAATAACTATAGAACGGCTTATGCAAGAAAATTGAAACTTGGTGTTGATAAAAATAAATAAATTTGATTAAATAAATATGAGAAAAAAAAATTCGAATATCCATTGGCGTTCAGAACGGGGGCAAAAATTATGATCAGTGAAAATAGAATGCATATTTTTCCATGATTTTCGTCATATCTACTAGATCTTTCAATATATTGAATTCATTTTTATTCTATGGATTCTCCATATGAATACCTAGAAAGTGTTTTCAAGATTTTTCGAAAATTGACCCCTAAGGGGGTGTAAAGGTATTCACCCGTATTATGAGTGTCGTGACGATCGACTATCGACGAGCTTGTCGTGGCGATTGAAATTTGGTATTATGAGTGTCGATCGAAGCACCTTGTTAGTATTGCCGCAGAAGAGTCGTGTAAAATGTCTGAAAATGGTATTACTGTGAATAAAAGTGTAATTGTGAATAGCTTTAACTGTCTAAAGTGTGAAAATTCCATGTTATATTTAAATTATCATGATTAAAATTAAGTGTTTTTTTATCGATTCGGTGAAATGAGTTCGTACGAGCTATTTTTTGACGAAGAATATGATGGGGATAATCGATAATTGTTGAGGTCGGAGAGAAAATGGTTGCGAGACTCCTCAAATACTTTGAAAATGGACAATTATGGGTGAGAATTTATTACAATTTGGAGCTTAAGCAATATTCAATGGAGAACAGTTTTTTACGCCGTTTCAGATTATCGAAGGAAGCATTTGTTATGCTCCTTGAAAATTTGGATGGCAAATTAAAACCACAAGTGTTGTCATCTGCGGTGCCAATTATAATTAAACTTGGCGCAGTGTTGCGATCAACCAACAATGTCCGTTGCTTTTACCTGCTGTCAATCAATATAATGAGCGTCGTCTAGGTTCTTTGGGAAATTCCTAATTTAAACGGTTTGTTTTTTTAAAAACTCTTGTGCGAATGGTATCCAGTTTCTTGAATAGTTTCTCTGTTTTTTTTAGGGTTTTAAAATATTGTATTGCACTTTCATTTTGGAAAAGAACTTGGATTTTATTCCTCGATGCTTGTAAGGATTTTTATAGTTGGGTGCCTGCTCTTTAAGTGTTGTTGATCTCATATGAAACTGCCGGTGATTAGTAATTTTTCAAAAATTTCAATTTAAAATATTTGTATAGGTAATATTAAAATTCCATCGCGTATTGGAGGTCCTAGGGCATTCAGTTCCGTTGAATATTTTTCACACTCGCTGATTCCTCGCTGATGACGCATACGATATGCTAATTTTAAGCAGGATTAAAAAGGGATATCCTTAAATCAAGGAATCTTTAGCGAAGTCTAATTTTTAGTAAATACGGAATCACGTGAGATTTATTTAGGTCCGTATGTGACTGCATTTTTACCAAATCCAAAATAATCTCGGGAGCAAAGTAATAGCAACGAACTGAGGAAGAATGTCTGTTCTTTTGAATCAATCATATAAGTAAAACAAAGAAGTTCAAAATTCATGATTTTTATATTGTTATTAAAAAAAATATACTTTATATATACATTTTTAATTGGTAGCAAACGTAAATTATTCGAACTACAAAAAAATAAAATAGTAATTGAAATTTCATTGGTATAAATTCTAGTATGATTTCAATTTTACATTTCATTCGAAACAATTCAAAATTAAATCTTAAAAACTAATGACTAAAAATTCACGTACAAGTAACGCATTTATGATTATTACTTAAAAAAAAAACTACATCGTCCAAAATCCATGCAAGTTAAAAATAGAAATTTAGAAAAACATTTTCGAAATTGATTAGCGGAAACTTTGGTTTTAGATAGAGCCCTGGATCTAATTCAGTCCAGCGCCTATCTTATATCTAGCAAAGTTACCCAAACAAAACTTTAATCGCTTTTCACCTAAATTTTGAATTTAAACGAAACTTTATATTTTTTTTTTAACATTTTGTTGGAATTTTTTTTTCATTTCATTATTTAGACAAAAACAAATCGCTTTGGTTTATTTCCAGCAGTAGTTGAAACATTATCATCTTAAAATCTAGAGAATTGAAAAGAAAAGGATAATTTTCGACAAGTTGATAGATCGAAGAAGGAAGAGAAGATTTATCTGGCATTTATCGAGAAATAGCATCGATGGGCTATTTTTGAAAAGCCAAAATATCGGTTCGATGTATTGTTTAGTTTATTTTATATGTATTTACAGGATTTCTTAAGACTTAACTATTGTACGATTGACGAATCTTAAATACACAGTATTTACATTTTGCGCAGAACATGTTACTGAAACATTTCTTCGATATCCTTACGTGGTAGCTAGAGAGTAGTTGGTTTTATGAATTATACAGCTACGATTTTGCTGGGATCGACTTTGACCCGTAAGAAAACCGTGTCCTCCTTGACGAATGGTCGCCTGTTGAGTAGCTCGTGCGATATGAATCGCGGAAATCCAAAGCCCAACTGATCGGGTTCGAGAGACGGACGCTGGAAGTTCTCCCACGATGGATCAGGGACGAAAGACTCGGCTACGCCGCCCTGTCCGTTCGGTATTCCCTGTTCGAATAGGGTGAAAGTGATCGAGTGCGAGAAGGGCCATTTGAGGAGAGCATCATATTCGCCAGGCAGGACCTTAATGTAAACCGAGACGTGAGTACTTTCGCCGGGTCCGTTTCCATTCAGGAACATCGAAGCCTGCAATTTGTATCCATACTGGCTGGTGAAGAACGGCGGCGAGACCAACTCGAGTCCATCTTTAGTTTTAGCTTCGGCCATTTTCGCTGACCAGTCCGTAATTTTCCACAACAGAGTTCCGGTATAGTTCGTACTGAGCTTGGCAACTGCATTTTTCAGCATTTGAATCTGTTGGCCTTGTCGTCCGGCCAGGGTAACCATTAGCGATAGGTGTGATGCAGAGTTGGCTTCCAGGTGTGATTCCAATAGATTGCGTGGTCCCTTGAAACGGCATCCGGCTTCTTTGAACGTACACGATATGGCCAACGCTTTACACTCTTCGCGCAAATGTGTTTCCATCTCGGCTCGGGCAATCGGTCCCATTTCGCAACGCTGCGGACACGGGATCGGACTTCTAGGACAACTGGCGCCATGTAGGGCTAGAGTATCGGCTGAGAATTCCCGTTGACAATGCGGACATCGTCGTAGCCGTTTCGAGCAATCCTTGTTTTTGTGGATCGACATGCGTCCGCGCAGCACACGAATTCCACACTTTGCTTCGCAGTAGATTGGCTCTTGGGTACAGGTGCCTGCATGCTCCTCCAAACCCTGTCCGCTGAACTCGGTGTTGCAGAATTCGCATTTAGCACGACGCTGTGTACAGGTGTATGTCAGGTGATCGGTCATCATGATGCGTGGAATCTGTGAGCCGCATTTGTTTGGACAAGCTGCTGCATCATGCTTGCAGGTGTTAAGATGCGCCTGGAAGAAGAAAGAAAATTGCTTTTAATATTACAAACAAGAAAAACTGTAGTAGCCGAAGTCTCATACATTATAACGATGGAGAAGACCCGAAAGAAGGAAACACTTAAAAACTATTTTTGAGTTTTATAGCCGTTTGGTTGTCTCTTAAGAAGTTGTAATGGGATTATCTTGGGATTTTGAATGTCACATGGCCTTATGGAATGACTTGGTAGTAATTAATATCATTGCTCACTTCTTGCAAGAGACTTTTTTTGGGTAGTGTTGTTTTTTTCCATAGTACTCAGCATGAGAACTTCGGATTACGTTAAGGCATGAGTAGTGGCATTTGGGTTATGTAATACTTGGGAGAAAATTAATAAAACATGTGGTTAAGAAGTGGAATGTAGTATATTGGCTTTTAGGAGAAAAGACTTTGTGAACTTTGAAGTTTTGGATTTGTTAAATGGAACACTTATAATTTATGTTTAAAATATATTCACATTTAGGTCAATTTCAATGGCATTGAAAATTACTATTTGCATGGCACCTTTTGGAGTTTAACGTGCGCTTGAAAACCACTCCTTCCCAATTCAAATATTTCCTTTTACGCTAAATTGAAGTAATTTATACGTACATATTTCTTAAAAAGAAAAATCGTGGTTTTTTGCCGTTTTTGAATTTAATTTGAAAATGTTGCCAGTGGACAGTAGGTAAGTAAAGATTTTCCAAAGTTAAATGATTGAGCTTATTAAATTAGAATATGTAAGTGGGTAATATTTTGCTTGTATAGCATGCACATAACATCCACTGTTTTTCAGGCGGTGACTCATGCTATTAAACTGTGCATTACAGAAAATATCATATCATATCATAATGAATTGGCTGACTTAATGGCTAGGCCAGGTTCATAAGCTGACTTCATGGGACCATATTCATTCTTTGGGATATCATTAAGCACAGCCTGAATGAACATCCGAATGGTGCAAAAATCGCCAAGCGCCATTATTCACTGGATCTTGGCACCGGTCAACAGGCAAAAAAAGGCTACCAGCGCATTCTACAACTTCAACTCTGCATTTTATCGGAAGCAGAGTCGCCACACTCCTGGAGTCAGCCAGACAACACTGAAGTCTACGTATGTAGAAGCATCGGAACGGTATAGAATGGATCACTTCTATTCTGGATTTAAGAAAAAAGTACCAACAAATTATACCCATAAAAAAACGCTTTAATTGTGACTCCCTTTACCTGTGTCGTTCGATTGCTAAAATATGTACTTGCTTTTGTTGCACAGAAAGTTGCCAGAATGCATTGCAGTTTTCGCTATACCTTCACACTTCTTAACACGACTTCAACAAATTTAAAAACAATTTTATTTTGATATATAAACTTACCTTAAGTTTCCTCAATTCATCGGACCACTTGCATCCTTGCTTATGATGAATGCAAAACACTAAAGATCCCATAATAGCCTTCTCTGAGTCCAAATCGGGATAAATCTAAAAAACAAAGCAAAAAAAACACTCACTTACTAAACAATTTTTAAAACAAAAATATTTTAATGCTTCTAATAATGAGATGTAGATGGTATGAATATCATTTGAAAACTAAATTCTACTCGATTGTTTGGTAGCGCATTTGTACTTGGGTTAAATTTTTAGCTCCCTACTAAAGATAAGATACGACAACGAAAAGGGCACAACAGTGTATGCTATGGACAAACTATAGATGCACAGAAGTTGTTATCAGTTTTTCATTGGCAAGTTTTGTCTAACATCTGCGAATGGAAGTTATTATTTATTTTCTCTGCCCGATAACGTTGAGGTCTACAAAAATCACCGATTATTTTGCTTTCGTCATAAGCTATGAGATATCGTCAAAAGTGTTTACATTTTTGAATCAAGATCGGATTTGTCATGTGTACTTAAGATACATAGTAACTAAGAATTCTGCGAAAAGTATGTCTAATTTGTATAGGACCCAAAATTTGGAAATAACCTTATACTTTTGAATCATGACCAAGATAGGGAGTGTTTTGTGAAAGCATTATCAACCAAATTCCGGAGTAAAGTACGGATGTCAAATATACAGATGGACTGCTTTGTAAATTTCACTGATATTGCATATGTAGGATGGTTTTCCCAGTAATCTGCGCAATGATAAAAATCATTTTTTTTATATAGTAATAAGCAGAACATTAACCATAAAGAAAATTTATATTTCGTCATGCATTTATCGGAAATATGACATAGCCAAAAATTTTGACATAGTCTTGAATTAATTGATTTTTACCAAATTACTGGTAATTGGCTATATACTGGCCTTAATGATCTTACTGCATTTCAACCATACTCTCTCATCATTGAATTCTGACCTAACTTCGATATTTGATGGCATAGTAAATCAGATTGAATTTACTGCATTTAAGCCCCAACCCTGTTATTTGTCGAATGAACACGACTCATTCACTACTTCATTTGCTTTTGATGGTATTTAATACAGTAAAACCTGTGTAAGACGGACTCTGTATAAAATGGAAACCTGCCATAACGGAAAAAAATCTAGGAACGAAAATCAAGAATTATACTAAAACAATACTGTGTAAAACGGAAACCTGCTAAAACGGATCGAAAAGCTGGGTACCAGAGCATTCCGTCTTAGGCAGGTTTTTCTGTACTTAAGAAGATTAGGACGATGCCGTAAAATCAACATCGTATAAACTAAACCATTTTCTACGCGTATACAACATGTAATACACTCATAGTCTACACGTCAACAATTTAAGGTAGTGTAGATAAACGAAAATTTGTGCAAATAAGGACATAGTTCTTGTAAATGATATTATCAGACCTACTCAGGACCACAGTCACAAGTCATAAAAGTCACAATTAATTCAAAATGCATACAAAATTGTGACTCTCGACCGCCCTTATGACTTGTGACTCGGTCCAGTATAGGGCTGTATGTCATGTTTCCAAAATTAAATTAAAGTTTTCTAAATTGTTTTCAAATCATGACGAACTGAGCACTCCATTTGTGTGTCGAGTGATTGGAGGGATGGCCAATAATGGTCTCTGTAGACATCTAAATACAAATCTACTACAGATACATAGTTTCATGTCAAATATAGTTATTAATGCAGAAAAAATCAACATTATTGAGGATCTTCGAATATCGAATGAATGATTAAATAATGTTTTCGTATCTCTAAAATAAACCTCACAAATGGCCAAGTATGATCACGAGGGGTGATGGCAATCCTTTATCTCGATTGTCATATGCACTGGCATCTGCTTTTCATAATTTATTTCGGTTTTTATCAAGTCAGATTAGTACGACCACAACTGTGACCACTGTGACATTAAATGGTTATTCCCTAATTTTCGGACGATTCTAGAAAAAATCATAATAGTAATTATGGTTAGAAAACAGACCCCCGGGGGATCAGATTTTTTTCGTAATTAACACTTTGATAGCCAGATTTTTTTTTGAAAATGATCAAAAGATATTCCTGTACTAACATGAACGTTTTTAATGTAATACATAATTACCGTAACATAGAAATAGAATTTATTGTACTGATTATCTATTCTTAATTCGACAATTACCCATCATCAAAGCAAATTGAAATCTTTGCTTTTACTCTCAACTAACATTTGAAAAAGATCGATACGACGATGATCGATTAAAATGATCCCAAGCTAATATATATAAAAAATACAACAAATTCTATCGTGTTGAGTTCGAACAACGAATGCCAATTAAGTTGAAAAAAAAAATTACTAACAATAACGAAAAAAATCCGAAAAGAAGTTAGGTAGGCTTCTTTTCGTTGCAGTCCAGAACCCAAGAACCGACCACCCAAGTTGAAATCTTGGAATTCCTATCGATTTTCCATGTCTTTATTACGTTGGAATTTCTTCGTAATGATATTTATGAGCAGTAAATATACTTTCTAATATCTGCGTTTGCTGCGATATCGATAATAGACTCGTTTTTTTTTCTTGATAACGATTAGGCTTTGAGGATATGATCTGAGTAGGTGGAGGATCAATGCGGTATACACGTAATTTAGGGCGTAATGTAAAGGTCATGTTAAACAAATAGAATGATTATTGCAAGGCACTTCGTATATTTAAAGCAATACGGCGGGCGACCGCCAAAATGTAGAATTATGTTGTCGATGGGAAACTAAGTTGGTGGTTTCTGATTGGAATGGAGGTAAATTTTTATCTTTTGTCAGGAAGCCAACTTTTATTGGCATTATACAATTTTCGTTTTTACACCTCAGCCAATTCTCAGATATGTACTCGATAGAGATGGGCAAGGCAGTTCCTTTTAGTGAGTGAATGAACTCCGACTCACTCACTGAAATGTACTAGTTTAGTGAACTATATAGTTGAAGATCACTTACCCGGCGAAGAAACTAGTTCTTTTCTATTTGAGAGTGAATGTGAGGACCTAAAAAAAAAGATCCTCACTCACGAAGGAATTCGTTCTTTTCAAGTTCGGATTTACTCCGAGGACCTAAAAAAAGGGCCTCACTCACTACTTCTTTTCAAGTTCGGATTCACTGTGAGGACCTAAAAAAAGGGTCCTCACTCACCAAGGAACTAGTTCTTTTCAAGTTCGTAGTGAATGGGAGGACCTAAAAAAACAAAGAACTAGTTCTTTTCAAGCTGTATCACGTGGCGAAACGAACTACAGTATGGAGTGAGTTAATTCACTCACACATTTCAATGAACTGCTCTTTTGAAACAGTTCACTCATGAACGTCCCATCTCTAGTAGTTACTCGATAATGACAATTCAAAGCAAAGTCGAATCTCAGTCTAGCTGAATGACAACAGGGACCATACGCAAGAAGCTCCGCTCCAGACAAGATTCGCCTCTAGTTACACTACTTGTGAGGAGAACTTGGAAGCAAATTCCTTATTGCTTCCAACGTATGCTGTTGCTGTGTTTCATTTAATAACGCCGCAGTAAATTTTCTATAGAATCAAATAAATGACTATAGAAGCAACTTTCCAACAGCTTCTAAGTTCCTTCTTCTTGTTTTTTTTTATTACTCTCTTTTGGAGATGTTACCAAGCTCTGTAAGATTTCCGATTTTCGGGAAACGGAAATATGGATAGTAGGTGCAGAATGTTCCGACATTTCCGAAGGGAGTAGAAGCTGAAATGACTTTATCACCAATTACAGTACATACTACACATTTGTGATTGATGGTAAGTACTTACTTCTACGAGTGTGTTGTTGTTATTTCTACTCTATCGCAACAAGCTCAGTAGAGTGTTTATTATTTTTAGAGTCGGCGAGATCAAAATAAAAAAGATCTATATCTGAAATACTTACAGAAGTTTTAAACCAGCTTCAAGGGCCATTGATTTAATTATTGAAACTGCTAATCCCTCTGCTCTTAATCAAAACTCAAAACAATTCTGATCACTTTGTCAAAAGATAAAAACAGTGAGTACAAACAACAAATTTTTCTAAAATCCAAAAGTAATAAACAAATCCACTTCCATAGTCCACAGAGCCACTTATTTAATTAAGTATTAGAATGATATCCGTCTTCGCGGCACTCTATAAAGTGCTCCACACTTGTAATCTTTGCTATCGAATTCCCTACCTTTCCCAGGCTCCTCTTGTCGTCTCGGTAATAAGGCGTAAAGGCTATGTCCCATTCGTACATAGGAGATCCATTAAAGAAATGACATATAAATAGAAGTCGAGTAGTTTCTCAGAATACCAGATAGCCAAATGGTCGGATCGCTTGCTTTTTTCTCGGCCAATAAATCAACAAACCTCTAATGCCAAGTACCTAGCCACGGGTGTTCGTAGTCAATTACATCTTACAGGTACATATAGCATACGAGTTAAGAAAAAAAAGAAAGAAAAGACAACGACCAAGTATAGCCGCGAAGGCTCTGCGCTCTTTGGATTAGCCTAGCTTAACTAAATCCAGACATCCGAGTCCAGTTCCAAGCTCAAACACCCCAAGACTTTATATGCTTCTGGTGGTAGCATTTTGATGACATTCCAAAAAGTCCGACGGAAAATGGTTAAAGGAAACGCGATCCCAGCAATTTTTAATTTGATTCTATCACACATGTGACATGTCGTCTGATTACAAGAATTATCGGGAAAAAAAATAACTTTTTATGGGGGATATCAGACATTCTATCCGTTCAACCTTCGGCAGGGGGAGGCAAGGGTCAAAAAATATAATGTCTCCATAATTAAGAAATTTTTAGTGTTTCAAGTTTATAGTACATCCGGTAAGCTGGATTATTACGGGGTAATCTATCCCCTGTCCATCGTCATACAGTGGTCAGTTCTGTATTGTGTATACTTCCACTGACAATCATTTCCGGCCTGACTGTTGTTAATTGACCCTGTGCAATGGTCAGTCGCGCTTGAGTTAACTCCACGTCGTTATGGCGCTGGTCGCTTCGACGTTGGCGTCAAGCTGCAAGATTATAAGTCGGCGTTTTCTTTTCGTTTAGTTTATTTTCACTAGATAAGAAATAGAGACTTCTTTCTGATGAGTACAACTCTTCCGGACACTAGAAGTGCTCTCGTTAGAAGATCTTACTGCTTGAAGTTCTGACAGGTGAATTTATTGGGGATCGTGTCTTCCAAGAGCAATTTGTCAAAACCTTGACCTGAGCGGTGGATTTAATTGAAGCCAACATATTTGCGGCTGAGACTAGATGTTAAATATGTCGGAATTTCTAGTTGTTGGTCAGGTTGATGGTCACTGGACTGGACAAATTATTTGTAGATGATTGAGAGATAATAAGTTTTCGGTGCTATGGCTTTGTTGTGGTTGAATTTATTAGAAATGTAATGTTGACCTTTTTTTGTAGCTACTTTCGCAAACCACTAAAAGATATTTGTTTTAAAGTGGTTAGTTTTTTTTGGTAAAATAAAGTAAAGTGATAAATGAAAACAACTTTGATGGAGGAGACGTGCGTTGAGAGAGCTAATATTTATGAGTAGCACTTATCTTAAATGGAATTAGTATGAATTGTAAGCTGTAGATAGTAACCAACTCTCAGAACCTGACTTGGGCTAACTGATGTCCTAAACTCTGTTTCTCAAACAACCAATACCAAAACATGTAAAATCTATAGGAGTACCTCATTTGCAAGAGATATTATCATTTGAATTTGCGTCCAAACAAAGTCAACGCTCTAATAAAAAAATAGTATTTCAATCATGAGTTTGAACTAGAGATGGGCAAAGCAATTCCTTTCAGTGAAGTACTTCACTCCGAGTCACTTACTGGAAGGAACAAGTTCACTGAACTAGTTTCGGAACTGTTCATTCGCTCGTTCCGTCAGTAGAAGTACTTATGATCTAAAAAAAAGGTCAAGGTCTGCACAGTTCTGTGAAGTAGTTCCGGAACTTGTAAGTGGTTCCAGAACTAACCATTCCTTCCTTTCGCCAGTACGTGTCCAATGGAACTGCAGTTTGATTAAAGGAGTGAGTTACTTCACTGACGCACTTCAATGAAGTGTTCTTTTGAAACAGTTCACTCCTGAACGACTCATCTCTAGTTTGTGCGAATGCCAGCATCACTTATTTTAAGGACAATTGGGTGTCAAAAAGTTGCCAAAACTGGTTTTTGGTTTTAAAATATGTCGAATGTAAAATTACTTTCGGTTTAGACACCAAGTTTAAATTTTCGATGTCACCTTGTTGGTAGTTAAGTTCAAGACTATGGGTTCACGATATATTGTCAGGCAAGGAGTTAATTGGGAAGAAAATTCCAACTTTATAGGAAAAAAAGGGAGTCATGCCTTCAAATTTCTGTCAAAACCGAGTAAAATGCCTTTAACTCCAATCAGTGAGATAGTGGTGCTTATGACAATCATAGTTATATACCTAGTTTATTTTTTTTCGCGCAGAACATAATGTTGTTCTGGAACAGATTACATCTATCTATCAACACAAGTAGACAAAATCCACAGAAGGTAACAAGGGTAGGCTACCCCTAAGAAATTGCAGGTATTAGAATAGGTAGTGAAGTTCATTTCTAAAATTTTTTTGAATGGAAAACAATCATATTATCTAACAACTCCGTCGTTCTTCAGACTTAGACTCCTCGCTTTATAACTCAACACTCATAATTAATTTTTATCAAATCCAATTTGCCACACCTCGCCATACGAAAACGGAAGCATATCAGACATTATTTATGTCTCGGAGCCGGGACCTCTAAAAATAAGGAACAATCGAAATAAATAAAAACCACCGTCTGATCATTGTCATTTCGATTCAGCATAATACTGCCAAATTAAATTGAATTAAAGAAAAACAATGCACATATGTGATCACAATTTTCAAGATGGTGCTTCAAGATCAGGAACGACTTAAAGGTAACATGTGTTGCAAATAATTATGATCACGCCACACAGAGATCGTTTTATTGAAAGAAGTTCTGAACAGCTCGTTAGTAAGATCTGGATGGGATCAATTAGACGGCTAAGACGTTATCCTAATTTAACAATAATCGGATAATAATAGAAAATTGAAGTGTGAGATAGTCCAGTCTTCAGTAAAAACTGACAAACTAGATGATAGGATTGGTGGTGATCGTTCGTTGCTTGTCCGTCTCGATCACTGATCTTACACAGATTATAAAAATACCACAAATCTAGACAGTTTCACACAGCCAGTGCGCGTTGGTCTATTCCTTTCAAGCTATTAAGTTGTCATTGGACCCTTTTTAACGGTTAATCCACTTCTGTTCGTCATCTCATGCTGAGAAATGTAAAAATAATCGAGAAAAAATAACAACCATAAGTAGTCTTGATCATAACTCATAAACTGATAGAAGATTATTGATATTTAGCTATTCCCAAAAATAGTTTTTTTTATGGTGTAGTACTACCTACTTCTGGTTTGATATTATGAAAGTGGTGTCCAGAAGAGTTGTTGATTGATGCAAGATACGAAACCATAGCTGGATTTCGGGTTTTTCTAAACTGGTCTATTCGATTCTGTCCACTTCTGCCCGAGAGAGAAGCCCGGTCAACCATTTTTTTTACGTATATGTGATTGAACTCTATTAGCAAGTCAATAGTGCTAATGAGATAGAGATTTTCTTGTCTAGACCACGTCATCCTTTAGCCGGTTCTCATAGATATTTCTGCACGGCAATTGTGTTATGGTTTTCGCTATTCATACCATAGCTGATAGCCATCACTATTATTTACAATGCAATACCGTACACAAATTGTTTCCCTACATTTTTGCATTATTGCAGTGGATTTTGCTCGGGTCAAAACTGCAATGTTCCGTGCACTTTTTTAGCATTCCGATGAGAAATGAGGCAATAGTTGTCCGCCCATTAAAACAGGCTTTTTTGTTGTTGCTCGAGTCAAGTTACTCACCGTTGTTATGTAGCGGGCTCTACGACCTACAGGTACAACTTTACCTAGCTGGCCTACCTTTATAGCTTCATCCTCTTCTTCGACGCTTCTTTCTGCTGAACTGAAGGTATTACAGCATTCAATTATATTTTTGTTTACCATTGTGGCCTATACTGAGAGTATGTTGCCTTTTTTTTTGGTTTGTTTTTCTTCGAGCGATTGCAACACTTTTCGGCTTACTTTCAGTAAGGTAACTGTTAAGTAAATGTAAGTTGTAGTTGATATCATAAAAAGTAGCATGGTGTTACCAAGACTGCTATTCCTTTTTGAACTCTAGACTGGCTAAGTCTGTAGACTGGCTAAGTCCATAGACGGTAATCCCAGATTTTTTTTAAAGCCACGAGTAAATAACTTTGTAGATAAAAGGCATACCTTGATATGCGAGAGCAATAAAATACCAAAAACAAGGTGGTGTAAAAAACGGTTACCCAATCTAAAACCTAATTTTCGAACATCGATAATTTCAATTTTTGGTTTTTTGAGATTATATTGAATAGTAAGGTAACGCACAATAAAACGCTTCATCGATTGCGCAGTTAAAATTTTTGTTGCAAAATAATTTGAATTGGGCTAGGGCCTTATAAAAATAGGCTGACGATTATGAACTGAGTGCCACTTTTCAAAATCACTAACAAGAAACTCCACAAAATCATTGTTTTTCAATTTCTGTAGGAATGGGTGAAGTTTAGTTTTTGGCAATGCTAAGTGAAGCGAAGACATGCGGAGAAGGTTTACGCAATCCAAGTAAACAATTTGGCTGTCAGTCTTACACGAAGGTTTAACAAATACTTGCCTTAGAAATAGTAGTTCGTATGGGCATCTCCACCAACTTGCAAACACATTCACTTTCGAAAGAATTGTATGAGTCTAAATCTGTTACTTAAACTTGAAAATTAAAGTTTCGAAGAAAAATTAATTGGCTTTTTTTCAAGACTTGAACATTTTTTGGTTCGTCGAGCCGGATTCACAATATCGACCTATTGCAGCCAAAAAACGTGAGCAAAAATCACATAGTAAAGCTGATATTTGGATGGAAAATTATACTTTAACTCATTTTCTAAAATGTAGTAGGTACTTTTTATTTTATTGTTTTTGGTGTAATACAGGTGGGAACAACTGTTTTTTTCCCCTCTCTAAGGAGTCGAAGTTGAAATAACTCGCCAATATTTTAACCCGTAGGAAAGAACAAGGAAGGAAGATCCGAACCTTTATAAGTTCTTGTATAAACCTCTACTGCACCATAAAATGTTGATCAGCAACACTCTTGCCAATGCCTTATTTCTGATTTCTGTGAGTAAAAAATTTTCAGTTCGATCACAGGTTATCTGAGTGCGGAATAAGCATCGACCTCGGTCTTGTCACGAGACTACGAAGCATGTTTTCAATAAAGCCCCTTGATTTTGTTCTATTAGTTCTTATTGTTGCTTCATATAAAATTCCTAGACTGCATAGGGTGAATGATGAATTTAATCTAAGCTAGATTTCGCGATCATTTATTTGAGAATGAATGGACTCACGCGCATGTTTCACTGGTCAATTTAAGATTAAATTAGAAATAATAGCTGGAACTCCATGTCCGAGCGTTCTTAAATAAAAAATGCATATTTGAACTTGAGATTGTACTGAATAGTCTGAATAGCCATACTTCTAGTTTTGATCAGCGATTCGATTACCTTTATCTAGTCAAGGTAACGTATCTAATGCTATTTGATTTGATTTTCGATCAAATTGGTTCTATTCGTTGAAACTTTAATGGAATTGAACAAGAATCATGAGTGGCTACTTAAATACTTGAATTTAGTTGTGTTTCACTAGGGAGCTTATTATTACAGCGGACAGACATCTAAGAGTACATACCTAATAATTAAGAATTTCACACTCTATGGCATTTTTGAATTTTCATAGACCAACATATTGTACTGAAGCAACTCGAACCCATTATTCACCATAAATGTAATTAGTTCTGCGTTACATTGCCGACTTCATTAAAAAGTTAATTTCTTACAAAACGATCCCACTAAACAATATAAAAACGATTCATTCGAATTGCAGAGAGGATCCCAGAACTTCAATATCATATAAAAACACCGGAAATCATTAGTTTATGTAGATATAATATTTATGACTCAGCAAGGCAATATGGCTACTCTGCGGCAGCGCATAAAATCTATTGTATAGTCCATTGGCATTATAGCGAACTTAGATACCTGTACGAAGCAACAAGATCAGCATAAAAATTGCACAAACTACGAGTCATCGCTTTGATACAGCACCTTTGCAATCCGTACTTATGTAGAAATCTACCGGTGAGGTATGTCGCCGCCATTCACTTGATCGCCTCTGTCTCATAATCAAATGCCGAAGATGTTGAGTCCGTGGCCTGTTTAGCACTGATCGCGTAGTCGATCGCACCGATCTACCTGTGTGTACGGTATAATACCTGTTTCAGGTATTCGGCTGTTTTAATATAATGGCGTACACAGCAAATACTCCAGTGGGCATAGAGCCGACTCAATACACCAAGTGAATGCATTTCAAGCAGTCGAGCTGTAGAGTAAACTTACCTACTGTACAGAAATAAGTAAAACGGATCTCGCAAACATGATCGAACACGTTTAGTGTATAATACGATCACAGGTAATAATCATATGACCATTATATTTTGCAGTATGCATGCTAAGGTGTACAAGAGTTTAACAGAAAGTCTTTTCAGCAGCTACGACATTGGGTAGGTCATTGAAGGCCGTCGCGCCGAATCTATCGAGTTTACTATTAAACACACATTGATAGGCATTTGAAAATTATGATAATATTGTATGAACTCAATTTAGTTTCCAATTTTTATAAATTACACTTTAATTTTAAGTGCACTTTGGCACATCTTCAAACAACAAATTTTTCTGATCTTGTTCAGTTGAAGATCATGCAGTTAATACATACATATGGCAACACCTTCACTACTTCTTGGTATTGTTGCAAGGATTTGAACGAAAGCAAGAATTCACTTCATTGGGGTAGATATCTTGAGCTGAGTTAAGTTAGTTTTACACTGTATGCCACGCTGTCAAATATTTGACTATTTTTTCCTGGTAAATGCTAAAACTGTCAAATATTTGACTGCCAAATTATTTCATTTGCTCTACATAAAGTCTATTTTGATGGAAAAAGTTTGACAGAACATTTCGTAAAATTTTCTTAGTCAAATTTTTGACAACATGGCATTCTGTGTAATACTACCCTTAGACATTTGTATATTATTCCATAAGGATGCCTTGTCATATACATATGTATGTATGTAGTATATAGGTATTTTTCAGATTTCTAGCTGAATGACATATTTCATATTTGTATTTGTTACATAGATTTCTAGCTGAAAGACAAACAAAATTGAGGTCGTGCATTTTCATTCAATGCAGTCGCGAATTTATTACTAATCGAAAAAGAATGATCTTAAAACTGTTCAGCGATGAGCAACAATCACAGCTTAATATTGCGAAGTTTAAACACCTGTACGAATATTTCAGAATGACGCATCAGTGTATAATAAAATAACACGCATGGATTAGTAACCATGCGCTACAAAACAAAAGTAGGAGCACAATATATGTACTGTACTATGCCACGGTATGAACATGTATTTGGAACATGACTTAGTTTTAAAAACAGAGTAGAAATAGACATAACTCTTAATTTTTGAATTTTTTATTTAAGTTTTCTAGTGTGATCTTACAGCAAATAGAAAATTAGTTGCTCTTCGATAGCATATTTACATTCTTTAATTATTCAGATTAGCAAACGTTTGGAACAAAGACCTGTTCATCTTTCAAACAAAATCAAAATTTACCATATATGTACATACGTACTCGTCTATTCCATAAAACTCATTTCATTCTATGAATCTGTCAGTTATAGATAGCACATCAATTCCAATTCAATTGGTTGAGCTACATGATACTTTGTCGAGGACCTTAAGTGGGATACTTTTTTTATGTTGATGTTACTCCGTGCTGCGATTCTATCAGTTCGATCACTGTTTCGATTGGCAGGATGAAGTGTCAAATGTGAAGAATGTGGACAGATTTTTAATAAACTGACATTTTTTCTTTGAACATTGTACAATGCGGAGTTAAGCCACATGTAAGTGAAAAGCTTAGTTACTGTATTATGCGCACTAACTCTCTCTCTCTCTCTCTCTCTCTCTCTCTCGGCTAAATTCGGACATTGTATGTCAGGTAAAACATTAGCACATTTAATAAAAATATTTTGACTCTATAAGCATTCTAGCAGAAATACTGTTCACCAAAAAACTAGAAATTTCCTTTAAGACAATTCAAGATATTATGTTGATTACATAGAAATTGACATTAATTGGAAACCTCTACTTGCGCCCACATCTATCACAAAGAAATACTTAAGTTGGAGAACTGGAGAAAAAGTAAAAATTATGACAGTTCTTTCACAATTAATAACATCGATACTATGAGTGCTCTCCATGTTGGCTGCAAGTACACTTGAGATCAGCTAATTTTTAAAATAGACTATAAGCCGTAGTACACATCTCAGATCGCATAGCGTAGTTCACTATGATTTACAATATACATAAGTATTTTTTAAAGAAACAATCAAAACTTAGTCACCCTTAAATATCTTATAGTGCACGACCTTATACAGACAGATAAGGGATGTAAGGCAGAAGGAGTTGATTTTAATAGAGGTTGACATTACAATTAAAACATTGAATCCTGAATCGGTCAGGGAACACAAAAGATAGAGGATAGACGTACTATAAATGCCATATTTTCTGAATAGCGCCACAAAAACGTATACTGCTTTTAAGTTTGTATTTTTTTTTAAGAATTTAATAAACTGATCCGTAAGCAATAGTAGAGTGAATACCTCACTCTCCTCATAGTGCAACCTACTCATATTCATATTTTAGCCCATATAAAATGAAGTGAACTCCAAAGTATTTCTTCTCTGAAATTCAAAAGTGATAATGAAATTGACATTCCCCCCTATGCAAATAAATAACTACATTTTGAACAGTTTTGACCTAGAAAATGTCAATATAATGCACCGGAAATTCATCACATCAAACAACAATTACTAAGAAAACTTAAGTATGTGACAAGGCACAAATTTTGTCAATTTTCTATCGACTTCGATATGGTAGCATTTACTTTGGAATTTCGAGATCAAAAATTAACATGAATGGATGCTAAGCAACAGTATCCACATCTAATGTACATTATAATGTACTTCCTAATGAGGAATATCAAGAGTATGTTAAACACGATATATCTGAATGTCGAATGTGCCGAATGCTTCGGCCCACCGTGGCTTAATAAAAATCCGAAACAGAATATTAACCTCAATTTCACAATGGAACAGAGGTTTTTGTATTTATTATATATATTTTTTTTTACATAAACTCTTTATTAAGAAATCGATTTGATATTTTGTTGCAATCTTTATCGAATGGGCGTTTTGTCAAAATGCCAAAAAAATTCAAAACTGAAGTTGAATGATTAATGCGATCGTATCGTGATGCGTATTAAAATCTTTTTTCATCATTTTAATAACAAAACATTATGCGATTATTTTAATAACAATGTTATACCTCAATATTATATGTTTGTAAGTCGGTTCATCATTTAGTAGGGAACTGAACAAAATTCGTTATATAACGAGATTTATTTCGATTTCAGTATTTATGAAAAATACGATTTCTGGCATCGCTATTTGTTCGTACGTAGCATACCTCCATTTAGATTACACAGAAAATAAGTCGCACGGTTGTTATTAAGCTGATGTAACTAGATAGCGAATGGAATGGTGAAAGCGGTTTTTCTATAGATCGGCAATTTACAGACGCCAAACCATAAGACTAATTTTGTAGGCGATTTAAAATAATGAATGCAATCCACATGCTCGTCTTAACTAGACACATTACACTTTATTCGACAAGTATCTCATTATCTGTAATTTAGCGATGATCATGATAATTACGATCGCTAATATAAAAGAAATTTCGTTTATTGCCTTCCTCAAAAATTCATTATCGATGATAAATAACTTTATGGATATAAGTCATTGCTCTTTAAGAAACTATACGATACTTCCTACAATCTTTTGTTCACTCAATAAATAGTAACAGTCAATTTATTACATACCTGTTTATACTCGTCTTATTATAGCGATCTTTTTAAATGAATGTAACATAAACGTTTAAATTCGTAAAGTTATGCAATTTTATGCGCTTATAATTTTAATTGGGGTGAATTGAGGATTTAAATGAACACAAAACTTCGACTGATTTCTTCATTACGAAATATTGTTTTCAGGAACAATAGTCGAATGGAGAAACGCTTGTTTTGTACAAGCGAATAATGGGAAAAAATCGGAAGTTAAAGCAAATAGTTAAAGCATTTGTTTGCAAATTGGTTAATTTATGGCAGTAATAACATCGATGTCAATGATAGCATGTCTTTCCGGAGAAAAATTGGATGTAACTAAAAATTAGTATTTTTTCTAAAAGTGCAATAATATTTAGGTGTCACGCGTTCGATCTGGAAGCCATCGATGAAAGAGATGGGCAAAGCAGATCCTTTCAATGAAGTACTTCACTCCGAGTCACTCACTTTAAGGTGGAGGTTGGTCGTTTACGATTGAACTGTTCCAAAAGAACACTTCATTGAAGTGTGTGAGAGAAGTAACTCACTTCTTTTGGTGAACTGCCATTAAACACGTGACAAACAACTTTAACGACTTTTCTTTTGTTCATCATCTTCGAGATCTATTGACCTTTTTTTTCGGTCAACATCTTCTACATGTACTGACCTTTATTTGTTTCATCTTCTTCCCTCAAGTTGAAGTATGAATAAACTAAAAGAACGAAATAGTTCGCGAGCGAACGAAGGAACAATGGAACTAAAATGAAAGTACGAAAACGATAGAATGAGTAGTTCTGGAACTACTTCACTGAATTCGTTCCTTAAAGTGAATGACTCGAAGTGAAGTACTTCACTGAATGGATCTAATTTGGCCATCTCTACTTTAAGGAAGGAGTTGAGTGAAGTACAATAGTTCCGGAACTCGTCGTTCCCTCGTGTCTTCGTTCTTTTAGTTCATTCATGGTTCAACTTGAGGGGATAAGATGATGAGCAAAAATAAAAAAGAGCAGATCAAGAATATAGATCTTGAAGATGATGATCAAAAAAAAAGGTCAGTACATCTAGAAGATGATGTCCAAAAAAAAAGAAAATACTAAATCTAGAACATGATGACCACAAAGAACAAAAAAGGTCGGTCAAAGATTTTTGTCACGTGTCCAATGGGGTGCAGTTCACCAAAAGAACTGAGTTAGTTCACTCATTCACTTCAATGAAGTGTTCTTTTGGAACAGTTCACTCGTGAACGACCCATTTTTAATCGATGACCACTCATTTTCCTGTATGGTCAAAAGCAAGCGTGGATGATTCAAACGTAGCTTGTGCAGCCTTAGTCTAGTCAAACTATAACATCTATAACCAGTTGAATCAAACAGATATGATCTTCACATATTGCTCTAACTCCGAAAAATAAAACCAAATCCTAAATAAATCGAAAGTTACCAACAAGTTGCATTAATTTCCGGTGCATTTTCGCAATGCACTGGAAAGCGATTTCAATAAACAAACCTCTATCACCTACATGGAAATTTCATCATGTTCCGATATTTATTTGGTGCCAATTAGCGAGTATGTTCACAACTCATTGAATTACAAAAAAATAAATTAAATATAATAAAAAGTAAAAGTAAAACTGACAAATTATTGCAAATATAAAATTTACAACTGCGTGTAGCAAATACAAATACGTCGAGTATTCATGCAACCTGGTATCGAATTAAGTGCAAGGTAAATCTCAAATACAACGTAATGGAATACTTAAATTAGCAATGTGAAGTTTTGTTCAGGTGATTTAGTTTTCATTTGATATTAGCATGATATTAAAACAAGTCAGGTGATCAATTATAATACATACAAGATGTGGAATAGCATCTTCTAGTGTAGCTTTCTCCCGTTGTGCTATGGTCCGCGTAGCAGTAATTCTATCACAAATCATCGATCGCTCGGGAACCAGTTTGATACGATCGTTGATCAGCGTTTTATTCCCGTGTTGTTTTTACTTGAATTTTCGTAGCCTTTACGAATAGGTAGGTAAGGTACTCCACGCGAATCTCGCGACCATGGGAACGTACAAAAAGATTTCCTCTCACGTCGTTAGACGACATATCATTTTTCTGGGCTACAAATGACGACTTTAAATTGTTAGCATGGTTTGTTTTTTAGGACCATTTTCTACCATTTGGAGAAAAAAAAACAGAGCCGACAAAATTGTTTCAAAACATTTGTCAACAATATGACATTTTTTTTCCCTTGCAAGAATGTTTTTGGGTGTTTAATAGGTTGCAGATGGGGGCTATTTAAGACATCAGCCAGCAAATCTTCTTACAAAAAACGGGACAAGAAACAAAAAAATGTTTGCCACAATGAATCAGGTTGATATTCAATTATCAGGTTGGCATTTGATTTAAAAGCATTACACAATTCAACACTTTGATTGATTAATCATAAATTATATAATTCTTACAATTAAATGGATTATGTGGCCTTTGCCATACTCTTGAAGATGGATAGCGTTCGCTTGGAATTTCGGAGAAGGTAATTGGGTTTTTTTTTAAATTGACAACAACCATTGATTCCTCAGAAAATATTAGCTAAATTTTGTTAACTCTCAATGTTTGAAAGTTATACCATATTTGTTTCGGTCTTATTAACTAAAATGGTATTATGCAATGCCATCGAAATGTTTTTCAGATTTGATTTCAAATTTAAAAATTTTTCAATACTCTTTTAACTATTTGAGACTTCAAAAATTTCGTAAATATTTTTAAAAAATAAATCGGTAGACGCTCATTTTGAAATATATAATAGTTTTTTTTAATAAGAAATAGTGCCTAAGCCTAAGCTTCACTAAACTATTATTGAAAGATTACAGGTCATTTGTATTTTTCGTTCTGCTCCTGAAACTGCATCCTTACTGATTTGGAAAGGTTTTTATTTTATACATTGATGTATGTCCATATATTATACACCTGAAGATATCTAAACAGGGTGATTCAGAGTCAATAGGACCAAACTGCACAGCAAGTAGCTACGGTCTATTAAGTCTATTACATACGGCAAATCATATAGTGGCAAAGTAAGAGGAAATTTAAATGAAAATGAAATAATAGTAACCTTACAGACGCAATACAGATTCGTTTCTACTAGAAACCTTATATGTACATATTGAAGAGTTGTATACAAGAATTACAAATATGAAATCGATCTTAATATGATTTAAATATTACTTTGCAGCCGCAGACAAATTGCAAAAGCAATCGCTTAAAAGTGTGTTCAAAAAAATAGACGGGATTAAAATGACTAACCAGGAGCTAGGTTAATCATTTTATGTAAGTTTATGTAACTTACACCGTAAAATTATAACATTCATTTAGTAAAAAATAAAAAATTTGCTTGTATTCAACAACAATATTAGAAAAATTAAGAGCATTTAAATATCCAGAAAAGCCAAAAGCACTTTCGATGAATTGTTCAAAAGAAGCTAAAACCGCGCCTGTGTCTGTAATACCGAAGATGACGAATTTTTAACAAAGAAATCAGAAAGTTGTCAAGAGTATTTAGTGATTGTTTATTACCAGTTTATGTGTAAAAGAACGCCTTGACCTAGAATGTTGAAATTTCGAATCTAGATATTTGTTTGAATTTGTAAGGCTAAGCTCGTTTACAGGCAAAATTGTAATACAAAATGAATAGTTTCAATAGTTGCAATTGCAGCTAAGAGTAAGAATATGGAAAATATCCCATAAATCCTTCAGGTAGCTGCCATATAAAAATCGCGTAAGAATATCCTCACTCAATTTACGGAACTACTTACAACTCAAGGAATAGGTTAGTCACCTACGAAGTTGAAATTTTGTAAAAATTAGTTTTGATAGAGGGTTTTGGTGAAACCAATGTTGTGACCTTGCCATCTCCAATTCTTTTGAAAATTAATGTACTCGAAGAATTATTGAACAAAAAAATATAATATCAATTTTTGTTATAGTATGTTAAAAATTTTGCAAAAAATGTGTCCAAGTTCTCTTTGAAAATTCATATCTGTGGTAATTTTTATCCTAGAATAATAAAGTAGGGCTTGTTTTAAAGATTGCTCTTTAAAAATTGTCGCAATATAAAAAAAATACGAATAAAAATTATGCTTGAAAGTTTTTTTTTTAATGATAACAATTTTGAATGCGTTTTTTATTCTTTTTTTTATATTTTGTAGGTTATACTGCTTTTCAAAACATCAAACAATTAACTAGGAATCTCAAGAGGATCGGGGTCTAAAAGATCGAAGAAGATCAGTGGTTTTTAATTAAGACTAGCTCTAAGAATTTGATTAAGTTTTTTTCACAACGATCCTCTTGAGTTCCCAATTTAATTTTTTGATATGTTTTGAAAAACAGAATAATATAGAAGATATAAAAAAAACAAAAAAAAGACACGCTTTTGGCGATTCTTGATGAAATGACCCCTTTTCTATAAAATAAATGAGAACCACTGCAGTAAAGTTTTGGCAAAATCCGACCAATACACCTCCGTAATCTCCCGACCTGACTCCACACAAATAAATCAAAAAACATTTTGGCATATGTGTACTTATAATACAAATCACTTAAAATCGATACCATCAGCTTACTGCCATTTTGCATTCCTAATCCAAAAATTACTTCATTCAAGCTTCGTGATCTCATTGCCGGAATTCTTCGAAAACATCTGCCCATTCCTTGCACCTTTATAACACCTCAAAGCTAAATGTAATTTTTCTTGAATAGCAAATAAATCCGCATAATGTTTGATACGACTTCCGGTAATGTCTTTAAGCCATTCCGCGATATAATTTAATTTAATTTTTATGTAAATAAAAACCTGATGTATCTTACAATTTATAATACGCTCACAAAGCTCTGATATTTACCGGAATATGGCAGGTTAAATAAATTAAAGTAGAAAGCAATTCGAGGCGGTCAGTGCACACACAGCATATGAAGAAAATTACCAACTTTTTCAGATATTTTTTAAAGATAGATATAAAAGTATACAATTTTTTTTTTCGACTCCGTTTTGTAGATAAATTAATAATGAAAATGTTGATGAAATGTTATTAAAAAAAAAAAATGTAGAACGTACGGCTTTAAAGTGATAATCGCTTTTTGGCGCTTTTCTTCGCAATTTGGAGGTCATGATTTCGGATCGGACCTACTTGTTAGCTTAATTAGTCGTTGTAGTGGCTTTATTAAAATAATTAATAAATTAGCGGTAGACGAAACCGGTTACAATTAATGATCACACATTGAACACGATCCGCCTGGATTTCGATTTCACAAGATCGCTTAATAAATTGCAGCGATCGTGTTCTCAATCCTTTGTACGATCGGCTTTGAATTTTTGTAAATCCTAACTGTGACACTATAGCTCATCTACTGAAAATCTACCTGTGTACCATACACAGTTATCCAATAAAGTGATGCTAGTGGAAATAATTACATGAAGAGAGAAGACTAAGAAAGGTAATTAGATCGCAAGTAGTACACGCTTGTAGCAACTGCAATCGAAGTAGGCGTGCGCTACATGCTACCCAATCTCCATATGACGAGATCGGTATAAAGTGAAATTTTCTAGCAGGTTTTTCTGATCAGCAGGGGACTATCGATTGGATTTCTACAGCTGATAGTAAGGTTAGGGTACTTACAATTTGGCTTATTTCCGTAATTGGCACATTCGAAGGTTGCGGCGATGGTGAAGATTGTTGCGATTTATTTCGCGGCGGTGTTGGCGGCGATGGATTGATCTGATGAACATTAACACCGCAATCCTTGGAATTGCGATTTGGTGAAATGCGTGACGGGAAACTCAGAGTCTTTGTCCATTGTGCGAGACTCCTAACCATGGTGAGGTGATGTCCAGGTGTTAATACAGAGTAATCCCAATAAAAGTTGCTTAATTGTTCACTGAAAAGCGTGTATTTTTTTACACTGATTTCACTTTTGTAACATTTTTTTCCTACACAATCACAATTTATTTAAAAACGAACGTTCTATTATTTCCGAAAATATTTCAATATAGAGAGAGAGATAGAAAAAAACACCTTAAAATCACACGAAAACACCGCTTCGATTATTTTAAGACGTTATCTTGGCGATTGCTGGTATGCAACTGATCTTTACTTCGGAAAGAAATGTTAAGTTCTGTGGAAAATTGAATGGTAAAGTCTTGTATGTTAGTTGAACGACTTTACTGCGAACAGGAGGGGAATTGCTTTCAATCGTAAACAGAGAGCATCGTATAAAATCTGTATGAAAGTACGAGATAGGTAGTATGACCACTTCCCCCTACTACTTGAATAAGTTGAATGGCTACCCTGCCATTCAACTTAAACAAATTGAATTCAAATTGGTCAATTAAATTTAACTCGCCATTGTTGCGGGCGAATTGCATCTCTGCGCACATCGACGTACAAACCATACTACGGCGTCCCATTGATCGATCGACCGGAAGAACAGCTGTTCGTTGTTTGCCGCTCACTTATTGGTCAGCTGAGTATTGACACCTTGACCGGTCACTTTTTGTTCTTTTTAGCTGCTGATAGGGCTTTGGATCTGGTTTACTTGGTACCTGGATAGGTACTCACCGCCGCTGTTTTAAGATTTGGTTCGTGTGCGTTGACAAGATGGAACATGATTTTAAAGGTGATCGCGAGATTTTACAGGTATGTTTCTGATCGCATACATTACCTTCGTTTCCGTTTGCGTCATGTAGACTTTTGGATTGGATACAAACATACTTATGTGGGCATGCTTTGATTGTTTGTAAGTACTTTTTTACATACATACATATATGGGTATAAAGAGGTTATCGATAACAATAAGCTAACTAGGTATATATATATATAATATACATAGGTATACATATATGTTTTACTTATACGTGATAATAATCAGTATGTTCTTTTGCGTCCTTATCTTACTGTATGTAATAACAGGGTGCATTATTTAAAATTCACCATATAAGAATTGAGTTTTTAATAACTATAATCAGGGTATTTATTTCATCAATTTGATGCAAAATACATCATCCGGATGTAACGTGTATTACATTTCTTCATTTTTTGATAAAACTATTCGTCAAAATAACAAAATTAAAATCATCAAATTGTTCGTGAAGAAATTTGTAAATGGTTTTCTAATTAATGAACAATTTTGTCATCTGATGAACATTACATAGAAGATTTTATTTTGCTTAAATTGCGTTCCAGTGTGAACATAATAAAATTTAGGAAAATATTCCTCATGTTAAATGTAAATAATCGTTGACTTGATGGTAATCATTCATCATTCTTGATGAACTTTCATCATTTCACTAGAAAATTAGGTTTCGAACAGAAATTCTATGAACACCGTCACTTTTATTTTAGCGAAATAGTTTGTCAGAATCAGAATCAAAATTGTTTCACTTGTGAACTTTGTTTGTGTGTTTGTGTGTTCAGGTGTTCGAAATTTGTTCTTTCTTTCTTCTTAAAAGTTGAAAATTTACATTAAATTAAATGAATAATTTATTCGGTAGCACCTACGCATTGGTTTGTTCTTATATATAAATATATGTATAATAATCGACCACCTGAAAAATTTTCTTCAATTGACATCCCAGGATAGTTTGCGCAGCTTCAGTTACTATCAGCTTTTTAAAAATATTTCAACTTACATATAGGCAGTATTGATTATTAATAATCAAAAATAATTTAAATAATGTTATGGAAATAAATATTGTGATCCCTATCAAAAATCTAATTTTTTTTATCTATAATAGCCTAATCCGAATAATTTTCAGTTTTTTATTATAAGCGGTTTTTTTCGTCCATAAAATCTTAACACCTCCCTGCTCCCGCACCCGCTTCTAAGGAGCCAACCAAAGGAGACCACCATAAAAGTATGAACTCATTAGCTCAAAAGGTTTGCGAGCTGTGAACCTTCAAATGACTTTGCGGACGTTAGATAAATTTTTTTTTCGAAATTTGTTTTTTAGTTCTTCGTCAGTATGAAGAAACGATCATAGCACGATGCAAGTTTTCATCAATGTTCAGTTATTCGCTATTATGACGAAAAATCCATCAAATGATGAAAGTATTTATCGATATTTAATTATAGCTATTCGTCAATATGAAGACAAATACATCAAATAACGTTCATATCCATCAAAATTTTGTAACATCATTGTTCATTGATATGAAGAAAAAATTATCAGTAGACGAATATGTTCATCATTTGATGGATATGATTTCATCATAATCAATGCTCGCGTTCGTTGGACTTAAATTGACGAAGGTTTTCGTTCAGTGAAAAAAATCATTAATATTATGTAAGTGGGTTCAGTGAATTATGCTATTATTTTTTTCCAGAAGCAGTATGTCTAAGAAGTGAAACGCCAAAATTTTTTAAATAATATTATTGAACATTGACGAAGCTATGATTTTTTTTAGAGAAAAAGTGTCTTGCTTACTTTTTCACCTCTTCATGAAATTTGTTTAACATGTCGTAACATTTTATTTCTTATAAATAAATTTGTTGTACATCATCTAGATTCTAGAACGTTCAAAACATGTTCCGTATTTTTTTTAACCACTTCGGACCGATAGTTTGGTCACAATACCGTTTTGAATTTTTTGACTGTGTAGAATCAAGTGTGACCACCGAGATCGAACACAGAAATGTGACCACGAAGGGTTAAATAATAGAAAGTCTTAGCGTTTAATATAGCAAATATCTTAACCGTCAAGTCAAATAAAGTCTTGTAGCTCAAAGCTCCCTTGAGTGCATCCAAATTTCATTATTCCACCAAGTGCTTCAATTGTTAGACAAAAGCAAAATAAATCAGGGAATAGTATTAACATTTTAATATTTTCGATTTAATTACAATTTTACATTTCAATAATTTCTTTCCTTATCTTTAAAAGTTGAGTTAAAAATTGAATTTGTGTGACTCCAACAATCTTTTAAATACATTCTCTACCGAATGAGTGTCGTAAGTTTACCCAAAAACTTGATCAACTTATTTAACATACTGCATGTTGTAATTGATAAGAATAATTTCTGTTATCGAAATATTCAAAGAATTTTAAGGGACAGCAATACCAACTTATGGAGGGTATTTGTAATATTTTCGAAATTATCGCTGATAAGAACATAATCTAAATCTGGTTTACTTTTCGTAGTTGTTTTTTAGGTGTGCGTAGTTATAATAATTTTTTAAAAAAAGGTCACTTAATCGAAATCATCAACTGAATCGGTTATAGTATTATAGAATTACTTCATTTAGCTCTTATCTTATAAACTCTTATCGTATAAACACGTGCAGTGGTAAGAAGAGATAAATTTTTTCTTTGATACCTATTAAAACTATTTGAAAAGTATTGTTAGATTTGTGCCTTGAATCATTGCTTCCAAACTTTTTGTTTAGCTTCTTTTACAGTGAAATTTAAAAAAAAAATGGCAAAAGTTTGAACGCAATTTTATTATTTTTAGGACAAAGTCCAGAAAGTTGTTACACCACCCCTAACGTAAAATACATTTTCGATGTTGCAACATAGTCAAGGCTGCCATTAGATTCTAAATGTTGCACTGGTTTTATCGAGGTTGGGACACTTAAACTATTAACCAGTACATCATCTTTTTGAAATGTAATTTCGACATTAAAGAAGATTCTTTAAGAAACCACAACCTTCTTTCATATAAAAATGAAAATTAACACTCTTAAGATATGTCTATCTGTATCTCGAATCTTTAGGAGCATGCACAGCACTTTAAACCCTTTAGAGGTAACTCAAATTCAAATTGATATTTAGACGATTATATAAAAGCTTTTGGAAGAAAAATTAATTAGGTTCGATTCGAACCAACGACCTCAATCATTTGTAGACTAGCGCGATGATAATATTTCGAAATATACAATTTCCATCTGCCATAAATCTTTGACGTTCGCACTATTCAAAACCATGTCCATTTTTAAAACTTTACCACCTACTCAAACTATGTTTTTCGTATGTAACACGACCTCAAAGGTCAAATTCAAATTATTATTTTGTTATTGTACATTAATTTGCTAAATCATGCCGCAAAGCCTTACCGAATAAGGCCGAACTAATGGTACAGCAATTTTTTGTGATGTCTTCCATTCATTAATAACCATAGAGAAATCATTTATACTATCTATGGCTATGCCATATAAAAGCCCTTAATCATTCCAAATAAGTCGCTAATTAACGGGGCCGAAAGGCAAAAAGCACAGGAAAATGTGGGTTGCTTTTGATACAGCCGCAGTGCTTTTGACGACATCTTTATAATCGGATAAAAAGCCTTTGATTCTTCATTATTTTGCCTTAATCCGAGGTTAAAACTAGTGTTACAGGATGACTAGATCCGGTCTTCATTAACTGCAAAAGTAGAAATAATTTATGCAAACTGCCGAGTACCATGTCCGACAGTTACGCCAGGCCGAGACTATTCTAGGGAAAAATCTTCTATTGATTTTATTTGGAATACCCTACGGCTCGGTCATAGGACCGGAAATCATATTCCATGCATGAAAACCTCATCTTTAAGATACAATGCCACTTTTATAGCCAGTTTGCTTGTTTAATTATCTTCTTTTGTGGCGTTTATAGTCGTAATTATTGCGTTTTTCGCTCATACGAGTACTTTATATGCCAACTACGCGTATTATAATTGCTTTGTGGTATGAAGCGAGCAACGCATCAAAGGGAAATCGCAGAATTATTGCGTTTTTATGCGAGTTGAATAGACCAGATGAAAGCCTGACCTTTGTATTAATTTCTGTAACAAAAAGAAAACAGGATTTCTATTCAAAGTATGTCCCTGATCCTTTTTTTAGATAGCAATTTGAATTAAGGGTTCCTGGCTCTATCTTGCTACAAAAGACGCAAGTACGAACATCTTAAGTTACATAAGACGCTATTATCATCAGATACACATGTATGCTATAATTGAATTGGAAGTTACCATTTTTTCGGCGATGATGGCGATGAAGAAAAGATGCTTCTTTCATGGGTAGGTACGCGAAAAAGGTAACCGGTTTCGATAATTTTTTTTTTATAATTTCGATCAATGAAACTTGTTTTATTATATGAATGAATGAGCGCAACCATATGTAAGTATGTTTCCTGTACGCTGATCTTTTTTTTCGATTTCGTTAGTTTCAATTAACCAATGCGCCATATTCTTACATGCGTCTAGTAAGTTTTTAGTCTGTTTGTAATGACTTTCTGGTATTTTAGCACGATTCAGTATAAATCTCTTTCAGAAAATGTACGAATGAATAATGTGGTTTTTTTTTCATTCAGTTTTTTCAGCATCAAACCGTGTGAAAATTCCTATAGTTAGAAAAGATACTTAAAGAAGGTATAAAGCTAACAAGTTTCGGTATAGTTTTCGGAAGATTGAAGATGATCTTATTTGTATGACCTTCATTGGATGTTTATTGTTTCTCCATAGACACATTGTGTATCTACTTATATTACGCTTCTGGACGTGCCATGGCATGAAGAGAAAAAAATTGGAAGATGGGATTTCCAGTACCTTCCTAGTAAGAGCAATAATACTCATTTTATTAATTATGTAGAAGCTGTTAATCTTCCACTTCATTGTGATGTTTTGGGCAGTAGCCGCCGAACTTACTCCATTTCGCATTTCGGAAACGATTATCAAATTAATGCTTCTGCTTCTGAATGTTTAATACATGTATTTATCTTTCAGACGAGTAGGTAAACATTTATATTAATTACACTTTGTATTACTTTGTAAATTGTATAGAAATTTGGGTGGAAGCCAACCGAAGCTATCAGCCAATATTGGTATCCACTGGTTTTACAGACTTTGTGTATGGGAGGTACCTGAAAGATTTTCTGTGAATAATGAAACCTAGTACAAATTTGAATCAAATTTTAACTTCAAGAGTAACAAATTTTTTGAGTTATAGTGTGTTGCATACGTTCATTAAACTCATTTTAAAATCTTTGTATGGCAGCTGCATGAAGGACTGATCGGCTTTTTTCATATTCAAAACTTTATCTAGATAGGTATGTAGGTAGGTACGTGTGGCTGCCCGTGAGAACACGGACATACTTAGGCATTAAAGGGTTAATTCCAAACCAAAGCTTGCGAATTTGGGAAAAAATAAATATTTGGAAAAAATATTTCGATTAAAAAAAACCATTAATGTGTAAAGTCATAAAATATTTTTAAAATGCTTGAACAATAATTTATATTTTTTACACTCAAAAATTGTTAAAATACTTAAACAATAATTTAAATAAAATGTGTGCAATCGTTTAATTTAAATTTATCTGTAATTTGAAAACGTCCAAAACATATAATTGAATAAATAAAATTTATTTATTTAAAATTGATCAAATATAATTAGTAATTTATCGAATTTAATCAGTAGTGTGAATAGTACCTGAATCCATAGGATAAATTAATATCTACTCTATTAGAGGTACTTTCGCGTCCAGAGATATTCTCTACACTGTATGTCATTCTGTTTTCACTACAAAAAAGTAATTAAAAGTTCTAAATTAAAATTTCAGTCAAATAGACTAGACGTCCAAATAGAATTTGTGTTAACCAAATAAAATAGTATGACAAACAAAAATTTGACAATTACACTATCAGACAGCATTTACCAGGGAAAATATAGTCAAATATTTGACATTATGACATACATTTAATACTGACTTTATCAATTTGGCCGCCAAACATTCAGATTTCAATTTTTAACATCTTAGATCACGGCATTCTTCAGTCATCGACAGATGGCAGTTGGACAGACGGAAGGCGAACAGCCGGACAGACATGAAACAAATTTCTCTCAATCTCAATATAATAGGATAGTTGAGGATTTACTTCATGATCGCCGAAAAAGAACGTTCCAAAGACTTAACGACCTTTATAAAGACAATCCAATTGTTGTTTGTTGAGAAAATACACTAAAAAGTATTTTCAAGTGTGTACATTTTATATGATCAAAATTTTCGCCAAAAAATTATCGATTCTATAAAAAAAATTTGTTGCCGGCAAGATTCGTTAGAAATTGTAGACTATTACCTTAGAACCAGAGTAAAAAAACTTAAAGAATTGCTTACAATTACGCCCTGTTTTTATTCAGTCGCCTAGTTATATTATATTTTATACTATATTTATTACACACAATTATCCTTAAGCAGGTCCGGGGGGGTTTTAATCAAGTTCCCACCATACTGAATGTGATGACCTAAAAAAAAGAAGAAAAAAAGGCCCTCACTTCCACATGAAAATAGGCCAATGTGGGAGGGGGGTGGAGGGGTTTGAGCTAGAATTTCGTACATGCATTCTTATATACAAAAAGTACATAACTGAAATTTTTCATATTATCAAGTAAATTTCAGTGAACGACTCATGAAGAGTGCTCTGTACTTCGGAAGTAACGGATTGTGTTTGCTGGGCATACTGTGTGTCTTAGTATAGGTGGGTGGAAATACACCCTCTTCCCCTCTTTTTTTAAATATATAATAGGTCAGAAACCACTCTAAGGAGTTTTCTATATTTTTACTTTCGTGATCAGTTTATTTGCTCAACGTTTGTGTAATGAACCATTGATGTGTTTAAAATTGTATGTTACAAAGACTTATTCTAGTGACAAATTAACTTTACAATAAACCTTCTTGTCTCAAAACAACCGACATTTCGAAATTGACCGCATCCCGGAGTGTGACCCAAAACCCAATTTATGTGCTAAGAGTAGCAGTGGCGTAAGCACTTCCCCGATTTTGACCTGAAAAGTAATAACGTTTCACCCAGACTGCTCGTTTTTAATACATAGGTATATAGTAAGCATTCAAATAAGGACAGTTCGGCTGTATTTCAACAATAAATTCGTTGTATTGTCTGTTGATGCTTATTTAAATACAAATATCTAAATACCGTGGGCATCACCTTAATTATGCATCAATCTATTATTGCAATAAACAACAATAGCTCTGAGTTTTGAATGAAATTGAAAACAAAATTAAGTTCTGAAGCTCCTAATTATTTGTTTAAAGTGAAAACACCTTCAAGATGAAATTACGTATATGGGTGGCCTGGCCTCTAAATTATTACACACATTCAAAGATTAACCGTCAAAATTCGATTCAAATATTTTGGCAAGTCATTCTATAAAGCCTATAGCTAAAACGAAACTAATTACATATTTCAATATTTACTGTTTACATTGAATTTTCATTAAAGAAACTTCTCGCAAGATATTAAGGCAGTTATCTAGGTGTTTTAGGTACATTTTACCGACATGTTGTCAAACAAGATTTACAAGTATATGCACGAATGTAACGGCCGAAACATCTTTACTGAATGAATCATTTGCGATCATTCAATCGGTGATGGTAACCCAGGTAAATAATAGCAACGTAACCGACCGGCATACCACAAACACTTAATTTTTCCATATATCTCATATGTTCGAGGCGAAGATCACGGATTAGCTCATTCTCCTATACACACCTGTTTCCCGCCGGCTATACACAAATTAGTTTACATCATCTCCTCAGGTAAATTAATTTAAAAAAATAGGCAAATTTTGAGATTTTCTACCATTTTATGTTGGCGGTTTTTTGCCTGATTTATGCTGCAGGATATTCAAGATATTTGAACAATTTCTCCTAGGGCAATATTCTAAGTGGAAAAAGGCAGGTGGCATTACAAAGAAAGCAAATATATTTGTGTACCTGTTGGTTGATAATGTGTACTTTAGCCTCTGGAGCAGGTGAGATAAAAAGGTCTAAAATATTTATTCAGTATTTTTCGGGAAAAAAAATCTGTGCTTGTTTTCTTTGTTTGTGTTTTTTTTTTCTAATTGACTATTAAGAATTAAACCTAATTAATGATCATAAAGATCTGAATAAGAATAATTCCCAATTAATAAAATTATTCAGTGTGTTATTTCGATTTGATACGAAAAGAGGTCTTAATCCTGTTAGCGAAAGAAATAGAACTAGTTTCTCACATCATCGAACGGATAACTTCACGAAGTACCATAAAAACTTTATTGACCTTTTCAAATGAAGATTATCTGATGATGTTGAAAATGATTTTACAGAGTGTAGGTACTAGACGTAGAAGCTAAAGTCTAGTTTACGACCGTTGACTGACTACCAGATGGGGTAAAGATAGAAACAAAATACAATACCATAAAAAAACTAGTAGATGAGAATAAGTATCTTTTTTTCTTTCCGAAAAAATGGGAGATACAATTCGTGTTGGCATCCATCCATAATTCCCAGATTCGTAATTGGATCGTAATTGCTGGGAGGATTGTAATCTTCGATAGTTAGCTGTGTTCGGTGTGCATGATTGAATTACCGTGTGCGTCCGTTTGAATTGTAATTAAGGTACGATATGTGATCGGATCATATACATATTATTCATATCTTATACCATAATATATTCACAGATTTCTGAGAAAGTATAAGCTTCTTGATCGGTCTTCTTAGGATTAAAAAGGGGTGGTTTTATCTACATACCTGCTCGTATGAAAGATTCTCAAAAGTTCGACATAAACTTAATGGAAAAAAAATGCGAATAAAGAAAACGAGTCTTTCCAAATGTAGTTCGATCAAACTAATATGAAAGGAGTATGAGATCAGCAAAACTAATAATCGTTTCCTGGTTTCCGCCCAAATGCAGTCGTTCACCTGTTAAACTGGGAACATACTTACGTAATAGATCACTAATTGGGCTAAAGAGTAAAGTGCTCTTACCTAACTGTAACATATCAAACTGAAAATTGAAGGCAATCGTCTGTCATTAGTGCTAATTGCCCATAAGATCAGTAGCAACTTGCAATCACAACAACTGGCAGATACAAAGCATTATTTAACGATAAAGAATGACTAGCATTATCGTTTGTACAATTTCGGTTATGAAATAAATTGAAAGGAGATACCTTAAATCAACGAGAGTTTAGACCGTAATTAGAAAGCGTGTGCATTCGAATTAATATGACATTGTTGGTTGGGAATTGGCTCAGACTCAGGATCATCGTCAGAATAGTCACGATTCACAAAACCTAAGCGCCGAAAGGATAAGTTCCACATTGGGTGTTGAACATCTTGGGTCATCATCATTCGATCATAGGGTCTTCGATTGAACAACTACTTTACTGACTTGTGAGCAAAGTATCTGATAGATTGATTAAGTGAGGAACTTGATGGTAGTTAGTAGACCAGCAAAATGTCGTACTCATCTGCGACTTAAGTAACCGCCGTATTTAGGGTATCTTTGACACCAGTGACCAGTCCACTACTTCTTTGACAGTTTATTCTTGTCCCAAATGCCGATTTTTGAAGGACGACTTGAGATTCTGAATCGAAAGTGTCAATTGATCGGGTATACTCTGATCAGAGAAGGACACCTATCTAAGTAGGCTGTAGATCGGAATTATCAAGAAAGAGATACCACATGAAAATCGGAGTCCAAGAGGGGGATACGAGAATAAATGGAGGCTTTTTACCAAGGATTGTGTCTTATGAAAATAAGCACAGTTACTGCCCGCTATGCTCTACCGGGAGTCGCACATAAGATTTGTCGTTCTCGACAAACTAAACCACCAAACATCATATCGAAAGAAGTCAACCTGTGCAAGGTTCTGCAATAACAATTTTCAGTAATTTATGATAGTGTCAAGTTAGAATTGTCATCAGAGTCGAAAAAGATCACTACAATCTTAAGAGGTGTTATAAAGGCACTGTATGCCACATTGTAACCTATACAATTTCTTCCTGACGGGATTATGATGCCATAAATACCGAAACCTGTTGTCACATTAAAAATAAGGTACCTGTTGTACCTGAAGTCGTCCGAAAGTCATGCACTTGTCGGTATGTATTTTCTAGCTTCTTTAAGGAATTTACAATAACATTAGAAACAGCGTTTCTTACCATGAAATTACAAGAGCAAAGAAAAGGATCGATCTTACTGTCTGGTAAGCCGAATCTACCTATGTATGGACGATAAGAAATGAAAGTTACCTGTAGTTTTGGGTGCTTCTTGTATTTTAACAATTTTCGTTTTACCGGAATTCGTTTTAATTGCACAAAAAGATGTTTATTAGAAGCGGTGTAACGAATTGGAAAGTGGTTTGAAGTAAATATTTAGCAACAAAACAGAGATACAGATATTTTCGACATCTTAAGGTACATATGAACATGTAGGTACATAAATTTGTTCTGCCTTCAAATCTGTTGAATTTGTAAATGTACAAACATAATGTACGGCAAATATAGTTGTCTATTCGGAAGAGAAGGGCGAATGCTTCCATATTCATTTATGTAACTGGAATTGGAAAATTACGGTCTGTAAAATTTAATTTTGCTTACTTATCCTGTTCTAATGTTGTTTTAGAAAAGATGTGACTATGTTTTTAAGGAATTTTGTATGGAAACTAAGTTAAGCTATCTCCCCATTCGCTTTTAAGCGAAATAAAAATAATTCATCACCTAAGAGATGTATCGGAATTCGTGAAATCCTATAACCGACTTTTGTACACTCCACTGACGATTGAAACTGTTTTTTTTTCGATTACGTAGAATCACAAAAATTTCACCAGATTCGAGAGATATGACTAAATTTGTGAAAATGTATGCAACTCCTTCACATTCCCTTCGATAATAAATATCAAAAAATCGTGAAATCGGTTTTTAGACGATTACATAAATACCCTGTATAAATAAAAAACCAATTCGATACCTCATCAAACTGACCAATAGCGATTTTTTTCAAAATATGTACACCTCCATGAGGGTTGAATTTCGAAAAAAAACCAGTTCTTAAACGATTTTAGAAGAAGCTTCTAAAAGTAAACAAAACTGTTATATCAAACCATCCGACCCAAGGGATATGACGCAATTTTTTAAAACTTGAGCAGCCCCTGTCCATTTTCTTGTAGCATCCAAAAACCCTGAAAACGATTTATAGGCAATTATACACAAAGTCCAAGGAAGTCAAAACCTATTCGATATCTTGTCAGACCTAAGAGATATGACTAAATTCGTGTAAGCATGTACGACCCTTTTACAAGCTCTTAGGCGATTAAGGCCCAAGTAAGTTACCATTTATTATTATTTACCATTACACGTATTAATCAGACCTAACGGATATGGTGGAATTTGGAAGTATATATCGGTATTTAAAGATACTCCCTTACAAAAAATTTACATGAAGTAAAAACTTTCAAATCATTTTTCGCACAACTTTTCCTAGTTATTATTCAAATTTTGTAGTTTTTGGAAAACTTTGGTAATAATAAAACGCCATTATTTTCAATATTTTTTTAAAACTTAATTAGCTTTTCCCACGAATTGTGAAAAGTGAACATGCGAGTGGCACTTTTCTTCTTTAAGGTGTCGTGTATTGATATTCAACCATTATATAAATACTAATTTCAATTCAGTTGTCGGGCCCGTTGACCAAAAACCTCACTAACTGCCCACAAAAGGCTTGAGAATAAAATTTATAAAATGAAATGAAATTGACACGGATTACATAATGCATAATAAAAAAGCTTATATTTCACTTTTATGTTACATTATTCATGTCTTTACCGACGCTTGGTTCTAGTCGTGACATTGTTTATATTTTATTTCGATATACGGTCCTATTAAGTGTATAGACAGACTGTAAGTACAACGTACACTTAGTGGACTTATACATAATTCACTTATTAGTAATGCGTTGCACGCATGCTTGGGAAGAAAATTTGTACGCAATTATAAAGTATGAGTTAGCAGGCGACTCGCATTTGATATTGCTGAGTCTGTTCGGTTTTTAAAAGTGATCATATTTAGGAGTGATAGCCCATTTGAAATTCTTTTATATGTTTTTGATTTTCTTAGCACTACCGCAAAAGGTACGAGTGACTACCTGATCGAATCCGAGCAAAACATTGCGCCGTGGTTGTAGGTAATCCTAAAGATATTGACAGTCAATTAATAAAGTTGAAACAAGATCTGTAATCCCATGAATCTAATTACACGTTTAGTAGTTTGTAGATGATAAATGGATTTTCGTAGAAGTCCAATAGTCTAACCTCTTGACACTTTAGTTCAATCTTTAAAAGGCATCAACTAGAAAAAGGAGTTACCTGAATTGAAGTACCATTGGAGGTTAGTCGTTCTTTCTATAAAAACTGAAACTTTGGTATTTAGCGTTCAAAGGTTAAAAGTATTTCATCTCGACATTCTTTAGAACTCTTTGTAAATAATAAAGAAAATGATATACGAGTATGGAAGAGGCAGCGAACCTTTTCTGTAATTCTATCAGAAAAGAATTTATAAAACGGGCTAGTAAAGTAGTAATCAACCACAAATAATCTCATCCATAGACCACAGCAACCTTGCAATGCCAACCAGTTTCTATTTCAAATATCCGCCGTATTACTTTTGTTGAAGTTGCTTTCCGAGAAGACTTAAAAGGCAAGACCTGTGGTCGATTGAAACCTCCTTTTCGACGCCAACATAATCCCAAGAACGTTGATCGCTAGACGTTTCTTTCATTTCGCTGATTGACTTTGCAGGTTCACCATATAATCGCAGATATATTACTATGAAAGTCGTTTAGCAGTAACGACTAGTTAACTGGACAAAACTCTCTTCTACGTGAAGTTTGGTTCGGGCTAGTTTCATTAGTTTCACTAAGGAAACCATAACTTGTTTGTGGAGCTGGTGATGTTGTATACATACATATACAGTGAATTCGATTGATTAGTTGTGTATTGGTACTTTTACCAACCTTAAAAGCCGGCTACAGACTTTTCCTTCCCTTCTTATTTTTCACATTTCGTAAGTTTTTCGTCTTGTTTCACGAATCACATGAAACTCACAAGAATGTCACGAAAAAAGCGTCCGGCACCTTTTGATGTCATCGAAAACCCACCTCTAGTAGAGAAAACGCGACCACGAGCGCCAGCGTCATTTGATTGCCAAGCAATTTTGATTTGACCGAATGACTTCGAAGTGTCAAGTTCTAAAGCGAAGCAAAATGTTAATTTTCAGCCATTTCGCTATCAAAGCAAAAAAAGCTTGTTCCTACTTGTTGACAAGCGATGCTCACTTATGTCAAACTATGCATTTTCTGGCAATATTGTTCTCAAAATTGACATGGCAATGTTGAGAGCAATATTGCCATATGCGTTTGATATCTTTACACTGTCAATTTATGTTTAGCAATATTGCGGCTGTCATTGCCATTGCCAGTATAGACGCGGGGTTAGTTAAACATAAATTGCTGAAGTGCGTAAACAAAATGAAAAAAAATCATATAGTAGCTAGAGAACAGCTAGTTTCTTGTCCTTTGCTCTTTTCTGGAATGTATCTCGAACAATCGATAGAATTGAGACCCCGTCCAAATCCAAGATGTATAGAAAAAGTTTAAATTTAAACTGCTACCAGACACGCTCTTGTCACACCCTTCCTTGGTAGGTAGACGAGCTATGCTCCTTGCCGGGATTCAGCTGCTGTCGGATACTTTTCAGGGTTGCACTATAATTTCCAACAATAACTGCACGTCCCTTTTCATTATTTCGGCATTTCATCTTTCAATTTGAGTCGGGACCATCTGCCTCCATGGGTGAAATCGGAGGATTCGGAAATCTTCACATATGATCGGTTTTTTTCTTTCTTCTTGTCAGTTTGATGCATCTTACGGAATAACATTCATTCCATAAAGTGTATGGATACTGGGCTCGGATATAGGCTGGCTTGTAGTGCAACATCTGCCTTTTCAATCTTTGGTCTTTGCTTTTGTCGAGTATAAAAAAGATTTCTTTTGACTGTCGTACACAGACGCTATATGTGTAAATCATTTCTTCGAGACTATTTCCAAATAATGATCTTATCCTGTTTTCAAACTGCCAGACAACTACTTAGACTATGTGAGAGATTCTCGAAGATAACGAGCAAAGCAACTGTTTGTGCAACTGATGCATGCGCAGCCTCTATGCGGGCGAGATACTCGTATGTGTGTTAAATGCATACTTCGAGTTATGAATAAATCTTATGACGAAATCGGTGCGACGCATATTTGCATTGAAAGTACAAAAAAATAAGTGAAGACAAATTTTAAGGAAGTTAATCAAAGTTAAACTCATCCAAACCCTGAGCCTGAACTAATACAGTCGTCTGAAATAAATCAACGAAACAAATTATTGGCTAAACATTTTTTTTAAATCAGTATATGTCTTATTAGATTTATGAAGAAAATAATTTCAGTTACATACTACAAGTGGAAAAACAAATTGTTTCATCATGAAAAAATTGCCTAAATCATGCAGCATATTAATCATAAATTTAGCCACAATAAATCAAAACCACTGTTGTGCTGTAGTTGGATTATTTGATATTAACATTCGCAAAGTACACAATCGGTAGATGAATGAAAATTTAGATTTAATCTATTTAATGGAGAAAAAGAACTCCTTAAAATTGAAAATGTCGGTACCAGGCCACATAAACGATAAAATTTACTATATCTAAAGATTTTATCTATTATTTTATTTATTATTTGTCTATTATTATATATTATTTATTTATTATTTTATATATTACTGCTTCTCAAACTTGTTGAATGAGAACTTCTACAAGTTTGACAAGCTCTATCACTGCTTCTCAAACCTGTTGGTTGAATAAGTACTTCTAACACTTCTTCCTGGTTTTTAATAGCTCTAAAAAGTAGTAATAGGTAGAAGTACATCTGAGGCAAGGTGTACAACTTGCCATTTTCATTCTATCTTTCCTTCATTTGAACATTAAACGGGATTTCTCTAGCAGAGAAAACAATTTTGAGGATGCAAGTGTAGGTAGTTATAGTGGGACGTGGTGTTAAGGACAAATTATTTTTTTTTCTTGATTAAAATCAAATTTGCCAAATTATTTTTTTTTCTTGATTAAAATCAAATTTGCCTTTAATTCAATTAAATCTTCTATTGAAAAAAAATAAGTAAATAAATAAAAAAAATCTACCAAAAGTTTGGGCACATCTTTATTATTTTTGAGTAGAAGTCAAAAACGCGAGAAGTATTTTCTGCTGAGAGACTAGCTAAAATACCGCCGGTTTACGTGTAAAGCGAACGTACAAACGTTGTCCAAAAGCTTCAGTTAAAAAAGTTAATATGACAAAAATGAAGAGAGCATTTCGCGTAGTTTCATAGAAAAGTGTCACATTCATACAGTATATTGACAAGATTCAACTTTTCAAGTGCTTCTCCACAGACACTTATCCTCATCCCTGGAGAAGATTTTAACCTCCATCGGGAAGCTTACAGACATTCAGTCTATAGAGAGACCCTAGAAGCAACTACTCCAATCCTTATCAATTATAACAACCAAGATTTAGGAAGGTGCCGTACAGCCCACCGAGGACAGACGTAGACGTACCACTAACGAAAAACTAACTACGAATGCTAGTGGAGTGGTGGAAGGTACCATCCTCGTCTTTTACAACGAACAGACATAAGCGATACATTGGAAAACCAATTAAATTAAATTATCACATTCCTTACATCGCTGGAACGACGTGCTCAAAACAATACTTTGAGTGTTCGGTGGAAAGCTCAGGTTTCTCCCACTTCATTATCCCATTTCCTGTTTACTTACAACACAACCTAAATCCCACCGCATAATCCAGTAATCTTTAACAAGAGTCATATCCAAAAATATGTCACAAAGGGCCCATGAATGCCAGCCATACGACAGCAGGTGAAATGTGCGCAAAAAAAATGCAAAAATAGCAGACATATGTATGTCGCTGGCTTTGGTATCCCGTATGTATGTAAATTGCAACTTACCTGGGAAGAGTCATTAGCCATCGCGACCGTATTTGGAAATGCTTGCCGGACAATTAAAGCGTCGTCTCTGAGAAGCAACAAAGAAAAGCCATTAGACTCAGCCGGTTAACATTTAAAAGTTAATAGCGAACAATCGGAAGGTTTTTCAGCTCGTGTTCCCGGTGGGTGTGGGAACTCGCCAAGCAATCGCTAACCATCCAAAGATTTCAGCATTTAGTGTGTCTTACCTGTAGTATTCGTAGGCGGGTGGTGCTATGATGGTCCTTGAGTCATTCGCTAGTGACATACTGCGGAAAGGTGTCACACAACTTAATTAAATGTCTTCAGTTCGTCGCAGGCAAACAACACAAAATTCACTGAATCGTGGGCTGGTCGAAGGCTTGATGACACCACGCCGACTTTAATTAGGAAATGGGCACACGCGCACAAAGAATTCACCTCGGCAAACGTGAACCGAAGATTTTCACTGAACAAAACGGATACGCGGCAAGGATTTTCAGGACTTTTCTTTTTTTTACCTCGATTTTTAATAGTTAAGACGAAGACGTTGAATTATCGAAACTGAACGGCCAGGTGCAGACTGATCTATGCCGAGCACAAGAAGACAATTAATTCTGTAGTCGGAGCCGGTTGAGGTTGTCAGGTATAAGCGAGTATATGTTCTTTGTTTCTTCAAAGTCAATGAGGAGAAGTGTTCACGGTTCTTTGGCTCATAAGTGCAAGTTTCCATTTTCTGTGCAGATGCGAGGGTAAAGCGAACGAATCGCCGGCTAATGAGTGCCACTTTATGCTGCTGCTACGAGATACCTTACTTACATAATGGCAGATATGCATATGCATACCTGGTTGGTGGTTGAATAAAAAAAATTGCAATTTGGTATAGGATTGCTTGTGGCTGATTGCCACAGGGCAATCGATGGTCATTCACTGGGAAATATTATCATATGAGGATTGAAATAACAAGTAGGGTTCAATAGTTTGAATTGATTGGAACAAATGGCGGAGAGTTGAATGATACGTTAGATGAAATACTGAATTCCTATTTTAATTGTGGTGTGGGACTATGAACTACCGAGCAGTACACATGTAAGAAGCGGAAACTTTTTAAATTTAGGGTTTTTATAACGACCCTAAAATGAGAAAAAGTTTCCAAATATAACGCTCTTCGTGATACAGCCCGATTTACTGCGAAGAGTGTGTGAAAATTGTAATTTCAGATTACGCCATGTACGCACCATCCGAGGCGACCACATGGACGAAATAATATTCAAACATCAATGCCATAAAATTAGCCAATTTCATGGATATTAAAAACATTTTTCTGTGTTTTATTTCAATTTAAAGTTCTTCGTCACTAAAAGAAACACCCTAAACATTAAAAACTTTCAAATTCCTTGCGGAATATGCAATCTATGAAATAAAATGCTAAGAATTTCGGATTATAGCTAAGACAGCTTTTGTATCAAATCTGGGTTATGTACTTCAAGATTCCTGCGCAATACTACGCCTTTGCTTGCAATGATAGTTTGACACAGTGACACCATTATCTAATACTTATTTGGCAGACACATAATTACCTTAAGGTGCTCATCCACGAGCAATTTTTCAAGCAGTTAATTGCCCGAATACCATTGTCAAAACTAGTGGAGCGATAATTGGAGCAATACAGGGCAATATCATGCTAGTTGCGGCAATATTTCGGCAATGTGGCAATTTTTTTCACAGATTGCTGGTATTGTTCGTGCTATATTTGCTATATTTCCACTGACTTGGAAAATTTCAAGTTGTGTTTTGAAGTTTCGTGTTTTACTGGCTTGGAATTAAAATATTTCCAAGTTTTAGATTTGTTTGTCAAGTTTGCTTTCGTGTTGTTCACAGACTGAATTAGCCGTTTAAGACCTTATTGTCGAAGTTGAACTTTATCCGCCTCGCTTGTTGATTGCTGCTGTGTGTTGCTTCATACTTTCGTGACGTTAAATTGCTGCAAATTGAGCAATTTTAATCGCTCAGTTTCAGTCTCGCCTGATACCCATGTATCCTGCGAGCGAGCAAACGAATAAACCAGGGATTCTCAAATGGGCAGGCCTAAGTATGCTATGCGAACAGAGCGCACTGTTGAGCTGGTATAACACAGCAATACAGAAAAAGTAAAGTTACAATGTTTGCTGAAATTAAAGTAAACAGGGTCGCGGCAAAAAGTTAATTGTGCATTTTGTTCGCATAACTTAGTGCTTGTGACGAGAGTGTGGTGAAGTTATGTCTGACGACTCGGCTGAAATTGTGAAGGTTTTGGAAATTTCGATTGCTTCACTCAAATGCTTTGGTGATATTAATTTTCCCTGCCAAGAATCATAATCAAACGGGTGGTTCTCCGGCGTTAATAATTCTGCATTTCTTTCATTTCCGCTCAGCATTTTGACGCAGTGTTAATGTTCACGAATCCTTCGCACGCCCTTATTCTCTCACGTATGCTCTGTTGCAAGGTTCTTCATAGATCCAATATGTTTCCAACCTATTTTGATATTACTTGGCGAGAGTTGAGATGAAGTAGAAACTTATCTGATTCTTCCTGTCCGTGCTGTGTAACACAAAAAATCTTTAAAAATCAGGTTAGTTGCTATTTCGGTTAGCCTCTGTATATCATGCCGTGTAAAAAGCCATAGATTGTACTTGTTGAAAACTAGGCTATTTGAACTAAAAGTCCAAAGTATAGTAAGGTATATGAATGATGCAATGCCTCAATTTCCGTTGTACGAGATTTTTGTAAGAGTCATGAAAAGCGGATTTAGAAAATCGCATGAAACACTTACTGTACCTGTAGGCAATTTGTAATTGCATTGCAAATAGGTTGCTTGATGCCCACACTCAGGACTCAACGGCTAGATAGTCATCAAGATTCCTATAAATATCTTCAGGCACAAAGTTTCTGCTCGTACGCACTCAGTCCCAATCGATCTTCTTTTATGCGTTTATTGTAAACAGAAGCAACTTACCGTGTGTAATTCCCTTAGTTGGTTATTTTACCTGCCTTAACCTTAATCAGTTTTTTTCGATTGCAAATTATGTACGGCATGTTGGGAGTTGTCGAAGCCTCAGTTTCTTTAATATAAAAAGGATATTCGGGAGCGGATGTTTTATTTTTGCTTATATACTCGTATTATGATTTCCCCTTTCATGATTTTTTGTAGGCACATTTTGAGCATTGTTAGGATTCAATAGGTAGCACAGGTAGGTGGTCCGATATTCAGAAATCGGTGCGGAATTTCCTCTTTCCGCATACCTTGATTCTTTTTTCTGATTAATACTCGCACCTAATACGCCTCGATCTTTTATGTGATCGCATCAAAAGAAAGCTGATCTGTGGTGCAAATGATTTACAGTGCGGTTTAAGATTAGCGTCAGCTGTGCCGAGTAATTACGGAAGAAAAAACCTTGGATTTTATTTTCGAAAAATTGGAATAATAGTCGCCCGGAGGATATCATGAAATTTAAATTTGATGTAATTTTATTTAAAATCTTTCCGTTGAGTGGCATGAGAATGTAGGAAACCGTAGGAACTCGCAAAAGGAAACCAAGTTTGCGGTTTTCCTTTCAGTTTTCTTCAAGTCTGATGTCTTTCGTTCGGTTTGCAACAAGTTAATAACGCCTGACCAGGTCTTAATAACGTAGCATATGTTAAGTCATGAATAATGCTTAATATGCTCCCCTCCTCAAAGCCTAGCGTGCTTCATATCATGACTGTTTATCTGGACAGTTGAGTATAACATGGGCATATAAGAGTAGTAGATTATGTGGCCAGTAATCGCATGCAATTGTAAGATTTCTTTCTAGTACGCACCCAATCTTTATGCTATATATACATATGTAGCCAACATGCGAGTGTGTGTTCATTGGACCGCAGAAAATCTACTGATCTTCATTTACATCTTCCGATCATGAGATGAAGATGGCGTAACCAGTCGAAGTGTATAATTAATGTAAGTGCAATGTCATGGTGTTTTGAACAGGTAATTAGGGCTATTTATCGTAGAGCGGGCTTCAAGTCAAAGATCTGCGCTTATCTGTACCAGGTAATCGACGCATGAAATGATAAAATGTACCTAAATCTAAAGATGAAGCAAATAAGCGTCTTAGTGCCGTAGATTCAATTTTTATTAGATCTAGAAACTGGTGTTTTTGTTGCTGACCGTTTTGTTTGTGATAATAGTGAAATGCTCGTTAATATATTTTTCTCACGAGATTTTATGGTTCTCGGTGGGTTTTTTTTATCTTTAAGGAGAGTTTTTCTCCTCGTAAATTTTGTAGGTAATTTATTATAGACCGTCTTTTTAGAAATATATACTAACAAACGAATAATGGTTGGAATGTTTGAACTTTTTTCACGCGAACTGTTGGCTAAGAAAAACTTTCCGGTTCTTATTTGGTAGTTGGCCTGTATGAAGAATGGTGGTCATAAGTAACATTAGATAGTATGTACATATGTAGTATAAATATTAATTCTAAATTAATGCGGACTAATACACCATTGATACGCTGTTGGTATTCATATCATAATATTGTCAATACCTACAGTGCACCACTCAACACAATGATTATAAACGCACTGGTATGTAATGAACCCCTTTCATGGCATATAAATTCGAAAAATTTTCATAAAAGACCATGCACTTTACTGTTACCAGTACCATTCCGCCAGCCTGTGATGAATAGTGTAACCAAATTCCGTTTTTTATGGCAGAGCCTTAAAATGTACAGGATTATAATGAAACGTTACCATTTGGCTGAGACGTTTACTCCAGCCGAGTAATAATATATATTGTGAATGTCTTTAAGTAACGACTTCCTTGATCTTTATTTTAAACAGCTATCAATCACCCCAAGTTGTTTCATATATTAAAATTTCAAGACGATAGTACGTATATCAACGTACGTATTTTCTCTTCTTGCCGTTCAGTAGTCAATGGCCGTGAAGTACTTCAATTGAACTGTTCTTTTCCTATCTTTTCTTCTGGTTTCAGTAGTCACTACTCTCCAGTTGAACTGCTCACTTACTCTATTCTCTTCTATAGTCAGCCGTTCATTCGTCACACAAGAACGCCTGTCAGAACGTGAGATGTGCAGTTTACACGTGAACTACTCTAAAAGAATAATTCATTGAAGTGATTAAGTGAAGTAACTCAGTCATTTTGGTGAACTGCAGTTAAAGTGAATTACTAGTTGTGAAGCACTTCACTGAAATAAACTTTTTTGCCCAATTCTAAAACAATAAATTGTTATTAAAAAATAATTAGATATTGACTTTAGGACTTTGCCCAAAAAATAATGGAGTTGCAATTTTTCGTTATTGCAAGGTGAAAGAAAACATTCTACATTTAAAATATAATTATATTATATTATATTGAAGAAGTCATTTATGCCAAAATATTTGTTGGCCTCTATTTTAATTGCCCAGTGATGTAAGGAGGCTGCCCAGGTACCCAGAGACTACAGACTCCTTAACAACCCTTCCATTTTTTGAATCTAATTTTTAATTTTTGTCCAAGAAGTCAATTTCGAGGCTAGAAAGAAATTTTTATCGTATTAATGAATATAAACTTCAAAATTTGAAGAATGTCAGCCTATGCTTCCAATTAAAGAAAGTAGTTGTTAAGATTTGGTCATTTGTTTTCTAAAATAAGTAGTTTTGTATTTATACAAAAATACTCAATAACATAAACATACAATAAACTTCAATTTTAATTTTTAGAATGTTTTTCGTTTTAATCTGTGCATCCAAACTTAAAACGTATCCGGGACTTTAACCCAAATGATTTTAATCCTGTTGACACATTTTTGATGAATAGTTTGTCCTATTTTGTTTAATTCGATTCGTGATGCTGAAATCAAATTTCGTGCTTTTGGGATAGGATTAGAAAATTCCAACAATTTAGCATATATGAACCAAATGTTTATTGTTGTTTAAGCTATGAAGATTTGAGCTATTTTTCTGGCGGGGATAAAAAACTTTAGATTCGACACGTAGTGATAAAAAGGCGGTTATACTCTATCTTTAAGTTGATTTTATTTGTTTCTTTTTCTTAACTGATTTATTGTTGTATTCTCTAAAGACAAATTAACACTCTGTCTACAAACGACTATCTACGTCCATATGGAAATAATTCAGTTTTCTATGTTGTAAAAGATTAGTTGGTTCCATTTTATTGTTGAATATGTTACCAAACCCATTTGCGGATGTCATATGTCTTCGAAATACAATAGCACCACATATTAAATCTTGTTCGAAGATTCGACGAATAGTGCTTTGGGTCTTTTGTCTTTATAACATAACGCCAGAGAATATACTACATATGAGGTCAATACCTCAAATATCCAGCAAATTGCTTTAAAATGCCACTAATAAAAGAAAAAATCCCGACAGGAAGTCCACATTCTTTTTCAGTGGAATTACACACGTGTGCATCGTATGCCACTTTATTGTTTTTACCCTCCGCCACTCAAGGGAAAAGTACAATTGCAAAACTTAAGTACACTGAAAGTACTTACTAAATTTTTTTTCTTAATATTGTCGGCAACTCAGAGCTAAGTGCTGCAAATACCTTCCAAGGAATATGGTTTTTTGTATGTATGCAAGGGTCACGAGTCTCCGAACAAGACGGCAATCTAATTTTGCAATTGCATTCCATATGTTCTTGCAGTTTCAATCACACATACGATACCACACCGAACATATGATTTGTGCAACAGAAAAGGCTTTACTTTGAACAATCTGCTAGATGCTTCTCTCAGCAGATGTCTCGCGGAACTTGTTTTATTACAAGATGTTGCCACCGGCCAGGTAAGATCATCATCAACCTGAAATTGAACGGTCTTATTTGCCTGGAGGTCGTTGATGCGAACATCACGTATTCGCCACGATTCCTGTTTGAAATTCGGAATGGAGAAATGTTGGCAAGTTCCAGCGTAGTCGAACCGGTCGACATTGCAAGGTCGTGGTAAAAGTTGTGCTCCAAAAGGCAATACCCGATTGGAAATTCTCGAGAAATAAAAGTTTTTTTTAAAAAAAAAAAATGACAAGAAAATTGAACGAGTTTCACGCTCCATTTGACACTATTGGACGTGGTTCGGTACTGGAGAAGAACTGGAATTGCCCATTATTATATGAGATCATTCACCAACTATAGGCTGTGGAACAAGAATTTAGTGTAACGTGTCGATCCATAGAGAAATTGTGTGTGGCAATCTTATCTGTTTTCTTTCTGAATGTTGGCGTAGGTGGTGCTTCTAAGTTTTGAGACAAAGACTAACTGGCCTTTTTAAATCCGGATTTTTCAAGAATTTATTACACATTATCTTCAACGTTTTATCATTTGGCACAAATTGTATTATGTGAAATACTTCCATTGATACAACTCGTAGATACATAAAACGAAAGACTTAAGTCAGTAACTTCTTATTATATACTGTAGGCCATAGCTTTCCCTCAAAGAAGCTCTACTTTGTTGCCAAAAATTTGAATGGGCTATTGGCTCTGTCAAAAGTTCAGAATTCAATATAAGAACTTGACTTCAACGAAAAAGGTTCTTCTGTTTAAAAATGTCGTTTATACATATTGTTACATGTACCCTGACAACCCACACAATCCAACGACATCATTCTCCTGCTAGAAAGCTACGCCTCCCAATATCCGATTCGAATTGGTAGCAGCAATCGATCAGTGATCAAGTTGTATGTAAGATCGGGCAACGTTGGCAATAGTGCGACTTAAATACGATTACTGATTGCACTAAATCGCACAATAATATTCCACCTGTTCACTCTAATGGAAAATAGCCTTAATGCAAATCAAAATTAATTTCAATGTCGAATAATTTCTATACGGCCAATCTGTCGACAGAAGCCTCCCTCAAATCAGTCTACGGCTTGCTTAAAATTTTGTAATAAATATAGGTACCACCGGGCCTTAAAATGAATCCTCTCCGCCATTTTTGTCGAGTTTCAACTAACAAATCTCATCTTCCACATCCTTTGTTTGCGTTAGTTTTTATAGAGCAGATGTTTCTGCCGACTTCTTTTTCTGTAGATTGCCTGAATGTAAGTATCAACTGAAAAAGGACTCTACCCTACGCACTCTCTGAGGGTGCACGGATTGTATAGTCTAGTGAAATAGGTGGTGCTTAGGGTTTCCGCTATGCCGGGATTTGTTTATTTATTATTCTACGCAGTGCGGCTCCCTCATATGGAAAAGTTCGTTAGGAATACGAAACACATGTAACGTTCTCAATGACACTTTTTCATTCCGGCTCCGAAAAGAGGACAAAAAACATAGGAAAGGGATTTTAAATATATTACACCCTCTGATGTATGTGGTGAAGAGTTGATCGACAGGGGTCAATGCTTAGATGGCGATCGTACCTTATATTCACTGTACCGAAGAAACAAGAGATGTGTTAAGTGGGTTCCAATTAAATGGTCTTATTTCTTTTTCATTTGCTAATGAGCTTTTTCTTCAAACAAATCATTAACATTCCATGTTTGGGCTTTTAATTATTCATGAATTAATCGCTCGATCCATTGATTGAAATTTCGCACCTACCTATGTGAAAAGAAAACGGTGCATGCACACCGTTTGATTAAGCAGGTCTTATCAATAATTGATAATTTGAAATGATTCGAGATTATAATTTATTAGCCTGTAGCACTATTGTACATTGTATCCAATGAAATGAAATGGGCAGATGGTTTGCGGTAGTTTGCCACATTGGCCAGAAACCGAACATTAAAAGACGAAAAACCATCGATTTGTGGCGCAACACAAGACCAAGCAGATGTTTGAGAAGATCCAACCGAGGTCGATTCGTAACACCTGAAAATCAACCAAAGGTACAGAAACATGCTGGTATGAAATTTTCATACCAGAATCGAATGTATAATAATACATACATATATATTCTTTCGCCGTGCGTCGTATTCGAGTGAAAGGGTGATTTGTCCAGGTGAAGAAGACTATGCACCAATGGAAGACGTAAATTCTTTGGTTTCGATTAATTTTGAGCATTTTGTAAAATCGTGCACCTTGCATATAGCATCTTGACGTTGTGCTCTGCGAGTGAGGAATTTTTAAATTAGGTATAACTTAAAATCAGATATCGCATAGTTTATGGGGAAATTGTGTTCCATGTATGTTACAGACTGTGGGTATGAAGCAACTACCGTATTGTCTTTGGACAAGCTGTACCGATCCGAGTAAAAACTCATCAACAAGAAGGTCATTACTTTCAGCATCAGTTGCTTCTACAGTGGTAATGTTGGCAGATTTTGTTTACTCAACACCAACAGTGTAAACAAAATCTGCACTGTTGTTGTTGAGTAAACAAAATCTGCCAACAGTCTGGGCCCAACTTTATTATTTTTTGAGTAGAATTCCGGAAGGCGTATAGTGCTGAGATGCAGCGTAGGTTACTGTGTGACTGACAACCTAAAAAATAGCGTTCCAGGCAGCCTCCTGGTCATTCATTAGGTTGTCAGTCTAGGACGCTTCTTGGTGCGCTTAAACTCACCCATGAGGAGGTGCGAAACGACAGAAATACGATGGGCTGCGAATTGTGTGGTTGTTGTTGTTGTTGTTTGGGGTGGAGAAGACACACCGAAAGGCGAGTCTTGAGCATTCAGGCCACAATGGCCCATTATACTCGAATCCCCAACCTCTACCCGAACTTTTTCGTCCTCCTCACGAATTTAAAAAGCTCAGGTAGGGAGCGAGAACGGAGTTCCTCCATCCTCATAACATCGACGCCGTATACATGCATTCTTGCAAAGGAGTAAGAGTAATTGTGTGGTACTACGGCTTCATTGTATGGGTGTTCACATATGCGTCGAAGAAAAGTCCAGAGCTAATGGACTTGTGCGACTGCACGAGCCATCTGATTGGTTGATTTTTTGGTGGGGATAGAGGCTCGTCGCAAACGCTGAGTGTAAATGCACCATTTCAGCATTGAACGCGTTTCTTCTTCTACCAAAAAAATAATAAAGTTGCCCCCAGACTATTGGCATATTTCTATACTCTAGATGAAATCATATAAAGTATTATAAGTTTAATCCAACCCAAAAGTTTGTAACGCATAAAATCGAGCCTCGGACGAAAAAGTTTATGTATTATTTTTGTTTATTTGTGGCCAAAAACTGCAAATCCGCCTGACGTCCGTCCGTCCATCTGTCTGTCCGTATGCACAATAACTCAAGAGCGCCTTGACCTAGGATCTTGAAATTTTGAATCTGGATATTTGGTTGAATTTACCAGGCTAAGCTCGTTAACGGACAAAATCGTTCGACTCCATCAGGCAGCTGCCATACAAAATGTCCTTAAATCACGTGTTCAAGAATATTGAACTATAACTTCAGAACGCCTGAAGCTATGACATTGAAATGTTTGTATACGTTAGTTTTCTGGAGCTGAAGATATGATTATGAAAAATATCCTATTAGTCCTTCGTGTAGCTGCCATACAAATATCCTACCAAATTGCCTTCACTTAATTTACGGAACTCACTATATCTCAAGTAATCTTTTAGCAATTTTGTTCAAATTAGTTTTGAGTGAAAATAAACTTCGAGCTTACTATAGTTAGCGAAATCCTTTCACTCCTTCTAGTACTTTACAAAAAATCCCTAAGACAAGTGTTCAGCTATATTTTCCGATAACTTTGGAACGCATCAAGCTACGAATTTGTACAAAAGTACACATTAACTTTTGAACGTTTCCAAGGAAAAGGATAAATATGTAGTGAGTCCTTCCTGCACCTCTCTTACATTACTTTTTCGCTTGTACGGGTAGATTGTGAATTTTTTCCAATTTGATAACTCGACATAACTAAAGGATCGATCTAACAAAATTCGTAAAAATGAGGAAAAAATCTTCTGCACGGACAGTTTTTCATCCAACCTCGGAACGCCAATAAAATTCTTAACATTAATTACTCTAGCAGTGCATTTACATATACGGGCTATGTTTCAATTTCATAGTATAAGCAGTTTTTGAGACATAAAAACCATCCACGTATTTTGCCCCTTGTACCCCTATCAAAAATGGTATGATATTTTTCAAAGATGTCTCTATAGTGTCTCTATATAGTTGTACATTTTTAGGTTTCTGTTCCTTGTGATTTTTGTTAATAAAAAATCAGAATGCTTCCTTTTTACACTTTTCACCTAGAGTCAATTTATACGAACTAACACAAACATCCATTATCTTGAGTACGGAATATGTGTGTTTCATTTGAAACCAGTCAATTTCAAATTTTTTTGCAGTTGCCTCGATTTTTCATTTTAAGGATCTCCACTAAAGTATATAAACGCTATATTTAGTTGACATTTCGTAAGACATATCTCGATTCCGTGAAACGGCAATCAAAATCCATCTGCTACATGTATACACACTAAGCCTATGCCATTTAAGAAACCTGTGATTTTTTAAATTCGCAGGTTTGCGAATACTACTAAATATGTACCAAAAGGGGTCATTGTCCGTACTCATGATAATGGATATTTGTGTTAGTTCTTATACAGTGACTCTATTTTCACCCATACCCCCAAAAAAAATTTCTCTGCTAAAGGTTTACTGGCACCAACTCCTGAAAAATGTCCAAGATTGTATCTGGTACGATTTTTGAGATATGCAAATTAGATTTTTGAAAAATGTCTACCATCAAATTTTATTTTTCTGGTGCAATTGGTTCGACTTTTTAATCCATATATTTTCTATGAACAATATTCCTCAATTCTTCTACTCAATCGCAAGGAGTCAGACATCAACGATGGCCTTACGTGACTACCTTACTTTGAGTACAAGTATGCGCAGATATTGAAACAGGCGATAGTTGAATATATATTAATTTGGAATAAGATTCCCGAATAACCCAAAATCTAATCTAATCTAATCTGAGTCAGTTAAACAAAGCCCTTCGTTCTACCTTTCCCACCTAAATCAGCTTTTTACGTACTCCAGTGATCTACAGGAATTTAAAACGTTGCAAATGTTATAATTATTACCCATTTGAAAATTCTAAAAAAAAACAGGTAAAATAAATCTGCTGTACAATAGAAATGTTTTTAAATTTATTTGCAATTCAATTCAATCTTGTATTCATATAAATATATTGTGCTAAAATTTCACTTACATAATAAATTGGTGATTATGTCTCGAATAATTAAATATACAATGCCTTACTTTATGAATCATGACCTATCTAAAAACAATTCAAACTTTTCTAATTGTACTAAACAACACGAACATTTGTATGAAAAATGAACAATTCCTAGAAAGTCATGAATTTTAACGCTATTCCTGATGCCTAACTAATTAAAGTATAAATTCTTGGCAAAATGATAAATAGCTACTTGCGCCTAGAAGTTTTTACTAAAAAGGCACAAAGGTAAATTTATTTCTCACGAAGCAGGAATTCGAACAATAGTGTTTAGAAAATTCCACGCATTCCTCAAATAGTAAATACGAGTACGTTCGTACAAGATAAGTTTGCAATTTTCGAGAAAAAAATTCGAACAACTACTCTGTAGGTTTATTGAGGTTAATAAGTCATCGAGTCGAAGTTTTTTATATCACACCGTGAAATCTACGTTTTTCTAACGTACTCTACGTATGTAGGTAGTAAACAACTAGTGCGAACATTTGCATACTATTTAAATCTATGGTATAAGTGTCTTATTTTATGCAAATTTAATTCTCCTAGAATCGACTTATAATATCATGAAAGTGTTACAAGGGTTAATTGAAATAAATTTTATATACATACATATGTAGGTACATGAAAAAAAGTTGAAAGCAATGGTATTGATTTTGATAGAAAGGAAAATTTCTTACATCATTATCAACCCGAATATAATTTATTGATTTACATTTGTTTGTTATGCTCATTCCTGACTTAAATAATAATTTATCAACCTTCGGTGAATTTCTAATTTGCCAAAGAATAGTTTCGAATTTCTGGAAATTCTGAAATATTAGCAAATACTTTTGTTAACGCCCACAAGTCACACTTTAATGTATTTTATGCGCATATTATATTCGCGATAAAAATTGAATGAAGCTTTATATTGACCACTCCTTTTGCAGAGGATCAACTTGACTGGGAATCAGATTTCAAAACATGAAACGTGCGTATCTATTTATATTTATTCAAATTAATACAAAAAGATAGGCGAGATCTTATGGCAGTAATAATATTGATGAAATTATACATAACTTTAATAATGGTCTTATGTAATAAGAATCTCCCATCCTAGTGACGATTTCTGTGTGTACAGGCTATTACTGATTAGTTTGTTGAACTCGACCGGAACAAAATTAGAATATACTTTTCTGTTTCGCCTCCATACAAAAGTCCTTGAAAAATTTGTAGGATCCGACTGACCCCCTAAAGAATAAACAGGAGGCTATTTGAAATTTTTTTTTTGTTTTAGTTATGTATATAAGTATTCAAAAATCATATATGTAGCTATACTTTAAGAAATTAATATTTGATGAAAGAAATAAAATATATTCGGCTCAGTTTTAAAACAACAAATTTGAAAAAAAAAAATCCCTGCCAATTTCTGTAAACCTTAAATCGCACGTTCTCCATGCTTTTTTAAATATGGTAGAAGACATATGTTATCAATACCGGTAAAATTTATAAAACAAGAACCACAAAACTTAAATCTGTAGGCACCACCTACATTTCGGACTTGTAGAATAACAAAAAAAAAATAAAAAATCAAAGTGCATAGTTCTGGTATATCACATTTTTTTTATCTCTGCTATAGTTTAAACATTTTTCAATTAACAAAATCTCTCATCTACCTCACGTCTTCTACATGACATGAATAAAAATTAAGAACAGGCCACAATAACCTTTATGACTATTGGTTGTTTTCTATTATGCATGCGAAGGCGTAGGCATAACGGTTACAAAGATAACATCTAACATCTAAGATACTATCAGCAGGTACTAATCTTATATATCCGGTGTATCTTCGCTCTCCGGATACACTTATTTGGAAATACCAAATTCGAAACAGAAGAGGTAACAAAAGATGCTAATTTATATTCGAGACATTTAGTCAATTTGGAATATTTTGATTTTGGCGCCAAGATTCGACAGATGGATAATGTTTCATGAACTGTTTTAGTAAACTATCGATACTTCACTCGTTTTATGATTAAAATGAATTATTAATTTATTTTTAAATTATTTTTTTGCATTGCAGAAAGTAAATCTGAATTCCTTGGTATTGCCTAGATAACTTCTTAAAAGATGAAATATCAAAATGAAATTTTGACAGAGTTTAAAGCACAATTGCTGAAATTTGTTAAACCATATCCGTTTATTGTATGAAATCAGTTTCATGGTCTACCATACAGACTGATGTAAGTGTACGCGCAGTTGATGGAGACGAAGTCTTTGACAGAGTGTGGCATTCGTATTTCTGGTCAAATAAAAAATGATTCTTCTCATGATTTCTGTTGAACTACAGGCAAAAAATTTGATAGGGCGAAAATTAAGGATGTTTGCTATCCGTCTGTTGAAAACTGGTGGATTATTTATTAATCCCAAAAATTATTTACTAATAACTGCTTCAATCCTGTTTTGACAATTTTTTAATATTTTTGAAATTCATTTCAGTGTCTGTTTTAAATGCGAAAAATTAAAAATGTAAATTTTATAAAAAAAAACCTTACTGTCATTTTAGTCCAGTAATCAGAGACAAAATTTCAGTATGGTATAACGGAAAAAAATCTCCTAACTTTTTGTACTTTACGGTTATTATTAGCAATAAATAATTATTTTTCAATAAAGTTGTACAGGTAAAAAAGATAGAGAGTTTAACTGTCTCTAAATTTGGTTCCTACCATTTTTTACGAGAAATGCAAAATACGGCTACAAATTGACAAAACAGAAAAGTCAAAATTTCGGGTACACGCCATATCAAATTTTGGTGTAAAACTGTGATTCCTTATTCTACTCCATCATTGGAACCTAACAACGTCAAAACCATTTTTTTTTAAGAATTCCTAGATTTACTGGACTATTTGTATAATCACGCTTATTCTGGAAGACGGTGGATTTTTTATTCCCGCCGACTATGTGGTTCACATTCAATTCCCATTCACGGCCCATGCGACTATTAAAAACGTTCGGAAACTGCTTTATCGACATACTTTAAAAACGACTTTTCTGTTTGAAAATACAAGGTTTTCCGGTGAATACTGTTAAATTTATTTTGTGTAACGTTTCGGACTCGACTGAGTCCTTTATCTCTTCTGTTTATTGGAAGACATTATTTTAAGGCAGGAAAATGTCAAAAGTTCTAATATGTACCGTCCACAATACTTAATGGAGTGACTATTGGGTTTTTACTGCATCGAATTATCCTTTAATTTTGGAAGTCAAAAAAGTTGTACTACCAACATAAAGCTGTTACTGCTCTCGTTTTAATTTAGTCTAGATCTACCTACCTATTTTCTATATACCTACATATATTTACATCTGTCAAATGGTTTCGTAGATGGGTGAATTTATTAATTTAATCGCAGACCCGTAACTTCACGTGCAATTTCGCCACTAATTCATCTTAATCTCTAACCGCCTACAACCACAAAATACCGAAGCCGCGTCTGCTAAGCCCCAATGATGGGAATGGGAATCAATAAAAATACCGCAAATATCCTGCAAACAGGTTACTTTTCCCGTTATGGTAACTGCAGTTACAGTGTGGTATGAGTCACTCTCGAGTTGTTTCCCAGTCTGTCTCAGAACAGATCGTGCAACGACCCTCGACTCGATTGCAGATTTTATTCAGGTATGGTTCTGGTTACTAGAGCCCCACACTTGTTACTTTGTGATGCAGGCAGGTAAGTACCTCGTTCATCTTTAATTACCGATATGCCACAATAAAAACAAAAGATCGCGATCGGCATACGTAATAAGGCGAAAAAGACGTGCAAATCACTTCTTTGTGCAAATTAGTGCGGCACCGATCTAAAGATGATCAGGACGACGACGCGACGCCTTTTCTGTGCGCAATCGATGCGATCTTTTAGGGTCCCATGATTGCGGACTTGGAATCAAAGTGAAGATCGAAGTTTTGTAAGCAGATAAAAAATAAATAAGAAAAATATACGCCTTGGGTCTTTGGTCTGAAGCAGTGGTAAGCTGGACATAAATTTTCGATATATTACCTGGCCTTCATTCGGGCTGAGAACTTGTTCATTTCGATTCAGACCATTCGCATATATTGGGGTAGAATTTGGTGAGTCATTAACGAGACAAAGACTTTTCGGTGGAATCATTTCTTATGTCCCTCATTTTTTTTTATTGATTTGCTTCATTTTGATTGGCGCGTGTACGAAACTTGATTGAACATTCAAAATAGGACCTTCACGAAGCCCGTTTTTCTGCGACTAATTTATTAAAAACCGATGTTTTCCACATAATGTTAATTTTATGTTTATTTTCGGATTTCTTGGCCATTGTTTTCTTGATTAGTTACGTAAAATACTCGCGTTAATCAGCGAGGAACAATCAACACATCGATCCTCCATATCGACTTTTGGAATTTATCGTTATGCTGAGTTGAATTTGGCCAAACAATGGGGTTTGCAAGGATAAAAATAAACAACTTTATTATAAACAAAAATAATTAATCAAAAATTCTAATTATTTTTTTGGTTAGTCGCGTAACAATTTGTGTAGCTTCTCGGTTTTAATCGCTGATGGTTTTTTTACAGAGCGAACGTACTGATTTATATTACAACAATGCAACAATGAAAGTACCAACCGCAAGAGTTTGTTGAACATAGAGACATTTAACTTGATTTTTGATCACAACTTCATTAACCAGTTGGCGGTTTAAGAGGTGCTTAAACTTAGGCTGCAAAAAAATTTTTTGCATCACTAGGTAGTTTGCAAGTACATATCAACTTTCCATCATCTTTCAAATTTCCCTACGTGCAATTATAGAGGAAGCTTAGTGGCTAGCACGCTAGTATCCTACTATTGAGATCTGAAACTTGTATCGTATCCAAGCTAGAGATGGGCCAAGCAGTTCAATTCAGTGAAGTACTTCACTCCGAGTCACTCACTTTAAGGAACGAGTTCAGTGAAGTACTTTCATTGAACTCTTTGTTCCATCGTTCAGTATCCAGATCAATTGAAGTCACTCACTCAATGGAACTCTTCGTTCTTTCGTTCAGTAGTCACTTCAATTGTGTGTTCACTCACTCCCCAGCTAGTCATAGGCTTATAACCCGTAGTCTAAATGAAGCCCTTATAGTGGGGAGAAATGGAAGGGGAAGAGAAATCTCTTGCAGCCGGTTAAATAACTTAGGGTTTTACATAGGTATACACTTTCATGACAAACTTTTTGTGCTGTCTGTGCGCAACTTTATTACTTTTTTGGTCGAGGTACGTAACGTGATTAATTTCTCATTAGACGGGAATTCGTAAGAATGTACCCAACCACCTTTAGCTCCCTTGGGAATTAAATGCCGGAAAAAGTGAAATAAGTCAAAGAAATAGGCGATCATATATTAAGCCCATAAAAGTAAAAATTAAATTGAGATATCGCAAAAAGATAAAAAAAATCTGGGTACAATCTGGACAGATCTTTATTATTTTTGGATGGTAATCCAGAACACTTTTTACGCCTAGATACGGGGAAGGTTACTATGCGACTGACAAGTGACAACCTAAAAAATAACGTTCCAAATAGCATTCTCGATATTCTTACGGTTGTCAGTCGCAGAGTAATCTATACCGGACATCAGTGCGTCATTTATTTACTTATATGATTTTTTTTATTTCAGGGAGACATAGAGGATATAATGTCGGCATAAACCCTTAGGGGTTTAATAAAAAAATGTTGAAACCGATTTTTAAGCTATTACTTATATTGCTTATAGATATGTACATATGTCGGAATTCGTAAAAATGTACAAAATCATTTTAAACCGCCTTAGGTGTTGAACATCTCAAATTACTGATATTACTTATTAGAAACGAAAAAAAAAATTTTTAGGTGTGTGTTTGAAAAAATTCAATTCTTAACAACCAATCTAATGTATACCATTTCTTACTCATGGAGCCTGAACTATGATTTTCCTTCTACTAATGGAAGGAAGGATGAGTTCATAAGTATTCACACACAAATGTAATTATAGTAAATTGGATTCTCTTCATCGTGTGGGAATTTCATTGAATCAAACTCCTCTTATATAGTAGATCCTATATTATTCTCTTCTCAGCATAGAAGAGTGATGCTATGCTACCACATTCGTTAAATCACAATTTTAAGGTATTAAGACGAAAAATCCGATGAAATTATTCAAAGCTCCCTAATCATTCAAAATTGTTGAGTTTCCAAAAAAATATTTTTAAGTCGGTCCGACTCGGTCCCAATACGATGAGGAGGACCACCGCATAAGTGGATAACGAACAATGAAAGATGCTCCTATGAAAGGATTTACCGAGTTCACGTTCACTTCAAAACACAATAATACAACACATGAAACGCTGACGACTTAAGACGAGACCGACAAAGTAATGTAACTTACCGTACATACAGACGAAACCATGGGAACCTCAATTAACTCTAACTAGAGGTACGTTATTTATTGAGAAATGCAACCGTATAATGGAAATCCAGGTATTATGAAGGAATGATTTAGTGTTGCGTTGTACTTGTTTGATTTTCCACCCTTCAATATGAGAAACGACTGATGAGATATAGTTAATTAAAAATTATACCCATTATCTCTAATTACAGACGGAAAGTAAAGTTTATGGACGTTATGAAATATGATAATTCACTACTGAATTCTTAAATAATAAACTGTAGGAAATAAAGGAGAAAATGCAATTATAAAGAGCTAGTTGTTCTCATATTACTTAGTTACTTTAATTATGCATAATTCGTCGTTAGAATAATTATACAACAACAACGTTTTTATTATTAATACATTGACATTTTTTTGTTTTATTGTGAAGTGAAACTTCTTTAGGGGTAATATTCTACTAGACACACGGTGCGCTCCCAGTTAGATATTGTGTGTACTGCGTTTGAATGCCATTTGATCATAAAGGCCTCATCTAAATGCTTAATTTGGATTGGGCATTAATTCTTAAATGTGAAAAACATGCTAAAGTTCGCATTTCACCCATTTTCAACACATACCGTAAAGAAGAAGACATAGAAATACAAATAAATAAATGAAATATCAATTGTTTAAAATTAGGCTGTCAAAACGATATGGGCAGATGAAAACAAATTTCTTTTTCTGCTGGACAAAAAAACATTACATAAATTTTTTATTTCGAAATTATCAACTGGTAGGTATATCTTCTACTTGATCATTAGAAGAAGGGCCATGTGTATGCAACTTAATAATTGCCAATTTAGTCTAATGGGATATTATTAGATTGCCAATTTATTGGGACGTGCGTATCTAGGATAGGTATGTATAATGCTTAAAACAAACTGTGGTTGCAATAGGCCGCAACCAATCATGAAACTTTAGATGAAATACTGAATTCCTATTTGATTTGGAGTTGGGGATAATAAAAAATACGTGAGTATTAATATTCGAACGGGGTGGGTGGGTAGTGGGCAGTTATTGTTTAGAATCTCCACTTCATCGCAACTTATTGAGTTATAGTGTTTTCAAAGCACCTAAAGCCTCAGTTACAATGGTTCCGATCCGATCCGATCCGGAAAACGGAGAGTGTTGAGTTTCTCTATCCGACACACATCTAAAGGGAATTTCGGAAAGCCCAGTCACAATCATTCCGGTAATTAGCCGAGACACAAAACGGATGGGTAAAGTTGACCAACTTTCAACTTCTATCCGTTCCGACGCTAAGAGGTGAATTATTGAATTTCACCACCTGCTTCGCCTCACTAAAAATCAGAATTACACCTCGATAGTGTCATTTTGATGCAAGTCGGAACGGAATCATTGTGACTAGAAAATTTTCCACTCCGACGTTGCCGGATCGGATCGGAACCATTGTAACTGAGGCTTAAATATTTTTGAAGAGCTTTTGTATCATAGTTACACGAATTACATCGGCTTTTTTTTTTTTAAGTGTAAACTTCTAGGTTCAAGCGTTCTGAAGTTATCGATCAATATTCGCGAATGTATGTAGATATCGGATCGTTAATCTTGAATACACATATAGTTTTAGGCGATACACTGCTGGTATCGACGATATTATGATATGAATAAAAACCAGTGAACCACAGATATTAGAGTTGAATCACAATAGCGTGTGTTCATCAATAACCAGGCCTCCTCAAGTTTCTATTTTTACATTTTGTGAATGAAAGATCAGTAATTATTTTTAAAAAACTAAAACAGTGAGGCGAAGTAAGACCTCTAAGGCTTGTACTAGTTATAAACTCTTTTTTTTAATAATAAATCTGGCTAAACTTATAGGATTTTTCTACGAGTGTATGGGGTATTGTGGGCCCAACTCAAAGGGTATAGTAATTCTATCCAGAACTAAATTATTGTACATATTGTTATTAGGTTTTCATGGTAAGCTACCATTAAAGCTATTAATATTAAGAGTTAGTTGTTTTTTCTGGTGTCAGTGGAGTGAAACTCCAACACGAATCGCCAACTGTTGATTAATCGCCGTCCCTGACGACATGACAATTTGGAAAGAACTTCACTGGAGAGGTCAGTTTTCATAAGATTGTGTTGGACTAGGTCCGAAGGTGCTCTTTCTTCATCGGAAGACATAGACTCGTCAGAGGGTGTATTCTAGCCAACTATCCGAAACATCCTGACAGCTGGTTGGAACGCTGAGGCAAATTCTAAATTATTATATGTGTTTTTTTTAATAATCATCAAAGCTTACTGTCACAATCATGTTATTATACTATAAACATATGAAACATGTTGCACAATCCGTACGCCGATCTCGAGAATACTGTTCCAAACAATGTTCACTCGCTAACAATTCTTTTTAATGCATTATTACCAAAGACAGATATTTACATCTGACAGTACCAAAACCGTAATATGAGAAAAATCCAAGGTATGTATGTACTGTAACTGAAGTCGATTGCGTTTATATTCTAAATCTTTGTCGTGTAGTTTATTTTGCTAAGCGATGGCGCTATTGTAAATTAGATTCATATTTCGAAGGTGCTCATTTTACCTTGCTAGCGCACTTTGCTCTTTGCCCATACACCCCTACTTTTCTTATTTACTACTTTGTTCTCTGAAACTATTTCACCAGGAACGAAGCTCTGCAATCTTTTGTCTTAGTTTCAATCACTTATTAATTTGCGTTGAGCATTTCTCTGGGATTTTCAGTGAAGATTAAGGAATCCTACGATGATTCCAATTTCTTTCTGCACGTAAGTAATGTGACCGCTTAAATAGATTCAAGAAAAAAGTCAATGACTTTGATATTATCGCAGCATATCGACGCGTGCGATTGCACAACAATAGACACCAAACGGAACCAAATTAGGAAGTACGCATAGCCTTAACGTCGCATACTAATCATATCGATTTCAGCCTCGACTACCCAATCGTTCAATTTCCAATTCAAGACAAGTGCAGCGTTTTTTATTGTGTTAAATGTTCTGTTTCCGTTTTTGTTACTAGAACCACCACTTTGCGTTGAACGTGGCTCTGCGACGCTTACAAGCAAATCGTGGTAATAATTCCCATCAGTGGTTCCTCGGCATTATTTAACTTTATTTAATAGTCCAACTGTAGCTGCAATAATATACGATATTAACTCTTATGCTTGCTGTAATAAAGCCTTTAACATCCGGATTCCAAGGCACACTCACCTGTGAAAAAAAACGCAGTTTCAAAGGTACTGGAACGCGTTTGTGACTTTCAAATGCGGAAGACGCAGCTAACAATAAAATTGTGTAAGGCCCGTTTTGGATTGCTTACAAAAGCCTTCATGCTCCAATGAACTAATTGACGTCTCTACCTCCATGACAATTTTTCGGACAAATTCACACGCTTCTCGCGTTTTAAGGCAAACGCAAGATACATCGAAATCTCCACGCAGAAAAAACGCAGATAGCCGCAGCAAATTCCCGAAAAAGTAGATCAGCCAGGTTGACATCACGCCAAACCCCTTGGATCAGAGGCCGGACGCGACGCGTTATTCTGCTGCGTAGCCGAAAGAAGCAAAGCGAGCGCGTAGTCTTCGCGTTTAAGCGAGGCCTGAGAACTTTTCCAAGACGCAAAGATTTCTCGGTCGGTTAATCTGTTTGCTTTTCGTGCCGCTGCAAAACAAGTCTGAGGCGGCCCCAGAATTTGTTTTTGTAGCCGAAGGCAGTTTCACCGGTACGAGCACCAGCCACCATTTACGGGCTTTTGAAATTTCTTTCAAGGTTGTTCGCTCGTCTTGAGCTGAGCATCGCTGGAACGACACTAGATCGCGATCGAACAGGATCGAACGTGTTTCGAAAAATCGAAACATTGAAGCGAGCACAGAGATCTGCAAAGTGCAGTTTTTCTGCAGACGACAAATTCAAGTTACTCGCTTAAGTCGTTTGTTTTGCAAGCGTTCGATGCGCGAGTCGTAGTTTGTTTTGATTGCAGCTCCGGTGCATTGAACTCGTAAATGATTTTCTCCATCGATTTGATCTTAATTAAAATGATTCGGAAAAGAGCGCAAAAAAAAAACTAATTTTATCGCTCGTGGTCTTAAGGTCACAGACAGTTTCACTTTCGCAAGATCTGGTTTAGTTTCGAGATGGTAAAAAATTGTTTGGGATGCCCCCAGAATTGCAACATGTTCGTTGGGTTTCACCGTTGGAAATTAATGATATGTTCACGGTTGTCAACAAGAGCCATTTTCTGATTTATTGCGACGCGAATTTTACATAATGCACCTTTTTATGGACCTTGTTTGAAATTGTGACATGTGATTATCTGTTGCTAGGCAGGCCATTGTTTGGTGCATATCAGGGATGTGCGAACACTTTCCATCGCCTCACGAATTGTCGAAATTACACAGCTCGATAACTCGAATATTTTATTTGTTATTGAATAATTCAATAATGACGGTAACACACTAAAATAAACGCTTTTAATTTATAATTTAATATTAGGTTGTTGCAGATGAAATGTCGTTTTTCGCTATGAAGTGAAGTTACTTGGGTTACGTGGATTCCTCATGAGCTTACTGAGCAAAACATTATGCGTCTATTGGAAATTTGCAGTTCTCTGCTCTCCCGGAATAGAAGGGATCCGTTTTCGAATAAAATAGTGACATGTGATGAAAAGCGTACGGCAAAATCATCACAATGGATGGATGCTGATGAAACCCCAAAACAAATAGCGAAACCAGGCCTCCATTCGAACAAGATAATGGTGCCTGTTTGGTGGTCTGCAGCTAGAGTTTTTCAGTACTCCTTTTCGCAGCGTGGTGAAACCATTAATGCAGAGAGTATTGTATCCAATTTGATGAAATGTATCAGAAATTGCATATTCCAAGTACCCAGTTGCATCGACTCTTATAAAATTTCGTAAGCTTCAATGGGCAGGTCATGTGAAGCGAATGGACGACAGCAGAATTCCCAAACGCACACTGAAAGGTAGAACTCATGGCAAACGACCGGTGGGAGAACCACGAAAAAGATACGAGAAATCAATTGACGCAGATTGCAAATCGCTTCTTAGGTGCCTACTGTATATACATACATACGTAGTATAAAATTAATTTAAGCAAAAAAAATCAGATTTAGGAACGCACGGAGGTGGAAAAAAGCAATTGTTTGTTAAAAGGAGTTTGTTTACATATTCACGAATTTCCTCATATCTCTACGGGCTCTTTATATAAGCACTTTCAATATTTTTGTTTCAATATTTTATCGATTTCAACCCCCCAACTAGTAACAAACTTCTCATTTTGATTTTCCGAAGGCTAGAACTTCGATAAGGCTTCTTCGGTAAAACTGTTGAGCGCAATTTGTAAACTTTCAACTTCGATATAGCTTCCGTAAGACTTGCGAGCAGAGGCTGAATTTTTCAGAAGCCATGGTTTTGGTAATAACCTCTATAAGGCCTGCCTTGTGGAAGTACTCGTAAATACCAACAGTATTATGGAGGTTTGTGTAAGGTCTGGTGTCCGTAAGGCTTGTGAGCGTAGGCTGACCATTTTAGAATCTATAGCTTCGGTAATAACCTCCATAAGGCCTTATGGGAGTAAATGCTTTATGCATGTTTACAAGCGAGATTTGCTCGACATTTTTAATACTAAGTTATTTGGTTTCAACTCTATTACGAGAATGCTGCAGATTGTCATAGTGTGTAGTATACCGGAATAATGTGTGACGGGACCATGGTTCGAATCCGAGAGTGTGCAAGATGTAAGTAAAATCAATTCGGATTTTTCAAACAAATAATAATAATTTACAGGAAAATAAATTCGTAGTTAGAAGAAGCAATTGTGTATATTATTTTTCGTTTTTTTTGCTTGCATATAGAAGCAATGTGAACTTCTTTAAGGAAGTAAAAACAGCTTGGATAAGGCCTTATACCAACAGTTGACCATTGGCTCTTGCTGTTGAAACAGGGGAAAATGTGTTAGTTTGGTAAGAGCTTATCGAAGCTTTACCGAAGTACGAGAATTATTTCGATAAGGCCTAATGAAAGTTAGTTTGCTAGTTGGGACGCTAAGGAGTCACAGCTAGTTGTGATTGTTTTCACAAAGTTAATAATAAAATTCGTTCGTTTTTAAATTTAATCTCCAAAGAACTTAATTTTAAGATTTTGCGATATTAAATTTTTTTTAGAAAGTGAACATAAGCCGAGAGTGGGAGGTTGAAACGATAGGTTTCTGGCTTTTATCTTCCAAGAACTGCTCATAGTAGAAAGCTAAAACTTAGTAGCTATACACACTTATAAAGATTTTCTAGTATCATACTTCGAAAAAATGTTGTAGGAAGTTACAATAATCTCATAATTCTATTTAAATGTAGCTACATGTCCAGAAGAAGTATAAGTCTTATTAATTAACCATTACGCCGAATTCATTAACTAATTCCATTATTCTACCTATAAATTAGCAAAGTAAACCTTTCATTAAGTCGTCAAACAACTGCTTCCTCAAACTAAAAAGGCGATTCACAGAAATTCCATCAAAAAGATAATCAGACGGGTCTAAGTGGTAAACACCGGCCGGCCGGTCACTTTACGAATTCCGGATATTTAGATGGCGCGTCTCGTCAACAATAATAATTGTCCGGCAGCATATCTCAGGCTATAATTTGATTTCCTCAAATTCACACCAAATCTTTTGTTTACATTCCGGATTCAAATCGGCCTACAGAAATAATGCGCTCCCCAAGAGTAATCATAAGAACTGAAAACAGAACAGTTACCCATGGGAACTCCTTCAACAATGGAAGCATAAAAATTCCTTCTGAGGTTGTTCTCATCGTAATTTAGAGGATATTCAACATACAACTTTGTACATAGCCCGAAAGATACCACAGCAATTGAATGACATTCTTTGTGTTCATGGCATCGCTATAAGCTTCTTAAGATGACGAATTGACTGCAATCAATTACTTTCCTTGCACTGAATATACACATGAATGTAGGTGTATGAAACGTTCGATGAAAAGAAATTGTATTTATGGTGCGACGAACCTTCGACATCTTGTAGATAAATGTATGGTGGGAATTTCATTGCCGGAAGACAAACTGTAATGGAAAATTGCTTTAAAAAAGACAAGGTTTGCTCAAATACCGTGAACCACTTTGCGATTTCAATTCAAAATCAAAACAAAGAAAAACTAACAATAATTTAGGGCTAGAGAGTTAGAGACTAGATTCACTCGTACATGGAGACAGCTACAAGTCGATAGTCAAATAAGAAATGTTTTTGCACGAACTGTTGAATAGTTAATTGACGGTTTTCATCCGGAATTCTTTGCGATTTCTTTTACAAGACTTGTAATTTTTCGGATAGTTAAATTCTCACCAATTACCAATTCATTCACCTCTTTGGTGGGTGAACATTTTTAGTTGGGGTAGTTCTTTTCGAAATAATATTTTTCTATTCCCATCACCTTTGGTTTTTTTCGGCTCAAATAAAATAGGGGACTGGGAACAAAAATTGATTGTTATTGATTCAAAATAGACACACAACACACTTCTTTAAGTAATTTAATAACCAATCCAAGTACTGCTCATTATTTTCTGAAAATCGTTACATTCTAAAATTATGTTCCCAAGAGTCTTAACTAAACAATTATTATAAGCAATCTCCCCAAGTCGGAAATCATACATGGGCGTCATGCACACTCCATCCATACAGCCATTTAATTGCTACAGAGTAACAACCATACTCATCCCCCTCGCACTATGATGCCGCCTCATCAATAAGTTAATCCTTTTTTCGTTTGAATTGTCGCCACATGTCCTTTATTTGGTTAAGGCCTTCGTTGTGTTTATCTATAGATAATTGTGCTGAAGCTTCACTTTCCCTTAATTCACTTAGAACAGTTCGGAGCGTGCAATGTTCACCCCAGAATTAGTCAACCATGCTAAAGGAAGGGTCTTTCATTTTTTATTGTCCGTTCTGTACGTAAAGTATATTTAAATCTTCCTTGAGATCTATTTTCGAAACTGACAGTGTACGTTATGATAATAATTTCAAAAATATTATAGGAACATGACGCGGTCATGATAAGCAGCAGTGAATTGTATGATGTTGTAGTTGAAAGTTAGATATTAAGCGTAGCTTTGGGAAAAAATTAGATAAATCACTTTATGTAAAATTTCTTATGATACGCTTAAGGTGGAATTATAGTGAGTGCAATGCGCGCGCAGAATGACTACAATGAATGTTAGTGAGTCCAGCCAATTGCAGTGATCTGATAGTCTATTTTCATCGCGCGTGTTAGATTTTGCTCTTTGATGCAGCTAACACCTTAGTGACTGCTTCCAAATTTGGACCGATGCCTACCTTGATTTTACTTATTTTCCTATGTATTTTCAAACGATGAAAAATTAAAGTGCTTACATAAATGCAATATGTAATCATATGACTTAAGGTCTTTTGTGTGGGACATTTCCGAATTTCAGGAATTTCGGCCACTAACGAACCTTTAACATAAAGTTAGTTCCAGTAGAATTTCGACTTCGTAGCTAACCGGTTTCTTAAGTTATAGTAGATAACATAAAATAAATGTATTATATAATTTTTCCATGACTTCTGTTGGGCAGCTACACAAAGAACTTTCTGTACTTTGCTTCTAACTCTAAACCCCTATTTTTAAAATGTAGACCTATTACAGCTCAGGTCAAATTTAAGTTTTTTAGTTTCAGCTGATTTGGAAATACAAAACCTCATGTATTTTGTTAGATCACGCGCATATTCAGATCATAACATATCTCTTAGATCTGATAAAATATCGAATTGATTGTTACTTCCTCGGGTTTTCACATAATCGCCTAAAAATTGATTTCAATATTTTTGGGTATACATCCAAAGAGTGAAGGAGAACACAATTATCGCCATGAGATATAAAATTCGTTGTTACCTAAAATCCTAACCAATTCAACATTTTTCGAAATTCAACCCCCAAAGAATGTGATGGGGTGCCTTCTTTTGTTTCTAAATATTTTCAAAATCTCTAGTGTATAACAGATCAAGTTTCCAAGTTTCTACATAAATATAATGGATAATCCAAAAATTAAAGGGCTTCACTTATTCTTTATTAAAAAAAAAAGATTTATTCAAGTGACTAAATGATTTTAAATAAATATATAAGCAATACAACTTCTGAAATTGTTTAGCTGGCTCAACAAACATGTATTTAAAGTAAAGTTGACAACATGAGATTTAATAGTACCAAGAAAATCTTTCAGTATATTATAACATATTCTGAGAAATGGCTGCGACTTAAATTTGGTCCTCGGAAATGTTACAGAAACAGTTCAAAAATCAACTATTCTGCTATGGGAATCAAAAACCAAATGATTTTTAGAAGATTTAAGTATCTTCTATTCAACAGTGTTTGTTTGCAAAATGTGAACGGTAGGGAGTTTATGAAAGTTATTGTTATAAATAGAAAAAACTGTTCCCTAATTTTTTCCCAGCCCTGTAACATATGACTTACTTCTAATTTCATAGCTATACTCTGTTTAACTGGTTAGCAGTTTCGCAAATTATGAGCTACATGATGTGTAAAAAGAAAAATCTATAGCTCATCCACCGTATCGATATATTTTAGAAGATACACAAAAACAATTGTTTAAACCTATTGTTCAGAGACATACCTCGTAATAAAAATATATATACTCGTAGGTACGTATGTGGGTAGTCATTATCCCAAATTTTACTTTCAACTGATCTTAATTTTTTTTTTTAAACTGCACATTCAAATAATAACTATTTGCACAAAATTGACTCAAATTTTTTTTAAAAAATTTTGTTCTAAGCTTAGTTTTGGTTAAGTGATTACGCAGATACTTCGATTTATAGTTCCTTTTTTTATTTTTTAATGACAAATGGTTGATATTTATCAAACAATGGCATTTACTTTATTATGAAATTTGAAGAACCCTTCAATTTCGATCTATTTATTTGAAATATGAACAATGTAAAATGAAGAGGCAATTGAAGGCGATAAGTGGGTACATAAAAGTGGCTTTTCTGTCCTCATAAGTATCAAAGCACTCGTAAGGTGACAACTTTTGAATTTGTATGAATTTTTACTGTTTTTTAATAATAAAGTATTTTTAATTAGTGCTTTCAATAAAATCGCACGTACAAATGAAATAAATATGAAAAATATAATAATAATATTTTGAAGTGAATACTAATATTAATTTAATCGATCTAAAATTTTAAAACAATAAAAAATCGATGTGATCAAACTGTAAATACGTAATACCTTTGTGATTAGTACATACAACCTAAAAAAAATATCGTTTTTCACCCCTACATTGAAGGCTCAAAACTCTTTGTTCGGTTCATGATAGTTTTATGACGATAAAGTCGTCGTGCCCGAGTTTTAGGTGAAGCATGTTCGTGTCCTTATTTCAAAAGAGTATTGCTTAATCCAGTAAATTAAAACTTAAAGTGATATTATGCTCGTATTCGAATGCCTTGCTTCGTCTTCGTCTATGTCTAGTTATAACAGTTAATGACGTCAGACATAGGAAAGCTGTGTCTCAATTCCTTTTCGGTTCGTGAATTGACTAATTTTATGACAGCTAAGCTCAGTCAATCTTAGTAAACGTAAACAAATTCTTTTCTGTAGAATTTAATTCAATTTTTGTTTTATGAACTGTCAAATGAGTATCAGCGGTTTAGCTAAGCTTTGTAGAAGCTGTTACAATAGCAATGCTACGCTGTGACGCTAACATAGACGTAGACAAAGCAAGGTATTCAAATTCGACCTGTGTATCTTTATTAAAATACTTTCGGCTTATTCTTAAAAAAATTATATGTATATTTTTACGAACTAGGGGTTCTCCGGGATTTTAAGTAAAGCACAATTCGTTTAAAATCGATAAAAACAACAATGATTTATTATTCCCATTCAATGATCGAGCTATCGAACACTTAAGGCGAAGGTCCTTGTCACTAGTGCTGTTAATTATAATAATTTTTGTATATTTATATATATTTAATTATTTTTGAAAATAAAAAAAAAAATAAATATCGAACACTGCTTGCAATCAAAATCGCTTTACAAATACTTCGGGTTGGAGCTGTTCGTCGTTTCTCTTCACCGTAATAAAACTGTCCTTGGCGGCAAACTTTGCTGTGCTTATGTACTGCATGTGTTGAGTTGAAATCTTTCTCGCATATTGGGAGGTTCTTCTTTTTCTAGAAACTAATCGAGTTGCGTGGGTGCCTAGTGTAGCATACAACAATAATTATATTGATATAGATATATCTGCGAGCCATTTGCGAAAAAATGTTGGAAATGGTTTGTGCTGTAAATATGTGTCTTAAGAATTTGAAGGCTTGAGTTAAGACCGTGTGACTTTTATATTTCCAGAAAATATGCCCAAATATGTAAAAGAAGTGTCCGGTAGGAAAGAAAGGAAAATGGACTAATTGGCGTATCTACAAAACTAAGTTAGGAGTTGGTAAATATGTTAAGGATCCGGTAATATAGCGTACCTACTCAACGCCAATTCCAGATGTAGACTCGTCGCAAGTAAATATACAAACCAGTATCAATACATTTTATAGTGCATACAATTATTTTATAAATTATTAAATTAATTGAGTCTCACCTAAATTTAAAATGCCAAACGTTCCCATTTTGGCAAATTGCGGTTAGTGCTTTTACAAGAGATGCAGATTGTTCATGTGATCAATAATGAAAATTTCCATCTCCCGGTCATCGTAAAAGGCAATTTCCACTCCGCTTGATTGTTTTTTGCCATAAAACTTGGCTTTTTGCAGCGGAAAAAATGGTGGCTGCTCTATCAGTTTTACACATTGAAAAATGAATTATAAACGAGTATAAAGAATTACAGACTGAAAATGAAAAGTGTGTAGGCCACTTGGGTGAATGTTGTTAATAATTTATTCCAATCTGTGTGATTTTGGCAATATCTCGAAAAAAATGCCGTAAATCTGATCATGACCATGTATGTTAACTCTTGTGGGCAGTACAAGACCATTCAGTAGACAGCACACGCGTATTTTTAAGCCATCTTGGGCTTAATATTAAACATAAAATTGCCAATTAAGAGGATTTTAGATGTTGATCGGTAAAGTGAGACTATAGAAAATTTCGATTTTGTATTTTAGGAATGGAATTTCGCAATTTAAATTTTGGATTATATATCTAATGCTCTTAGTTTTGTATAACTTCTTTTTTTAATTGGTTTGGAAATGATATGCTTGGCATTTGCTGTGAAAAGAGAATTATGTTTTTTTTTAGAATCTTGAGTAAAGCCAAAGAATGACAGAGGCGGATTATTAGATATTGAAGTCTGGAGTGGTATCACGTATCAGCTTACATAACTTTTTGTTAAAAGAATAGGAATGTGTTATAATCGGTTTTTACCTAACGAATTTTCCGCCTACACATTTTAGCCAGTTCTTGTAACTTTATGATTATATTTCTGGGATTCTGTGTTGATTTTATAAAGTCCATAATTTCGTAATAATGAAACCAAAAAAAGTTATAATATCCAGGTTTCAAGATGCTATCCCCTTTATTTTCAAATATGTCTGGTAGTTGTTGTTATTTGTAAGTTGGAATAGTTTATAAATAAAATGTAGGTACAGTCTTCCCGGCGTATGGAGACCTTAGATATCACTAACGAATTATGAAAGAATGTTGAAAGAGGTATGAAGTTGTTATAAGAGCGTACTCATTTAAAAAAATTGTCTTCTTGTGATAATAGTATTGTTATTGAGACATTTTGGCAAATCAAGAAATATGATATAAATGTTTCGAAAACGAACTAAAAGCACTTGTAATTGTAATTGTAATTTAACTTTTCTAATGACTGTAGATAAATGCAAAAAATTGAAGCGTTTGAATTTGACAAAATTTCGCGCACTTGATCCGTGAGACTTCAAATACATCCACGTAAAGCGTATATGGAGGACAGATGAATTTTTCCTTTGCGTTATTTGGGACCCTAAAGCCCCGTTTTCACGGTGATAGTTTTGTATGATAGTACTTTCGCGAGAGCATAGCACGATAGTGTGATAGTCCGACAGTCTGCTGTATACACGGCGCGATAGTAATTATCATGACATCAACTATCACAAAAACTATTACCGTGTAAACGGGGCTTTAGTCATAAAACATGAAAAACTAAGGGTAATAATTTTTTTAAATATCATATCGACGACAAAACTTTATTATTAAAAAAACAAGTTAAGTAAAATTCATAATAATCACATTAATAGTTAAACCGAAAAAAACCCAACTGCCACCTGTTTCAATTGCTCGTATTACCTACTTTTTCGCAACAAGCACCCAACCATAATTTCGTGTAAATCCAACTGGTATGTAATTATGCCAAAGAGTGACACACAAAATTACGGATCAGGTTAAGTGGCGAATTTAAGAAAACAAGCAAAAAAAAGAAGAAAGAACAATAATAACCATCGGTGCACCTTTGTAACTACCTTGCAATGTCAACCGGTTTATGTCCCGTTCGTGACTTTGTATCGAATATCTTGAGTATATGATTGCCTTTTCGACCACACCTCCTCTTCAAAGTTGCATAAAAGTGAATGGGCTCCGGGTATAAGAATAGTTGCGATTCAAAACAAATCCGCTTTGCAATACCCCTGGGCGCTTGATTGGCTCAAAGTGGAGCTCCAGAACTACACGAAATAAAAAAAGAAAAAGTTATGGTCACTCTTGTATTATGAAACGAAATAAGTGAAGTGCCATATACGATTACATACGACCGTTTATGCTAATCATAAATCTGTATCTGGTGAGTAGAGGTTCCAAATACAAACTCGAGTTCATTCATTATTACTTAAGTACAATTTTTAATTAGGAGAATTGATAAAGGTCACGTCTAAAAAGAAATTACCCCGTCTGTGACCTTTAAGGATTGTTAATAATTGGATTCTACTGTATTCAAATTGGATTCTACTGTATTGAAATTGAATACTACTGTATTCAAATTGAAAATAATAATTAATACATATAAACAAACAGTCATCCAGTTTCAACTTCTTGGTATTATTAATATTATTGTTTTGGGGTAAGAAAAAATGGTGTTTCGATTTATTTTTGCGGTATTCAACCATCGATCACGACGGTTACAAGAAAATTCACAGCCACCCCGATTTTTTTAAATGGTCCCTTAGGACTTCGAAAATTCTGTCCCAAAAGATTATGAGAGAAAAAGGTCTCTAAGGACTCGGTTTTCGAATTTTAGTACAAAAAACTTCAAACGCGTTTATCTCGAAACTACATTTTCTCAAGCTGGCCGGAAACATAACTCTTTATATCTTTAGGACTATATTGTCTATCAGAGTACGTAGGATTTTTTTTATGGCATAATTCATTTTTTATTAACAATTTTCTAACTATCTTTTAGGCAAATTTTACACTTTAGAAGTGCGCCATTTGGCCAACAATGAAAACATCGAAAAAAAAAAAAAAAAAATCATACGTACTCTTGTAGCTGTTGTTATAATGTAATCAAAAAAAATTTCATTGGCTTATCATAATTTAAAAATTACAGGCGCTAGGTGTCCAACCGTGGGTGGACCCTGGAAAAACGGTTACGCCATCAACAAACACGCTGCCCTGCCACCATGTTAAATTTAATCGTTTCAAAAAAATTACTGTAGTTAATAATACATATTATTGACTATGATTATAAATAAACACACATTTTTGTAATCTTGATTTTTTTAGTAGTTTTTCTGAAAAAAAAAAATCTCAAAAAAGACCTGTTTTTCAGTCTCTAGAGTGGCTTTGGTGTTTTGTTTTACATGAATCACATGTAAAATATTCAATATAAATATAAAGGTAATACCAGGAAAGATGCAGCTCATGCACAATTTATTAATAAAAATTTTAGGGCGTTCATCTTATTGCGTTGTATGACATGGTAACTGGGAAGTAGATAGAACTACTTCTACACATAAGTTCGTTAAAACGTAAGAATTACTAGGGCCTATTTCTTTGAATCAAATCGTTTTCGCTTTGCAACTTCGACGAACAATTACCAATTTATCGAAATCGAACCAAATTGGAAACTTTGGCACACACTCCAAACTTTACTACTTTTTTTTAAGAATAATTTATTTGGGCCGATCCCGGCGGTACTGCAATACCGGGCCAACCCGCGACAAAGGTGGAGCAAGCCCCTAGCACTTCGTCTGATTACAAAAATCAGTTTAACATTTGTTGTCCCCCTATGGGGGATCTATCAGATGTTAAGCTGATAAGAACAGATACTACACTTTGATCTTAGCCATAAGGCCGAGAAGCGATAACTATCACCTCAATTATTTTCACTTATATAGCGGGTACGACATTCGATGGACACGAATTATGTTCGAGTAAAATTATTCAATATGTATGAGAGAAAATGCAATTTTTAAAAAAAAATTTCGTCGACAATTTGTAATACATTCTTAGCAAAATGCATTAAGGACATACGGTACTAACATGCCTAAATAATATGGCCAAATTATAGCTACTGCGTCGTCTAGCAATGCCAGATTGGGATTATTCCTTTGTTTTGGGCTATTTTAATGCTTAATTCACGGGTAAGTACAAATTTCGAAAAGCTACTTATAGCTTAATGGCTATTTAGTCAACACAAATCGTGCTATTTTGCTAGTTGGTACCTCAGAGCCGATATGCAACAAAAAAAATAAAACTAAGCAAAGTATGAAACTTAATTTCTGCCGTATATTGGGCTATTTACGAGCGATTTTTTCATTGAATAATGAAAATTACATTTCAAATATAATTTCATTAGTGAACTTAATATTTGTTTGTTTTTAAAACTAGGATTTTTAAATGATGATAAAAAGAATTTTATATATTGTTAAGAATTTAGTTTTTTCAGCCGCCCTGTAAAAAGTTCCATTTTCGTGTAAAAACATGATGGAAATTAAATTATTGTGGAAAAAAAAAAAATTTAGCTCGTTTCGCAAGACGATCGAAGTTTTAATATTTTTTGATTAGTTTTTCGGAAATATCTCACGAAGTTTGCAGATTTGACAAAAACTCAATATTAATGATTTTATTGAAAATGTTACTCTCTATAAATATTGTTTCATCCACTTTTCAAATACATATACACTTTTTTTGGAAGATATTCTAAAAACTTTGTTATAAATCTGGGGTTTTTTTTCAATTGCGGATTTGGGGAATAGATTTCCATGCGGAATTCTTTGGTAATTTTTAGGGGATAATAAATGCTATGCTTTTTAATTTTAGAGAAATGTAATTTAAATGAACTATTATATACATATTATCATCGTCAGTTGACAGTTCCGTTTTAGTTGATGATGAAATGAAACTCAAATGTTGCCGTTTCATTGAAGATGACATTTATTTTCGCAAATGATAATAAGAGACATTCTGTGTTCGTTTAGAATTGAACGATATGATCAGTGTCAAAATTTAATTTGGAAGGTCAAATTCTATTATTTTTTCTTATTTATTTTATATTGTGGTAATATTACCCTTTAAAATAAGCAGAACATCATTTACACGAAAACTTTAGAGTAGGTACTATACCTAACAAAATATTGAATAAACAAAATATAAAGCATATTTTTAAAAAGATATATTTTTTTTTAAAGTTTCAAAAAATTCCGTGATGGTGACTTCACACCTCTCGATTCTTAATATGCTTCACTTCATTTCTTTAAAGTGTTTTCTTCAGATTTGTATAGCATTTTTCGCCATGTTTTACAAATTTTTGGAACACATTGATTGAAAGCAGTGTATTTCCTGATATGTCTACTCTCAATTAGGAAAAGTTTTGTGATGCTAATCAAATTCATTCCTTGTACTTTTCCTTGGCAAATTATTATATATTTTCTATTGTTTTTTCTTCTTCATTGCTTAGTGCTTCAATTATTACAACTTAGCTGTTAAGATGAAAAGTCTAATCTCTAAAATATGTTTGCTCTGATAACGCATATTGAGTTATTATAAATAAATATTGTTTGTGTTTGAGTTTGAGTTTGAAATTCATTCCATTTCAAATATCTTGACGCTAACACTATGGTGATTTCTAGGAGATAGGTACTATATATTCGATAAATTTAAGATTATATTTTTGTTATTATTGATAGCTTAAGAATTTATACAAATAAATATCTACCATTGTCAAATTTTGATCGTCAAAAAGTTATCCCAATTAATGAATATTTTACGCTCTATCTTATCGCAAGCGATAAGTCAAAGATATATATATCTCGCACGATAGATCACATATTGAAGATATTTTACTATTTCATTTCGAATCTTTTGTTTGCTTTTGTTTGCTTAGTAATCGGTATGCATATTTATAACCTAGTAGTTAATATGTATAAAAATTTAATTATGATAATTGTGAGCATTTGTAGAACTTCTCCCTGCTTTATACATTTCAAGTTTGTTGTCTTAGGTCGAATACAGCACAGTTTGCCGGATGCAATAAAATTGCGCTAAAACATTTTTAAAATTCACTTAAATGCCCTGCAATTAACTGACTTTTTCTGCACAGGTACTTAAGATTATTAACTGGCACTATGATGAGCTCGCGCTCTGAACTTAGCGAAGGTACATAGTTCCATTTTGAGCGTTTTCTAGCGCGTGGCTTATTCGTATAAATAAACCTAGAGAAGATAAGTGCGTCTTGGTTGACTTCTCGCATACTCCAGCTAAGATACATAATACGCCTCGACGGGTTTTGTGGTTGTCTGCTTCTGCTTATGATCGAAAAGGTGAATAATCGCGACGCGAACGACCCCTATCTCTAGTATGGTATTTTATTATTATTAAAAAAGTACGAAGAAAAACAACGTTTCTTGCCGTTCATTACGAAGTTAACTCTAGCGTAAAAGTTTCACTGTGTTGTATACTGCGCGAAAGTGCCTTTTATGAGAGGTTCAGTTGAACCCTGATGGTCATCATCGCTCACCGGTTGGACTTGCAGCCAGTCATTCGGATAGCTACCATGCCAAACCATCATCCATCCATGTGCGAGTTGTCTAGGTGCCATATGGTGGTGGTCATTTACATTTTCCAGCTGTACTCCATTATTTTAACTTCATGCTTCGAGAATTTTAGTGATACGGAATTCGTAGGGATCAATGCCTAGAATTACTGGGGTCAACATTTCTTTGGGTTTCGAATGAATTCATAAGTTACGACTGTCATGCAGATGGACTCTGAATTCTTTAATTTAAAGGGTCCCTTAAGGACTCATGTCCACATTTAAATTTTGGTTTTTCAACCATTTACCATTTTGGTTTTTCAATTTTTAATTATAATAAATAACCTACAGCTGCGTTCTAACATATACGAATAGTGTTCAATAAGTGATCCTAAAAAAATATTGGATACACCGTCAGATTATATTTAGAATCAACAGAATCAGTGCAATATAGGTAGACACTACCTTATCATTTAAGAACAAGTCGAGCAATAAAAAGATGGCAAAGCCATTAGTGAAGAAAATTTGTTTTGGAACTAGAACTTTCTAATAATCGATGAGGGTGCGATTGACTAACATGTGATACACCCCTCATCGATCAAAGAAGTAATGGATTTACATATGAATTTTGTAATGCATGTAATGCACTAATCGACTGCGCCTGAGTTACATAGGTATGCCATACCGGTCGATTAGTGCAATGAAAAGACGACATTCATCGCACTAGTCGTATTATTATAGTTATAAGTTCTTAGATCAGGTTTTTATTATTATTTTTATTATTATCTTTATGACGCTAGCATATGAATATGCTAGCGCATGTATTTCAGTGCCAGGTCTTAGGTTTTTGGCTTTCATACTTCTCGTTATCGTCGCGCAACGCACGCGTCGTGTCGAAAAGCCACTGTGCACAGTTGATCTCCGGAGTTTTGCTATTTTCGCGATCCAAATTATAAGATCGTAAGTTATATTTTATGAAAAAAAAAATTTTTTTTGTCTGTATGTAGAAGTATAATTACTTCTTCTTATGATCGGTGCCATTTTTCTTCTTATACTATAAGGTTCGTTCCTACGATCGTCAGTAACGTTCTAACTGGAACTTTAACTGACAGATTTTCATACAAAACTTCCAGTTAAAGTTCCGGTTAGAATTTTACTGACGATCGTAGGAACGGGCCTTAATGTGCATTATCTAGCTTGATTTATAATTTTGTTCTCGGAAATTTCAGATAAATAACCAAACCACAAAATACTTTTTCAAAATCAACAAATAATGACCTGTAAATGCGGGAAAGAAAATATTTTTCCATTTAACTGAAATCGAGAAGTACTAAACTAGTACATCTTGTTAAATACAATCTACGCCGTAAGCTGGAAACGGTACTTAAAAAAAGTGTTTTGTATGAGCAGAGTGGCGCAGTGGAAGCGTGCTGGGCCCATAACCCAGAGGTCCGTGGATCGAAACCACGCTCTGCTATTCATTTTTTTTTGCTATTCAATTTACCTACGCACGCTTCTCAATCATGCATAGTATTGCAAAAATTTTTTCAATTTATATCGATTGGTAACGTAAATATTTTTGTAGTACAGCTTTCAAATAAAAAAAAAAAAAATTTCCGGCCAAAAATAGTTTTAAAATTTTATTCTGGCACCTTTCCAAATCCATTTAGTCCTCTAAAATAAAAATGAATCTGCATATAAATCTACTGGATGGCGGAAATTTAATTTGATTTTAATTGGATATAATTGGTTTCGGTTCACGATCCGTCGATAATTAGTTCGTTTAGTTCACTAGTTCGCGTGAGTTCAGAGTAAAATGACCTAAAAAAAGATCTTCAGTGTTTGGTACAATATGATGACCTGACCCTATACGGCAATGCATGGATACAAACGAACTAGGACTTACTGCGAACTAGTATGTTCATTTCATTTCGGGGAACGATCTCCCGAACTAGTTCATTCGCGAACTACACAATCCTAATTTGAACACATACATATGTACATATGTATATGATCCAAACAGGAGCGGACGACCGTTTGTCCCACCCCTGACTTTTTATAGTTGACAAATATGGGGAGCTATCATTATCAGGACCTCCTCTTTTCTACAAGAGGTATTTTAAAAAGTAGTAGGTTTAATTACCTACAATATAATGATAGACGAAAAACCTTCAGTACGCATGTGTGATCCTCAATGTGGAATTCATTAGCAACAGTGCTGATCGTTCTCCATTTGTAGTACTGTTGTGTGCGGACATTGTAAAGATAAACAACATATGGAACAAATCGATCGTATTACAACATAAGTTCCCATCCCAACATCAAAGTAATCCAAACAGTCAATATTTGAAGGCACACCTGGGCCACTATCAAATCTACAGGGCTGGAAATCTTCTCGGTTACTTCGACTTAACCGACGATTAATCGAAACAACATGTCCGACCTCAATCGACCCTTTGACTATACGCACTAGACTGAACGCAGGATTATCTACCATTCAACTATTTCAAAACACTGTTTAAATTTTTTCTGTCCATTCCATCGAACAATAGGCGGAACGAAAGAATATTCAAATGTACTTTTATTTCGTGGTAAGTATTTTCCATAATCCCAGGTACGATCTTCGTTTAAGATTTTCGGACATGGACTAAATGAGGCGCAGAGAAAGTGAAGATTGGAATTTCAAATCGAATAATGGTCGGACCCTTTGTCAATGAAAATTCATTCGCTTACCGAATAATGTCGGTCCCAGAAGGGTATCTTGTGGTGACTCATTTTCAGTTGATCCGTTGAAGATGAAGGCCATCATGCGGGTGATGGATTTCGGTTTTGTTGACATTTTAAAGTTTTTTTTTTCAATTTTTTTCTCAGATTTCCATAATAAATGCGGTGAAGGGTCAATCAGTTGGTTCAGGGTGTTAACCAAATAATGAATATTTATTGTGACGTCTAATGTGTCTGAATGGCAATTGAAGTCCGTTCGACGGTCTGGAGTATGTTTCTTTCTATCTATTTTATGTAAATAGGTAGCTATGCAGATGAAGATAAAATGTAAAAAATCTTTTATGTCAATTCTAGATTATCATAAAAACCTTTTATGAGTGAATTTACTTTAAATTGTTCGTATATACAGTGCAATGCGTCATTCCCAATAGGTTGGTCATGTGGAAACTTCGTATATACTAGAATCACTCAAATCGCTATGAATGCGTGAATGAATCATAAGAGCAGTTCCAAAAAGTGGGTTCAAGCATTTTCGAAATCCACTTTCAATTGTAAGTTGCAATATCTACGGATCAGTCCAATTGATCTTTTGAACCCTCTTATTTCTTACAGCGAAATCATCAAATGACGGAACCACTTTAAAACGACTTGACGTTGTCGTTTGCTTCCGTTAAGAAAATGTTCAGTGAGTGACCATTCTTTAAGAAAAGTTCAGAAGGGACAGAATTCGAATATCAAGTGCTTGCATCGTGAAATATGCTCTACATTGTCGCTTGATTGTCGATCGTACCTACCCTTGAACAAAATAATTTAAAGTAGGCCTCGGTCGATTTAAGTCGATCATTAATGAATTATTTCGGTAAATATGTCATGTTCGTCAGCATCTGTATCGGAAGAGGGCAAGGATGAGTTCCACCAATATGAAATTCCTAAAAACAACTTAAAATTCTTCACCTATGATGAGGTAGTTATTCACAATATCCCCGAAGATTTTTGGGTGGTGATAAATAACATTGTTTTCAATTTAACGCCAATGATCAAGAACCGTGCTTTTAGTATGAATGCCGTATGTCCAAATCGTTTTGTTGATCTTGTATTGAAGGACGCTAACTTTCCGTGTTTTCTAGAATATTAAATATTTGCTGGCTTTTGGTGGAAAAGATCTTTCGCATTTCTTCGATGAAGGAGGTTGTCCCAGAACCGTAGTTTCTGGAGTTACTGGACGAAAAATTCCAATATTTGGGCCAGTTATTGAACATGCAAATACAAATGCTAAGCAGGATTCTACAGCAATTGGTATTTTTTAATATTAATATTGTTATAATCATACTTTGTTACATTATTCTGTCTTCGCTTTAATTTTATCAAAACCGTCAATTAATAGGTGGTATGTACTGATTTTGAAAAGGTATAGTAAAAACAATTCAAAAACTTGGCTAACTTGTTCTACATCTGGCCCGGTAGTTAGAGCTGGAATCGTGAGGATTTCCTCCTTAAATGTAGCAATGGACTGTTAGGATATTTGTTTTTCGGCATATGCACCACTCTGCATTCCCGCTATTGCAAATATCCAAAACCCATGTTTTGTCTACGTTAGAAATTCGACACTCTGACGCCATTGATGAGCTATACCACTTCTGTTTAATATACATATATGTACATATAATATTATGCATCCCAAGCTCACTAGAGGTTTCAGTTTAAAGAAATCTGAAATAAGTTTACTCAAAAGTCCGTAAAAACCAATTTACTGTCTCATCAGACCTAATAAATATAAAGAAATTTTTGAATACGTATACCTTATGATTACTACATTACATCCACTTGTGATTGAATTTAGGAAAATCCTGAAATCCGTTTTTAGGCTATTATATAAAAAACAAGTACATATATAGAAGTAAAAACCAATTTGAATTCTCATCAGTCCAGAAATATATTACATCAACCCTTTACCATTAATTTTTATTTTACCATTATTTTTATTTTATATATGTAAATATATCGAAATTCTTGAAAACGTGTACTATTTTTCTACATCTTATACTATGTTGAGACTACGAGATAAACGTATTTAAACCGAGTTAAACGCTTCATTTCCCGAATGCTTTTACGAAACTCGTTGCTACATCATGTTTAACAGAAAACATGTACTGCGACTCTCGCGAAAATCGAAGTAAGCTTTGAAAGAAACTATTTCATACTGCAATTTGTGCTTGAGAAACGACTGCATTACCTAATAAATTCACTTTTCATCACTGCTACACAAACACGTTTGTTTCAAAAAATTTAGAAAGCATAAATTAGCTAATTGAACACAGCTGAATATCTACTTGTGCAAAACTAACACACCAAGCTGTCATATATCAAAATAAAACGAGTTGCCTAGTCTAAACACTACTTTTTAACACGTTCAATTTACCTACTTAAACGTGTTTAAGACGCATAGTATGTACAGGGTATTAGGGTTAAAAAAAAATCTTAGATTTATATATAGGCGATATAAAAATTAATGAATAAAAACTTATTCGATATGTAAAACTAGGGAATATGGTGGAGTGATAAAATGAATACAACCGCTTATCACTTCCATAAGGTTTGAAATTAAAAAAAAAAAAAAATACATTATATTGCAAAAGACCAAAGAGATATGACAAAATTCGTGAAAATCTATATCTACACCCAATTTATACTAATCATCACCTGTATCCGTCAGTCCGAACCCACGATAATCTGAATAACGCCATGGCCTAGGATGTTGAAATTTTGAATCTGAACCTGTCGTCGAATTTTTAAGACTTCATCTATTATCAGGTAAAATCACCCTTCTCCTTCAGGTTAGGCGCTACAATAGTCATAAAAACACGTATTGAAGAATGTTTACCGATAACTTCAGAACACTTTAATGAATGGCGTTGCAAATTTTGGATATACATTATGTTTTCAATAGTATGTATTTAGGTATTAATAAAATGTTTGAATTAGAGATGGTCAAAGCAGTTGGTTTTAGTGAGTGAGTCGGAGTTAGTTCACTCACTAAAAGGAACTAGTTCAGTTTCCACTTTACTTCGCTGCCCCGTGATTGTGGTGAGCAAAAAAAATATTCTGGCGACTTCTGTTTTGTCGCTTTGTAGCCGTATTTTCCATTTCTCGCTAAATGGTAAGAACCAAATTTATGGAGAATTAAATTAGTTTACTCCGGAACGACCCAAGTTTGAATATGAAGAATATCCCATGAATCCTTCGTATAGCTGCCATACAAATGTGTTGTAAAAATGTCTTCACTTAATTCACTGAATTCCGATTGTACACAATCTATCAATTTTAAGTCATAATCACCTGGAAGACAAATCCACGACACAAATTAAAACCACCCTAATCATTGTACACTCACCAATAATAAATAAGGAAATTTTGTTATTAAATATTGTTCTTGTATAATGTTGTAGATACCTATTGGTGGGAAGTTGAAACATATCAAGTTGGCAGCCTGACTCGTCAAGAGAGACCAATACGCATAATAAATACTCTTACAGGTTTTTGCAGATTTTGAAATTGGAAACTGGTCGCAACTTATTTGTATATTTGCCAGGTAAAACGCACAAATTAAAAGTTTGTGAAGAAGATACTATTTATGACATTCAAACAAAATACCGAGATTTGTACAATCATCATGCTGGAAGTTATATTTGGCGGAAGGACTATAAAAATGTAAAGTAACATTTTACTTGCTAAGACTGCGGGCTTGACATCATTCTATTGGTTAAGGATGCATATTAGTATAATAATAATAAAAATTATATTTTTATATTATAATTTTTATTATTATAATAATAATTATACTCGATGCATAAGTGGCTCAAAATTTGTTAACTTTTAGTTGCGATTTTGCGATCTCGATTGTGTGGTCGCAAACATTACTTAATACAGTTGATACACGCCTTCCTTTTGGACTAGGGTTCATATTTCAAGTTCAAAATTTTAATTCAAACATTGAATTGAATTCTTATATTCATTAAATCTCTTTTAGGGTCTTACTTCCGGAACTTTGCACTTGAATAAAACATTGACACAAAATGGATTATTTCACCCTAAAAACGGCATTGGACCAGTACCAGCACTTTGGTTGTTTTACGCTGACAACTTCACGATCGGCTGAGCTGAGTCTGTAAGGTCCTGTAACATATACATTATATTTTATTTTTATCTATTATATTCGAAAACGCTATAAATACCCTAATTTATTTCTTAGGGTCTATTGTGTATCATCACTTAAAATAAATTTCTGTGTAGACTAAACAATTTTCTAAGGCTGTTTACGAAATTTTGTTTCATGATACGACCCCATTTCAACCCATTTAAAAGAACTTCCGACAGAGATCTCGGTAATAGATCCGTCAAGATCAGTTGTGTGGTAAGAACGGATGCCCTGCCCTTGTCAAAACTCGTTGAACTACTAATTATAGTTTTAATGTTATTGAGGAGGATGATACTATGGTGAAGACGATTTTAATTGTCTTTTGGACTGAGATGAGGATATTGTTATCAGTTTCCTGGCCCGAAGTGTGTGGCAAGCCAGTTTCAAGGCATGCGGGCGTTTTCGACAACACATTTGAGTAATGATGTGTAACCCTCTGGTAAGATGAAAGACATGATCGGATATTATAAGGGCCGTTGAAGTTACTCCAGCCTTTTTTTCTTTGGCTTATTGAATCGGATCAATCAGTCGCGTAAAAGATCTATAAAGATACTTATCATATGGCAACACATTAATTTCATTTCAACGTTTTCTGATTAATTTTTAGATAGTTTTCCAGACCATGTGTGACATATGGATCCAATTTTAGGTAGGAACCTGAAGTGATCCTGGCCTGCGCATACATACTTTTATCTCTGAACAGATGTTATGAAAGGACCGACACGAAATATGGAAGGCGTCAGAAAGGTGCTGACCTGAGGTCTAGGGGGTAAAAAATTAAGATTCATACACGCATCATCCCTAAGATTTTCATCCCTAATCGTTGTTTTCGGGATGCTGTAACCGAACAGTTGGTATTTTGATAGGGACGGGGTTAACAGTTGAAAGTACTAAGCGGACAATACAGCACTACGAAAATAGAAATTCGGTTTGTTTTCAACCACAACGTAATTTTAGCACCACTCGATTTCGTCATACAGGAAGTTCAATTTTCACCCTCAGAAACTTTTTTTGTATGGGGATATAATTACCACCGCCCGGACATAATCTGCCGGCCGACTTCAGCATTTAAAGTCGTTAAACTTGTTAAGAATTTGTACGGAGGGTGAACTATACTCGAATTGAGTATTTTCCGTGCCAAGGACTCGACAGTAACGAATCATCGAACATTACTGTAGCACGCGAAGCATAGGATTTATGCAACCCTAACGTTATTCGGATATGGTTGTAAATTCCAGGTACACTGAATACTCAACCGAAATTGCCAGCTGTACTTCCGTTTGAAATATACTTACATATATGCCTACAAATTTGAACTTCAAACTGAATATGGCAATTTGATAAAATTTTCAAATTTCGGTTATTATTACAGTACATTGTTAGTTATTATTGTTAACATATTAGGCATATTGGAAATGGTTCTGAAGAGTACTTAAACGACGATTTCAAGAAGATTACGTAACACCCGTTACAACTACTAAATTCGAATTCCATAAATACCGCAGCAGTACCTACACACGTAAACAATATTAGAAATTTCATCCAACTTGGCCGGTTTAAATATTTATTCAAGGAACACACTGTAAAATATCGACAACTTTAACAGCACCTTTATTCTTTCGCAATTTAATTTTTTTTTAAATCAGCAAACAGGTTTTGTGCAATTACATATATTATTTTTTTGGCATTGCTCGAATTTTTATATATACTACATACATATATCATGTATCTATAAAAACACAGTTTCATCATTCTTGGACTTCCATATGCTCTCTTGGTATATTGGTATGTAACTCAATAAAAAATAATATCATTCATAAGAGCGAAAATAAAAACCTGCAAATACCGCCCAAATCACAACACCCAGAACAGCGTAGAAATCTCTCGACATTTCTCGCATGCAGAAGATACTTCTCGCGAGTCCACCACCGATTATGCGAGAAATCTTTCGTCTCAACACATGCAGTATATAAGCGCCGGATATGAGGGTACAAGGGCAGTCTTGACTACCGTGACACCGTGACGACGGTCAGTTCTACGCGAATGTGTAAAACGATTTTGATTGGTTGCAGCGTTTTTTTTTTCTTTTTTCTGTCGAACTCTGAAATTTAAAATTCAATTTTTTTACAACAATATCGAATCACTTACGACCCCATATTGCCTGATGATAGAGTAGTATTTTTTTGGACACATTTAATCTCTGGAGCTGGAAACACATGATCCGTCGAGCCGGATCTTGATAAACTTTATTCAAAACGGTCCGTATTCTAGTTCTAAGGTAGGTACAAACCTAGTTATCGCTGTCTTGTAGTGAAAAGTTGAGTTCACCAATAATTTTTCTTTTAAAATTTTTTTTTTTTTTTTATCATAGTTACTGTTTTCGTTACACATTTCCCGAATAGTTGCCAACATTTAGTCCAGAAAACCTACAATTATACTACTATCGCACCATTTGCAATTGAAATTCCTACAGGACAGGGAAATTAATCAATTAAAACACTCCACGAAATTACTTAAAGTAAAATTTCCAGTATAATCTTCAACATTCTTAAATTTGTTCACTTACTTTTCATGTGTGAATCAAAAAATGCTCTTGCACCAAAACAAAAAAGAAGAAAAACAACTTGGGAAAAAAATTAAAAAAAAAATCTAAATATTCACTTTGATAATTGATGACATCATCAATAGTATTGACATAAATTTTTTGACGGATAGTATATATTATATTATATGTTACGTAATGCATATATGTATGCACATATGATCTAGATTTATTGACCGGAATGTTTGAAGTATGCTTTATTCACAACATAAATAATTTTACAACATTCAATTTATGTATATTTATATCAATTCAATGTTTTATAATTCGTTTTTTTAAATATATATTTATGTTCAGTTTTTACTACCTTCTTGCAATTTTTTTTTTTTTTTTTTGGATATATAGAATATGTTGTATATAATTTCCAATAGTTGTTTTGTTTTACTTCCCAAAAACGAATAAATATAATATTTTTAATAATTAATAATTGTTTTTTTTTTAATAATAATTGTAATAATAATTGTAATAATAATAAACATATCGTATATTTTATATAGTTTACTTTTTTTTCTTTAGTATGTATATTATTTATAATTTCTGTATGTATACACAAATATAGTGTAGAATATGTACTTCAATTTGTAGTTTTTTTTTATTTAAATATATTTAATATTCACATTCATACACAAAAAATATATATTTATGATTCTGCAATATTTATTTATGTATAATATAGATTTTATAGTATATTCTGTGTTAGATTTATATATTGATAATCATCTTTTGTGTTTTGCAATTAAATTAAGTTTTGTATTTCTCTTTCTCCTTCCTTGTTAATGAATATGATTGTGATAAAGACAGCTTTCATTTATTTTGATAATTTTATTTATTTTAAATTGAACTGCGAACTGTTTTGATATCGATGTATGTAGTGTTATATGTCTGTTGAAGATTTTGTACGAATTTCGGAATTGTAGCTTTATAGTTATAACAATTACCATACTTGTGGCATATTAACTGATATTTAAAGAAATGCTATTTTACATTGTTGTTTTGAATATTGAAATTGTTTGAAAATTCAAAATAAATACAAGAATATTTAAAAAATATATAAATATAGTATTATTTGATATAACAGTCTGTACAAAGCTTTCTCGATTTAGACGTAAAATAAATTATATTAAAATACTTCTTTGAAATATTTTTTTTTTAAATATAAAATTAAATTGTAAAAGATGATTTTAACAATAGTTAATAAAAGCAGTACGGATAAAGAAACAATTCAATTGCATTGATTCAAATGGTCAGTCTGTTTGTAAGTATATTTGTGTTTCGTTTTTTTATCAATTCAAGTTTTACATAAGTTTCTTTTCATTGCGAAGTTTACATCAGTTTTTTTTCTGACACCAACTAATTAATGAAAGTTTCGAATAATTTCAATTGCGAACTGGAAGTAAAATCTAAACTATTTTTTTAATGGTTGTACCTAAGTTTGAGATCTCTATTTTTATTGGTATAGTTAAAGAAGAAGGAATTTTATACAAATCTGCTTCAAGCAACAACAAAAAAACAACCAAAGTATATCATAAAAAATATATTATGTGTATTTAACTATGTTCTCTAAAATGTTAGTTGTAAATATTTCTCTTTCTATTTTATAATCTCTTTCTCTAGTTTCAATTCTTTATGGAAAATTTTGCGCTAGCTTTACAATTGAATTTTTATTTAGCTTTGAGAACTAACTATTGCGAAATCGCAATGTAGTTCCGATTTGTCAAGCTTTTCTGATTCTTGTAAGACTGCACAAAACGATTTCATAACTAGCCTTATAAAATTCCCTATAAAATTTTCACTCGCCAAATAATATTCAAAATATTTCAAAGCATTTTCATATTAAATATATTTGCATTTTCAAAATAGTTGCTAGATATCTGTAAAATCTCTTTGTAAATCTTCCAAAATAATAAATTAAAGCTTAATTTATATTTTCATTCTTGTTAATATTTAAAATATTTACTTATTTTAAATTCCTGCATCATATCTTGGCTGTCGTGTTTACAATTTCTGAAATTTTTTGTTGCAAAAGTTTGAAGAAAACTGAAATATATATATATATATATATATATCTTTAAATTAGAAATTACATACTGAAATTCTACTAAATAGTGGTCTACTTTGTAGTAATTTTTATAGTTTTTCATAATAATTGTAGGTACATGCGTGATATCAAAAAGTTTTTTTTTATATTTTGGTTGTGTTGGTAATATTTTGTTATTATTTTTTTTTTTTTTAAATAATAGGTATATGTATATTTTATATCATAATTTATTATTTACTTCATAGAATATAATATATTTATTTAATATAATATATTATGTTTCATTAAATTCATTTAATTTGAGAAAAAAATATTATTTTTTTAGTTTTGTCGTAATCATTTTGCTGGGGTTGGATATATGGTAGTCGTCAACATGTGTCCGGTTTTTTTTTTAAGCATAAAAATTAATTTAAAAAATATAATGAGGATTCAAATGTTCCGGCTGGATAAAACATTTGAACCCGCGTTATGGAATTAAATAAAAAATTACACTAATATATTTATAACATATCATGTAAGTGTGTACTTTGCAATTGACCATCTTAAGTTAAGTTTTTTTCATAATAGCCAAAGAAAACAGAAAGAAATAAGTTAAATAAAATTTACTTTTTATCTTTTTCAGTTTGCGAGTTTTCCGGTGTGTCGTCAGTTTTAGCCTTTTCTGCGTCTTCAGTTGCAGTAGTTACCGGTACGTCTTCTTCTTTGACCGGTTCCTTGTCCAGTTCTCGTTTATCGCTTTGTGTATTTGCCGGTAGTGCCTTAAGAATTGCATGAACTTCTTCAGCAACTGCCATTAGTACAAATTCGAATTGTTGCCTTGTTGCGACCAAGCCTGCCCTTTGATCTCGGAGATGTTCTAGCGTTGCCGCTATATCAATTTCTCTGGCTCCTTTATTCATGCGACCAAGTACCAGATCCAAGAGGATATATGCTCCGGTTCGACCAGCGCCATTACTTCCATGAACAACGATGGGACAAGACCTTCCGCGATAAGATTTGTTTACTTTCCTGTAGAGAAGAAGATGAAGATTGTGTTAACAATAATAATAAAAAAAAAAACAACTTTAATTTTGACTGTTTCAAGTCAGAATATTCACACTAATGCCTACAAGTGTAAAATATTTCATATTTTCAACGCTAGATAACATCGGATATATAATACCATGATTTCTGTTTAAATTACCTTCGGAATTCCAGAAGGGCTTTAGCTGATGATGGAACGCCACTTTGAGGCCACGATAAGAAGTGGAACTGAGTTACCGTACGTGTTTCACTTGTCCTCAAATTCTTTAGGTAAAACGATCGGACTAAGTAATCATCGCACCAGATATGCTCGCTAACCAAATGAACCTAAAATAAAATTCAATTAATAACTGTTCATCAACCTCATGGTTAGGGAAAACTTATACCTCGTAGATATGGTAGACTTCGGCACCCTCCTCTGGCCAATACCTTGCACAAGCGATTTCCCCATTCTCCTGAAGACGGCATAGCGCAACAATAACTACGGCACCTTGTTCCCAAATCATTTGCCAGAAATGAGCTAAAGTGGTTGGAAGAGGACCTTGAGCAGCAACATAAGCAGGCGCACGAGGATCGTGGTCAGTCTAGAGAAAAACAAATAAGTTTAACGCTTTAAGCTTACTTCTAGCAGTGCATCCTTACTATTGTTGAAGCATTAACATAATCAAGTCCTTCTGCATTGGCAAGATGATTTAGTACTACGCGGGAATGATCATATGGCAAGGGTGCACTAGCCCGGTTAAGTGGTCCGCATTGCGACTGAAGAGCTGCTTCACGTGCATTGGGTTCTGCTTCGTATCGGCATAACGCTTCCCATTCTCGTTGCAGACGTCCTTTATTCCGCAGGTGATCTTCCATGTATGACTACAATAAGGATTTTCTTTAAGTTAACTACTTTTATCAAGACTTTACAGGCTTATTACCAAAACCATATGTCCGGTGGATATGTCCATGTTAGTAAGAGCTGGTTCCTCGCTCCACGATGAAGTACTTGACCGTGATGAGGGAGGACGTTCATTATCTTTGGCTAGCGATGTAATACGTCCACTTGAAATCGTTTCTGAAGCATTACCTTTACCTGCCATACGTGCGCGACATAGTTCCTTAAAAATTCAATGTCCAATATCGTTATCAACCAGATTTTTCAGAGCTTCAAACCTGATAGTCTTTGCTGCAGCTCTCCGCTCCCGATAAACCTGCTTGTAATCCACCTAATTTGTCTCGTTTCTTGTCGTGGCGTCGAATCAGGAACAATGTTATTACAATTACTACAACTGCAGCAGCTCCGGCTCCGGCAAACATATACGCCATGATATGTGTAACATCGGGTCCTTCATCGGCCAATCCAATCTTCGATGCCGTAACTACTGAACTGTCGTCTTTAGTTTTGTCACCAACTCCAGCTAAGATTACTGTAATTCCAAAGCGTCGATACAGATTTGTCTTGAGCCGAGGATCGTTAATATTTTTCGCAACATCTGCAGCAGTTTTCTTCTCAGGATTGGGCTCAACTCTGAACGATACTTCATGTCGATCCACCCTGCGAATAGTAACCAAATTATCATTAGATACTTCTATCAATAAAATCGTCATACTTACCTAGGATGAGTGAAGTAGTTCTGCATATGCAACAACTCTGCCAAATATTCAACGATCCGCTTGCCGTTCTGCCAGTTATCCAAGCTGAAAGATGAAGCATTCAATGAATCGTTAAGTCTAACAAATCTACTTTCAGAAACTTACGGGTTCTTTAGAATTACATGAGCATAGTCTGTATCTACTATATGGGGACCATGTTCATCATCTGAATGATCTGATAAGTCCTTCTTAACCTTGGTCTCATCATCTCCCTTGATGTGATCTGGAAGCACTTCCTTGTTACGAATCTTGGGCTCAGTAACATTCACAGCTTCAATGATTTCATGCATATTATTGGAATTAGGTGCAGAAGGTGGAGGTCCGACCAGAGGTCCAGGCTTCTTTACATCTAATCGTTCATGCCTGGTGAATCCCAGCATGTTGGCAAGTAAGTCTCGTGCTTCCTGTTTCCTCTCAAACTCCTGCTCTTCAGTGCGTTCCGGTACGTAAACTAATCCGCCTTCGGTATAAACACCGCCAGATTCCGACTTCAATCCCTTGATGTTTTGATGTTTGGAAGGAAACGAATTCATATTGATGTAGTCTTCTTCGATATCCTGTTCCTTGGGAACCCTATGAACTGGTAACATTACCTCCAAGGGACTACTTCCCAGATGACTGTAATGCTCTCTAGGTGTCTTCATAGGTACATGTTCATTTTTGGCAATCTCTCGGAAGTAAGTGCTAGGTAGATCTTTAGCTTCTGGTTTAACTTGTTCCGAACCCGTTCGCTTGTAATATTCCTTATAGTCCAAGGGCATTGGCAAAGCATTGTCGTTTAATACGTAATTCTCCGGCAATATTTGGTCGTTTAAATAAATAGGCGGCCTCAATTGTCCCAATTCATACTTGGCCAGCATGCGTCTCAGCTCAATTCGATTTTCAATGTCCTTAATTCTGTTAACAAGTTCTTGATTGGAAACGATTTCTTTTAAATCATCGTCGCGTTTTTCTTTAACCACGTCTTGTTCAGGTATGACTTCTGAATTTTCCGGAGCCAAGTGCGAGACAGTTTGCTGCATTACTTTCGCTGGAGGATTGTAAAACAGGCGATCATCGAATCCTTTTTTCGCTGGCGGATAGTATACTTCATCGGCGAAATCATCATTGGGCGGTGTAAATCGAACAAAAGCTAGAGGACTTTGCGGTCCAAGAATTTCCGGATCAGGAGCCAAGCTAGCACAAAGATTTTTCGGTAGTTGTGTGTCTCGTCGAATTGAAAATAGAGTGCCCTGGATTCGACATTGCACGAATGGATGATCCCAACCAAGTCCTGCTCCTTGCATTTCTTCTAGCATAACTGCCATTATTCGGGATTGATCTTCGGTCAAGGGAATTCTAAAATTGGAGAGTCTTATTTTAATTTCATTTTGATTTTCAAGTAAAACTCTAACCTTTCGAGCTCGTCCTCATCCATCGGCGTCTTTGAAATACATTTCCCGAACACATAGTCTGAAAAAAATAATAATTAATAATAAGAGAAGTTAGCTATTTCTATAAGCTATATATAGTTTATAGGTTTACCATCATAACACCATTCGACGTTATCCATACACAACGAGCTGACAAACAGGCATCCTGAAATAGAACCATTATAATTTGTTATTTTTGTTCGAAAACTAAAAATATATCGTATCAGCCTTAATCGGAGTGATATTCTTTGAAAAGATGTCAATGGACAATAGCGACGTCAACATTTCAAACAAATATCAAACAATTACATAGTCTTATTATAAAGTCGTATGGTTAACAACAGCATTACTACATTTTTATTCTTGGAATTATTTCAAACTGGACTGTGTTGATCATATTTTCACTTCTGTTGTAAAAAGGGTAGTAGCCTATTTCAATTTGTTATTATTACGCATGTGATCGATTTTCAATGCGGATAATATTCGATTATGCGGAACATGCGATCATTGAAAACGTTCGGCAAAAGATTTAAAAATATATAATACTTTAAGGTTGTGTTTCCTGGGTGATTGTAACTACATGTTCAAAATGATGGACCATTCCAAATTGTTATCTATTCAATGCCAATTACTTCTTGAAAAAAGGTTGTGAGTGCGAATCACACTTACTGAGATCCTGCGCTTATCCTTACAGTATATTTTCTTGGCTCTTTTAAGAATACCAAACTGGTTTTAGAAGGTTAGCTTTTTTGTTCACTTATCCAGATCAGAGCAGGTTAGAAAATTTATGTACAAAACGTACGCGAATAGATGCCCTGTGAGCTCACTAAGGCAAGCGAAAATTCTATGGAAAAAAGTTATAAAAAGAGCAATGGTGTTGTTATTTTGTACATAAATTTTCTAACCTGCTCTGATCTGGATAAGTGCGCAAAAAAATACACCTACCGTAGTGTAAATTTCCGTAAGGATAGGGATGGGAAGGTTATGAATGGATTAGGTATGGCTGTGTACCATGAAGTGTTAATAATTTTCAGTGATGTTGGCTATGATACGACGATATACCATAACAGCCAAGTTGTCTATAACACATTAACTAATCTGGTAGTTCTAATGGTATTTGCGAATGTGAAGAATGTAAACAGAACCCATCTCCTCAGTGTTAGATCCTTTAGTAGTGAACCTATTGAGCATTTCGCACAGTTCACTATTCATATTAATATTCCGAAGCCAATAGCAACTGAAAAATTCATAAGAGAAATTAGAACCCATGTTATCGTTAGATCAACAATTTGAGCACCTATCACTATGGACTGCACATAGCGCTCTTAACAGTATTTCTCCGATGTACCTATTGAATTTCTTGTCGAAAGATAAGATTCAAATACATTTAATACCCAACTGCAACAGAACTGCGCCATTATTATGATTCCGTTGAAGGGTGACCTAAGTGTCAGAGTAGAAAATAAGATATGACAATATTCCCTACTTAACTTTGCCTTAATTTCAATTTCAAAATTGGGTTTATTTCAGCTATTGACCTAACAAAAACAAAATAAACATTAAGTAAACCTTCACTTATTTTAGTAATTGCTTAAATCCCGAAGTAAATACATCGTCCGCTTGCTCCACATTTTTCTGTCGTACACTTCACCCCCAACTGCAACAATTTCAGAAGGAATTCAGTAATTATGTAGAGTAACGTCTAAAGGACTATGGTGACTAAGGCTACATCTTATTTACGAAGCATTTGAATTCTGTTTCATAGGGACCTAAAGAAAAGTCGTAGAGTAAGTGTCCTCAAGATATTCTGTTCCGTTTGCTTAATTAAGTTGTTTTTATAACACAATTAAATTTTAATATTATAAAATCGAGTGCGGTACCTACGCAAACCATCATCAATCAGTTATTCCCTAAGAAGCTCACGGTTTTTATGGCAAGCACTTTGAAATCGATTTTATGCTGACTGATGCCAAGGCGGGCACAGATGAGAAAAAGAAAGAAATTTATATGATAAATGATACGCAATACGCCCATTCTTTCGATAGTATGTACGTCGCTGAAAATGTTTCTAAAAATATGAATAAAGTCATACTGAAGTATATAGCGAGTAATCGAAGAACTCTATATTGATATTGCTGCGAGCTAGGAGTTCGCCAGGATTTCATGTAAAACACAATTTGATTAAAAGTAACAAAATAAAAAAGTTTTATTATTTTGCTTTCATTTGGCAACGCTTTCCGCTCTTATCTACTACTCGATCGCTGATACCCATAAAAATTGCTTTACAAACACTTTTGCGTAGAACTGAGTGCCGTGGTTTCACATTCACCTTCGTCCAAAACTGCCTGTGTACGTTTTTTTGTGGCACTTATATTACTGCATGTGTCAAGACGAGAGAATTCTCGCATGCGAGAAGAGTCGAGAGATTTCCACGATTTCTTACGTGTTAGAATTGAAAAATATTTGAAGGTTATGAATAGTGTCATTCATAGTTGAGTTGCGTAGGTTTCCAGAGTAATAACAAATATAATAACAAATTTCAAATTCCTTTTAGAAATCTCAGATGTATGAGCTGATTTTATGATTCTAGCTTTGCGAAGAGCTTTGGTGCATTCACTTAATATTCAGATTTGTAGGTACGGGAAGTAATTGTGTGCCAAATTTCACATTCGCAGTTTCTACAGTTATTGGCCCATATATTGTAAAAACATGTAGGTACTAACGAAAATTGTTTATGAGACTCACCGTTAGTAGATGAACGACCTTAACATTGCATTTAGCTTAAAAGTAATTGGTGTCAAATTTCAACTTCGTATTTGAATGATTTCCTAAAGATGATTTTACACGAGCAATTTTTCAAGCAATTAATTTCCCGATGACTATTGCCGAAACTAGTTGAGCGATTAATGGAGCAATACAGGGCAATATCGTGCTAGTTGCGGCAATATTTCGGCAATTTAGCAATGTTTTCACAGATTGCTGGTATTGCTCGCACTATAGTTGTTGTATTTCTACTAGTTTGGAAAATTTCGAGCAATTGTCCTCGTTCGGTGATTCTGTTGTCAAGCTTTGTTTTGAGTTTTGGATTTATTTGTCAAGTTTCGTGTAATAATGGCTTGGAATCCAAATATTTCCAAGTTTTATTTTAAGGTTTACATTTGTTTGTCAAGTTTGCTTTCATGTTGTATGACATTGCCAAATTGCTAAGTATTGCCCCGTATCGCTAGTCACTGCTGAGCACCGAGTTGATCACCAATTGATCCATATCGTCAATTGCTGATGTTGCTGAATGTTGCAGCATGTTTTCGAGATATCAAAATTGTCTTCAATTGCTGCAAATTGAGCAATTTTAATCGTTTGTGTAATAGTACCTCAGTTCCGCCATAGAAATGCATAAAACGAACTCGATTTTGGATCTCAAACTATCGACAAACTAATGTCTGCAAAATTTCACATTGCTTGAACCGTTCTAAATTTACCGGCCGATATTCGTAAACAAGAATCTCTTGGACTTTTGTATTGCGAGCTTCCCGAAGGAACTTAGCCTTACAAATTCTCTTGAACCAATTTGGTGAGTTCGCCAGTGAACGATATCCTTTCAGTTCTTTGTAAAGTCCAATAGAAAACACCTACAGAACATAGTATTTATCACATGGTGATTTACCTAGGGTTACAGGTACAGAGTCGAAAGCCAGAGATTCCTTTTCTTTCAACTAGTAACCAAACGGTAGTCCTAAAAAAATGGGAAGCTAGGTTGGTGTGGGCTCTTTTTCTGCTTTATCTCCAACTATAATCTAAATCGGAATTCAGTAATTAATCAAGGCTATCATATTATTGGTTGTTACCTATCCTGAATGCAGTACATGTTTTAGTCATGATTTACCCAAAACCCCAAGCAATTTACATTTTCACCATTATATCCAGTTAGTGGTCTCCATTAATCCTTTTTATGTTGTTGATATAATTGAATGGACGGAAAATAGGAAACTTTTGGTGACCTTGTCCAAAATTCTTCGAGCTCTAAAAATAAATGAAAGCCACCAATCGATTTTTACGAAAAGAACAACTATCCCAAAGATATTTACAAAAGATATATTGTTTTAAGCAAGTTTCTGAAATGACGTCAATTGGTCGGAATACGAGTATAACAACAAAACGTTTACAACTGAGCATTCACCATTCAGCTTTCATCGTTTGACGTCACCATCCCAACGACCTTTTGCTGTAGAAAAAATGTTTCCTTTTTGCAGTGCGAGTTATACAAATTTCCTTGTAAAAGCTTTACTCCTACGCTTTCCCACGCTCGCAAAGAATCAGCGTTGTAGTCAGTCAAACAAATATTAAGAAAAACATAAACGGGAGCTGTTTTATGTGAGGTACCTAAGTACCAACGGAAAACAGCTCAGTTTTCCATCGCTCAATTCTAAATTTTCCGCCGTTCCGATTAAACATAAAAGCCGGCAATGAACGAACCCTGCACTAATAGGTGTCCTCGGCCGAGTAGCGACACTTTAGATAGGTGTACGGAAATATTAAAAACACCACTGTAAATTCAAACAACCTGATTTAAATGTCAGCTTTAAAACCCTAGGAGCTATTTTTAGACGAGCTTTCCCAACTTCATCACCCACTTGCTTCGGTTCGATTCAGGTGAAAAGCTTCCAAATGAAGGTGTAGCTATGGCAATATTCCCAGATTCAAGTATAGGTACTACAGGTTTCCTACGTCCACAGGTCCTACGCAGGAACAACCTGTGACTTCCTTGAAGAGATGGATGAGGTGTCCTCGGTATCCTCGGTAAAAATCAATAGCACTAGACTCCTGTCATCCGTTTAATTGGCCCTTTAGGGCTTGCTACGAAGGTCATCTACTATACCATGTAGGTATTTCATATTTGAACAATAGGGAGCATGTTACATGCTGTTTTTCAAAGTCATGCGATTCTACAGTACAACCGACGTCAGAAGCGTTGCAACAAGTCATTGGCGAGCGATAGAAATTAAATTGCTTACATGTAGCTCAGAACATTATACACACCCACATGAACAAGGGAATAATTCATAATGCGGCCATAATAGTAACCAGCGACAATACACGCTTTCAGAAATAACGCTATCGGGAAGTAATTAAACACTTACCAACATGTCCTTCTGCTGATCCTGCTGATGGGCCGTATGTTGTAACCAAAATTGCGGTTAGCAAAATAGTTGAACAACATTTTCGCCACCAATTCTCTTCAGGCTCGGCCATTCTGGCTCTTTAAGGACGACACCTGTAATAGACCCAAAGTTTAAGCTACTTTAAATAAATTAATTATGAAATTTAAATTTTTTAAATTGCTGTGTAAATAAAAGAAATAACTGCAATATTTGCAATTGTCCAACAGATGGCTGGCAGTAAGGTTCGCTGAGATTCTGGAATTTATGTGTGGAATCCAGGAGAAAATGGTATAGGAAATATATCATTAAGGGACGAGTGGATCTGAAAAGATTAACTACTTCGACTTTGGTTGCTCTGTGGTAGCCGTAGAGAGTGCACGTATGCACATATGAATCTAAGGTTATCTAACAAGCATTGGCATACTAGCAAGGACTGACTGAGAACGAGACTTGTCCTAGCTATCATCATATCAGCGATTGCTATTCTCCACAATAGCATTATTACACCGAAGTCTGAAGAAAAGGTATGTTAGCTCATGCCTTAGCTCGAGAAATGAAAGAAAGTTTGTATATCAGTCCTTATTATTCCGATAATATTGTCCGCAGCAAGCATAATACCAAACCCGTTCATTAGTAATGCCTGGAAAAGCTGGATTGTCCATCCATTCCGGTGGATAAGATGAAGCAGTACAATAGTGTGCATATTTGCACAATAGTAATACAAGAACAGAGTGGGATTTGGATTGGCTTAATTATCCATTTCTTCATTTGTTGGCCGCAAGAATTAAGTTATCATATATTACGCGGTGTCGCAGTGTACTACAAATGCCTGGATCCTAGATTTCGAGCGACTTGAACGTATTGTTCTTCACTCAAAAAACTTCCCAACCCTTAATCATTTTTGTGAAAATAACCCCACTATCGTAGTTTTCTATAAATTCAAAGTTTCAGCCACCTAACAGTCAATTTATTTTTATTTTTTATTGTAGTCGTATTTCAGACTTCGAGTCTTGTAAGTGGGCGAACGCACACAAATTAATTACAAAGTACAGAGGCTTAACCCCGGTCTAATCTCTAAGATAATTGAAATGAACCATGACAACGCTGTACCTATTGCGATTGAATAATATGTCGCGTTTATTAATTCAAAGAACATTGAAACAATGCAAATGACTCTACATTTTATTCGTGCTAAATAATCCTACAGGACTTATTCTACAGACTACAATGCGTTACCATGGAATCTGAATAGAATAGATACAGGTCTGTGTCCTTTAAGGATAAAAACATTGTAATACATTAAATGTAACAATGGAACATAAGGGTACTCACCAGTTCAGTAGCGAAACGCATTAGGCAGTCGTTGGGGGGTTGAATAAATTGACGTAGACACAATAAGTTACCTGTATCTTAGTTTCCGGGAAATTCGGGACATATAGGGTTGCTGATTCGTTCGAACGAGCAAGGTCAGGAAGGATATTCTGTGGTCTGGCCTCTGTCGTGCAGATAAATGTGTATTTTGCAGACATGTGAAATATTTTCTGTTTGGAGCTCTAAATCTTTGAATTACCCTACCGGCAAATAGTACATGGATTTGGCTCATCATTTCTTTTACGCAAAAATTAAATTGAAATGGTCTTCGTTATTAATACCCCGATACCCGGAAGTACGTAGGTATACTCGTACATTGAATAAATTAAATGCTGATACATCAAAGTGGTTATGATGTTTAGAGTTTATTAGGCAGAAAAATTCCTTTACTCCTTCGAAAAACTAGCATACAAAAAATGCTTAAAACATTCAAGAAAATTGGCCGATAACTTAAGAATGCTTCAAACCAGAAATTTGAAATTTTTCCAAATTTTATATTTCAATGGTGACATATAGAGGGATTGGTATGAAGATAATAGTTTGAGTCCTTCATGTAGCTTCCATATAAAAAATCTTGGCAAGTATGTATAAGCATTCAAACTTTGAAACTACTGTAACTCGTGAAATTGTTGAGCTTGGAAATCTAAATTTTATTGGAATTTAAAAATTCAAATTCAACTTTATTTCATAGTCTCTTTGTAAATATAAACACAGAACTTCTAATTTTAGAGAACAGATAATGAAATCTTAACAACTATATTCCTTACTTGTAAGCATCGGCTGACATTCTTAAAAGTATTTATTAATTAATTAATCCAAGGAAAATTTTTTTACAAACAACCTTGCGTGAATTAGTTTTGAGCTCAAGGCAGAATCGGTATTGATATTGAGCGAAATCACTTGTTGCACTTGTTCTAGTAGCTTCTATGTATATAAAAGTCCTTATAACACCAATAGCTTTTAAACGCTTCATGATATTTGAACAAACTAATTTTTAAATGGTGCCAGTTAAAGTGATAAATATGCTAAAATTCGAGCTACTCTTTCCTACCCAACTAGAATATAAATCGGAGTTCAGAAATTCATCGATTGGCTTACAGTCGATCGCAACAACTGCGTTCGTTATATTTTCGATTGCTCTTGCTGAAGAAATTAATTTTCAGAAAATTGAGTTAGTTCTCTATATAGAAGTCATTGAAAACTTGGCTATTTATCTTCCCGAGCTGTAGACGGAATTAGAGATGAGCAAAGCAGTTCCTTTCAGTGAAGTACTTCGCTCGGAGTCACTAACTTTATGGAACGAGTTCAGTGAAGTAGTTTCGGAACTATTCGTTCCATGGTTCCATCGTTCCTTTGTTTCGTTAGTATATCTAGAAGATGAGGACCCAAAAAAAGGTCTGTACAGGTGAGCAAAGTACTTTTGGAATTATTCGTTAAGTCATCTTCCTTTTTCGTCAGTAGATCCACAAGATGAGGACAAAAAAAAAGGTTCCAGCAAGTTGTTTGTCACGTCTCCAAAGGAACTGCAGTTCACCAAAAGGAATGAGTTACTTCACTCACTCACTTCAATGAAATGTTCTTTTGGAACAGTTCACTCCTGAACGACCCGTCTCTAGACACTCTAGAATCATTGACCTAGTGAATGAGTATACAAATTAATTTTGCGTATACAAATTAATTTTGAGGTTTTTTGGGACGTTAATTTTATCCTAAGAATATAAGTAAAGATATCTAATTTGCTGTTTTGAGCTGATTAAACTTTAAACGAATCGAATTTCGGTGTATTATTTACACTAACAGCCCATAGAAGTAAGAACCAATTTGATTGTGGGTTGAATATTCATAAATTTTCAAATCAGTTTTAAGATGATTATAAAAAAAATCTGACGAAGTAAAAACCAATTTAATGTCGTATAGTTCCTAAAATATATGACGAATTTCGAGAAAATAGGTTCAGCCCTTTTATACCCCCTAAGGGATTGAAAAAGGAATTAATTTAAAATCGAGTTTTAGGAGATTATTAAAGAAGCGTATGGAAGTGAAAAATTATTCGATATCTAAAACAGACCAGAGGGATAAGGCTGAATTCGTGAAAATGTATGCAACCCACTTATACCCTCTTCGGGTTCTATTTTCAGAAAATCCTGAAAACACTTTCTGGGCTTTATATGGAGAAGTCCTAAATCGATTTGCCATGCCGACCTATAGAAAATGATACGATCTATAAATTGGAGACTTTGTAGACGGAATTTATTTATTTCATAAAAAGATAGTACGTACCTATGTTTTATGAGATATAACACCAGCTACTAACTTAAATCATACTTATTTTAATTATATGAAGATGCATGCTAATGCAGTTTTCCCTTTACATATTCTTCACTCTTCAAGCACGTTCATAAGAAAGTTATCCTGTTGTTTAAGTAGTAACCTAAATTCAAGTCTTCTAATTAGATAAGAGTAATTACGTAAGAATATCTGGTTACCGCACAGCCATGAAGTAAATTGACTAAGGTATATATTTTTCTGTAAGAACGGAGGGATACACATGATGCTATAAACACTGTACAAAAGATGTATTCTTAACATTTTCATGACAAATTGTGACGCAAAAGCTTTATAGCCACTTGTACGTATCGCAACAATGAACATCCCACACGAAGTACACCTTAGAGTTTAGAGGATTCTCTTATCCCTTTACCCTTGAACTTTATCCGACATTATCAGATAATTCCTTCACGCTGAGTTGGAACTGCAAAAAATTGCAAACTGTTAAAGATGTCACTAAACAGTATGTATATGTACTTCCGCCACCGAATCGCCTACGGAAAAATTCTATTAGCTCCCAATTATTTCGGCCATAAACATTTTTAGCAGGATGAGGTCTTGGGTACCCTAACCACCATAACCTTCCTCCCGCGTAGCATTCCAAACTTGCACCAGACAAAAAGGTTTTTCTTGGGAAGGAGTTTATTTAAGGTCCACTGATTGTGTACTACCCCCGTAACAGTTGATTCCAAATCAAATTAATTTCGGCTGGTGAACGAATCCAAGAGAATTGTAAAGGTAGGTCGTAGGAAGAAAAAAATCGGTTGTTCTACAGGGCAATGAAAGGACGAACAAGACAAGATTTCGAAAAGGCTCACGGCGATAAGTATAGCATTGGGACTTGGGAGTGTTTGATGAAATGGTTCCATGCCACAGAAAGTGTAAGGGATAAGCATTTCCTTTCAACTTCAATTCAAAAGCTAATCTATCGTTTTCAAAAATCCAAATTCCAAACTGAAACTATGAGTCGCAAAAACTTAGAGACCTTTATTATAATAAAGAAAGCTAGATTATTGTAAAACTTCTATCTTCTGGGTGATAGATTTCTTTCCGCTTCGAACTTTTCAAGGAGTTTTGCAATGGAGGGTACCCAAAAGGTCTCACTCGATTTATTTCGATATTTTGTTGTACTTGAATTTCTTTTTATTTCAGTTTTAACATGACCTTAGTGCAGATAATAGGTTTAACTAAAGGAGTTCAGGTCATCTAGTTAGTGAACTGCATTTAAGAGTGTTCCATCTCTCAGGATTCAGTTGGTGAACTACATACATATGTATAATTATTTAGAATATCTCGAGTATGCAGAAATAAACAATTTTGTTATATTTATAGTGAGGTTACTTTTTTAGCGCAAGAAATAATACAAAAAGTGAACAATTTTCCTTGTGGTTGGTATAGGTGTGGAATCAGCAGAAAACCTGGGTTTCACATATACGAGTACTATGCTGACTTGTGGTTCGATTCTGCGCAGGTGTCTAGAAGATCCAGAGCTCCAAAAATAAAAAGATGATAAGGGAGTACAGATAATGGATGGGGATCACCTCCATAATCAATAATGTCAAGAACATAATATAATGAGCCAAGAAGAATTGAACGATCTGGTGAGATTTGAGAGACCTCTAGAGAACCGAAGAGTGAAGCAGAACTTCTTGGGTCGAAGTTGCTACAGTGGAACCTTTCTGATGATGGTGTGACCATAACTACTTCCGCAAACGTCACAAAACAGTGCAGCCCGGTTATAACGAACCTTGAGGGGACCACAAAAGTAGAAAGTTAAAACCGATAGTACGTTATAACCAACATAAGAATCTTTTACATTTGTAAATGGGGATTGAAAAAAAGTACGTTATAACCGAAGGTACGTTATAAAAGTACACTTTAAAAGCGAGTTGCACTGTATATACTAACTATTCTTTGAAATGGAAAGCAGCTTGGTATTCAGTGACGATGTAAATGGCTTGATGGATAGTCTCAATATGAAGCCCAGACCAATTGAATAAAGATTCTTAATAGACGGCTTCACATTGCGTCTATTGAACATTGGAAACACTTTGCTTTCAATCCCTATTGATCATACAGTCCATTTAAAGGAATAATATGCAAATTTAAGCATTTTCTGTTATGCATAATATATGCAGAACATCAATGGCAGATTTGTGGATAAATACTTTTAATTTTAGAGGACAGTGAGACAATTGAAGGGAATGATTGCCTTGTACCAAGAAACTTTATGGGAAATAAGAGAAAAAGACCTTATGACGACGTCCAATTTGTATTTTGATCAAGCTTAGTTGCACATCTTGAGTGCAATTCGAAAAATAAATTAGTTCAATTAACAACTATTAGAAGTTATGATCAAAATACAACGCCAATTGCAGTACGTATACCTACGTCAACAGCTTCGATTCTGAACTTGTGGTACACCCAAGAAAATTCCATACTATTTTTTTTAACTTCGCACACTTAAGCGTTCTTCTTATTTTCTACCAAACTTCCATCAAAAATGAGATAAATCGATCGTCTTAACTTCTGATGCCTTTAGGCCATCTGAACTTTGTACATAAAACGTCTCAAAGTTTTCTACACAGCCCTCATGCCCAATTTGTTAATGTTCTGTGAAATGGCTTGATAGACGGAATTTTCCGATGAAATAGGACTATGCCGAACCGAACCAGCAAAAGACCATAAAAAATAGATAAAAGGTATAGAAAAAAGCTTAACCTTCTTCGAATGAAACGTTCGAGCTTAAGCTATGCAAAGTCAACAGGTCGCTCGATAATCAAAACAGATAAATTCAGCCATTGTAATCAACTTATAGGGCGCAACGCTTAACCACACCAGAAACCCACAGAACGGGTGAAAAACGCTTGTTTTGATAAGAAAAACGAAAGAGTCCTATAGTTTAGTAATTAATAATGAGCTTCGGAGAAAAAGTAATATGATGACGACGACAAACCTAACCACTATGCGGCCGCCATCGAAGGACGTAATTTGATTCCCAATATGGCAGTATAAGAACGCCTACTCCCGATTATTTTCTGAAGGACAGGTAAAGCTGAAATAAGGTTTCCTTTTCATTTTCTTGCTAGCTTCCTACTGTATTATCTTCAACAATTACATGGACTCACCTTCAAATTGCGTTTTAGGAACTCCCGTTTTAATCCATGTTCGCTGTCGGGAACTCCTTAAACTCAGAAAGATACTTCTTAGAAGGATGTGTGAGAATCACTGCACTTTATGCTGATGGCAAAACAAAATGAAACACTTGGCTTTTCGTTGGTTCACACGACTTCGAGAATTCTGGCGAATTTAACAATACCATTCGAGACTTTTCCAAATTTTTTTAATTTTGTATTTTATTTTATTTAAAAAATTTTTTTTCTCCAAAAGCAGACACAACTCTAGTCACTTATGCTATCGCGCTGATACCATCCGATAGACTGTTATAGGTGCAAATATTCTAGGTAGCCGAGTAGGATGCTCTTACATTGAAATTTTTTCCGTAACTGCGAGCGTGGGTGACAATCAGGATTCACAATTTTTGCGGGGGCAACAAGCTTAAATCGATTTTTCTACACGCTGCAATCTCACGAAATGGTGAAGCTTTTTGCTCCGGCTTCTTCGTACTTTGTACAGCGATGCGATAGCTCTACTAGTGCCACAAAAAACGACAAGGTCTTGCGCACTTATAGCCACGTACCACCCCATTCATCCGGTTTTGTTTTCTCGATTCTATATAGTGGCTACTTAAAGTCGGAATACACATAGTTTGTTAATGTTTTCTTTACTCATTAGAACTATACGGAGATAAGAAAATTTGGTAACGAATTAACGGTAATTGTTTACGTTCTAATAATAATTAAGGATTACATACGATACCGCGCTTTCTGAAGAAAATCGATAAGAGTCCTTGGAGCGCATTTCAGGCTTATGGATAGTATGAGTCGGAAGAATCATTAAGTTGTTGATCTTGATTTAAACTTTCTAGTTCAAAGGACGAATTTATTAGGATTACCAACTCATGAAAATTTTAAAGGATTCGAGCCAGTACGGTCATAAAAAACAGGCAAGGTAGATTATGGAAACCTTCTAGAAATTTATGTCTTTGCGATATTTACATAATTTCCCGGATCCATAGGCGTTCCCCAAAATAACTCAAAACAAGCTGCCTCAATAATTTGAAATATAAACTTACCAAATCTGTCTGTCTGTCCGCCGTACTTTGCACGCCAACTTGTTTGAAGCCTCGTAACTACCAAAATCGTTGAGCTATTAAATTAAATTTTTATTAGAGGTTTGGACTTCTTAAAGTGGTCACCCTTTGAGTGGATATAAAAAAGGAGATTTGGAAGTTTTTTAAAGGAAAAATGTTTGTTCTGATATCTCAGTAACCGTTAGAAGGCTTAAACTTGAAATTTATGTAGTTCTATGATAGTGAAGCCATTTGCAGAACAAATTTTGATTTTTTCTTTTTTGGATCCCGAACTGGACTTATGAGGTTAGTCTTTAATAGACTCTATCATAAAAATAAGGTTTTTGTTTCCCTTTTCCTTATAAACTGTTCAAAATATTTCAATCATTATTAATAACATCTTGAAGCTACATATGTAACTATGGATGTAAAGTTTTCTAACTGACCACCTAATCAATAAAATTACCAGCAATGTCTAGTTTTAAATACATACCTATATTGTGGAAATAAATTTAATTGAATTGAATAGACTGTAGTGTATTCGTAGTGTACAGTCCAGTCAGCTTAGGGATGGATGGTCAGAAGTCGGGTCCAGTGTGGTATGGATACTAGTAGGTGTTCTAAAATTTATAATGGTGCTAGTTGCTAGTATCGTTCGAGGATGAGTGAATTTTTTTTTCTATCTCTAGAACGGCTTATTCTAGAAGCTTGGTAGGTACATATGTATATCTAAGTATACATACTAGAAAATTAGTTACGATGAAAATAATTTCGAATATCAATTGACATACGAAAAGGAGTAAACAAAATTTTCATTGAAAATTTGGTGTTTATGCATTTACGAATTTCGTTATATCTCTTACGCCTTCTGAATTAAGTTTTTTCTATATGTTCTTCAAATAAAAGTCTAGAAAGTCTATTCATGATTTTTAAAAATTCGACCGAGGGGTAAGCAGTTGTATACAGTTTTTGATGAATGTTTTCACAGTACATTTTGAATTGAAAATCCAAGGTGTGGCGTTTCGGACTCGACTGAGTCCTTTATCAAACTCGATAAAGGACTCAGTCGAGTCCGAAACGTCACACAAAATAAATTTAACAAAATTCACCGGAAAACCTTGTATTTTCAATTGTATACATTTTCAATAATTCGGCCATATCCCTCAGGTCTGTAGCTCAGTTCTGTAACTTATGAGTGAGAAATTTCTCACCAAAAAGTCAAAATGAAGACGAATTAATGCAGTTTTCTCTCTGTATTCTCACCAAATGAGAAAGCACCGTACTTGACTATGCATTTGGCAATCTTTCATTTCTCATTTGGTGAGCATAAAGAGAGAAAACTGCATTAATTCGTCGTCATTTTGACTTTTTAGTGAGAAATTTCTCACTCATAAGTTACAGAGCTGAGCTACTGATTAGAATAACCTTTTACTTAAACGTACTTTTCCTATATACGTCCAAAAACCGCTTTCTAGGATTTTTTCCTTTCAAATCTCTATGAGAGTATAGAAGAGTTCTACACAGTTTCACAAATTCTGTCACATCTCTTAGGAGTGACAAGACATCGAATTGGTTTTTACTTCTTCGGGTTTCCTTTATAATTATCTAAAAACTAATTTCACAATCAACGGTTTAAATAAACGGACTGAATTTTGAGGTTTACTGTATTGCGTGTGTACTTCAAGTATTTTTTTTTCTTAAATACTTAAACCCCTTGATGGTTTACGTTAGTATATCAATTCAGTCCCTCTGGACATATTTCTTAAATACGCTCTGTACAATGCAGACTTCGCAGCCGAGGATACAAAAAAAGAAATAATCAATAAAGTTTTTTAATTGTTTAATTGCTCTTAAAAATTTATTTAAGATTTCAAATTTTATTACGTGTTTCTGTAAAGTGTGCCAGTACTTTGCACTTCCATTGTACCTATTCGATAAGGGCAATCTGAATACTGAAAATTTAAAAAGTTATAAGCCTTAGAATAAAATAAAAGTACAGAAAACATCAGCTTACCTTTTAATATTCAGCAAGCACTTGAAGCAATTCATAGGAAAACGTTTCTTGGTTCATCCTCATTCCGGGTCGATGTTGCCCTGCAGTATTCCGGTTTGTTTATTTTATTTCCTACACGAATAAAAAAGTTCACGGAAACAAGCAATTTATCCAACTGATTCCTTGGGGATTTGCTCAACGGTAAATTTCTTGCCTTGAAGAAATTATTGGTTGCAAGATTGTATGTCTTATCGGGTGCTGCTTCCTTATATCCTTTAAATAATGAAATAGCTGTGGGTGTGCCTGGAATCCTTAAAGGCAACTACTGCACGTTTGACACTTTACTCGCAACTATTGAGTTCATGTGCGATGTGATGGAAGATTATTTGATTAATCAACATGTGGTTGTATTCCTTATCGACATGTTGTGGCGATTAATTAAAGTTGTAACATTATTTACTTATTGATTTTTCAGGCGTTGCATTGAAAGTTTGATAATTAAGTGTACAGCATTGTAGTGACATTTATTCATCACTGGCTGAGCTGTGGTCTAGGCTTGTGCATTGTACTTCAAAACAAATGGCACTTTAGGGATTGGTGCTATCCTATAAGAGGAATAACCGCCTGAAGTGTACCACACCAGATTTAGAATTAGCACCTCTGGGAAATCAGGATTTTTCACAAAACGAAAAACCAATATAATTATCTAAACTAACCTTTTGGCAGCCAAAACACGTTTCGATTCCAGGCACAGAATCTCACCAGTGCGCTTAACACTTTTTCTAATCAATCCTAACTCATTGTTTTTTCTCACAAAGTTTCCTATTTTACTTATGTATATTCTACAGCAAGGAATTCTACCGCTTTCAAAATTTATTGCGTTACTTAAGACTAGAACTTTTTCTGTTACATACATGGGTCAGTTTATAGTCTCCATTAAAGTAATCTGCAGAAATGTAAACGGCAGACGTTCGTATTTTAACTTCTTTTAAGTACATACAACAATCGACAAAATCTAACAAATTCTGGCCGGGATCGCTCGCTGCGTTTCGATCTTCGTGAAAACCTCCGATTCAAAATTATCGGAGCCGAAGTCGAAGGTTTAAAATAAAACGGAAATTCCGACCTTTCGGAGTCGGAGTCGAAGCTCCGTAATATCCCTAGCTTAATAATAGCTTTAACGTTAAAGTGTCACCTTGAATTCCTAGACTTAAGTCCTGTCGTTGTATTAAATTCTTAAATAATAAGAATCACTCTGCTTTATGAAAAACTGAGGTTTCGCGTGGCTCTGAACGCAAGCAAAGATATTCGTGTGCATTACTTAAATTCGGGTTTTGAGCTTATGACGTATTTGAAAATTGCTTAAATTTAATTTGTTTTTTAAAATTCTATCCATTTATATGAAAGTTCCAGGTTAATCTTCAAAAATTTATGAAATTCCAGGCTCTACAAAATTTCCTGACTTTTCCGAAATTTCCAGATTTGTGGCCACCACGTCTATAGAACAATCGAGATACAGAGTACATGTGAGAGGCATTAATCAACATTTTTCGCGTCATTTCTCACAAAATTTTCTCTTTCTTCGGTAATAAGTTACAAGTATATCAATCGATGTGCTAGTAACTAACTCTTCAACTGTGGTAATAAAAAAAAACAAAAAATTTATATGAAAAAAAAAATTATTGGAACTAATAGAAGTAAATATTTATATTTCAGATATAAAAAAAATTAAATCTAACCCTGTACACTGTTAACGAACAATCATTATGTACAGGATGCCATTTATTTTAAATTCTAAACATAAAAATGATTTATTTAAAACTCCAAACGTTTATAAAACGTATATTATTTTATTTACGAAGTAACCATTAAAATATATCATCTCGGTATACCAGCACTGTTTTGTGGCACTCCATTCCTAATAATACGATTATTCATTCAATTAACTGGATATTTTAAAACCTATTTAACTGTTAACTACTACTGTTCCTTTTTTTTTTGTATTTTCCTTTTTTGTTCTCTCATTTTCTTTTAAATTTCATAAAAAAAAAAAAAAATACGCTAAAGCAAATATTTCAAAATTTATATACTTATAATCGCTGGAAAACGATATAAAGGGGGGCAGTGAAGAGAACATAAATTAAATTGTTAAGTATTATTACATCGTGTGAAAAAGTACTTAATTAACTTAAAACTAATCAACTAAAATATAGTAAGCCTTAGCGAATACTATTTTTTATTAAAATACAATTCTTATATTTTAGAGAGACGTAACGGAGATCACTTGAAATGCTTGTGTGGTTATTGTTAACTAACTTTACTAACTGATATCATAATATGCATGATATTTTGAATTTGATTTAAATGGATATTCGCGCATAAAAAAACGCATTCGACAATTTTCCGGTAAATGTAATTTGAGAGTATTTAAAGAGTAGATATTCTGAACTATGATAATATAATGCTGCATTAAATCTACGGTGTATACAATATAAAAGCTTACATAAAATAGTTATTAAGGCCTATGGAATACTTCAAGAGGTTCATTTTCAAAGAGAGCTAGTTTGGAGACAGGTTTTTTTCCGACTCGTTAAATACCCTCAAATATTATTTTAAAAAATATTACTAATTTTTTTTCTATACATTTCGAAATGCTTTGTTGTATTGGTTACTATGAATTCTCCGATAAATGAAATTCGTTTCAAATTTTCTTTGAAATTTGTAGGATTTTCCAAGTAGGAACTTTGTTATGCTTTGAATGTCTTGCGTTATATTTTCATGATTCTCGGCTAGATGGATTGATATCACTTCAATCTTTACATTGTTGAAGGGTAGTGTTTGTAAGATCTGAAAAAAAGAAATGATGGTGTTGTTTTATTCGTACATTATGTTGATTTTTGAAATCAGAGTTCATTCATCAAAAATTTATTAAAGGAAAATTCGTTAAGAAAGAGAGTCACGGGAAATTGAAAGATGATAGAAAAAAAGCTGGCAAATTGACAAACGACAAAGAGAATAGTATTACTGTGTGGAAAAAAATACAAAAATTATAATGATAAACCAATGGAGAATGAAATAATGCAGATATACAGGCTTATTCAGGACCGAGTCACAAGCCACAAAGTAGGTCGAGAGTCACAATTTTGTATTAATTGTGACTTTCCGCCTACTTTGTGACTTGTGACTCTGATCCTGAATGTTTTATTAAAGATTTTTTTTTTTTAAATTATGCTTAAAGTTGTTAGATTGAGATTGAAGATCTTTGCGAAGTTGGTTGTAGTTTTGATCGCCTAGTTTAAAAGTGAACAGAATTCGTGTTTGGCACTACGTATAGCGGAAACATATAATATATCTATAGCTCGCCTAGTACCGTAGTTATGGTTTCCTCAGTGATGTCGTTGGATATCGCTGTTTGTAGTCTGCCGCTTAATTTTATGGATTTGATGTGCTGATTCCAGGTGATATAATTGTTCAACCGTGAGCAGATGATATTTGTCATGATTAATATTGGTGTGCTCTCGAGAGTTGATGTTATACAGATTTCCTATTTCTTTGTTTTGCATTTTTTGAATGCACTGTAATTTGGAACTAAAAGCCGATGCCCAATGCCACCGGTTTTGTATAAAGCGCTTTGAAGTCAGAGAAGTGAGACAAAACAAGGTTGTTATCAAATTTTTGTTGTTTAGCAGTTTCCCGACCGGCCCATAATATAAATGTGAGTGAGGAAAAACAGAGTCGCTATGTCAATTGTTGTTGTTTTGCGTGGAAGTGAATGCGCTGCTTGTCATCTCCAGTATATATCTCTATGGTTTTGATTGTGAACTGATCCTTTATCAGAATTAAGCATACATTCGATTCTTTTCTCTTCCCAAGTCAATTTAGTCACTAAGCGAAGTGCTCACAATGGTTAGGTTCAGGTCTGTGAATCTTTCGGTTCCCATGAAATAAACGCCAAATCGGAGGCTTCTTCTTTCCTCAAGCCAGTCCGATCTCCTTCTAAATTCACTTGGGTGGGTTGGTGCAGACTCCCAATGTTATCAGACGTTATCATCAATGGCGCGACAGCCCAAATCGGGCCAGGGCCTGCAGGATACATTGTCTAAAGTCATCTCGGTTCAGCGCCCGCGTCCTCCAGTTTGTGCATCTAAGAAGCGATTTGCAATCTGCGTCAACTGAGTCCTCGTATCTTTTTCGCGGTTTTCCCACCGGTCGCTTGCCATGAGCTCTACCTTTCAATGTGCGCTTGGGAATTCTTCCGTCATCCATTCGCTCCACATGACCTGCCCATTGCAGCAATGTTACCAGACGTGATCGAGCAAAACCAAAACCAAAACTAGATCGTGAATATAATAACGAATTTGGATTGGTGAAATGAAGCCATTCAAGGCGATTGACTAAGAACCAGCAGCCAATCCCAAGAACGATAGGATTTGATCGCAAACAAACAAATTCGATGTCATCAAAAATTATAACCGTCACATGGGTGGTGTTGATTTGATGAATGCCTTTCGTGGACCCTATTACATTTGAATGAAACGCTGAAGGAGCACAATCGTCTTTGTTTACTACCAGTAGTAACCTACTGTGTTTTTCACGGTATTGTTTAGATTTACGCACGGTGATAAAGCATTGTATGCATTCTCGAGATCTATCTGATGATTTTGTAGGATATTCTAAATTAGTTCTTTTTCAAACAAGTATCTTAGACCATTGTGTCTAATTTATTTTTGTACACTTTCTTAGTGTCCCTGAGTGAGTCGTCTTCGATTAACCTCCTTTTTGAGACAAGCCAATTTATCAAATATATTGGATCTTGAAGAATGAACACTCAAACGCTATAAAAATTTATATTCAATCGAGTATTTCATCAGTAGGACTAATTAAAGTTATTCTATGAACTTTTTGACTGATGTCCTATATCAAGTACGTTTTATCAGTATTAACCCCATTTCTTCGAAGTGTTTTGGAGTTTTGTTTGGTTTCTTGGCAACTTATCAGTCTCGTTAGCATATGGAAACCCAAATATTTATTATCTCTCAAGGAGTCCACTAAACCTACTCACTGTAAAAACATTAATTTTAAATGATTCACAAGCTTCAATGTAGCAGAAAAATTGGTTTTTCTTCCTTTCTTTGAAAGATGTCAGACATATGTACATCGAAAAAATTATGCTTGTTTTTGTAATTTAAAGTTACAGCTAGAAGTTGTAGGACTTAAACGAGGAATAATCTCATTAGCTGTGGGTTGATATACAAAACGATAATTTGCATCATAACGAACGTCATCTACAAATGTTGCACGAACTGGCGATAAGGAAGAGAAGAAGTGTGCACACCTGGAGACCAAGTGGGAGGCGATTAAAAACATAAGTTTGACGTGGATGATATTGTCCAACCAACTCCCCTTCACACTGAAGTTACAGAACAAAAGTATCATACGGAATGGAAGATGGACGTCATTGTTAAGATTCTATAGAAAGAGTACCGTAAAGATTGTAACAATTGGTATGTCTACGTATTGTCGTATCATTGGAAAATAAAGAATATTTGTACTACTGTGAAGCTCATCATTTTCTTATTACATAATCACCCAGCGGGTAATGTCGAAGCAATAACCTAAACCTCTTGTTCAGGACTTTGAGAAGGCTTTGAGTAGCGTTAAGTGAAATTATGTAACCCCTATTGAGAAGTAGATAGACCACTTTATAGTGAGTGTTTATGTCTTCCTGTAGAGACTACGCACAGCTAGGCACCGGTAAATAGAAACGTAGACGTGACCATAGATGTATAAAAAATTAAATAAAATATAAAAACCTGTAATTCATGTCCGGCGCATCCTAAGCTCAACAGATCGAAATCAGTTCGATTCACTGCCAACATGAGCGTGTAAAGTGGAAAACATTTTACTCGAGAGTTAAACCATGCACTCTCCCCTCCTTCCATTAAACTGTTGATTCGAACTTCATCATTTTCGTCATTTTGTATTGTAACCTGAAACATAATCAAAATTTAGAATATTTCATCATAATCTATACGATATGCGATACTTACTTCCTTTGGATAACCAGTCGGTGATACGCATGCATGTATCACTTGTACTTTTGGTCTATGTACGTTTTGCTTACGTAACGAAAAATACCTTCGTGGCTCTGGCTCGACCAATAATCCACCCCAATTAAGTGTTTCAGCTAGCCATGGAGCGGTCATTGTGTAGCTCGTTGAACCGGTCATGGATTGTATGAAGGCACCGTTTAATTTTCCACCGACTAAATTCGCTATATAGTGTGCCATTTCAGGTGTCAATTCGTGTCGTTCGGTGAAATTTAAATGCTCAACCGGAGCATTCTTCAAAAAGTTCATCGGATACTTCTTCATGTGAATTTCCCTAATGACCGCAACTAATGTTGGATCGTCCTGTGAAACGCCGAATAGGTCATAGTCACGTGACATGTTCAATTTAAATTGTTGATGTCGGATTTCTGGAATGAAATTATACAGTTCTAAATTATCATGTTGTTCTTATTCAAATACATAAAACTGAATAAATTATTTGTTGGAAAGAATTGCATATATGTGTCTTAAGTACGTATCTAGAATCTAGATGAACACGTTATTAGCTAGCTCAGCCAAGACAATACGTTTATTCGTTCTCATATCGTGGCCTTCGAAGCGACAATCATAGCTACGATAAATCAATAAAGTTAAGGTTCGTCGCCACCCCATACTGAAAACAATATCCAGTCTGACCTTTTGATTATTCATGAAGCACGCAAGACTGTCTCTATTAGGGTATGTCTAGAAATGCTAACAAAAGAATGTTTTTGTCTGGAATTATTATTACACGTATGGAAATCTCTCACCACTTAATTACAACCCGCATGTCTCCAACGAAAAACCTTACTGATGTGATCAATAACTTCACGAAAGAATGGAGCAAATAAAAAATTAGACGCCATGAAAAGATTTTTATATTCGTTCAAGGACTGATATCGGAGCTACTGAAATTAATGCCGGATATAAGCGATTCATACATACACGCTTATAACGCAATATCCATAGAAATTGCAAACGATGAGAATTACCACCGAAGCACAAAGGCGACATGAGTGTCTTCATTTTATTCAGATTACCATCGATCGAGTTTTTATGGGGTTGTTAGTGGATGTTTTGAAATTTGTCTCGATTGATAAAACCAAATAAAGTGCATATAAAAAATTTTCGACAATTATTTTAAATTGTCCAAAGTCGCCAATTCAACTCATCAACGGAATTAGGTGCGCATAAGCATCACCATTGAAAAAAACGTTTATTCGAATGAGTTGCCGCAAATTCATAAAATGAAAACTTCTCATACTAACCCATAAACCGATAGTGCCACGACTATTTTCCCTACTTCTAGAGGAACTATGTATTTGGAAGAGCTTAAAGAGCTATGTAGCTTGGAAGTTGACTACCCTACGAGTATCTCGGACGAATTCCTCGGATTAGATCTGATTGCTCACCTAAGGGTCCTAAGATTCTGCGTGAGATACTACATTTGTTTTTATTGATTTTTCGGTTAGGGTACATGTTTCACAGAGTTTAACAGTACACTCCCTCTTCTAATCGATTTGAAGCCCAATAGTCTACAAACACTGAAATTGTGAGTTTCCTTTCTAGCGATGGACATATAACCCACGGTCTAAGCAAAAGAAAATTATACTTGATGAAGCAGTAACATACCCTCAGAAGCGCTCTGCCATATGCCTGAGAAGGGGCTATATAGAAACTGGAGATTAATGAAAAACAACGATTGGTGAATGTTGAGACGAAAGACGTTAGCATTTGACCTATAATGGGATCGCAATTAGACATAAGCTACTGCTTACTTATGCAATTATTATAATTAGCCGGAAAATTATGCCGTATACTGAAAATGAAACAAGAAGGCCTTCCATGAAACAATAAAATTACAATCGCCAGTAATCAAATGGCTGTAACAAAAAATTGCTTCTAGCGCAAACAAGGTGAAATGAAAACACAAAATATACATTCATTACTCTATCGAATTCGTGTAACCATTAGACCAACCTACAACATTTTCACTGAAAAACATGTTTATATTCATGGAGTTCCAGAATAGAAATACATTCATACATATATATGCAAAATCTGTACTATCCATAGCTACTGAAGGTACCTACGAAAGGCAGCACACTTAATGCAAATTACATTTCAAAATCCTGCTGGGTTGAAGTATTTAAAAAAAAAAGAAACTCCCCATCGTCGCTTGCCAATGTGATCGTTTACATCGCGGTACGCTATTGAAAATTATTACGAAGCTAAAAGTAATCGCATAAATCGACGTCTTTAGCGTTTTGCATTTTTTTTCGTTGAAAACTCTTTTCGGCTTTTTTTAAATTAAAATTAATCGCACCATAGATAAAAGTACTCGGCAATGTTAGCGAAATAAATTTGAGCAACTTTACTATTTGATTTGCAAACAATCTAAATTTACAGGAAACTGATGCGGTCATGCCTTATATGTAAGCAACATGCTTTCGTGATTATTCCATACATTCGAAATGCTATGCGATAATTGTCATGCATAACCGCAGCAATTTCCTGTGTCGTTTTAGGACGTCTAATTGAAAATAAACATTTAAATTAGCGATTCCGAATAGGTTGAATATTGTGCAGATATTACAATGTTTCCAAAATGTTATAGAATTGAAACGATAGAGAGTTTGAAGATTCCTCTCTTGTCGAAACTTGGGCCCTTCTTTCCCTATCGATCTCCAAAAGAGTAGAAAAGAGCTAAACACGTTCTCACGAATTCCGTCATATTTCTTGGGAGTGATAAGATATCAAAATGGTTTTTACTTCCTCGGGTTTTCTTTACATTAATCTAAAAAACCTTTTTAGTATTTTTAAATTTTCAACACCCCAGTGGGTGTAACACAGCTGTATACGTTTTCACAATTTTCGCTACATCTCTCAGGTTTAATGAGCTATCAAAATGGGCTTCAACTTCTGCAGAGTTTTTATATAATAGCCTACAAAACAATTGTATGATTTTCTGATATCCCCTCCCAAGACGGAGTACAGAGGTTTTAGATTTTCAACACTGAAGGATTGTAAGGGGCTTCCATACTTTTTACAGTTTTCGACATATTTCTTAGGTTTGATGAGATATCAGTTTGGTTTTTACTTTTTATATAATCGCCTACAATATTACCATGGTCAATTAACTTTCCAAAAAACTTCCTAAACTCCAAATATTTGATGTTATACTATGTCTTTTACAGAGTTGCAGAGTATGACCCAATTACGTTTAAACCGATCAAAGTACATACTCGTACATTACTAAAATAATGAATAAAAACGACTCGGCTTAACCAACAGAAGATCTAGCTCGAGCTCGGCTCAGCATCAAGCTCGAGTGTCGTCAAACTTTATTCGAGTCTCGAGTGTTGAACTCAGCCCAGTTCACATAAAAATGCAATAAGAAATTTTAATTTAGCAGATCTATTTGAGTAATAAATACAATTCACTTTTGACTGTTGTACTGCTATCCAATTGAGTCGCTTCAAGACTATGCGACTTTACCAATTGAAAATACGAAAAAGGAACGGATTATCAATGTTTACGTTATTCAAATTAGATGTATTTACGTTGCCGGCGAGCAGCGCCGACGAAGTAAGAAATTAGACGAGAACTAGCTTGCGTACTATGTGCCACCGTCCACCGAAGTCAGAATTCTGCTTATGTCTTTACGAAAACGACCACGAGTATCGAGACATGAGCACGATAACGACTAGTAGGTATCGTCATTTCATCTCGTTCTCTCGTCGTTACTCGTTACAATGTGAAGAAGGATTTGTATACGAATACGGAGCGAAGGCGATTATATGGCTGAGTGTTAGTTTCGTTTTTTCTATAGGCGATACACGATTGCAATTCTCGTCGCCGGAACGAAGACTTCAGATTAGCCGATTTCCAACGTGCTCGTCCCATCGACTACGTCAGCCATTTTAGAGGTGGTTTCTGTGAAGTTAACATGTAAGTCTCGAGTATTTTTTACCCATTTAGGTATAAAGAAGGACTAATCTACTTTCATTCTCAGGCCGAAGTATACAAAAATATTGCAATACGAAGCTTTAGTCACGTACTTGGAGCAAAATTTGGACCTGGCTAATAACGTTATTAAATCTGGAGAAAACCGCACGTCAACTCAAGCTCGTTGGCAAGTTATAACCGATCAATTAAACGCACTAGGACCACCTCACCGCGATGCTGAGAAATGGAGAAAGGTAAGTACTACTAACTATTCGATGTACATACATGGATTTTGTAACCATTCCGAAACAACGCTTCTTGTAGGTTTGGTCAGATTACAAATACAATATTAAATGCAAATGGGAACATAGCAAGCAGGAACGCGTTCATATTACACTTCTAGAAGAGCGTGTGATCGCAATATTTAATCGACAGATGCAAGAGGAAGAAAAGATCGACGAACCGACGAAGTCCAATGTCAGCAGTTTAGAAAAACCGAAACCAAATCTAACTTTAATACAACTATTAAATGAAAATGCAGCAGCTCAGTCCTATTTCGAGTATATTTCAGACGGAAGCAGCACTGAGACACGTAACGAAACGTTACAGTCCACACCGACGACAAATCAAGCACCTCCACCATCTACGGCACAAGAATGTAAATTATCAGATAATCTACTGCTAAAAAATCAGAAATTACTTGAGAAACAAATTGAAATGACGGAGCAATACTATACAAAAGTTTTTCAAGCTATTGAGGAAATTCGAGACAATAGTTCGCACAGTAATAAGGCCATCAAAAAACTTGTTGGACTGAAAGCTAGAAATTTCAAATTGGCCAGAAGAAAAGAAGAAAACAAGCAAGAATATCGAAAAGAAAAGCTCCGAATTCTAACACAAATGCTGGAACTTAAAAAGGCCAAAAAAGAGATAGTAGAAACAAGTGAAATGTAATTGCATGAATATGTACATTATATACAATGACCTATCAATAAATAAAATATCTACCAGTTACCGTGATTTCTTTGTAGCTGCACTCCTTCGATTTGCTTCCAGATTGTTGGTTTCTATGTGTGATGTGATCTACTAATATTATCTATCTAGAGGACTATCAAGCTGTGTTCCACAAAGGTTTATATTATGTTGAGCACACACCTTACGGACAATTTAGGAGCAGTCTACTGATTGATAATACCTATTACATCTCATGCTTATAGACTTCGAGAAGGCTTTCGACAGTGTGAAGACTGATTACACATTTGATTCCTCATGAAGAAGAGCCAATCCTAGTCATACCCAAAATAGATATAGGGTCTATGAAAATGCCAGATATCAAATGGGTCAAGTTATTCTTCTAAACATGTCTAGAGGCTTGCCAGGAGAAAGTGGAGTACCGGCAAGTAAATTGACAAGATCCTAGTGTGAGCCACACTGCCTTACTTCCAATAGCCCGCCTCACGCAGACGAAAAGCACTTTTTGCCGCTAAGGCTAATGGGATTTTGTGGTCCATTACCCCCGAAAAGGTGTGGTGATCCCCATGAGTGCAATTCTTGGAGTTCTGCTAACCCTGTTAGTCCCGGGATCCTACGGATTCCACTGCATCAGTTAAAGCTAAAATTATTCTCTCATCATAATAAATTAAGATTCTTCCAACTAAACCTTTTAGACAGGCAGAGAAGCGCTGCCTGATTCAATTAAAAATGTCACGACTAAAAAGTCTGTAGCTCATCTTCGGTATTTACGATGAAGAATAAAAACCTGAACCCGAAGAAGCGTGCATGGAATTTACCCCGATATTCGAATCGCCATATTTCACCAGTCATGTAGCTATCCCCGACGAAGGCCTAATTATCATCAACATGTAAGTACAACCGAGTTGTAATTTACATTTTTCAAGAATCAGATAAGAACTACCAAACTAGGCAGGATATTCTTAAAAAACGACCTGGTCATCTCGTAAACATAAAATCAAACTGCCTGCGTTTAGTATAATTTTTAATTTTCAAACAGCGCGTAATATTTAAATAAGTGATTGCCCGGTTGATTGATTGCCTTGACTATTACCCGACCGTAGTCTGTCTTCCAGATCAGGTATTAAACCAGAACCATAATGTCTTCACTTCAACGACAATCCGAATCGATGCGATCTCTTTTATACCAAGTTTTCAAAACTGTGTACCTGGGCAAGTTTTCTTTATATTTCTGCACGTTTTTCGATGTTGTTTTAATTTTGTTCTCGTCAGAAAACCATCGAACCAAAGAATCGCCATACACTACCCTGAGTCATGTTGTATATTACCACGAACTTTTTACCTGCCCCCGTCACGGGCTGTTCTTGGAAAGATGTCTCATATTCAACGGCCATTTCATAACTATCGCATACAATTTTCAACTTACCTGTGGTATCCATGTAGACAATAAGAATACTGATTACTGTAGCAAAGGACAGTACACATAGTGCTATAGGCAGCAATTGTCTGAAAGGTGACGGCCCTCCTAGCCGAGGATCCGTTTTTGTAGTGGCTAATTTGTTGGATTTTTTACTAGTTGCTGTCGCCGTTGTCATCTGGCAGAGGATTGTGTTATCCGAAACATTAGTCGATTTTAAGCGATCAGATGTCGACAGTGTTGGAGCTAATGATTTCGTTTTATTCGGTTGATTCGATGCTGCTGTCGGCATCGAAGGATTCGCTGATTGGTCAGCCGTCATTGTCACGTGTAAGACATTTAAAATTTCCTGCAAGTCAGCATATCTGTAAAACAGAATTAGAATTGATATAGCCAGAAGAAAATACAAATATCGGTCATTTTAGATATCAAATTGCATGCCCCACGCATGAAAAGGATGTCATCTTGGAGAATTGAGATGCATCTCAGACGGAAGTAATGATGTGAAATGTAGACCACTAAACGAGGGAGTGTGGGGTGAAATATAACACCTGCCAGAATAAAGCCATGCATTAAACTCTTGTTCGTCTTGTTCGCACAGTGACTATATACCTCGAACATGTGCTGGCAGATGTTTGATATTTGAACATGCTTTCAGAGAATTCGTTATTTGCCTGACTTTGTTTGCTATACGACAAAAAACAATTCAAATAGAAGTGGGATCTTTGTTAACAAAATATTTATACAGTCAGAGCTTGGGTTGTGGGTTACAATCTTACAATAAAAGATTTAAGTGTAATTTGGTTCGAGAGACTAAAGTAAACCACTGCGTTAACATGTTTCCGAAAATTTTCATTAAAAAAAAAGTCCCTAACTCTGAGGACAAACACAGATTTTAAAAATTGGAAAAAATTGAGATTTTGTGTAAAAAAATTTTTTTTTAAAAAAAATACGCTAACCGGACTGTGCTCTTTAGTTCCTCTGTAACCCCCCATTTTGGGCCTTCAGTCTTTTTCTTCTGCTAGAACTTATTAACTTCTTAAAAGGTCCTTTTCAATTAAATACTTTTCGTGATCGATCCAGAACTTGTTTTTCTAGAAAATTTCAATTCAGTTCCTTTTTCCGCAAGGCATCTGTTAGTACCTTCGTCGATGAATCTCAATGCTTATGGTGAATTGTCCAGCAAGCCAATTTACGTGCATTTGCGGAACCGCATTCAGACCTAATTCTTATATTTTATTAAATGCAAAAAATGGGTTTTTAGGGGAGATTTTTACAGCTTTTTGGTACCCTGTAGCCAACATTTCATTATTAATTCTTTAAAAACGATTCATAACCGGAGAACCATTTTGTTGCGATTAATAATTTATTGAAGTACATTTTTTATAGGATTACGCTCTCCACACTCTTGGCGATAGTGTGGAGTCTGTCTGCGCCTATTCTCCAGATTAAGCTAGATTTATCAGAAATACGAGTCTATGAGAAAACCGTCAGATGTGGCAATGCACTGTCCAGATGTACTTAATCTGTGAAGATTGTTACCGATATTCGCTCAATTGCAGATATTTTTTATGGTAAAAGAATAGAATTTTATTCTGTGATCAGGATAATAATGTGGATTTTGAAACAAACTCAAATTGACGTTGATGAACATTGCTCCTTCTCCTACAAATGTACAAAATGGAACTACATATCGAAAATTGCATCTTTAGGCTTATAGGATAATTTTAAATAGCACAATTCTCAAAGACATTGCCTAGCAGAGCGTATCCAATCGTCAAGAATTAAATCCATATATTTTTTTGTCTCGATAGAGGCCATCAGACTTCTTTGTTCCCCTTCACTGATCATAAGAAATTAAAAATATGTTTCATATTCGAATATAATACTTAGCCCTTTGGTCTTAAAAGAAGCAGTTTCATTTGGAGTGTACAAAGGAGCCCATTATTAATAAATGTATTCTAGTAAGTAAAAACTCTCGACGGTAACGAACCGTGACGACTACGTTATTATTATCCATGGGTAAAGTTTTAAGACACGACATTTTCTTCCCGTTGTCTGCGGTAGCCACTTTATTTCGATTTGTTTTCTTCGTATTTCTCTGTCGACATATTTCGTAGCGTTCACCTGTTGCAATTTAATACAACATCAGACAAAAATCTATACCTTTGTGACACACACAAGTGTTGCGGTCAACACAATCAGTAGGCGTAACGCGATTTATAACAATCCACCCTCATCTCTTTGGCAAATAGCAGTAAAAATTTTCTTGTAATGAAAATTTACCTCATATGAAGTGCCATTGCGAGTTTAATGCGATGTAGAATTAATGAAGTGACACACACCACTACGAAAATGGCCAATATATGACAAAAGATGTTCTTAGATTTGATATTTCGCTTGAAAAATTCCAATCACCAACTCAAAGTTTTGATATGAGTGAGCCAATGAGGGAGTAGGGAAAATAAAAAAATACACTTCGGCCTAAGTATCTACTGCTACTGCTTCTTTGATGTCTTTCCACCTTACCCTGGTGTGGAAGTTTGGAGCACTTGTGATTCCAGCCAACTCTCTTTCGTGAATAGGATAAAGACACTATGCTACGTTCCCAAATAATTATTTTATTTCCTTTACACAGTCTATTTTGACGGGAAAAGTTTGACAATATTTTTCATCAAATTTGTTTGTCAATTATTCGACAGCATTGCATACATTGTGATATGACGAAGACTAAAAATTGCCACAAAGTCATTTAATTAGGCTATATCTTTCAAAATATATGTGGAAACTTAAATATAGAATTGGTTCGATTTAATGGTACACAGAGATATTTCAGGCTGGAGAAATCGTCAATATCTGAATGGTATTATCGCAAAATCCGTACTATAGCCAGGATATACAGTGCAACTCGGTTATAACGTACCTTGAGGGGACAAAAGTAGAACGTTATAGCCGATAGTACGTTATAACCAACGTACCGATAGTACGTTATAACCTTTCACATTTGTGAATGAGGATTGGAAAACGGTACGGTATAAGCGAAAGTACGTTATAAGAGTGAACTTTATAAGCGGGTTGCACTGTACAAAGTTCTCAAAAATATGTACCAAGAAATCAATTTTTTTTACCGAGGATCCATTTGGTCAGCGCAGCCTTGCATCTTTTCGATGTTGGCCAAATTTCGGTCGATTTTATACCACTTCTTCAGCTTTTTGAATCCTCTTCTCATTTATTTCGAATTTGATCTACATTTTCTCTCAGCACAGGCATACATGACTAAACTTAAAAGTTCGTTGCACTTTAAAACTAGAAGAAAAAATTTCATACCGCTTTCGAAGGTATTGCGAGATTCGAAGTGTAAAGGAGCTGTAAATAATTCTTTTTAAGTAGCAACTAATTCAAGAATATTCAAAATATCCGCACAGGTAAACAAAGTGACAAACCACTGAAAAAACAATCAATTCCATTGTAAAACTGTTCGTTATATTTTAAAAATTTGAATTTATCAAGTGGAAAAATATTGGTTCTGAAATAAACAAAGCTTCTGAGTCACAACCTTCGAGACACTGAATGTCGACTTCAGTAAGAGGCGGTAATCCCGAATTACTATTATTCACGACAAGAACACAATACCTAAGTGTATTGCACCGGAACGTACCACACTATAAAGTAAGAATAATTTAGAGTAGACGACAGATTCTACTACTAGAAATGAAAATCGTTTTTGCTTTCACAAACTAATTAAAAATACGCTTGAAGTTGCAACTATGACATTGTAAATCAATTCAAATTTATGAGTCATGTAGCGCACCCGCACTATTTTCCTATTATGTACAGCTTGTACTACCTACAAAAACCTGAGATTTGTAGTTACAAACGATAACAGTTTGCCCAGCTTCTCACATAGCATTAACTAGTGATTAACTTGCATGCTTAAAATGCAAAGGAGATTCGTTTTGGCAAAGTCAGTCTTACATTTTGGTGGAGCGAGGCCATTTGATGCAGTTCTTCTTTTACTTCAGTTGAAGAATGTATTCCTCTTGACATGGAGTTGTTAATGTTTCAAATTATATTTGAACCATATTCATCTTAAAATCGAATGCCTATCAACGAGTACAATAAATAAATTTAAGGAATTTTGGGGTTTGTTTTTCGGCGTGAGAGGATTCTTTGAAGACCGCTACTCGAGCTTCTCATCTGTTATCAATCGCTTCCTTAGTTATTGCCATTAATGACATGACAAATGAAGAACCTTCACTGAAAAGGTCGGAAAACAGTAGTACATCTTTCGTTTAAAGACCAACTATAATCGCGAAAAAACGACTTGCGTATTCGCGTTTTTTTTCTGATTGTGATTTCATCGAGAAAGTCTATCCTAGGCATAAAGGTCTTACCTTTCTCATTCCTGTCGTAACAGCAGGCATTAAATCTAAAACAGTTTTTTTTCCCATTTCCAATTCCTTGACTAAAAGGAAATGGCATCTTTTTCCTTATTATTAGAATAGTTTCACGAATGTTTTATAAGTAATGCACAAAACTACTTGACTTTGAAAAACTTAACATTTAAGATGCTATCCATTATCAATAATGCCCAGGGACATCCTTCCTACCACCCAATACGACTTCCCTAACACAACCACTAGATTTAGTAATCATAGCTTCCTTTAAGGCTTACTATACCGGGTGATCCTTCAAACAGTTTCTTGATGCGATTGATACAGATCGGCAATTGGATGTATCAGGATGCTGGAAGAAGTTCACCATAGCAATTGCCGGCACTGACACCGACGAGTCAGTAAAGGAATTCAAGTCCTCAATATTAAACGCATGCTGGAAGAAACTTTGGCATAAAGTTAATCAGGCAATTTCTCCACTTTCTGACCAAGATCATATCCAAGAGATTCCTCAATTAATTACTTCAGTTGATGGTACTGGGTATGGCGATCGAAGACCACAAGAGGTTACGCATTTCATTCAAACGCACGGCAGAGCTTTAGTTTAATTGAAAAAGATCTGGATGACATACTGAACAAAGGTACCATTCCGAAGGACGATAATGGCAACGAGACCCCTGTAACAGTGAAAATTACATCTAAAGCAATAGGGTAGATACCCTAAAGGAAGCTGCAGCGAGAATCAATCGAAAATATAATTGAATGTGATATGCATCGGAAGTTGAAGAGGAAGGGACGTCGAAGCTGCTATGTTGCCTTTCGTTTGAACTTTAAAAAAAAATCACAGAAGTCAGCAATACAACAAAAAATCACGTTTTTCAACCAGTAGAAACTAGTGATAAAATTGAATTCGTGCTGGTTTCTGGATATATCTAAGAATCAGTGTTCGCATATTTTATTGAGTCATAGTAGATATAATGTAAGGGACATGAATGCTTCTTTGCCACAATTACTAGAGTCTTGTGTCAGACGCAGTAAACAAATTGACTAGCACAACAAATTTATCATTAATTAAGAACGCTAAAAACTCAAGCAGGAAATATTACAAAATTTGATGATGCAACTCCATCTAATTTTCTTGATTGCTTTGACGTGCGCTCGTTGCTTAATTAAATTCAATTCTAATGGTATAGCAAGCTTCTTTCTGTTTAAGCGCTTTTCAACGGCAATGTGTCATTTCTAATCCAACAGATAAATAAAAGATACGATCGCAAACGATCGAACAAAACATTTTTGAGGCAATCTTTGTTTAGAAAGATGAAACTTTGGACAGTGTTCATTGTTTCAATTGAAATGCATTTGGCCAACCAATTCTCGATCATGTTCGCTTCGAAAGTAAAGTTTGTCTACATTTTTTTCGTCGAGAAACAATAAAAAAAAAACTTGTGAGTAATTAAACTTTGTTTGTATAGATCAAGATCGCGGATCTTTTCTTCTGTTTATGTGAGTAAGCATGAGGTTCTTTTCGATAAAAATAGGTGATGACTGGAATCAAAGAATTTAAATTATTAGAAAAGAATCGACCGTAATAGCTCACGTATGTTCTGTGAGAGCTGTGCTATTAATGTTGAGATTTAAAGTTTTTTTTTATGATTTTTACTTCGGGCAAATCCGGGTTTATTATCGTTTAATTACTTTCGCTTGTGTTGTTGAGCCGAGACTGCGAAAATGAATCAATTTCAGATAAAAGAAAATTTGCATACATTTTTTCGTCAAATGTCAATTTGGTTGAATGGAGTTGTAAATCTGATCGCAAAACTGGTATTAATATACCTAGTTGCCTACAATTTTTTTTACTTATCTTTCAAAGGGGAAAGGATAGAAGTGGAACTCCCCAGGCTCCGTTATTCCCAGTTTTTTTTACTTTATTATTTTAATAATAAAGTATTGTTAACGATTTAAAAAAAAAAAAAAGTTTGCTACCCTGGAAAATTTTTTTTACACGTTTTATGACTAATAAACACCAAAAAAGCAACAAAAAAATTCAGTCCGTCCGTGCGCCGTACGCAAAATCATTTGAGGGCTTATAGTTTTCAAACCCTATGAGCTATTGAATTGATTTTTTTTTCTGAATAGAAAGGGTAGACCCCTTTTTTTGAGGGTGTGAGGGGGAAGGTGGGGGAAGCGTTTTAGACGAAAAATTTTGGTTTCTAGATCTCAGCAACCGCTTATGTTAGGAGGCTTAAACTTGGAATATCCATAGAGCTTCGATAGTGGACCCATTTGCAAAAAAAAAAATGCTGATATGGGTGAAGGGGTGTAGGAATGGAGGGGGAAATAATGCGTCCGAAACGCAATAAAGTCGTGATCGACACAGTCGTCTAAAATCCATATCTTCTAAACCGATAATGGCAAGCAATTAAAACTAAACAAATATCTGCAGCTACCTATATTAGGAGAAAAGATTGAAAATAAATTTTTGAGTGGGCGTAGAGGCGTATGGGGATGGGGGGGGGGGGGTGGTGAAAAACTTTAGATTACGATATCTTACGAACCAATTGCTCTAGAAAAAAAAAATTCGATTTCAGTATAAAGGTCGATAAATAAAGATTGCTCAAAGTAACATTTTTTGAGGGGGCAGTGGGGCATAAAAGTGGAGGGAATAAGAATTTTTCCACAAAATCACGTTGCATAACTCAAGAACAGTGTAAGATAAATTTTTAACCACAAGTAGGCCCAATAGAACCCTAGCAGGGAAAAAAATTTGGAGGTGTGGGTGTAGAGGGTGAGGATGAAAAGGAAAAGGTTTTAATGTGTATATCTTTAGAACCTATAATGAAATAAAGCTGAAACTTGGTATTTAGATAGAGCTCTAGTAGTGGCATGTTGGAAAAATATTATTTTTTTAGGGGTAGTACGGAGGTAGGGGTTGTTTTTCCTGACTTTAGAACGACTTGAAACTCGGTAGGTACCACCTTGATCAAAAAGTTCCCGGAATAACCACCGTGTGGCGCTTTGTTCCGATTTGAGTTCTGTTTATACTCTAGATGAAATCATATTAGAGTATTATAAGTTTGATCCAGCCGAAAAATATGTAACGCATAGAACCAAGCCTCGGACGAAAAAAAGTTCTATATTATTTTTTGTTTATTTGTGGCCAATAACCTCAAATCCACTTGACGTCCGTCCGTCTGTCTGTCCGTTAGCACGATAACTCAAGGACGCCTTCACCTAGGCTCTTGAAATTTTGAATCTGGGTGTTTGGTTGAACTTGTAAGGCAAAATCGTCCTACTCCTTCGGGTAGCTGCCATACAAAGTGTCCTTAAAACACTTGTTCAAAAATATTGGTCGATAGTTTCAGAAGGACTTAACCTAGGTCTTTGAAATTTAGCATGTGCTATTTTTCCAAGAGTTGGAGCTAACTGTATGATTATGAAAAAAATCCTAATAGTCCTTCGAGGGGCTGCCATACAAATATCCTGTAAAAATGACTTCACTTAATTTACGAAACTCACTATAACTCAAGTAATCGTTTAGCTATGAATTCCGAATTTTGTACAAATTAGTTTTGAGTGAAGACAAAGTTCAAGCTTACTAGTCAGCGAAATCCTTTTACTCCTTCTGGCACCTTCCATACAAAAAATCCTTAAGGCACGTGCTCAACAATATTTTTCGATAGCTTTTGAACGCTTCAAACTACAAATTTGAAATTTTGAACACATTAATTTTTGAATGGTTCCAAGGAAAAGGATGTAAGAAATCGAGAGAGTCCTTGCTCCACCTCCCATATGAAAGTCCTTCAAAAAGGATTTTTTTTTTCCAGTTCAAGATATGAAATTAAACAGTGAATATTGTCTTTTAGTTTTGAGTAGCAATTTAATGGGACTCCTTAATGAAGGACATACAACGTGCACGCACGTAATACTTCTTCATCCCCAATTTCAATATCCATCGGAGTTCTGTATCATCTAGAGTATTATACGATTGGCTTGCAGCCGATCGTGACTGCAGTATGTTTTTTTTGTTGAGTTGGTACATCTGTTGTTGACATTCCCTCTAAATTTTAGCGTCATAGCTTGACATTTGCAAAAGTTACGTAGCCAAGAGTACATCTATCTCTGTGAGTGTTGGCGATTTTTTACATGTTTAGAAATGGATTTAAATTTACAACAACGAACTTGTATTAAATTTTGCGTAAAAAACGGATTTAATGGTGCACGAACGTTGGAAATGTTGGAAAAGTGTTTCGGCAACGATTCTCTAAAGAAAACGTTCGTTTACCAGTGGCACGAGCGGTTCAAAAGTGGTCGTGAGTCAGAGGAAGGCAATGCTCACGGTTTTCATGGATTACAACTGTGTAGTGCATTATGAATTTTTGCACGAAGACCAGACAGTAAACAAAGAGTATTATTTATGCGTTATGAGACGCTTGCGTGAAGCAATTCACCGAAAGAGACCAGAATTGTGGCAGAAAACTCGTGGGTTTTGCACCATGATAACGCACCGTCGCACAGTGCCCCATCATTATTCGTAATTTTTTGACGAAAAAAGCAACAAATACCATCCAACAGCCACCGAATTCACCTGATTCAGCTCCCTGTGACTTCTTTCTGTTCAATCGAGTTAAAAAACCACTACGGGGAACGCGTTTCAGCAGCCGAGAAGAAGTAATGGAAAAATCGCAGGGAGCACTGATGGTCATACCGAAAACCAAATATAAAAAATGTTTCGAGGATTGGATCAGGCGCTGGCATAAGTGTGTTGCAGTCGATGGAGATTACTTTGAAGGGGACAATATAGACTTAGATGAATAAACTTGTATTTTTAATTTTCTCAATAAATTCCGGGAACTTTTTGATCAATGTAAATCAACTAGAAAAGTAATTCTGATTAAAAAAAAATTCCAATATGGCGTTCGGAAGGGGGCCAAAAAAATTTATCAGTGAAAATAGAACGTATATATTTTCACGATTTTCATCATATCTACTAGGTCTTTCCAAATATCGAACTCATTTTAATTCTACGGATTCTTCATATGAATATTTTGAATGTGTTTTCAAGATTTTTTTAAATTCGACCCCTAAGAGGGTGTAGGATGATTGTATACTTTTTCATGAATTCTGCTATATCTCTCAGATCTGATCAGATATCGAATATCTTTTCACTTCTACGGGCTTGTTAATAATCACCAATTTTTGCCAGTGTTTGCTGGGCACCTTCTTTCGATGGCGGAACTTGCGACATTGCGGAAAAACTATTGAGACGAGTAAAGGAATAAGTACACACCACAGAAAAGGGTTATACTACTTATTCACATGTTTTTAACTGATCTGTAGCTATTCAGCAGTTGAAACTTTTCACAACGTTACGATAACTACGTTACGTTAATAACTTATCATTCTTTTACGAAAACGCCACTACGTTGTACTACTTAATATACGCATATGTGCACAGAAACAGGGAAATTCCTAAAAACAGTAGACCGCTACTATATGTACCTAAAGTTTGCATTTTAAAGAAACACATAAAAGGAATGAACATCGATAAAGCTCCGGATATTAGAGTGAGTCCTGGTTGTTGTTAGCTAAGTAAACCATACCCAGATCAGAGAGTTAGTATGTGGCTACTTCCAACCTCGACATTGGAGGAATGCAGAAGAAATAGTTGAATTGGACCAATACTGTATCGGGACTTAGAGAATGCCACGACTTAGATAGGTCCCGCTTTAACCAGCCTTACTTCACTCGGTGTCGAATGGAAAATCCATTTCTTGAAAGGCGCTGATTGTCGTAAGTTCGAGTCTGAAAAACGCTGAGATCTCGAGTCAGGCGCTCACCTTAAACAACATAACAATTTATCTGTCTACAGAAAAGAAAACTCCAAAGTCCCACGTTTCCGGTTTCCACCAGCACAATCGCTTGCACTTGCAAAATGGAAGAGCAGCAATTGTATCTACTTTCCTTGGGAGCGATGAGGGCTTGGTGTCATATTACCCTGACGAGCTGAACCGGCATTTTGTTTGGTTGTTGGACTGAATGGAGCTACTACTTCGATGAAGCGGTCACACCAACTGAGGTGACGAATATGCAATATTTTATTGTTATAACAGCGGCAATCAGTCCTCAGTAAGGATCCTTTCTTCGTGGGTAGTTCCGAAGCCAAGATATCTTCAGTTTGGTTCGTCGAGATCCCATTAATATCGCGCAAAGGTTAAAGCAATCTGCCCAGCCCCAAAACCATAAGTTCCAACGATACTACAGATTTGGAAAGTGACTCAAGCCTCTGAACAGCACAGAAACGAACACATCCCCTTCTTATCTAAAGCAAACATGACTGAATTTTATCGCAAAATACACAAAAATCCAAATGCGTGCTGCGGACAACGATTTTATTGTAAGTCCGAAGCCACTCTGAAGGGAGTTCCCTGAAAAACGTCACTTTCGCACGTGAACCCATGCCAAGAATTCCAGCGGGTCGTGTCATAGCACCTTCCACCGAAGCGAAGGAAGTCTCCTTCTCCGCGGCCCCAACTGCTCCCTGTAAAAGTCGGCCAAGTTACTATAAATCTTGTAAAATTGCCGGGATCGTCGACAGCCACAGGAAGCACACAGCTCGGCCGTGATTCATTTTTTGGCAATTGTATGCGCTTGGCCGCGGGCCCCCCTTCGAACGATATGTCAAAAAATTACCACGTTATTCGTCCGCATCATTTCAACTCACCCCTTTTCCTTCCGGATCGGTTCGAAATCACTTTACTGCGGGGTCTTGCACTCAAAACGGCACAATTTGCGGTATTTCCTGCGAGCAAAAGATTTCTGGATACGCGTGCACTTCTCGTCTTCACTTCGAGAGACCGAAACTTTTCTTGCGGGCCGTACTTTTACCGCACGAAACGCTCGCCCCGTCAATAAACTGAGCGATGGAAAGTTCGCGGAAATGTTTCGGAAGCGATTTGCTGCGATAAAATAAGGCACTACCGGCAGCAAAATATCACTGGCAAATCGAATTAAACAAACACGGTAATTCGCGACAGTCGGATACGCCTGAAATGCAGAGGGAGACTCGCACGATTCGAAAATTTTGCGGCTGCTAAATGAACGCGACCGCCGAACCCGATGGCTTTTGCTTTTACGATGACCAAATGGTACACAGAGGTGCGAGTGGGACGGCTGCGGATGACAAGATGTGCGGGAAAGTGATGGCGAAACTTCCAGCTGTCTGTTGGAAATTCAGTGATGCCAGTGGAAGGGTGAATGTGAATGGACGAAGAGGGAAATTTGAACTAATGAAAATAAAGTTTCATAAAGTTTGTGGCTAAAAACTAAAAAAAATCATCCCCTGTACCTCATATCACCGAATTAAAAGAAAGGTGATACCAATCTGAAATTGTCAATTGAATATTGAATATCGGTTGTTACTGCTTCATTGTGAATTGACAAACTCCCACAAGCACTTTTTCGTTTTCCAATAACAAGTGTACACGCACCCAAGCCAATCACCGTAAACTGTCAACTAACTTGTCACTTGAATGACAACTTTTACAACGGAATTTTTCTTCGACAAAGAAGTTTTGTTGGGCTACTCGACAGTGATTCATGTTTTGTTGACAAAGAATTAGGACAAATCTGTGAAATTTTACGTAAAAGAGCGGAAAAAAGGTGGAACAGTGCACAACTCCAGTCAACTCCCGAAATCAAAAGCCAACATCTGAACAACCCGTCTGCAGCCGATTGGAAGAAGTAAGCAAATTGGGCAATTGGGTTGGCGTTGGATCGCGCCCGCCAAACAATCCGCTAATCGAATTTAATTTTTTTTGTTCTAGTGCGTGCGGCAATTGCCAGACATTCAACAAATGGAAACGAAGAAACTGATGAATTAGACAGTCCTGTCGATGGCTTGGAGCACGGCGCGTTGACAATCTCGACGACGGACAATCTCAAAGGTAAGGTCCTTGATTCAGGCAACTGTGGCCTCTAGCTGTGAGGTTGAGGCTTTAATTGGTTTAAAAATTCGGGTGTGGAATTACTTTCGGTTTAGTACTGCGTCTAAGTTAGTCACAGTTATAAATTGTTTGGAATTTAGTGAGTAGTTTTTGGCTGTGACTAATTTATTGTTGCGTGTGGACAAACCTTTTTTCTTCGACGTTTCTCTCTACTTGGGCGTCCAGGGCAAAGAGATTGCACGATATTAAAAATAGACCAAAGCTCTGCTACTACAAGCATTACAGTTGTAAGAACGCTACGCGGACGACTAGCCGAAATTCAATTGTCTCCAATAAAATTTATTTCCGGTACACTTTAGACGTTATACTTTCCAGACAGCTTTGTTCAGTTTCGGGTGTCGAGTCTGTTCCTTTAGTTAAGGTGATGAAGAACCGCGTCTGTTCTCCATGTTAGGAACGGCTGCATAACAAACTTGCCAGGAAGTAAATATAAAATGGTGTTTCTGTAAAACTTTAATATTTATCGGGTCAAAGTTCGAAAGCGATCAAAGTCGGAGTATATCTTCAGTTGTTTCGAAATTATGACTTGTTATTAAAAGTGATTATCGTCCGATAGCACTACTGAACGCAATCAGCAAAATAGTAGAAAAAGTAATCAGCACAATAATAAGTAATTCCATACAACGAACAAGAAACTTTGCTCAGAATCAATATGGATTTCAAGCTGAGAATAATACGACATCAGCAATGATAGAAGCAATTAACTTTAGAAATAAAGGTCTTGACGAAGGTAACTATGTAGCTGGTATGTTTGTTGATCTGAAAAAGGCATTCGACACAGCAAATCATGACATACTTCTAGAAAAGGGTATTTGCGGAAAGGCGAAAGGCCTAATAAAAAGCTACCTCAGCGACAGAATATATAAGACAACCAATTTTGATATCTACACTAACGTGATGCACGTCAACATCGGTTTACCGCAGATATCGATAATAGGACCAACAATGTACTTACTTTATATCAACAATCTACGTGAAGCAGAGCTATTAGGAAAGTATGTTATATTTGCCGATGATGCTTAATTACTCTACAAGGAAAGAACTCAAACAAATCTGGAAAATAACATAAACAATGATCTAAAGAAAGTTGGTGATTGGTTATTGGGAAATAACCTAAACTTGAATACGACGAAAACCAATTACATACTTTTTAAACAAAAAATAGGTTATACATTGAAATAAATCTCCATAATGTAATTCACTTCGATTAAAAGAATAAAACAAACCACATATTTAGGAATTACAATTGATGAAAACTTATCTTGGACAAATCACATTCAAAACTTGTGCAAGAAAATAGCACCTTTTATTGGAGCACTGAGAAGAAATCAGTTTCTGGCGACTAGGATTAATGAACTTGTCTACAACGCACACATCATCTCTCGTCTAACCTATGGAATACTAGCATAGAGTCAGACAGCTCTATACAACATTAACAAATTAGAGAGACTTTTAAGCAAAAGTATTAAAGCTGTATACAACCTACCAAGAACAACACTGACCACAGAATTATATAGGCTGACAGGAAAACTTAACATAAAAGACATAATAGCAGTAGAAGGAGCTAACCACATTCATACAATTAGGAAACAGCTAAGAAAATCGTCAACTATAATTATAACCAGCTGCGAAATACACCACTATAATACACGAGCAGTGGAACACATAAGAGTCCACCAAGCTCGGAGGAAGGTAGAATAAAGAAGGACCCAATACCGGTTGCAATTGCTTTGTACAACCAGCCGCCACAAATTTAAAAAAAAAATGCTGAATACGATCGATTTAAAGTGCTACTCAAAAACCATATTAGGGGGGGGGGGGATGAGAAGTACAAATTTAAATTAAACTTAATCGAAATTAAATGAAACTTAAATGATATCGAATATGAAGACAGCACGAGAAAATAAAAACCAATTCAACTTCTTATTACTTCTAGAAGAAATTACGGAATTCGTGAAAACGCGTTCAACCCTTTAAAACCCTCCTAGGTGCTGAAAAAGGAAAAAACTTAAAAACAAGCTTTAGGCGATTATTACGAAAGCACGGGAAAATGAAAAGACCTGGGGAATATGGCAGAATTCGTGAAAAAGTAATTGGAATAATCCTGAAAACACTTTCTAAGTATTTATATGCAAAAGCAGTAAAATAAAAATATATTCAATATTTTAGAAGAACTAATAGATATAACGGAAATCATAAAAATATATGCATTTCATTTTCACTAATAATTCTTTTCGACCTCCTTCCAAACACTAATGGATACTTATAATTTTTTTAATCTGAATTATATTTTTTGTTGATTTACATATACAGTGTTGTGCAAAACAATAGCAACCATTTCAATTAAACAAAGAATTCATGTTTTTTTTTCTTAATTTTAATTCATTTATAACAAAAATAATAATCCATAAAAATTCACTCATCAAACACCAACAAATTAACATACTTTAAAAAAAAACAAAATATTTCAAAACTGTAAAAATAAATTAAAAATAGCAGACTTCTGCATTTTAAAGTGTGCAAAACAATAGCAACTTTGCAACCAACTAGGATAGAACCTTTAGCCAACGGGATTTTTTCTACATAATTTTTACACATTCACGCAAATGAATTGTTGAAAACGGATATTAGTTATTTGTGATTAGTTTACTTGATACGATCGCTTGAATATTCTTTTTCATTATGGCGCCAAACAAGTTTCATAATAGTTTTAAATCAAAATTAATTGAAGAGTATTGTAACGGATCTTCCCAAATTTCAATCGCAAAAAAAAATATAATATTAATAAATCTATAATTTCGCGACTTATTAAGAAATATAAAACGACGGGAGAGACTAACACGCTGCATTTGGGTGGACGACCACGAAAAACTTCAAGCCACACGGACAGGAGAATTACTGCTCTAATTAAAAAAAAACCGTTTATGACGTCAAAGGACATTGTAAGAGAGTTAAATTTAAGTATAGATTCCAGTACAGTGTGGAGGCGCGATTTGGAGAATAATTTAAAAAGTTATAGACCAGCCAAGAAACCAATTCTAACTAAGAAACACTTGCAAAAAAGGTGAATTTAATAATGTAATCTACTACTTTACATTGATTCCAATTTACAGGTTGAATTTTGCAAAAACACATTTGAATTGGTCCATTGATAAGTGTTTTGCAAAATTCAACCTGTAAATTGGAATCAAAGTTGCTATTGTTTTGCACACTTTAAAATGCAGAAGTCTGCTATTTTTAATTTATTTTTACAGTTTTGAAATATTTTGTTTTTTTTTTAAAGTATGTTAATTTGTTGGTGTTTGATGAGTGAATTTTTATGGATTATTATTTTTGTTATAAATGAATTAAAATTAAGAAAAAAGCATGAATTCTTTGTTTAATTGAAATGGTTGCTATTGTTTTGCACAACACTGTACATAGCGAGTTTCATAATACAGTGGATACCGCTTATTGTAATCCCGGATAATGTTTTAATCCGGATTTTGTTATCGAAACAGTTGGGTCCCATTCTCCACAAATGTTCTTTTTTCATTCGTCTTTTGTTATAAACCGGTTAATGTTATTGTTTTTGGCTGGTCTCAAAGTGATTACAATAGGCGGTACCTACTGTATATCATTTAGCAGCCATTCTATGGCTAGGGAGTAAAGATTGTAAAATGGAATCTGCTGAAAATAAAATTTTTTGAGTGGGCGGCGGAGCATGAAATTGGAGGGGCAAGGATTTTTTCTAAAAATGTTCGTCAAAAATTTTGAGGGTGTGGTTGTAGAGTGTGTGAGTGGGGGAGAGTGAAAAGGAAAATATTCTAATTTTTATATCTCGAGAACTACATAAAGCTAAGACTTAGTACTTAGATACAGCTAAAGTAGAGGCATGTTGGAAGAATATAATTTTTTATAGCGATAGTATGGTACGGGTTTGGGGGGTATTTTTCCTAACTATAGAACGACTTATGCTAGATAGTTGAAACTTGGTGTGTATATGCAAATCAACTAGAGAAGGAATTGTGATGGAAACAAAATTCGAATATCCAGTGGCGTTCGGGAGGAGGGATAAAAAAATGATCTGTGAAAATTGAATGCATATATTTTCACGATTTTCGTCATATCTACTAGGTCTTCCAAAATATTGAATTCATTTTTATTCTATGAATTCTTCATATGAATACCTACAAAGTGTTTTCAAAATTTTTTGAAAATTGACCCCTAAGGGGGTGTAAAGTGATTACTACTTTTTCATCAATTATTCCATCTCTCAGATCCGATCAGATTTTCACTTCCATGGGCTTGTTCTTTTTGATAGGTTTTCAGTCACATAGTAACCTATACCGCATCTCAGAATTGCACGCGTTCCGAACTTCTGCCGGAATTCATATGTTATTCTAACCGCTTCCCGGACTTTTTGATAGGTTTTCGGTCACATAGTAACCTACACCGCATCTGAGAATTGAACGCGCTCCGAACTTCTGCCGGAAAAATAATAAAGTTGCGCCCAGACCATTGGCAGATTTTTTCTGTTTAAATACAATTATTTTCTTTTCTTTTTTCAGAACTATGGCAACGGCCAGTCCGACGTCCTCTACCAACCGATGGAAATACAGTGCTTCGGTTCGAAATATCATACGCTCGGGTAATGCCGCCAGAAGGTGAAAATGCAAATATCAAAAAATATGTGGTATACGATCTTTCGGTACGACAGGATTCGGCAACTATTGATCCGAATCCGGCGATTATACAACGCCGTTATACAGACTTTCTGTTACTATACAACGGACTGAAAAAAACCTATCCGGAAATTATGCAAAAGATTATCTTCCCGAAAAAAGTACTCATGGGAAATTTCTCAGCCGACTTGATAGCCGAACGAAGTACCGCTTTCGAAGCATTACTGGATCATATTGCTGGTCATTCGATACTCAGAGATTCGGTACAATACTTACACTTCCTACAGAACATTGAGCTTGTTCGGGCCTGTCAGCTTTTAGACGAGCGACGAAATGAACAAGCCGTCCCAATACTCGAAAGTAGCTTCCAACTATTGAACAAAGTTTTTATGGATCGATCAAAAGCCGTTTTACTCTTGCTATGCCGTTTAGTTGCCGCCTGTACAACTGCGCCACTTCCACATCCGTCGGCTGACAAATGGGCCGAACTTGCCCTACGACGTTACGAATGTGTCAGTGATACTGATCTCTTGGCTCTATACATACCTCTACTACATACATGTGTTCATCTATGGTAAGCAACAATCACTGCATAGAGATTTCAGTTTAATTTTTCTCGGAATTTTCTATTAGGTGGCAACGCGGACGCGATAATCAACTTATTTTAGAAAGACTTAACGATATGTCGAAGAAGGGGATTCAAATCACCGGCGGCCTTACTCTAGCCCAAGCTATACACAAACTCGATCCACAAACTGAAACTATTTAACGAATTTTACTTTGAAAATTTCAAAATTCTTAAAACATATTTTTAAATATTATTTATTGATCGCTTTTATTGCATTTAATTTGACTAAGAAATCCGTGCAATACTTAAAATTGCATGAATTAATTATTGTAATATATACGGAATCACGCCTGTGTGTATTCCATCCTTTTGAAATCTCAAATTGATAACTGGGAATTATTTCACTGACATATCGCTTAATTGAAGCTTAAGAATTTCAATTGTGTTAAGACAAATTTTATAAATTGCAAATATGAAATGGAAGGGAATCGCTAAAATCGATTTTGTTGTGACGATGCTTTAAAAGTATAAATAGAGGCAGAGTTTTTCATTTGAAAAAAGTTTTCGCAATCTCTATTCACTTTTATACAGCTATAATTTATTATTATTAAACTGAACAAATATTTCGTTTTAATGTAAGAAAAAAATGCTATATACTCGAGAAGAATGAAGCTGTCAATTAATTTTTCCGGTAGCTTAACGGATGGTAAACATTATATACTCTGTTATTTTTGAAACAACATTATATGTACATATATATAAAAATCGAAATGTTTTATTTTTTTTGCATCTTATGTGACGCTTTAGGTGAACGAAAATTATTGCGAGTATTGCATCGTATGACGCGACTTAATTTACCATGAGATGACTTTTTCAAAGTACACTGAGATGGGTCCTTCAAATCGTCACTTCGTCTCCACTCTACTACCGAACTATTCACGAAGTCTCTACCCCTTCCCGCATCTTCTTCACACTTCCCGAACAGTCCACACATACAACCAAATAAGTTGGAAATCGTTCGTTTCAGCGCATGCAGTATACTAGCGCCGCAGATCTTGTAAACGGGAATAGTTTTCTACTTTGAGAACGAACCGACGTAAAACGATTTTCATTAGTATCATCGATCGAGAAGTAAATTAAAACGAAAAACGATGCCAACAGTGCGAAATTTTATTCTATTTAAATGTGAATTACTATATTATTATTTTAATAATAACGTATTGTTATCGATTATATACCTTGAACAATTTTATTTACGTTTAATTCTAATAGTCACATAAGAATACAAAAAAAATCCAGTCCGTCTGTACGCTGTCTGGTGTACGTAAAATCGTTTGAAAGGTCAGAGCTCCCAAACTCTATTATCTATTAAGATGAAATTGAATAGTAATAGAGTTTTTTCGTAACCCCATTTTCCCGAACTTTGACCGGAAAAATCATAAAGTAAGTAGTATTTTAATTTAATCTCATAGTGCTACACTTGATTGACTGACGAACCCTTAGCTTGCAACAATATGTTTGCGTGACTATTCTATTCTAAAAGTGAGGAAATCTTATCTGGAACATGATGTGGAAGGAGCTCCAATTTTCTTATCATTATTTCTAAATGCTAAATTGATTTAATTCCAGAGCACATTCTTAAGATGTTTATTTATAAACACAAAAAGAAATATAAATCATCTTGAAAGCTTTATTTCAATTTAGTCATCACTTTGGGGAGTAACCTATAACATTGCTTGTTACTTTCAATTTTTTTTTTGGGTAGACACAGATTAGACAGCCTTAGTCTCGTCTTAAGATTACATATTGTCCGAAAGTGGCATCAGGTTTTCCTTCAGATGTCATAATATTACATCACCTATCTATTTCGAATTGGACTACGACAGTTTTGGTTTATTTGATAAAAAGCAGATATAGTGTCGTATGCTTACACAAAAATTGTTTGAACATAATTTCCAAGCTTGTTTTGGAGATGCGAGCACGTACAGCGAGTCTAGAACGGCTAGAACCCATTCTGTGCTCATAGGTGCAAGTTGGAAACTAAGTGCGATCACATGTGAAATCCCGCGCAAACTCTTCGTATGTACATTATTTACATTGTGTTCTGTGGAATTAAAAGATTGACCTAAGCGTTTGATCTCTAAATTGAGAGAAAAAAAGCGGTAAACGTACCAAATCAAAGTTGCTATTGTGTTCGAATGAAAGTGAAAATTCGTTAGTGCAGAATATTTCTATGGACTCTGATGCTGTGATATCACCTTGCAAGGTAGCCAATATAATTTGTCGGTGGACGCAAATAAAACCGGTTTCGCTCCATCCCGCATCACCACGAGTATGTTTATCAACATTCTTGGCTTAAAAATTGCGCGTTTAATACATTATTGTGCTGTGCAATACAAGTTTTCAATTGCGGGTTGAAATTTGTATGATCCAATTATTATTACTTTTCGTATAAATAAGTTTCCACTTGGTTCGGTCCAGTAATTATCATAATTTATTTGATCACATCTAAGACGATTGATTTTGCGAGCTTCACCAAGTGCACAAGTGATAATTGACTCAAAAAAATTGAAGAATTATGGGCAACAAATTATCGAGTATTTCGCAACCGGGCGAATGGTGTTCAAGCTGCAAGGGTAAATCGTGGTCACCAAAGCAAGCGATTTCTGAGATGCGACTGTATCCTCCATCATCACCTTTCGCCGCAATCAATGAAGCAATTGGTAAGACTAGAATTACAAATTTACTTGCTATTCCAACTATTTTACAAATTCAATTGATCGACGTGACACGCTTTTGCGATATTGATCTCGAGCTACTTTAATGATCTCATAGGTCCAGCATTTATGGCTTTCTCATTATTCATAAATTTAATTTATTGCTCGACCCATCCGTGTATTACCAATTATCTGTTGCATAATAAATTGCAGTATTTATTTAGCGATAATGGCATGTACGGAAAACATGGAACATACACATAATTCTTTACAATGAGATTATAGTCCTTATCGGTCAAATACTTTTGACGGTAACAGCATTTCGATAATCACGCTTATTTTCAAGAAAAGAAAATAATCTTTAGGTCTTTTAAACACCTTCCTTAATAGAATATCAAACATGAAGTCAAAACCATGGAAACCATTTCTTCACCCCTATTCTCTTTGTATGGCCAACTGGAAATTGTTTTAAAATTTTTCTAAGACCCTTAACTCCACCATTTCAAAAGCTAGTGTGTCCTTTTTAGGAAATTTTCTTATTAGTTAGACCACATAGGGTAAATAAATTTTGCTACACCGATATGTTGGAGTTGGTTTAATTGACAGAGTAGAAATGGGTTTTCGGACTCTTCTTTAAAATTTTCTAAAAAGAACTCAATAGGCTGAGAAATGGGACAGCCGGCCTCTGTGTGGTGTAGCTGTGCACGTTTTTACGAATTTCGACATATCTATTAGGTCTGATGAGATAGATATCAAATTGGTTCTACTTCAGCAATCTTTCTACACATAATACCAATATGAACAATCAACTAAAAATTTAAGAATTTTTTTTGTTATCTATTGGAAGCGAATTTCGCAGTATCTCTCATTTAATGTAATGGAGCTTGAAATCTTTTCATGAATTCTGCCATATCTCTCAGGTCTGATCAGATATCAAATATCTTTTCACTTCCACGGGCTTGTTTAATATTCCTCTATTTTCAAGTTTTTCCCTTTTTCAACCCCTAGACCTGTTTTAGCATTTTTCTATTCTCAACAGTTAGGGTGGGTAATGGAGTTCTTTTTCACGAATTCCATCGTATCTATTTAGTTTGATGAGATAACCAATTCATTTTTAGCTCTATAGACCTCTAATACCATTCCCCCTTCCCTTCTTATTATTTCTGGTAGTATTCTGGGTATCGGGACTAACTGCTCTATAAATTCCTATTTTAAATAGTTTTGGAGATAAATATGGGACGTGATTTTCAAGAACTTAAAGAGGTCACCTGAATTGACCTAAATTTTATCTTAATAAAGGGCTTGTGAGCTGTGAAGCCTTTTTTGGAGTTTGCTATTTTGAGAACGTGAGGGTATAATTTCTTAAACCAATCAGAATATTCGATATTAAAAAAGTAAGACGAAATTAAAATTGTCGAGTGCCTAATAGTAGTCCAGCTAGTATTTATAATGAGTAATGTACAAGCATTTTATATCTACGCTGCACATTATCTAAACATTGCTAATTTCCCAAGGTCTATCGTCTACTTTATCCATGTACCTATGGTATAAAAATATTGTTTTTAACTTAACTTCAAACACGTCTGAAGCTACATATGTGGGATTTAATAGAGACATCATATTAGGTATGAACAGCGGTGGCTGTTTTCTACTTTGAATTGTAATTAAGTTAATCAAATACCTAGGCAATATGAGAGAATTTAAAAATAACCTATAACCAGTAAACACATACCTACTTGTAAATTTTTCCTCAGTAAATTTGGTTGCTCTTCCAAAAATAATTCAATAAGTTCAATTCTCCGTTATCGCACTGAGAAACATGCGGTTTTAGTAAAGTAAAATTTCTGAATACTAAATATATGTACAATCTAAAAGAATTTTTATTTTTAGTATCGAAATTTTGCTTTTCAAAAGTTAAGTGCTGGAAATTATTAATGGTTTTGGCAATGTGCGCCAAACGTAAATTGTATCGTATTAAAATACGTTATTAAAATAATCATTTGTTTCGACATATGGTAAAATTTCTTATACGGAAAAAATTACAAGAATTGGTCAAAAATAAAACGAGACAGTATGGTAAAATTACTCCAGAAGCTATTGTTTTAGAGTAGATTTATTACCATGCAAATTTTTACTTAATCAAGGGATTTGTGAGTTACGCACCCCGGTGGACGGCGCCTATGGCGGACAGACGGACATTTTTTTTCGTGTTTACTAGTCCTGCATTAAAAATTAATAAAGTAAAAATTAGTTGAACCATACTTCTACTAGTATTGCTGTTTTTGGTCTAAATTTCTATTAATGCTCGCTAGATGACCTAATGTAGGTACATTGCTTAAAACAACGTAGATATACTTAATTTTTTTTTTTAAACCTACATATTACTGAAGCCCTGTTTTCACGGATCACAGTGATTGTTTTGAATGATAGTCTGTTGTATACTAAGCGTAATAGTACGGTAATGCGAAAGTAGGCGATATAATGTTAACTCGATTTTTCATTTGATTTGTCGATGTAAAAATAATCAACTCTCAAGTCAAACGTGATAGTATGATAGTGCTATCATGAAAGCGTGCTAGCAACTCCCGTGCATTATACACGATAAGCGTTCATCAACTATCGCAAACAAAACTTATCAGCATGGAAACAGAGCTGTAAGGCTGCTATCTGAACTAAAAAAAAGAACAATTCAAGAACATGATGTTACTACTAATTTAATGGATTATTAAAATATTACTCAGTGTAGTTCTGCGAATTGTAAGTCATGAGTAATGGTATAGAACCAATTTGGACATAGCTACTTATGATAATTCGTGTTAGATCATCGAATTGGTCATTCGTTTAGAAACTATGCGATAGTTCTATTAAAGGGGAAGCTCTTATTTAAATAATCAGGTAAGGTCAGCAAAGGTATCTCCATTATCTTGTAATTTATGCATATAGGCAACTCTGGGATAGGTACTCGTATGAATTTGTACAAGAACCATTACATAACTTATTGAAATTAATGAGGATTAATACCTTTTCTGTAAATCTTCTTATTATTTTAGAGCAGTCTTCTAATATAATATGATTTTATTTGTGTATTTAAATAATGAGTTGTAATGAATTGCGAGTAAGAAACAACTTGATTTTTAAGAAGCAAAATACTTTTTTATCTTATCTTATCTTATGAATGTTTTTAACTACACTTTATTAAAAAAAAATCATTTCACAAGGGATGAAATCGTTTCACTTGAATGAAGAAAACTTCCCAACTAGTTATGGTAGCGATAAACTTATTTTACAATTAAATGTGGTAAAATGAGAAAGAAAATGTTTTAGTTAAAAATCCAGATTCTTCGGAAAATGGGGATGAACCAACATTTTTACTCTAAGTTCCGGATCTATGTTATAAATCGTTTAAGCAAAAAATGGGGGATCCCGTCAATACCCTTAGCTTGGTGGTCATTGTTATGATGTCACTTTCTTGGATCGGATGATGGCCCCATGTCTGTCATGACGTAGAAAATGATTAATACATGGTACGAGTACCTACTGTGCCGAAAAAAAAAATTCAAGTATCAGACCAGAATGGTTCATCTTTAAATTTAATTATTTTTCCGAACCACTAAATTACATAATAATTGTTCTGCAGAAACCGATTGTAACTCTTCAATATCTGACGAATTTCACTATGAACTTTACAATGATAAATTCCGTGTGGGGCGCCAAAAGTATGTATGTTGTCACGTTCTCAAAGTAAAGTCCGCTGTCTGTAAGAAATTTATCGAATTTTATGAATGAAATTCTCAATGTACCCGACAAGAAATGACTAAGTGATATGTTTAACGGCTAGCAAAACATGATTCACATTAAATTCGATTTACAGTGCAGAAAAAAAAACCGATCATTATGTTCTCGTAATAGGAATCCCGTCAAGGTTTGGCTCCTGTATTTAAAAATGATTCAATCATTCAATTAAATGTCAATCTCGACTCCCGAATAGTTTCGCTAATTGCACAAGATGCGTGTAAATACTTAAAGTGTGATTGAACATCGCGATAACTATTCAATTAGACGCGTTCGATCAAATTTATTCACTCCGGCCTCATGCGTTTTATTACTCACATCATCGATTTGTTTATAAGTGCAAAAAAAGAATAAGAAAATAATAAAAATGAGAAGCTGATGCTGTTCCTTGGAGAAAAATAGACAATCTTCGAAGAATAAGGTTGTAGGCTGGATCAGTCTTAAGTCGGTTATCTGCCAGTGCAGATCATACGGATCGCGATTCTATAGTGCGGCTTCTCTGTATATCTTTGAAAGTGTTTATGATAGATCAATTTTACTTTTAAGTGTTTCGAGTGTAGATCAACATACAGTATGCAGGTCGCAAATTGGTTAAGCAATTACCTGGGAATATCGTTCGGTAAACGGCGACAGATCATACGCCAGCCTGGGCGGCGTTGGCCTTCACCAGAATGTAAATTTTATTGTATTACCTACACTTAATTCTAATAGATTAAAGATTTTCTCAAAATGCCTGATTTAGAAATGAAATGTCTTCCGGTTTATATGAAGCATGTCTACCTATTTTAATTCATCTCATTTCACTATTTTGATCAAATTAGTAATAAAAGAACGCCGAATTAAGGGGCTTGATGAAATTTACCTGATGCGTCGAATTTCCATCAAACTGAATGAGGTGTTCACCTTCGCTAATGCTGTTTGGTGCCAAATTTAATTATGCCTGTCCTTGAGGATTATGTTTGACTTTAGTGTTTTCTTTGGTTGGCCATATGTCTTATTAAATATTAAATGCTTTTGTTGTCTTAATACTATAGTCAAGTTTTGAATTTTTTTTTTGTGGTCTTCTGAGAAACATTACGAAGATCTAATTTTAGACGAGAATTTTCATTTTGTTTATATTGCTCGCAATCGTGCCGAAAGTTGGATGGTATTATCCAGTAAAGCTTATTGCCAGGTAATTAAGGATTAATTAAGATTAATCGAGTTCGATATTTGTGTGGTTAATTTTCGTGTTTTTCGGCATTTCAATAACCAAAACAAATTTTATTCTACAAGTAGCTAATGGGCATATTTTACAGATTTAACCGGCTGCCTAAACTCTAAAGTTTTTTTTATTTAAGTATCTAAGTACATATCTATGTAGTTTTAATTTGAGTTGCGAAACTCATACGTTTTGTTTCTTACATTAATGTTGGGTCGATGCCAAAAACAAAATATTGTAGTGGAAGTCATAATTTCAATTTACAAAGAAATTGTTTCATATTGATTTCGGTAGTTCACTGTCGGGTGCCTTGGTAGTCCACTCTTGTAAGATCGTTCGTTTTTCTTATGCCGCGTTTCCACCAATGCCTTCATATGCATTGGACGAAACATATTAGCGCGTATGCACATGTGGAAACGGCACATTCGCGTCAGTATGCATATCAAATCGAGATTCGCGTACATTTGTCTCGATTACAGTATTTGGACACATAACAAAAAAAAAAATTTGACGATTACACTATCTGTTAGCATTTGGCAGGGAATATAGTCAAATATTTGACAGCGTGGCATACAGTGTAATACATACTAGCAAGCAGTTAGAACAAGTTAGAAGCAACAATTTAAATCTTCGCCAATTATTTCGCGCGTCCCTTCGTTAGCAATATCAATTGCCATTTACAGATTTTTAACGTATTAGCGAAGAAACTGATTCAGAATTTTTTGATTTTTTTTTTCCATATCTACGAAGACGTATACCTATGTAAGTTTTCACGTAGATATGACGAGTTCAAGGCGGGCTTTTTAGATATTTAGTTGGCTAAAAATCAATATCAGAATTTTTCCAAACTTTTACTGTGTTTATTTTAATGTTTGTATAATCAACTACTGATGATTACCGAAATTTGTATATTACAAGGAGTTTTTTCAGTATTATGATGTATACTTTCTTTGAATGGTTATCTTTTTTGGTTCAGTGTGGAATCTATTGTGGTCATATGGAAAACAGAATCATTGCATTAAATAAATTAATAAAACATTTAAAAATTTCATATGGAATTGCATGCGGAAAGAAAGTTGAAACTCAACAATCCTTCAACTCCAGGGTAGTAATATAGTAGTAATAGTAGTAGTAGTAATATCTTCAGGTTTCTTAATTAATGTATTTTCGTAAATATTGTTCTTGGTGTACTATTTTATGTACAGTAAAAAATTATGTTCCTAATAAAAAAAAACCTCATTCAGCGATTGTATACAAACAAAATTTGCAGAATTAAACTTGTCATCATAATTGATGTAATGTTTGCACTTGGAGCGTCACTGGATGCTTAAAATGATAATTCCAAAATTACTCAAAGTTTATGGTAAATTCTATTAGTTCTCTAGCAGAATCATCAAAACATATATCTATCATTATTTTACAAGAATTACCAGAAAAATGTAAAAAAAGGAATCCCCATTCATATGACCGCGTGAATAATATCAGTGGTCCGACAACGACAAAAGTGTAGCTGAGTAATGTGGCTGTGAAATCTCTATTTTAGTTTGGTTCATCGATGCATTTTTTTAGAACATACGAGTACGTAATTGTTTGTCGAATATCGGCGAAAATCTTTTTAGTTGCTATTTAATTCATTGATCAGTTGAGTCTTGTGCAGTAGTCTACATTAATTTGTGCAGGAACTTCGTAAAAAGTTAAACCGAAGGAACGTTTATCATATTTTACGAGTAGTTCATTTCATAGCTCGAAATTATGGAGTTCTTCGATAAAGTAGCTGATTATTTCAATGGTAGTTTTTTTAATTGTTTATAAAACTAAAATAGCTTCGAGTATAATAATTGTAGTTTACTTTTGAATAATGGTGTCCACGAATATCGTATTTTAGATTGTATAGTTTGGTGTTTATAAATCTGTCTATTGATTTATGAATGACATACTGGAAATTATGAAAATAACAATTATAGTTTATGGTGCATTTTTTCGATATCGAATGATACTCATTCCCCATTTAGTGCTAAGTCTTCTATACTTGCTATTTACGTTAGTGCTCCGTAAATATTATTTCAAGTGTGATAAACGCTTTTGTAGCTGTGCGAAAAAACTCTGTACTCGTACATCTCCAATAGAAGACCAGTGTTCAAAATATCATATGATGAATAAAAAATTTGGTTAGTTTATCTTAAAAACGTGATTTTCCTTATTTGTGCAAAGATAAATACATAAGTTGCTATTTGTGGTAAATAATCTTATTAGTAACATATTATTAACTACTTGCGGATATTAAGAGTCTTTATTTATGTCGCAGTGTTCTTAAATTCCTGTCTGTCCAATGGTGACCTACTGATACTGCACTATAAAAAGCACTCCCTGGTTTCAATGATTTTTAAATTTTACGTTCTTTCGTTGTTGTGTTTGCTGTAGTTGGTTGTGGTGGTTCACTAGTGCAAACTATCCTTTTCCGACATGTTCAGTACATAGTAGAGTCACTTAACTTCATTTGGCAGAGCTGTTGGTGCTTAGATTATAAAGAACGCGTTACAATCTCTCGGGAGTGAGTCGAGAAACTGCTGATTAACCAAAGTGTTAACAGAGATATCATGTTCATAGAATCTGTCGTACCCAAAAATATTTTGTGGTAGAAAAAAAGTGTCAGTCACAATTCCCTACCTAAAGTCGGGTTAAATTCTTCGATCTTTAAAACTGATATTAAGCTTGAATGATTGAACTAAACCTTCAAAAATTGTTGACGATTACATTTTTGCCAAAAATATCAGCCTTCCGATAACTAATGTACTACAGCATTTTATTAGCAAGCTACTATTATGGTATAATCACTGCCCAACTCTTTCCAATTTTTTACACGCACAACAAGGTAATACTTTCTCGATCTTGGGACCTATGACTAGTTTTACCTAATTACCTAAAAACTGTTTCAACCTTTTTTCCTTTTCACATCTTAAGAGGGTTTTAACGGGTTGTACACGTTTTCACGAATTCCGTCATATCCCTTAGGATTTTATACGAGTTAGACACCGAATTGGTTTTTTGTTTCTCGGAAGTTCTTTATAGTCATCTAAAAACAAATTTCAAAGTTTTTGATATCAACCCAAAAAGGGGTGTGAGAGATACATGTATCATAGAGATACATACAGCAGCGACTCTATTTTGAAGCCGGTTGATTTCTCACAAACGACCGGCAATTAGTTCTTTGCTATTATTAGCAACATACTCATATTTACATATATTATATCCCTCCAGTATTTATATCTGAATGTTGAATCCTAAAGGAGTGCTAAGAGATTGCATATATTTTCACGAGTTCTTACATATTCCTTATATCTCATGAGATATTGAATTGATTTGTACTCTCTACGGTTTCCTATATGATCGCCTAAAAATTAAATTCCGAATTTTCGGATATTCAACCCCAAGGGGGTGTAAGGAGGTTGCATATGTTTTCAAAAATTTTATCTTATTAGTTCAATAAGTCAACAAGCTTACAAATAAGCTCTAACTCCCCTAAAAATTAATTACAGGCTTTTTTTACAGCTCGATATTTTTGATATTTTTAGTTCCATTCTATTGATAAAATTAACCTTTCAAAAAATTCAAAAATTAACCTTTCAAAAACCCCCTTATTTCGAAAGAACCGACGAAACATTTCGACTTTCACCAATTACATAATTCATTAAAAGTAGTTTTGAATCATATCAGTTGAAAGAAGGTGAGTGAATCTTTCATGAGTCTTGACTATGCGACTGGCAACTAAAAGAATACCAAGGACTCTATTTGGAGCGTAGTGAATTTTGGGCTTAAAATACATATTTGAATTTTGGAGTAGCGTTTTCTTAATACTAATTCGCCTTTTCATATAAATATTATTATTTGTAATGGTTTATACTTATTTGTCGAACTTTCGTAACATGGCCTAAGCCTAAGTAGTGCTTTCAGTATATTTCGATGTAGTTGGTACCTTTTAAATTCTATACTAATTACATTACTCAATGTTTGTATTCTGAACTAAAACATTGTTTGTGAAGAACTCTTTATTTTTAGATACCTTTATTATTCTATAAGATAAACCTTTGTTTATCGCCAACATTGTACATACGAGTATTATTCATCTAAACTAGTGCTTTCTTGTAATGTTTGGTTTCTTGGGTGTGTCTTTACCTTTAGCCATATTCAAACATAATTTCAAATCTTAATGGATCTACGAATAAATGTATGTATAGATATAGGGTGTGTGATTCAGAAGAAATACCCTCCCAGCTGTTAAAATATTAAATTGTTGCATTCTCTGTGTTTATACGTTACATCACCCTGCTCATAAAAAGAGATTTAAAAGTAATATTCCCAGGTGTATCTCGTTACCGGAACGAATTATTGGACACGATCTATTTTTATAACAGATAGTTTAGTTAATTGTCACACGCCTAATAGAGAATTACCTAATGTAGGCGTGATACTTTATGACTGGATTTCTAAAACAAAAAATTTAGTTGTTAACAAACAAATCTTTTTACAAATCCTTATGTTTGTTTTTACTTTGCAGACTCAGATGCCCCGGAAATACTCGGAATTCGCAAGGTCGACCTTTGCTTGGATACAAATGCAACTGATCATCATACCAATAGATTTGATGCAGCACAAACAGAATTGGTTGTACGACGTGGTCAAGCATTCCAGCTGAAGATATCGTTTACGAGACCGTACAATTTAGCCAAAGATGGCATAAGTTTTATATTTACGGTTGATGATGAAGAAAAACCGAGTCATGGGCGTGGTACCCTTGTAGCAATCGCTCCTAGGGATACACCCGATGATCTGGGTGATCCCTTCGAGTGGGCGGCAGGTATTGTATCCATTGACGGAGGTCTAATGACTGTCCTAGTAAAACCGGCCGCTACTTGTCCGGTAACAAAGTGGAAGATGGACATTGATACCAAGTTGATCGATGGTCCTTCTAAGACATATACAGTGCCGGAAAGGATCTACATCTTGTTCAATGCCTGGTGTCCTGATGATCAGGTTTATATGGCAGGTAAGTGAACTATACTTCAATTTTCTCGTATGAATTAAAAACACTAACTATTCATCTATGAATCTTAAAGATTCGGCTGAAAGAGACGAATACATCCAAGCTGATACTACGTTGGTATGGAGAGGATCATACAATAGATTGCGACCATCGGTTTGGAAAGTTGGACAATTCGAGAAAGATGTTTTGGACTGTTCGTTGTTGATAATTGCGAAAATTGGAAAAGTTACGGCACCGTATCGAGCGGATCCAATAAGAACAACTAGGGCATTATCGGCAGCCGTTAATTCACCAGATGACGATGGTGTTATTCTAGGAAATTGGACCGATGATTTTTCGGGCGGAACAGCACCTACGAAATGGGTTGGTTCCGTGGAAATATTGCAGCAGTTTTATAAGAAGCAAAAGTCGGTCAAATACGGACAATGTTGGATATTTTCAGGCGTCCTAACAACAAGTAAGCATTGAGTGTAGTATTTCTTTTTTCGGTATGATTTTTTTTGTATGGTCGAAGAAATGTTCTACCAGTTCCAGCCCACTGATACCTCACTCCGCCCCACTCAATCGAAATATTTTGTTTTTTAAATTTAACAAAAAACCCATATTTTTTGCGATACATATCCGATGCATGGTTTCATGCATCATGGGTCATGTCACTTATGTAACTCCAACCAGTCATTGACAATAAGGTCTTCCTACAGGAAGACCTTATTGTCAAATTGTTCATTTTTACATGGCCTTCATCATATAGGTATCTCAGAAGGAATTATAATAATATAATTATTTATAACAATTTCAGTTGCTCGAGCTGTTGGAATACCATCGAGAATCATAACGAACTACTCCTCGGCTCACGATACCCAGGCATCACTAACCGTCGACTACTTTGTCGATGAAAAAGGAAAAGTTATGGAAGAGATGAATTCCGATTCGATTTGGAACTATCACGTTTGGAATGAGGTTTGGATGCAACGGCCCGATTTAGGAATAGGTCCGCAAGGAAGCTACGATGGTTGGCAAGCGGTAGATGCAACGCCTCAAGAAGTTTCCGATGGAATGTACCGATGTGGCCCAGCATCAGTCTTAGCTGTTAAGTTAGGTGAAATTCTTCGACCGCACGATTGTAATTTCTTATATTCGGAAGTTAATGCGGATAAAGTATTTTGGCGCTATGCCGGACCGTATCAACCAATGAAAATGCTCCGAAAGGATGTCCTGGGTATCGGACATTTGATGAGTACGAAAGCGATTGGAAAATGGGAACGCGAAGATATTACAAGTACCTATAAATATGCAGAAAAAACGAGCGACGAGCGCAACACTATGATCAAGGCATTGCGTCAAGCTAACAGCGCTTTTAGTAGATTTTACCTGAATGAGAACTTCAACGATATATACTTTGATTTCGAATTGAAAGATGATATCAAAATTGGCGAAACGTTTAGCGTTGCACTTCTGATGAAAAACAAATCTGAAATCAAAACACATATGATCTCAGGGACGCTTAACCTTCACACAGTCTTGTACACCGGAACAAATAGAGAACCAGTAAAATCGATTGGATTCGAAGTCGAAGTTAAGCCTGAAACCGAGGAATACGTAAAAATGGAAGTAACCTTTGATGAATACTTCCCGAAGTTGAAGGATCAGGTAATACCCTCTAGAGCGATAGTAGCCATAACTGGGATCTAAGTTTTATTTTTGTTCACAGGCTGCATTTAACATCTCGTGTATGGCAACAGTGCAGGAAACCAATTTTGAATACTTTGCACAGGACGATTTCCGAGTTAGGAAGCCCGACATTAAAATTACATTCCAAGGAACGCTTGTTTCGCAGCAACCTCTGGATGTTATTGTCCGGCTAACGAACCCTCTCCCAATTCCAATTCACAAAGGTTTATTCCACATTGAGGGACCAGGAATTGATAAGCCACTTCTCTTCAAGGTAAATATCAACTTTGTTTACCAATTAGTTTTTAGTTTTAATAAAATTCGCTTGTTTCCATAGATTTCAGAGATTCCAATTGGCGGAACAGCAGCGTCAACATTTAAATATACACCACCTTATGCCGGTTCAGCTACCTTGGCAGCTAAGTTCACATCGAAGGAGCTAGAAGACGTTGACGGCTTCATCGCGTACGAAGTAGAACCTAGACCAGAAGATGTTTATACAAATGTCGATTTAACGAACGAAATTATTTCCAGAACCGATGTTATTCCATAAACAAATTTGATTTTGTGTGTAACTTTAGATTTATTTATATTTATTTTATTATTTATAATCATAATCACGTTAAATTAAACTGCCATCATTGTGGAATCTTTTTTGAGAATCGTGATAATCCATTAGCGCTCTATAGCTATATCAGTATTGATTGATAGAATGCTAAGAACACTTTTTTATATTACTCGAGAATTTGATAAATATTGAATTTACATTTGCCATAAAGTAATTAATACTTAAAAAAGAAATATTGTGTTGTATGCAGTACATGTCATATATTATATTAAATAAGCGATGTCTAAACTAAATTCAATAAAAACAAAATTAAAATTGTAAAAGAAGTAGCATTTTTATTTTAAGTATAATTATATGGCATTACCAATGTATGCATAATAACCATTTAAGATACATAAACATTTACACATAAACATTTTCTTTGACATAGTCTAAATAAAAGTTCGCAATAAACTACTCGCGAATATTTCACACGGCCGAATTGGCAACGAAAGAAACCAAGAAGAAGACACATGGAAGCAATTTTCAACTTGCATCTATGAGCGTTAACTTCATTACGTAGTAAGCACACTGTGACGTCATGAACAAACATTTCGTACACGGGACGGTGGATGCAATATGGTATTTGCTTCCACGGGTATTAGAACACATTCCTGGCTCCAGCGTAAAAGTCTTCAGCGAGCAGGGGCATAAGACATAAGTGCTACTAGAGTAGGCTAGAGTAGGCTAGAAATTGAATAATGGAGGAGGTTCAATTAATACGCAGTAAGTAAAATAATAATACATTTTTGATATTAACCAATTGCTTCCCCTTGTTGAATTGTAACGCCACGCCACTGAGTTCTATTAATCCTATATAAATCCCAAAATAAATGCTAAAATTATAACATGCTTGAGTAGCAAATGCTCGATATATCGATTTTGACACTGAATACCGTGAAAATCAAATAAACTTTTTAGCAGATACATCTGTTGCTAATGTTTGTTTTTCCTTCTTAACGTAACACCTAAAAATTGATTTAACAAATTTTCGAAATTCAACATCCAAGCAGGTGTAAGGGGTTGAATACGTTTCCACAAATTTTGCAATATTTTTAAGGTCTGATAAGATTTATAAATGACTGTATTTTCACTGGGCAATTTACGCAATAGCCTAACCTAATAACCAAAGGGTTGTAATGGGGTCGTGTATGTTCTCACAAGTTTCGTTATATCTCATAGGTATGGTGAGGTACCAATTTGGTTTTTACTTCTGTGGAACTTATATGTAATCTCTAACAAACTAAAATTTTTTTAATTCAACCTTTGAGGGAGTGTTAAGGGGTTGCATACGTTTTCAAGAAGACCTGACGAAATTTGAAATGTCTTCACGGTCTTTTTATATGTTTTTTATATTTTTCAATTCAAAATGTTTAGAATAGGTGGTTCCTCTAATGAAACTAGTATTTATATACCAAACGAGAAGTTTGTAACATTAGCGTTTTTGAAAAATAAAATCAGAAACTTTTCATTCAGGTCCTCTTCTTTCAACCCTCTCAATCCCTCTCCAGGTGTTACAATAATGATTTTTTGCAAACATAAACCTACATGTGAGGAACCGCATAGTATTACAAATACTTTATTATTAAAAAAATAATAAAGTAAAATTCAATCATATGATTATAAGTGTATTAATTACATTGGTACACAGCTGTATTGAACATTTTAAAAAATAAACACAAACTGAAATATATATAAAATAAAATAATTGAACAATAAATCACATTTCTATACAATCATAATTAATCAAATGTTTAAATTTCTTGTGCAAAAAAGTCTAGAAATTTTACAGTGCAAAAAGCTTTCGGTTTACTTAAGCAAATTTGATAAAAATTTACATGTTTAGATATTGAGAAAGGTAAAGGTTGTACTATAAGATAAGAAATTATTCCAAAGCTACCTATAGTATGTTCGTACAAGAAGTTTGCTGATTATTTAATTGAACACTAAGCTTGAGTCCAGGTTACCATATCGAATGAAAGTAGTTTATACCGTGTTTTAGCTCTTTATTTTTTTTTAACCGTTTCTGCTTTTATGACGAAAAGTAGTTCAGATAGTGATTCTCTATTACAAGTGTTTATTTTTTTTGTCGATACCATTGTTTAACAACAAAATCGATTAAAAATTCATTCAAAACGGACGAAACTGCCAGAAAAGAATTTATTACACGCGATTAATAAATAATTGCATTAATGCAGTCCGACTATAAATTGAATGCAGGACTTGCACCATTTAGTTACGAGTGACTTCCTAAGTGCAATGAAGAACAAATTTTTGTATCTAATTGTAGTAGTTGTGCGATTCGGTAAGTGAATCTGTGAATTGAAATTGTGAAATATTCCGACCCATGATTTTAATTACATAAAATCCCTTTTACTTGTGCACAGTTGTTATAGATTTTGATAGTTATAGTATAGTACTTAGAGATTTGCAAGATAATCAGGATTTAATCATGCTTTATATTAAGCGGAGCTGTAGTGAATCTAAATTAAATAATTATATATTGCATCTTACTACACAAGAACAATCTTCATCGCTTTTACTTCTAACAACTAATGCTAACTGTTTAAAAAAATAAGAGTTCTTATCTAAAATTTTCTTTTTTATGTAGTGTTATATCTTAATTAAAGATATAAGATATAAGAATAGCTTGTGCTTGGGAATAACTTAAAAAAATTTCGGAGGTTAAAAATTGTTCACAGTTTTTCAAGGATAATTTCTAATCTCTACATGAAAACCTTATCAATAATTTAAGATCAACGAATAACTAATTTTCTTCATTTATTTAGGTATATTTGAATACTCCAGATAGCGATAATTTTATATTGTTTTAAAAGAAGAGGGGATAGATGAGTACTACTTTTCATTTTATTTTCTTTTGGGTCAAAATTCGAAACGTGGTTCAAGTTCGGATATTTTGCTGCCACTATAACCGATAAGATTATACATTAGGTAAATGTTTTGATACACCTACGAGACATGGCTAGTCTTTAAAATAGTGTTTCAAGATTCTTAGCAAATTTCAACTTTTTGAAAAGTGTATCTACAAAAACAATTTCAACCTTTCGATGAAATCTGAGAGTTTAAGTTTAATTCAGCCTAAGAAGTATATAACACATAAAGCGGAGCCACAGGTGAAAAAAAATTCAGATATTTTTTTGCCAACTATTGCCAAAAAATCTCAAATCAGCTTAATGCCGTCTGTTCACACGATGACTTAAGAACGCTTTGATCTAAGTAGTAACAAATTTTGGCCATCACCTGCAAATAGAACTTAGATGTCTAATTTCGTTAAAGGGAAGATATCCATTCACTCCATACTAGAAGCTCGTATTCACGATTATTGGTCAAATGCTTCAAGTTAGGAGCTTACGGAAATTTTCCAATATTTACAACTAAAAACCAGAAAATTGAACGAGTCCTTTGTGCAGTCTTTATATACAAGTCTTTCATGATATATGCAAGTTACAGCACTTATTATAACTCATGAACCTTGCAAGAATTCGTTTAAAATCAAGTGTAAAACTGTGTTCGTTTATTACAAGCAGCAGTCAACTAGTTTGGGAAGCTCCAGGACAAAAGTCCTTAAATAGGTTACATATGCTTAGGATTAATGTGGATTGCTTGTGATTTGCTGCCTAACTGACCTATTGAATTTAATTTCAGCAACATCCGACGACGAAATAGAACTCACTGAAGAAGATTATGGCAAAACTTGGATGTATTTTCCTAATGGTGATGGAATCCCAGAAATAGCGTATCTAACGATGCCACCACAAGGTCGAGGAACTTGGGAGGATGGAATAGATTTCGTATTTTATACAAGGTGAACTAGATATGAATAAGCATTTAGATCCAAAAAGTGTTATCGAATTCCTAACTAAAATAATAGAGAAATCGATCGCGAAAAGCCGAAAGTTTTCACATTTGGAGGACGAGAAAAGCGAAACATTTTGGAAAAAATCGGAGCACATTTCGATCCATCCTTGGACACAAAAGTGATCGTTCACGGTTGGAAATCGGGTCCGAATAGCGACACAGTGCAGGCAATTAAGGACGAATACTTGAAGAATAGACCGTGTAATATTTTCGGTAAGTCACTAAGTCATATCTAGTGGGCTCAACACCAATATAACGCATTAATGCAAAATTTAAGCTGTTGATTGGGCGAATCGTGCCTCAAACATTTACTATTTTGGACCAGCAACCGATACCAGGACTATTGGTAGAGTGATTGCCAATATGCTCGATTATCTAATAGCTGAAAAGTCAGCCGATCCGTCACGAATTCATTTGATAGGGCACAGCTTGGGAGCCCATACTGTTGGATTTGCCGGCTCTTATATGAAGCGAGGGCGAGTAGCCAGAATAACAGGTAAGTTTAAACTTGTTAGAGTAAACCGTGTATTGGAATTGATCGTTTTTCAGGTCTCGATCCAGCTCTGCCAGGATTCGAACACTTGTCAGGACCAGAAGGACGCTTGGATCCTACGGATGGCGAATTTGTTGATGTCATACACAGTTGTGCTGGAGTTCTAGGATACATGGCACCACTAGGTCATGTGGATTTTTACCCAAATAGTGGAAAGTCGCCACAACCAGGTTGCGAAGGAGTAATGCAAATGTTACGTAAGATTTAAAAATTTGGATTTTTTTTTATACTTTGTGTTTAATGTAAAAACTTTTGGTAACAGAGGCTTGCAGTCATGGACGTTCGCATAGATTTTTTGCAGAATCAATAAATTCAGAACAGCATTTTTATGCGTATCCTTGCGAATCGTGGAACGTGTTTGCAGAAAAACAATGCCATAATAAAGAACCGGTTCTTATGGGAGATAAGGTTCCTTTTACCACAAGAGGCATTTTCTATTTACGTACTACTAATAAGGCGCCATTCGCTACTGGTAAACTGTAAAGTAATTTTTTAAGTGACTAATTTATAAGTTGTTGTTAATATTTGAAGACGGCATAAGACTCGTGCACACTCTTAATTTTTTTTGATGACTATACAAGTTCAAAAATTTGATTTGACCGAATTTTTGATGTGAAATAAAAATATTAAGATAAATAATACAATCTAATACAATTACTTTAGAAATAGGTAGAAATTTTAGCTATTCAGAAATATATAATACTTTAGTCTAAAAACTGTTCCTTTGTACGATGTACGCATCCTTGGCTTTCTCTGGCAACCACTTCAGATATTTTCTTAAATTATCCAGGATACGGATTTGAGGTAGTAGTAACTCTTGCGTTATTTTAAAGAATATAGAGATATGATAGTGGAGTTAATTCTGTCTAGGCGAAGCTTTATTATTTTTTGGATGGAAGTCCGGTTTCAAGATGTAAACTTTACTTTATTAAAATATCAGCTTGGTTTCAATCTAATGAACTATTTATTGTGACAGGATATTTCGAATTAAATATTGATTCAGCAAGTTTCCCCCTGGCGAATGGCGCAGCGTCATTAGTTGGTACCAAGTACATTCCATCGGGATTGCTGTCTTCTCCTACCAATACAAAATATTCGTTTGGAGGACACAATCCCAGTAAGTAATTGACATAAGAACTGCACTGCCATCCCCAAAATCCTTGATAAGTTCGTATCGACTCTGCATAGTAAATAGGTGCCCTGTGGTGACTGCAAACAAAGACATCTGTAAGATTTTCAATTATTTCACATAAATTCCTTTTATAAATTATAATCAGGAAAACTAACTTTTTTCTTGTCCAAAGCAACCAGGTTGCGTTATTCCACCATTCATATAAAAATCAACGTGTCCACATCGTTCCATTTGTCCTTGAATTAAAGCATTTGTATGAATTATGTCAACGAAAGTTGCATCTGTTTTATCTAATTTCTCATCAGTTGATGCAGTCATAAATAATGGCATAGCTGGATCTAAACCTAGAAATAGAATGTAAGAAATAGACAAATCATCCTCTGCGCTCCCTTAACCATACCTTAAATTAAAATTAAAATTAAATTCAAATCCGCAAACAGATTTAAAAAAATAAATTTGATTCCACGAGAGCAGAAGTTCATTGAGAGGGTACGTGGGGTACGAACGTATCCCCCTAACTTACCACTCCAGACTTCCGCTCTGCAGGGCGCGATTTATTTATTTTTTTAAATTTGTTGCGATTTTGAAAAGGAGACACCCGCACCTTTAATTTAAGCGGTCACTTGTAAAAATCTGAGCCTATTTGCTCGTGGTACGTTGGGGAGAAAGTGGAAGGTACGTGGGGGTACGAACGTACCCTCTAACGTATCCATCCAGACTTTCGCTTTTCAGGGCTCGAATCATTTTTTTTTTTAAATCTGTTTTCGAATTTGAATAGGAGACACCCGCACCTTTAATTTAAGCGGTCATTTGAGATTTTTACAGTTGACCACTTGAATTAAAATTCAAATTAAATTCAAATCCGCAAATAGCATCTTTTTAACTTCTCCTCGTATCAAGTCCCATAGCGTGAAAAAACATTTTACACTTTATTATAAAAATGTAAAGGTTAAATTCAACTTACCTGTTATTCTCGGGATTCTAAATGAGTTCAAGTTTTGTGCCACGAAATTCGTAATTTGCGCCCCTAGCGAAAATCCTATGAGATGAATTTGATTTGTTCCAGTCTCCAATATTCGCTCCACAAGTTGCGCAATGCATTTTCCAATATGTCGGGCATTATGCACCGCACTTACATAACAAGCTCCAGGTCCAAGAATACTCCAATCAGCGTAAATTAAATTGTACTCACCTTTTTGTAAATACTCTAAGATCCCGTCAAATTTTTGATTTTAGTCGTTGATATTTTCATGAATTTCTTAAATAAATTTACCGTCTTTTATTTGAATTAGCGTAGGTAAAAACATGTCCGAATTATATCCGTGGATTATGATTTTGACTGGGCTAATATTGTTGAAATGCGATGCTGATAAATTCGATTTCTCCCATGTATCGTCGATGTAAATGTTTTGTCGATTTTGTGGATTCTTCCGTGTGAAAATGTAAAATTTGACATCATCATCGGGACATTGCCTTTCACCAACCCAAGTACAAGAACCTATTTGTACTTCGTTGTATGCCTTCCTTAATTTCACAGATCGAGTTTGTGTTAGCAAAATTTCTTCTAAAATTGCATATTATGAAATTCAGTGAAATAGTTAAAGTAAAGAGAAAAACAGAGCTTTTGTTAATATTTAATTTACTTACCTAATAACAGTATCCGTAATGTGCAGATAGTAATAAGAGATCTCTTACCATTGTACAAAAACTTCATTTTAAAAATATATTACACTAATGTTGTTGAATTTGGCAAATTTTATTTTAATCTAATTAAACATTTAATCCATTCGACAATTTAATGATTGACATGGTTTTTGTCCTTTTAAAATGAAAAACTTCTGTATACTTTAATATTCGAATGGCTCACCGATATCAAATATTTTTACTAGCACAAGAAGTCATCTACATCTTAAGGAAAAAAATTGTATTACATTATATTAAATTTTAATTAGTGGACAATTCGAAACTTCCAAAGTGGTTGGGTTAAGCGCACACAATGGTTTACACTAATGGATTTTTTTTGTACCGCGGAAATGACCAATCTGAGTTGTTATTTCTAATTTTAATAATTACTGCGGTGGTCTTGTTAGATATCAGTTAATTGCTTATGGTCTAAACTACAGCGACCTTCAATAATATTGAAATCGTCAGTCCAGTAAAATTATGGCTGGAAACTGAGAGCTATCAAATGTAGGTGCTTCATATTTTAATGATTCATTATTCGAGTGATAAAAAAATCCTTAAACTGATATTGAAGTGAGACAATTTTATTTGGCAGTGTGGTAATTCCTAGTAATTGTGAAAATCGTCTTCATATAGAATATTCCGAAGCAATACCAGCATCTGTCAGGGTGTTTCGGATAGTAGGCATGATACATAGGCACAGGAGTACATATTTAAAAACTATTAACTAAATTTATATGACAGCAATTTTTCCACAGTTCTGTTAAAATAAATAAAAATGGTTCACTATGACCTAGGTTAATTTAGTGAACTAAATTCCCGCCATCGGCTAACGTCGGCAGCTTTGGGATCAAAAATCCCTAAAGGTACAGTCTGGCTGGTACTGCCGACCGTCGCGGTTAGCAGAAACTGCCGGCAGTAGACTACTGCTTCAGGCCAAAACAAGCAGTGTTGTCTGTTTGCGACTGCTCGGCAGTTGACGGTTGTGAGTGCAAAGGTTGACAGTTACTGCTGTCCGCGACGGCCGGCAGTACCAGCATATTGCACCTTAAGGTTAAATTTTGTCGGAAAGACTGTACGAATTTGCTGGTTTCGGAATTCCTTGTACCATATTGTGATTGTCCGATTTCTATTCCAAATAAGTGCAACACTTGCTGGGTTTTCTTCAGGATTCCTTCGGGAGTCATCAACATTATCGTTAAGATCATCGGTTATATTTGCCGCGTGCGAATGGCGTTGCATTATTGGTTGTTATCAAGTACATTCCATCGGAATTGGGATTACAATCTTCTCCTGCGAGTATAAGATAGTTGGTTGGCGGACACAAGCCCAGTAAGTAGCTGATATATGAACTGCAATTCCAACCCCAAAAACCACGATAAGTCCGAATCGATTCTGCAAAGTAATCGGGCGCTCTGTGGTGATTGCAAACGAAGGAATCTAAGTAATTTTTTTATAGATCAATACAATTTCCCTGAAGGAATAAAACAGTGTACGCACTTTCTCCTTCAGCATAGCAACCAGGTTGCGCTATTCCTCCATTCATGTAAAAGTCGACATGTCCACATCGTTGAATTTTTCCTTGGACCAACGCATTTGTATGAATGATGTCAACAAAATTTGCATCTGATTTATCTAATTTATCATCTGTAGATTCTGTGGGGAGATAGATGGATCTAGCCCTGAAAATATATTAGAATAGGTATGTGAAGAAAATTTGAATGTACTACAAAGGTAATATGTTGACTTTCTTTCTTTCTTAGATGGGATAACATATGTAAATTGATGTAAAGGTAACACGACGTGTACATATGAAGTAATGCGATGCGCAGCCATGAAGCGTTGTGGCAAGCAATCAAGCGCGCTTACTATAGCTGGTGTTACGATATTACGCGCGATGCGATTGAATCATAGCGAGCTTTACGCCGGTGAATTGTGGAATTAACAATAGGCTCACCTGTTATCCTCGGAATTGTAAATGAGTCCAAGCTTTGTGCAACGAAATTCGTAACTTGTGCGCCCAGAGAAAAGCCTATGAGATGCATGTTTTCAGTACCCGCCTCCAATACTCGTTCCATAAGTTGAGCAATACACTTGCCAGCGTGTCGTAAGTTGTGTCCTGCACTTAAATAGCAAGGTCCAGGCATTAAATTACTCCAATCGACATGAATTAGATTATACTCACCTCTTAGCAAGTATTCAAAAACATATAATTTTGTTGTTGTTAACCTTTATTGGTAATAATGCAGTTGTAAATCTACCGTCTTTTATGTTTATTAGATGATGCAAGAACATAACGGAGTTGAATCCGTTGATTACAATTTAATATTATTATTGAAGTGCGATGTTGACAAATTCGATTTCTCCCATGTATCGTCGATGTAAATGTATTGACGATCTTGTGGATTCTTCCTTGTGAAAATGAAAAATTTAACATCATCATCGGGACATTTTCAATCTATGGCCCAAATACAATGACCAAATTGAATATCGCTACGCGGTTTTGCTGCTTGCATTGGTGCAGCTTGAGTTTGGTGAAATAAGAACATATTGGCTGTGTTTTTTATTCCCGGTTAACCATAAAGCTCGACAAAATTGCACGGCAAAACAACAACAATGCGGCTACGGTAACCGCACTGTTGTTGTTTTGCCGTGCAATTTTGTCGAGCTTTATGGTTAACCGGGAATAAAAAACACAGCTATTATATATTAAAAGTAAGTATCGTTAATAAACTTTGAACCTAATTATTATTTTAAAAAAAAAATTTCTCTCTAGAACGTGGTCAAAAAATCTATTATCTCATGTGTTATTTGTAATCTCGAATGCAAAAATGTTAAAATAAAATCAAGATCGTTCTTTTTTATAGTCTTTCCTATTCTACATAAATGCAAAAAAACACACAAAGCCTCCATGACTTTGTAGCCTTGAAATAATACTTGACTTCAATTAGACATGTTTTTTGATCTTTTGGAATGACTGAATTTTTTTTGGATTACTTACGATAATCAGTGGTACCTAATCCTAAATATAGTTTTAATCTGGTGCAACGTAAATTAAGCATATCTCCGACTATTTTTAGAGGATGCTGTCAAGCGAATATCTTTATTCCAAGCGAAACGTATGTGATATCTACCAGTAATACAAAAAGATCTGCAGTCCATGAGGACACTACACCCTTTCAGATTTGCATCAGGATCACGGTGCCTATCGCAATTTATTTAATTTTAGTGTATCTTAACTTTGTAATCTTAGAAGGGATGATGGATTTCTGATGCTTTACTACGAAAAAACTCTGTTCTGATATGGTTATGTATGTGTAGTCCTTTTTAATAATATGACTAGAATTCTCCATTAAGATTTACTCACTTACCTAATACAAATATTCCGAATACCCAGATGAATAAAGAAAAACCTTTGTTTTCGCCCAATTCTCTCATATTGGCAATTATCAGAAATTCCACCCGAAATCACTAAATCTTGTAGAATATATGACAATAGTGGCATTTGCATGTAAAAAGAATTCTAAAAAATGCAGAAAAGTTGTTGTTAAAATATGAACTTAGATACTAATCGAATATATTTTTCGAGAAACCTTCATTCAATGTAACTTTTAACCAAGGACGAAAAGAAGCAATGATATCTATTCATTGGTTTCAACTCGAATTCTGCTATAATCGCCATTTAAAAACACTAAAAGTCGGGCACATCATCGTAATTACCAAATACATTTTTAATTATGTCCATGACAAACGTGCGAATTAACCCGCATTTAGATCGATCGTATCAATGTTAATTGATGCCATCCGATGGAAATAAATATTACTTTTTTTTTTTTGAACACTGGAAAGAAACTATTTTGGATATCGATTGCCACAATTGCCCCCACCCCAGACTACTGTAAGTTGTGTACAACCTAACGGAGTGTCCAAAATATCTTAAGATCATGATATCGACGATCATCAACTAAGCAAACCCATTTACCAGTGGTTTACGTGGTTTTGTTGGTCTGATGTCAGATGTCTCTTGATCTCATATCTTGTATATTTTTATATTTGTACTAGATTACTAGCTCATTTTGCTTAAAAATAAAAGGTGCCGATATCTGAAATTAATCAAACTTAACTATATTTCTTAAAATAAATAATAAATTACATGCATAATGTAAAATTCTTCATAAGTAACTAATAGGAGTATTAACAAACTATAAGGTAAGTTTATATGACAGCAATTTTTCCATAGTTTTATTAAAATAAATAAAAATGGTTCACTATGAGCTAGGTTAATTTAGTTAACTTGTACCGTCGGCAGCTTAAATACATTTGGATCAAAAATCCCTAAGGTTAAATTTTGTCTGTAAGACTGTAAAAAATTGCTTCTATCGTTAATCTTAGAGTTATTATTTGGTTTTCTGGGTTCCGAATTCCTTGTGTTGTGATTAATAGTCCGATTTCTGTTCCGAATAAGTGGTATACTTGCTGGTCTTTCTTGAGGTTTACTTGATGACTTTCGGGACTCATCAACATTATCGTTAACATCATCGGTTATATCGCGGGTACCGTATTCACTGAAATATGGCCAGTTGCCACCATTCGGATCTTGTGAGTAGGGTGTTGGAAAATGTTCGATATTATTGAAGAAACCGTCTAGTTTTCCCCATTGATCAATTTGCTGTGCCAGGATGTTGTGTCTTGTTAATGGTGTGGGCATGTGAATTTGAGTTTCAATCGATTCTGTTTTCAAATCGGTCCATTTGCCACGAGCGAATGGCGATACATCATTGGTTGTTATCAAGTACATTCCATCAGAATCGGGATTACAATCTTCTCCTGCTAGTATAAGATAGTTGGTTGGCGGACACAAGCCCAGTAAGTAGCTGATATATGAACTGCAAAGCCAACCCCAAAAGCCACGATAAGTACGAATCGATTCTGCAAAGTAATCTGGGGCTCTGTGGTGACTACAAGCGAAGATATCTGAGTAATTTTTAATGGATTAATAAAATTTCCCTCAAAGAATAAAACAATGTACGTACTCTCTCCTTGTCCAAAGCAACCAGGTTGCATTATTCCCCCATTCATGTAAAAATCAACATGCCCACATCGTTCAATTTTTCCTTGGACCAACGCATTTGTATGCATGATGTCAACAAAAGCTGCATCTGATTTATCTAATTTATCGTCTGTAGATGCTGTGATGAATAAAGGCATAGCCGGATCTAAACCTGAAAATGTTATGTGAAAATGCGGTGGTTAAGAAAATTCTAGTTTACTTTTTTCGATTAAGGTAATATGCCGGCTTTCTTTCGAATGCACGTTAAATCTTGGTTACATTTAGATGGAATGACATAAATTGATGTAAACGTAAAGTTAAATTTGGAGTGAAAATTAGACTCACCTGTTATCCTCGGAATTGTAAATGAGTCCAAGCTTTGTGCAACGAAATTCGTTACTTGTGCCCCCAGAGAGAAGCCTATGAGATGCATATTTGCAGTACCCGCCTCCAATACTCGTTCCATAAGTTGAGCAATACACTTGCCTGTGTGTCGTACGTTGTGTACCGCACTTATATAGCAAGGTCCTGGCGCTAAATTACTCCAATCGACATAAATTAAATTGTACTCACCTCTTTGCAAGTATTCTAATAAAGACATAAGATTTTGCTGTTGTTAATCTTTTTTTACAATATTTCTTTTAGACCTACCGTCTTTCATTTGGATTAGCGGATGTAAAAACATATCGGAATTGTATCCGTGGATTATAATTTTGACAGGGTGAATATTATTGAAGTGCGATGTTGACAAATTCGATTTCTCCCACGTATCGTCGATGTAAATGTATTGACGATCTTGTGGATTCTTCCTTGTGAAAATGTAAAATTTGACATCATCATCGGGACATTTTCGATCTATAACCCAAGTACAAGGACCGAGTTGAATATCGCTACGCGGTTTTGCTGCTATCATTGGTCCAGCTTGAGCTTGGTTTATTTGACCTGAAATATGAATGAATTGTAAGTATATCGTTAATAAACTTTGATCTTAATTATTATTTAAAAGTTTTAGATTTGCATAATATACTTTAAATGTAAAAGTGGAAATATAAATTAGGTTGTGTCGATACAGGTACCTTAAACAACTACTTTCGCAAATTACTTTCTGGGAAATTTTTAACGATTTCTCAATCGACACAACTTGTATTCCATTTCGGAAAAAAATTAAAATGATTTCAATTACTTTAGCATATATTACCCTGAATGCAGCGCTGTCAAATATTTTACTGTTCTGACCAGAAAATTCAGTAAGATGGTAATGGTAAAATGGTAATGGTAAAATGGTAAAATTTTTGCTATTCACATAATGTTTTTTTTTGCTCAGAAAAAATTTCACAGAACCCTTCGTCAAATTTTTAAGTATTCTATCTAATAAATTGACACTGAATACCAAGTGTAAGACTGCCTTTTCCCGTAAGTCACGATGATTTTAATTTTGTGATACCGTGTGCATATACAGCTCTTGAAATCTTACATTCAATCTAGTCTCCTTCTAATAACTTAACAGAGCTACGAACTAGTTAACAAGATCAATATTTTGCAATAAAAAATTTAAAGTCTGAACAAGACTAAAGGAATACCGTATATCTACCTATATAGCTTGTACAGTATGCCATATGTGGTCAAGTGCTTGAATCAAACAAATTTGTACAGAAAGATCAATCAAATTTTTTCAGTCACTCTTGTGTAGAGAAAACAGTTCTGTTGTAAACGAAAATTTGATGATTACATAATCTGAATGCATTTTCCAGCGAGAATAAGCAAAAATTTGACACAGTGTCATATACTGTAATACAGCCTTGTCAAAAAAAGTTATTTCTTAATTCCATTTGAGCTTCACTTCTCTCGATCTGCTGCATTATCTCATCTGTTTGTTTGTAGTTTCAAATGCAAAAACTTTAAAGTCAAATCAAGATCTTTTTTTTATAGCTTTTCATATTCTACATAAAGGCAGAAAAAACACAAATAGCCTTAAGACACTTATTTTTTTATGCAATTAGAAGACACCATGAATTCGTAACCTTGAAATAACACTTGACTTCAATTAAACATTTTTTTAAACAAGTGGAATGACTGAATTTTTTGGATTGCTTAACTAACTCTTCTTAAGTATTTCTGTTGAGCTACTATAATTATTAGTTAATATCATATTTATCCGGTGCAACGTAAATTTAGCATATCTCCGACTTTTTTTTAGAGAATGCTGTCTAGCGAATATCTTTATTTATCCAAGCAAAACGTATGTTACCTGTACCTACTAGTAATAAAAAAAAATCTACATCCCTTGAAGACACTACTTCCTTTCAGATTTGCATCAGGATCACGGTGCCTATCGCAATTTATTTACTTTCTGTGTACCTTACCTTTAAAACATGAAAATTTAAACTTTCAGAATAGTTTTATATTTGATTATATGTTATATTTTAATGGTGTTCAGAAGGTGATAAGAATTTCACATAAATGCCTAGAAAGCGATTTCAGGATATTTTGAAAATTCGACCTTTAAGGGGTGTAAGAGGGTTGCATACATTTTTTATCATACCTGACAAGTTTAAGTGGGTATCGAAAAACTTTTTTTTAAATATTATTTAAAATAAACTCTCCACGGCTCCAATAACAGCCTACAGCCTCTGAGCCTCTTTAACCAAAACAAAGAACAAAAAAAAAAAAATGCAATTCAACGGATTTGTTGATTACCTTGTTTATAATCTTAGGAGGGATGATGAGTTTTTGATTCTTTACCAGTACAAATTCCATTCTCATATAATTATGTAGTACTATCTACTTATGATTAGGAGTTAGTTATTCTTTCCGGTGTCAGTGGAGTGAAACTCCAACACGAAGTCCCCGACTGTGGACTAACCGCCATCCCTGAGGATATGACAAATTTGGAAAGAAACTTCACTGGAGAAGCCAGTTCATTATAAGATGTGGCTATATAGAATTTACCTCAGCGATCCCACCAGCTGTCAAGGTGTTTCGGTTAGTAGGCAAGAATACACCTTCTGAAGAGTCTATGCCCTCCGATGACGAAACAGCTCCTTCGGACCTAGTCCAACACAATCTTATAATGAACTGGCTTCTCCAGTGAAGTTTCTTTCCAAATTTGTCATATCCTCAGGGATGGCGGTTAGTCCACAGTCGGGGACTTCGTGTTGGAGTTTCACTCCACTGACACCGGAAAGAATAACTAACTCCTAATCATAATAGCTTCTTTGGTAGCTTACCACGAAAAATCTAATAACAACAAATACTATCTACTTCTTAATAATACAATTTGAATTGTCCATTAAGATCTACTACACTTACCTAATAAAAATACTCCAAATATCCAGATGTATAAAGTAAAAGCTTTGTTTTCACCCAATTTTCTCATCTTGGCAATTATCACAAATTCCACCCAAAATCACTAAATCTTGTTGAACTATCACAATAGCGGCATTTGCGGCTTATATTTGACAATAATTGGCACTAATTCAATTCATTAGATAACTAATTAGAAACACATTGCACTTTTTAATACTCGAACTGCACATTCTTGACCTTAACAGGCCTTGGCAGACCATAGACCAACGTCTAAGTAACAATTCACCGGCCCAATTTGGATTTAATTTACACCGCACTCACGTACTGACGACAGCCAGATAGTTAATGCGCGCACTATGACTAAACGAACGAAAGCTAACTAACTGATATAAGAAACGCTTTCTTTCTGCATCAGCCATCGTCTTTAAGAACTCCAAATGTTACACTAGCCTAAGCAGTAGTAATTAAACCGGTGGAACGACGAATTTGGGTCCAGTCTGCACAATGTAAAAATTTTGCCCCAAAAATCTGTTTATATACGACACGCGTGATAAAGCGCGTATCTCCGAATTTTGATGGTCCGGTTATTTGTGATTTGGCTGACTGGTAAGAATAACTCTTGTATGACCCATATGATGTCTAGATCAATTGTTAGCTACAACAATACAATATTTGCAAGCAAAATCAGAGCTTTGCGGTTTTATCTGTTGTAGAAAATTAAAACTTTATAGTACTTTATAATTAGGATCTGTTTCTTTTAATATTAAAATCGTAAAAGATAACATTCTCACAAAAAAACAGTAGAAAATAACATAAAATTATTTTTCAAAAATGTAGAAAATTTGTTGTTAAAATATTGTCTCACTAATCAAATGTATTTACCTTCAAACAATGCAACTTTTAACCAAGGACGTAAAACAGCTTTTGAGCAATGCTATCTATTCATCGGTTTGATCTCGAATTCTACTATAATCGCCATCTAAAACACTAAAAGTCGGCTACAAATCGCAACTACCAAATACGTATTTAATTATGTCCATGATAAACGAATTAACGTGCATTTAGATTAATTGTATCAATGTTAATTGATGCCATCCGGTGGAAATAAATATAACTTTATTATAAATTTTTTTCGGCTTCGATTATGTAAAACTGAAAAACACCGTTTTGTTGAATGCACTTGCCTATTAACTATAACAATAATTCTTGCACAGTGAAATGCCTCTGTATTATTTTCAAATACTAAAATTGAAAAGAAATGAAATTTTGTTATTCAAATCACACACGCAAATTTAAATAGCCCATTAACTCAATAATAAGCTAGTGTGTCAAACCAGTATACTGACCGATATTCGATGATTTTTCTATGCCGAAAAACTTTTGATAGAAATTTAATTTAACACCAGAAATGGGCTAAAATCCATTTAACTGAATATTCTGTTTGTTCATATTTAAACCGAACAATTTTAACGCATGTAATTAATTTTTGGTTTATATTCAGGGCATGATTGTCAATGGATTTATTTATTACTATAGAATTTATTATAGAATTTGATTAAATAAAATTAGGCTGTTTTCAAATAATTTGCTTAGTTAAACAGTCGCTTATCACCTTTTAAACGATTAGTTTTATACATCACGCCTATGATATTAGCGTAGATATCACGAAGTTAAAAATAATTATGGTACCTTGGAGGTAAAATTCAAATACAACAAAACTTTTATATTATAGTAAACAGTAACAACTTGTTAAAATTAAATCTTATTTAGTTAGCCAAACATGACATAATTTCATCATTTACTTGAGACGTAACACGCACTTGGGTAAAATATATTACAACAATAATCTCTTAGTTTTAAATTCAACGTATAGGTATATTCTTTATTATAAAAATGCTTGCAAATTTTAATGCAGTTACGTACATCGCTTGATTTCGTTAAAAAAAATTGCCAATACTAACTGTCTGTCAAAGTCAGACATGACGTTATCGATTTATCTCAGTTTGCTTTATCAAATACTTCTCTGGAATATCGTTGGTTACCTTATCTAATCTGGAGAGATATAACCAAATCAAAAATAACATAAACACGATATTGAGCAATTGCTCTTCCCAAGTAGGTACTTGATAAGTACGAACCAGACGCTAATGCCGTCCATACGACAACGAGTAGAGTGCAATTTATAAACTTTTAGTTTAGATTTTATTGATTTAGTTATAAGTCATAACATTCGACTAGCAATCGATTTCACAATACTATTTTTCTGCGATGAAGCGAGCGCAATTTAAATAAAAAAATCTGCCAACAATCTGGGCGTAACTTTATTATTTTTCCGGCACGAGTTCTATAGGTATTCATACGAAGAATCCGTAGAATAAAATTTAATTCAATATTTGGGACGAGCTAGTAGATATGAGGAAAATCGTGGAAAAATATGCATTCTATTTTCACAGATAATTTTTTTTGCCCCCCTTCTGAACGCTAATACATATTTGAATTTTTTTTTAATCAAAATTGCTTTGTTAGTTGATTTACATATACACACCGAGTTTCAACCGTTTAAAAGTTAGGAAAAACAGCCCCTACCCCAGTACCATACTTCCCCTAAAAAAAATTATATTTTTCCAACATGCCGCTACTATAGCTCTATCTAAATACCAAGTTTAAGGTTTATATCATTACAGGTTCTTAAGATATAAGCATCGGAACTTTTTCCTTTTCATCCTCCTCCAGCCTTAAAACTTTTTTCCCTACTAGGGTTCAATTAGCGCTACTCCTGGTAAAAATTCTAAGCATCTATCTTACACTGCTCTTGAGATATGACATGTGTTTATTTGAAAAATTCTTATCCCCTCCAAATCTATGCTCCACCTCCCACTTAAAAAATTTTAATTTGATCAATCTTTATTTGTCGACCTTTATACCCAAACCGAATTCTATTTTTCTAGAGCAATTGGTTCATGAGATATCTTAATCTAAAGTTTTTCACCCCCACCCTAATACGTGACTGCCCCCACCAAAAAAGTATTTCAATCTGTTCTCCTAGTATAACTACAAACATTTCTTAAGTTTGAACAGGGTGCCGTTAACGGTTTAGGAGATATGGAGTTTAAAATGTGTCTATCTCGGCTTTTTTGGGTTTCGGAAGCATTATATCTCCCCCCACTCCCATACCCCTTGATCAATATTGACAATTTTTATGCAATTGGGTCTACTATCAGAGCTCTATAGAAATTCCATGTTTCAGAATCCTATCATAAGCGGTTACTGAGATCTATAAACCAAAATTTTCCGTCTAAAACACTTCCCCCTCCTTCCCCCTCACACCCCCACCCCTAAAAATTTGGTCACTTCAAGGAGCTTACCCCGTCTATTCGTAAAAAAAATTGCAATTCAATATCTCAAAGCGTTTGGGAGCTACGAGCCTCCAAACGATTTTGCGTACGGCGGACAGACGGACTGAAAATTTCTATTGCTTTTTTCGCGTCTACTAGTTATGAGACGTGAAAATAAAAATTTTGAGGGTATCAAATTTTTTTTTTTAAAAATCGATCACAATATTGTATTATTAAAATAATACTAAAGTAAAAATCGAATTTATCGAGTTTGTCAAATATTTTAAAAATGGTATTTAATGTGTCTAAAATTTTTGCTGGACGTGGAACCACATCGTTGGCGCTGACGGGGTTGAAAAAGGATATGGAGTGTCATCTTCAATAATTTTGAATAGCCTAGCTAATGAATCGTCTTGGTATAAAAGACTCCCAAGAACACATCACTCGCAAGACCCGAACTGCTAGCGCCTTACCAAGAATTTTTGGAGTTTTGCACCAAAAGTTTTGCGGAGATGAAGAATCTGAAAAAAAAAAAATATTTTATGCACTGGCATAAGAATAGGCTTCGTGTAGAGCAAATTAAATGAAGTGGCAAACAAAAATTTGATAATTAAAAATGAATATCGTATTGTCTTAAACCCGAGTATTTTGAAGGTTCATATACCTATTTTACTTGCAATGATTTGTTTGGTTTTCTTTTGAAAGCGAACTTCAAGCAAGAACTAAATGTCTTCAATGTCCGACAATTATCGTTTTATCGAATCATCCATAAATGTCAATCTTTATATACATATATCATCTCTACTGCAAATTAAAGTTATTTCGTTACATGTTTGGAACATGTAATAATTCCAAAAATTGCAAAAATATACATTTTCTTCTTTTCGGAGAAAAGGATACTTGAGTATACCAAATATCTCCAGAAGTAAATGACTCAGAAAAAAAGTTGACCCTAGTATTAGTGTGGTAAGAATAGTAGCTCTTCCTTTCAATCAATCATAAAATCGTTACTTTACGATAAGTATTAAAGTTCAGAATGCTAAAATTCTACTGAAACTACAAAAATTGTATATTTCTGTGTCATTATGTCAAAGGACAGACAATAAAGTAGTCAATGAAGTCACAAGTCAGAATGATAATCTAATATATTTCGTTCTTTTTATAAAGTTTATACTAATTTGATACTTTTCTATATCTTTATAACGTTATATAATTTTTCTTAGATATTTTTGAATCTTTTTCTTAAAATGCTTCCTTACGCCGAATACCACAGCCGACCTCGTCGAGTAAACGTAACAATCCCAGAAGGACTACAAGAACTAATGGCGGACATGTCACGCGAAGTTCTTCGTGCTCAACCCGTTAACTTAAATTGTTTTCTAGCAGATTACATGGAAGCATTACTGGTGACCAGAAACACTACTTGGATTGCTGAAAAAACTATGGAAGATATTCAAACAATGAGTACATCGATTTTCAAACGACTGGTATCCAGTGGATATCCTGCCGAATCAGAGGAAAACACCATACAACTACTTCGTGAATATCTTCAGAAATTGAGCTTGGAAGTTTTAACGAATTCGCCCGATACCAATCGGCAACAAACCATTGATCAACTAATTGGTCAATTTTATTTGAGATTGGACGTAGGTGATTTGAATGCGTACGACTTGAGGAGTATTCTTGAAACCGCATTCAAAGTATTTACAAAAGTTCAAATGGATTTGATTTTGTCGGTAAGATTTGACTTGATTAGATTTGAATTTATTTCCAATTACATATTTGAATTTCAGTGTGCTGGAACTGTTAGTCGTAATGCTAGTAAACTTGAGGATTGTTCAGAAAATCTTGAAAATATAACACTAAGAGTGGTAAAAGGTGGTGATGTTTTCTCGGAATACAAAGATAATGAACGTACATTTTTAAGAAGTATTTCGGATAAAATACAAAAATACAATGATAAATTAGTAGAAAAAAACGGCTATGAGAAATTTTCACAAGAAACACTATAAAAATAAATATTAAATTATAAGAGTGGTAATAGTAATGTAAATTTGTCGGCAACTGATTGAATTCAAGTCTACATTATTGTAAATAATATTTTTTTGCATTCAGAATAAAAAAACTATTAGTAACAAATTAGGCATTTCATATCGGTTTACAGTACTTACTTTATGCGCCAAATTAATGAATTTTAAAGCCTAATTTAAAAAAAATATGTTTGGAACATTAAAAGTTATTGCTTAGACGTCCAGACGTATTGGAAAATTAGCTGCAATGTAGGTAAAAAACCAAATACTCCTATTAGATTTTGTACGTATGGGGACAGTACTCCATATAAAAAGCCCAAGGAAGTAGCAAAATTAAAAGAGATTTTTTTTGCAAACATGTGACGGAATTGGTGAAAACGTTTTCAGCCCATATTTCTTCGGATATTTTCAAAATTATTTTATTCATCTAAAAGTAACGAAAACTCTATAACTAAATTCTGTACTTATTATCTATTTTATATTAATAGCTACGACGTTATTTTCTGTTTTAAAGAAAATTTCTCTTATAATAAAAAGATCCATAAAATGATGGTTCCGGATACATTTCTTTGTTTAAAATTTTCAATGCTCCCTTCCGTCCCAGAGCGAATGGTGCACTAGTATTTGTCCGAACAAGTATTATCCCAGTTGAACTGAAATGGTAAAAACACAATCGATGAAACACAATTCGATAGACAATTAAAATATCTAGAAATATATAGAAATTAAACTTTTCTAATTCCTTTTCCTTGTGTTAACTTTATTCTAGTACATAATGTAAGTAGACTATTCACACCTCAATATCAATTTATACAAACTACAATTTAATTTATAATAAGCGCAAGCATATGGTTAATTCTACCAAATTAAATAAGGAATTTGAATTTGAATTCTAATTTGAATTTGAAATATGTTATGTATGAGCGAGAGTCACAAGATATTCAGTCTTGATTTTGTCGGTAAGATATTCAACACAAGATATTCAGTCTTGAAAATAAAAGACTACTAGCTAACATACACCGTAGTTTTATTTTAAATTTCGACATTGCCAAAATTTGTCTTCGAGATTCGGGGTCGCATAGGTATGTATATTTTTTCATAAGTCCTTTCGAAGAGTCTCTTTGGCATGCCGACTTGTCTTCGAGACATTTGCGAATTTCCCACAAACGACAAACAACAGGGCTATAATAGCTTTACATCACCCTGAAGAGATTTTTTTACATATTAAAATCTATCAGCTTACTGCAAATTTAAGAATCGTAACATTATACATTCTCCATAAATAGTGTCATTTACGTGGCTATTTATTTTAAGGACTTGTATAAGTCAGCTTCTTGAAGAAATCCGGCCCTATTAAGAAATTCATTTAGAATTTCAACTTGCTAGCCAAACGCATTGACGAATCATGTTACATAATCGAACAGACTACTCCAATCTATGGGTTCCGTCATCAGTGAATAAAAAATAATAATTTAGATACTACTTACGCAGGTGAGCTATTCTCCCCCATTAGAACTTTTTCGGAGTTCGGAGTTTTTGAACTGCCTTCGCAATGGCCAAAAATGAATTGAAAGTAAGTTGGACATCGTATTCCCCAGAATCCGGAAGGAGATCGTATGGACTCAGCAAAATACATAATCGACATCATATGGCTGCAGAGTGGTAGATCTGTAAAATCAAATTCACTTTACTAAAAAAGTTTGATTCGGAAGTTATAACGAAACCTGGTACAGGATCAATAGCTGGAAAACTATGTTAGTATAGAACCGGCCATTGAAATTATAACTTACTTACTTCGAGATCCATTGCAGGATGGTTGCATATATCCGCCATTCACGTAGAAATCCACATGACCGCTTGGTTCCATTTTGCCAAATATTCCCATATTCGTGTGAATTACATCAACGAAGTTCGCATCTTTTGCATCCAATTTCATATCCTTGTCGGGATTTGCAAAAAGTGGTAATGCAGCGTCGAGTCCTAAGGAATTGAAGACGTTTGAAGTTGTTTTTCTTAATTTTAATCACTAATTGCTTGCAACAAACCTGTTATTCTTCGAATTTTCTTTCCAGTTGAATCTTCTATTGAGTTTCCGACAAATCCTGCAACATGAGCTCCTAGACTTAGTCCGATCAGGTGGACATGATGCATTTTAAACGCAGGATACTTGTCCTGTAGCTTCATCAGAAATCTTGATATACATTCACCTGCTTGCTTGGTGTTGATAACGGCAGTAGGATAACATGGTAAGATTGCGAGTTTGCCCCAATCCACGATTACGACATTGGTATTATTTTGTGATAAATAAGCTGGTAATTGAAAAAGGTTTTAAAATAGGCACAGCTCAATAATTACAAAGTATTCTTTGGTTTTTAAAGATGTTATAATGGCTGAGAAAAAACCATGTTTCCAATTAATTTAATTTTAAGTTGTTTTTTCAATTTTCAAGCTTACGGGGATGGTAGACCCATTTGCAAATGAGGGAAAGAGGTTGAAGGGTGTAGGAGGCCGGGGGGAGAGCGGTGAAACCGCGCATCGAAATTGGTTGAAAGCTGGGATCAAAACATTCTAAAATCCATATTTAACCAGAGTCAGGCCCAGTTTTTCACAGGAGTTAGATACAGTAGACCTCTTCCAAAGAAAGAAATGTTGGAGGTGAAGGTGTAGCGGCGTTGGTAAGAGAAGGTGGAAAGAAAAAATGTCTGTTCACGTCACAGGTTTATACAAATATGTATAAAATTGCTTAGATCATTATGTAGGAGCACTTTAAAAGCTTTGCATGCCAACATCCAACATGTATCAAAAATATCCTTTGTATGGAAATTGTTCCGTGCTGATGATATAATCCTGAGAACACTTAACTCCAAATGTTTCGAATAAGTATTATGTTTTAAACTTTACTGTTTGTTTAGAAACCTGTAGCTCATCAAAGTAGTAATAAAAAACTAGTTAAGTTTATTCTTCGTTGAATCTAATGAACGTTAGTGCCAAAAATTCCGATATAAAGTTGAAATTCCGATGTAAAGATTAACAAAGATGTATGTAAAAATTAAACAGTCTCACGTTTCTCCCTGAACTCTTTAACAAACTGTAAAATTGGTAGCTCCTTAGACTTATTTATGTGCGTAGACCATTTTGCTTTCACATTGTTATTAAAATTACGTTTAATTCAAGGAGACGAATCATAAATAAGTAAAAGAGAACATTAGCCCCGATCCGTCTTACTTCATCGTGATTTAAAAGATTTTTGCCAAATTTATATTTAAGATATTACCCGTTTCAATAGATTTAGTTTGATTCTTCTGTATTCCGCCAGCGTATCCGTGTATTAGAATTTTAAAATCATTTTTAGCATCAGCCCATTCCGGTAGTTCGGGTCTTTTATTATTCAAAAGTCTCGGTTTGAAATTCGGTCGTGCACTCGATGATATGTAAAATCGAATAAACTCACTATTACACATTTCATTCACTTGAACCAGACACGATCCCAAACTGATATTAAAGGCGCAAACATCTGGAGCGAACGTTACTATTTTAGCGATCGTGACGTACAAAGAAAGTAAAGTGTAGGTATTCATGCCGATGATACGAACAGGTGGCAAGGAAAGGTAAAAACCGTTAAAAGTTTACAGGTGAGCACTGTTCACTTGCGATCGCCAAGTCAACTAGAAATACTTTTCATTTGAACCACAAATTGTTTTTTATTAAAGCCATTGTCAAGGAAGCACACGATTGGAATGCGGACGGAATATCAATTATATGCTGGCCATCGTTCTTAACTTCAATTTTATCTTACATGCAGGTACGTCTCTAATATGTTCCACAATAATTTAAAGTTTTGCAACGATAGTAAGAAAATTGTTTTATCACGGTACATTATTTCGTTTAGTGATGTTTATAAATTAACAATTAATTCAAATTTTGTTTGTAGGTAAACCTACTCATATTTTAGGTGCAAGCTTTTAAACATATGTACATATGCAGAAATATAATATTATAGCTATAGTAACAAAATACATCAGAGTTATTTAATATTTTTTATCATTCAGTGAAAATAATATTTTTACATAAAATAAATAGAGCATGGTGCAGATTTTATGAAAATTTTTGAATTTTTCCAAAATATTTTTAAAATAGGTTTTGTCTATGAGTTGAAATGTTTGTACACTTCTTAATCGAGAACTACTGAGCATATTTACCTAGTTTAAATCGCATGTTCTTCTAGATATTTATCTAACTTCAAGTATGGACTACTTTCGTCCTTGATTACAGCTCTTATAACGCCAAACATCAAGTACATATACGGATTCTTTCCAGAGGTTGTATCTGTACTGCGAATTATTTACATAAATTCATATGAATTAAATAACCGATTCTTTACTATTTCTTCGTGTTTGTGATGCTACCATACAAGAAAGAATTTTTAACAATCTATTGTGGAATCAAATAATCTGTATACTTATAGAAGTGCAGCCTAATAAAAAATGTAATTTAATCATTATGTTGTAAGTATTGACCTTAACTTTAGCTTCTTTAAAATTCAGGACACTTTTCTTTTTATTTTAATTAAAAATGGTATGGTATGGAAAGTTTATCCAAAGATTTGACTAGTGATAGATAGAACATAGAATACGCTGTCGCTGTGATGGTTAGTCCCAAAGATAGGGTACGAGTAGTGTATCCTTCAAGATAAATCATCAAGAACAGCGGTTGTCACGTAATTTGGCGGCCTGCATCAAAATAATCTAGCAATTTCGCGAATAACTTGTAAGGAGGCTTCTTAGCAGCAGTCGCTCAGGTTCAACAATTCAATCGACTGCAGCAAAGAACGAATTTTTCTTAATCGATATTGAGCTTCGAATTTTAAAATATTTTTGGTAAAGATCACAAAAAAGTTTTCGAATTCTTCAACTTTTGAAATAGAAAGATTGTTATGTAATAGGTCTACCTATAAATGATAGAATTAAAGATTTTTACATTCCATGATCTGTACTAATCTTAATAAAAAAATTTCGACTAGTTGTTTTGATTGTGACTAGACATTAGTCAAGAAAACTGAAAGTGATATACCTAGCTGCAGACGTCTTCAGTATTAAAAACATTTGACTCAAAAGTAGAAAAAAAGTTTGGAACAGTTTTGGCTTTATTATCCCAACCAACTAATTGTTTAAGTTCAGCATTCGCAATTCGTGTCTGTGTTGTGTTAATTTTTCAAAATACTCGTATGGTACATAATATCACAAAAAATTTCGGTGTGATTCACAAAAACAGTAATAATTAGTATCTTGAATGAAAATGAATGCGAAGTCGATGATAAGATTATAATGGCCGAATTATTAACTCATGGATCTGCACATGTGGAGGTGTACTGATTGCATATTTAATAGCATTTGAGATATCGTCCGGCTGCATAACAGGTATTTTCTTCTCAATGAAGTACGCTTTAACAGTATCGGATATCAGTTCGGTGTTAACAGCTCCAGGGCTAATACTCTGAAAATTCATAAAGAAAAATCTAAATTACGGAGAAACTAAAAGGTTATATCAAAATGAGCTTACTGTTATTTTGACTTTGGTGCCAGCATTTGAAAATTCTTGTCGGTAGGTTTCAACCATGGCAGTTACAGCAAATTTGCTGGCAGGATAGACGTTAATTGATGGAAGTCCAGGTGCCATTTGTGGCACATAATGTCCAACAACACTGTTAACAACGATTATATGACCGTCAAAGTTACGTTTCTTCATCGAATTGAAAGCTTCTCGGGCACAATATACAAATCCCATAACATTTACGTCAATCGTTTCGCGAATAATAGGCGTTTTCTCTTTATCGGTGGTAGTTCCGAATTGCATTAGTCCTGCATTGTTGACCAGAATATCAGTTCCACCAAGATTTTTCTCTACCCAGTCGAATGCTTTCACCACATCTTCTTCCTTTGAAACATCACATTTTATGGCGTGCAGCTTGGATTGCTGCTCCTTGGATAATCCATTGCCGATCTCAACAATCCGATCTTGACGTCTTGCTAATCCCACAACGATTAGCCCCGAAACAAGAAGTTCTTTTACTACAGCTGCACCGATACCGGAACTTGCACCTGTTACCACTGCTACTTTATTTAACCAACGTTCCATTTTCACTGTTTATCGAAAATTTGAGTTGAGCTGCCTTTTATAATTCATGCCTTAGAAGATAAGACAAGATATGATAATCCAATCGTGATAACACCATACATGTGTTCAATGTTAAATCGCATGTTAGATCGATTAAAATATTTCATAATTTTTGTAAATGAGTTTTTTTTTTGTTGCCTTTTATCCAATTTGCTTTAAACGAGTATTTATAGATACTATTCCATAATTAAAAATCATATTGCGTTATTTTTCAAGAATAAAATACTAACTAGTTGTGCTCCACATGGAATATTAAAATCTATGCGCACGGCACGAGAATATAAAAGATGCAAACTAAATTAGCTGTTAAGATTAAGATAATGATTCCTAGGAATGACCTCCGCCCACAACTACGAAATGAAACGAAGTCGTATTTAAGAAAAATTTGTCCAATGTCGTAAAATATAACTTCAAAATTAAGATTTCTGTTGCAACAAAGCAAATACTTGTAGAAAACATCGAACATCACTAATCGATTTAAAGTTCAAGAGGGTTAATATTTTAATTTTCTTGTAGCGTAGAAAAAATTTGCTCACGGCAACTTTAACACCTGAATTAAGGTTTTTGGACATAGCTCGGGACGCTGGACTAAATATAACATCAGCTATTTTGAGACAAAGAGTTGAATTTCGAAAAATCGTGAACTTAAGTGATTACATAAAAAGCCCACGGATGTACAAATCAATTTGAAATTCCATTACAGCTATGACTGAAAATTCAGAAAACGTATGCCATCTCCTTACACCCTCCGAGGTGGTGGTTGAATATAAAAAAATACTGAAACATTATGTAGGCAATTATAAAGTCCAAGGAATCAAAAGCTAGTTCGATAACTTATCGGACCTAAGAGATATTACGGAATTCGTGAAAACGTGTACAACGCTTCGTGAAAGTAAAAACTTATTAGACATCTAACCAGTCATTATTAGTGAAAGTTTATAAAACCCATTTATACCACCTTAGGAATTTAGAATAAAAGTTTCCAAGCATTTATCTGAAAAATTCATAGAACTAAATAAAATCAATTCAATATTTCAGAAGACCTAAAAAATTTTTAGGAAATTCATGAGAAAATTCAAAAGTAAGGCTAAGTTCGTTAAAATAGTCGATATTCTTCCACTCCTTCAGGTACTTCACATACAAAAGTCCTTAAAACACGTATTCATGATTATAATATTTCTTCAATGGTGGCAAATAGAGGATTTGGTACGAAGAAAATCGGTTGAGTCCTTCGTGCGGCTGCCATACAATGAGTCTTGGAAAATATGTTCATTGAAAATTCGAAACCCCGGGAAACGTGGAGTTTGGTCTAAATTCTATAGGAATTAGTTTTGAGCTGAAAGTAGGCTAGAAATAATATATCCATTTATGTGAAGTGCTTTATTGCATGTCCACGAACTAGGACATATGTACATTTCTTAAGTTGATGTTCAACAGAAGTCAGTAGGTATACACGACGAAATATAAAACTTCTCGATAGTACAATCAACTCTCTCTTTAATCATGACAGTGCGATAGTGCTTTTATCATGTAGTTCAGCATTTGTCATAACATCAAAATCATCTACCGCTAGAACTAGCAGTGTATAAAGTAGATATAAAATAAACAAACTTTTCGATTTTCTGTAAAAAATAATAGCATTTTTGCTCTCAAGCAAAAACTACACACTTCTACGACAAATATTTTTGGTTACATTACGTTTATTGAATGGTTCCGAATTAAAATATTTAATACTTTTGGATAGAACGTTATTGTGGACGTTCTGATGAAAATTCTACTAGATATAATAACGATACAGCACACATTTCAATCTTACATAGGTATCAATGTTATCTTAGTGGTGATATTAAAAATTTAATTCAATTATTTACAACATTACAAAGGCCTAACAATTAGCTCATGAATTTGTACGTGAGGTGGAGTTGAAATAATAAACAAAATAGCGTTTGAAATGTCTTCGGGTTGTAACCAGGACATTTTAAACTGTTCAAAGGATTTTTTTACATCGTCAGAAACTAATTCTGTATAAACTGCGCCAGGACTAATGCTCTGAAATAAAGAATACAAATTATACTGTATTTAAGACTATTTCGAACATAGAACACTTACAGTGATCTTCACTTTAGTGCCGGCATTGGCGAACTCTTGACGATAAGTTTCAGTCAAAGCGGTGACTGCGAACTTACTAGCTGGGTAGACATTAGCCGAAGGAAAATTAGGCACCATGGCCGGTACTTCATGTCCTAAGATGCTGTTCACTAGCACGATGTGTCCATCAAAACGTCTTCTTTTCATCGAATTGAAAGCTTCACGAGTGCAATACACAACTCCCATTACATTGATATCGATTGTTTCCCGAATTGATTCTGTCACAGCTGGATCGGTGGTTGACCCAAATCGTAATATTCCTGCATTATTGATAAGAATATCGGTTCCACCTAGTTTATCGTCAATCCAATTAAACGCTTCTACAACGTCGTCTTCTTTCGATACGTCACATCGGATTGTATGAAATTTCAATCGAAGCTCTTGCGAAAGATCATTGCGAATTTCTTCAATCCGTTCCTGGCGTCTAGCTAGTCCTACAACGATTAAACCCGACTTAAGGAGATCTTGCACTAAAGTTGCACCAATCCCGGCACTTGCACCAGTCACCACAGCCACTTTATTTTCCCAGCGTTCCATTTTCACTTTTAACCAAGCAACTCTCGAAGTACCTTGCATTTATAAAGCTTCGATTAGAGGTTCGTATAATGATAAGAAATTGAAAAGTTGATAGCAGCGCGTTCATAGTTATTAACAATACGACAAGTGTATGTTATTGTTGGTATTGATATTGATAAATATTGAAAAGAGCGCATTCATTGATTATAGCGTAGTAGGGTTTGTGTTTAATTGGATCAGTTTAATTGCTGATTATTTTGGGGAGCTATGAACTCGCCGAGTTAATTGTACGAATTGACATTCAAGCGCATGTGAAGAATATACTCACATGAATCTTTTTAACTATACAGAAAAAAAGTTTATTATTCCTTACTATTTAAATAATAGAGTATTGTGATTGACTGTACCAAACAAAGTTTGCAACATTGAACATTTTTATTTTCACGTCTTAGAAGAACAAAACAGTGTCCACCGTATACAAACGCGTTTGAAGGCTCGTATCTCCCGAATCTTTTGAGATATTCAATTCCATTTTTTGGATGCACCTCTTTCATTTGTGATCTTTTCGTGGGTGGGTATGAGAGTGAGAATTGGCTTACAGCCGCTCGTTACTGCGGTATTTTTTAACTGTCTGCAGCTTTTTTGAACCTGCCTCAAAATTTGCTACAAGGTTCTCTAACTACAGGATCCGTTACAATAACTGACTTGACATTTTTAGCTTCTATTTGAACATTCTATATCATACAGGAGGCATTAAATATTCATATAAACCATATGAAGTTAATTTCGAAACTTTCGATATTCGTAAACTTGTAACAAGTGTTACACTAGTTGTCCGGTGTCTCTTACATACCTTCTAAGAAGAGAAAAGTGAAGAAAAAGGTTGTTGTTTACTACTGAAAATTTAAGATGTAAAGATGAACGATTGACATCAAATTTATACAGCTACCATTATGTAAACTAGTTTATGGAAATTAAAAATAATTATTAATGCGGCCCATCGCCGAACAATTGAAAAGACAACCTAATTTCACGGTCAAAGTCATTGCTTTTTGGTTTCTACCATTATAATTACATTTATGTTCGTCACGTACATTTCACTAACTAAATTATTCGAACACTGGACAGTACTGAAAATCTTGAGTACGGAAAATAGCTCGAACAAAATTATTTATTTCAGATTAAAACGCCATAGTGGAAATAAACTAGTTATCTCTGTTGAATTCTAACAATACGTGAAGAACCTATTTTACTGGTCATATACGAAACAAGTCCGATTTTATCATTACGTTTTATTCACATCACAAACCTATCTACTAAATAGTTTATTACTTACTATGTGCATATTAAAATAATTATAAAATTAAAACATGTTTGATTACTTTGTCAAATATGGTTGTTATTTAAAATACTGAATCAGGTGAATTTTTGATACAACATCGGCGATCACCAACTGAATCTGGCGAAGTAGGGCAAAACGGAGGAGTGCTATCTTTTAGACAGTACGAACCCATTGCACTATGAAAGAAATGAAAAGGATAAAACGGATTAATGTTTACTTCTTAGTGATATACTTTCTTAATTTACTTCATTGGTGTGTGCTGTCCCATTGGAATTGCATTTCGAACGACATACCGCGCTAGGCTACGACTTCTTCTAAAATGTGCACTCCTTGATTTTCCAATTCCGGCAGGACATCGCCGAGCACATGGTTCCGCATGAGGCTCATAGTCGCTGTAAATACTTTGCGCTAAATAACAAATCGACCAAATGTGACTGCATAGGTTTTCATCTGAAAATGAAAGAAATAACTACAATTAATATTTGACTTGACCAGATTACGCAATAGAACACGCTTGTATGCGACTATACAATGCTATCATATAAAAATTTGATAAATTGCTTAGCCAATTAGATTGTGTGTAGAGCAAACTACAATTTGACGATTATATTATTTGACCGCATTTGCCAGCGAAAAACTTCAAATATTTGCTATAATTGTATCTACTCTAAAGCTAGTATTACACTGAATGAATACTGTGAGATTTATTTGTATGAATACTGTGAGATTTATTTGTATTCGCCTATTTTGCATTGCATATTACTGCAATTTGACAGCGTGGTCATACAGTGTAATACAAGCTTAAAGCTAGTATTATACTGTTTGACCAAGTGGTCAAATTGCAGTAATAAGCAATGCGAAACAGGCGAATACAAATTAATCTAACAGGATCTGCTCGGTCAAAAACGCTTTTTCGCATTGCTTATTACTGTGATTTGACCGCTTGGTCAAACCAGTGTAATACTAGCTTAGTACAAGATTTAATAAAGTAGTTAACAGTTGAATCAATCAACCAACTTCGGAATCATGGAATATGTTTTGCCTGTATATAATAAACTTTTTTAATGAAATAAATGAATGTTAGATTTTGATTTGCTAAAATTTTTAAACCAACCATTGCATTCACACCAAATAATAAACCTACTTACCTCCGAAGACCACAAGAAACATATCGTTTAATGAAATGTTAATATGTGCATAATTTCGGATTAAATCTTTAGTAGGTACTTACTGCTCGTACTGCTACAATACGGCTGTCGTCTGCCGCCATTAACACAAAAATCTACATGTCCCACGCGTCCATTTTCTCCATAATGTCCGGCATTAGTATGAATGACATGAACGGCCTTTGCATCGCCACTATCCAGACGATTCGTATGACCCGGTTTTATAAGAGGTCTTGCCGGGTCGAGTGCTGTAAGAAATCCGTCTTAATACATTTCATCAAAACAATACCCCGATGCTACCTGCATACCAATGATCCTTTCTAATCGAAAATTGAGGTAGTTGGAAATCAAACCGCAAATGTGGGCACCAAGCGAATGACCAACGCACGTAGTCTTATCGACTCGCAAACCAGAATTGCGTAAAAATGTGAAACTTTCGGCCAAACAACGCGCTACAGATTTTAAATTATGAACAGCAGAAATATAGCAGGGCGGCTTAGCGAGCGCACCCCAATCGGCCATGAATACATTATAACCCTTATGATTCAGGTATGCTAAAATAATTTATGTAATTAGAAAATATTATATAGATTCCATGCATTAAATTATTAATTACCATCTCTTAGAACGGCGAGTGGCAATGAGCTATCGCTACCAGCATATCCGTGGATGAGGATGATGTTCTCTTTGTGGGAGTCCCACCTGCTATTTCGGAGCCAATCAGCCTGGTCTATATTTAACTGAAATATTATAACTAAATATTATGCAGAGAAAGTCGATTATTCATTATTGAAGACAAAATCGGTCATAAGTAAATTTAACCAGCCTTTCTAGAATTGAGGTAAATGGTAATTCATGAAGTAGTATAGGATTAATTGAAGCCCTCGGTGGAATAAGGGGTCAACTCGTTTTTGAAAAACATGAAAGGGCTTGACTTCTCTGACCTCTAACTGCTTTCGAAGGAAATTCAGCTAATGCAGTTAGCCCCTTATGACTTAATATTATCCTTAATAATTTTAATAAAATCATAAAAAAAATCAGTAAAATAATATTAATCCAAAAAAAACGGATTTTACATGTTGTTGGAAAAATGAGTTGACCCCTTATTCCACCAAGGGCCCCAATACAGCTCCAAAGTACATATGTATTTAATGCATAGAACGGAGTTTCGGACAAAAATGTTATAGTTGTTTATTCAGTTGTACGAACTGTCCATCCATTCCATTCATTCTACCCACGATAGCTGTGTGTGAAAAGTAAAAATGCAGTCTCCACTACAGAAGGTATCTACCTCTCAAACAAAAATCATTAAAAACAATTTTACGCTAATCTACCGAGACCCACTATAGCTGAACATCTATCTTTCAGTTTAACAGTCAAAATTTCACAAAGTAAAGATTTTGGTAAATACCGCGGATGAGTTAGTGACGAAATCCTTCCACTCCTTCGAGTAGTTTCTATATGGACGTCCTTCAATCGCAAGGTTCTACTATCTGATCTAGTCGAAATAGTTTAATAATTTTAGTTACGTTACAACAAACTAAAAGCGTACCAAGTGTACTACTGATTCAATTATGAATCACTTACGATTCTTAACTGAAGCATGAAACGATCTGTTTTGCTATTCACAAGTGAATCATCTAGGCAAATCGTAAGATAATCTTCTAGAGTTCTTGCAAATTGTAATCGAGATTAAGCAGATTAAATATTCTAGGAACATACGCCAAACTTTTCTCGTCTTACCGTCTAATTAGCTGGATTAGTGCATCAATTTTGCAAGCACATTTATGTGGAAGATAATCAGCGCAACAGCCCAAATCGGGCCTAGGCCTTGAAGTACTTGTAATACTAGAGCTACTTCATTTCGAGACCAAAGGAACACTAGGAGGTGAAGTGGTCAGCCACACGCTCGTCCGTGATTTTAACCCCGATTTTAACTTTACTTGTCGCCAAAGCAGATTCGAACCTGGTACCAGGTTCACCCAGACTACTTTTTATTTATTTTTATTTATATAGGAGATACACAAAATTAGATGTGGTAAAAACTTAATGTAGTGTCGATTCTTGTAGTGTCAAGAATCGCCAAAGTTGTGAAAATTTTTTAAAAGAATACGCGATGGTAAGGCCGATTCTTTTGAAAAAATTTGTACTGGAAGAACTAGTGGAAAAAAAAATAATTTCAATATTTTTGTTTCTATTAAATTACTATGTAGTAGATACTATGTTAAATTTAAAATTATATTTTTTTTTTAACTAATTCTTCGAGTACATAAATCGAAAGGCGATGTTAAGGTCACAAATTTCATAATTTTTGGCGATTCTTGATGGAATGACCATGTAGTCGAAATATTAGTTTAGTGGCTTGAACAAAGGAGAAAGATGTAATATGCTGTTAGAATAAGATCCTAACATGGATAATAATAATCAACACAGCATTTCCTAGACGTCCTAGACGAGATATGAAATTATCAGGTTGGATTTGAAAGATTTAAATTCTTCTATTTGGAAGTCATGAAAAGTCGAAGTAATAAACGTTTTAGATTCCTATTATATAATAGTCGTTTATCTTACGAAGGTACTTCTGTACGACAGACACCATTATAAATTTAATTTAATCCGAATTTCTTACATGAACTAGCTAAACGAGTTATTGGGTTGTCATATCTTTGTACAAGTCGCAATCAAACTTCAGGTCTTTCATATCTGAACCACAAACATTAAGTTATTATTTTGTCGCGTATGTTGGTTAAACAGATTTCATCTAGAGTAAAAAAAAAATTAAAACATGTTTTACAGAGTCTTCTGAGTAATATAGTTTTTCCTAGAGTACAATGAACAGAAACGTCCTCTAACTTTTATCTTACCAACTCCTTCGATCCATTCAGCTGTGAATACAAGTACAAATTTATATCAGGATCAGGACATTTGTCGTACAGATCCAGCCCACGTTTCCAAACACAATCGTCCCTAGTCGTATTGAAAATCGAAGAGTCACCAAGATAGAGAGCTTGTTGAATTATTCCTTGAGTTAATCCATCTAGCAAAGAAACATTTAACAGAAGATAATAAGCCACATATTAAATAAATTAAAATTGGTCTTACATGAAATATTGCAAATTATGAAATAAGTTATTAAACAAATCAAACAGCTAGTTTGCATTATGTTAGGAATTTTCACTTTTCACTATGGACAAGAAAAACCGCGCAAAAGTAACCGATAAACACTGTGTTCACTGCCTCGAAACTAAACTTAAATTTCCTGCATTGAATGGACGCCGCGATGATGGTGGTAACTTACTGGAGGCCTTAACAAAACTTTCAAGCTAATATTCTCTGGATGGATACTTTGATCGCGGCCGTATGCTAGTTGCACAAATATGACATAATAATTGGTGTACCTTGTCTAGCGTACCTTAGCATTTAGTGCGCTTCCAACTGCTTATGATCGAAGTTTATTAAACCCCAACCGATACTTTCATAGAAAACGGCTTGCTACTTACTTACCTGTAATTGTTGTTCGATCGTGGCGTATCGTTGCTGTTTTCTCCAAATTGATGTATGAGCTCGCGTAGATCACCTGTACTCATTTGTAGCAGCATGTTCTGCATACGTTAAATACTTTGGACATTTTGGTTAAGACAGCAACAAAATATCACAGCCGCTTGCCGTTAGTTCCATATTTTAATTCCGAATAAAATCACGTACTAGTTTGTGTAATTTTGAATACTGGAAGACCTTGTCTTGTTCCTTAACACTTCAATTAAGAGCAATCTATGTTACTTACAAAATACGTAATTTCAGTAAATCGGTAAATGGATCTAATATAGGATTTATAATATTATTGGACAAAGAAAATGTGAGATTGTGTTAAAGGAGCATACAGTTTTTACGTAGTAACCTTAATGGATTACAGATGAACATGTTGAGATATTTGATATAAGAAATGCTGGAAGTTACGATTTTTAGTGAATTTAGTCCACCCAGCTTACCCATAAAAAAAACTTTCAAGTAGGTGAGCTAGTTAACACCCAGCAACCTGATCGCGGCTTGACCTATATACTCTAACTGTTCACACCGATAGAGGCCGAACGGGTCGCATTTAGTCCATCAAAATAATTCATCAGTAGATTTAGGGACTAGGAACTGTAAGGTGAATCCCGCGATTACACCCAAAAATCAATCTACCCATTATAGGTCAAGTGTCAAATGACCGAGCCTCGACCTGACGCTAGGTCAGATATCAGGTATCTTTACAACAGGCGTCATGAGTTAAAATAATTAAGTTCGAATTTGAGGTGTAGGCCTTCGCCTGAATGCTGGATGTAAACCATGTCATTAGCTCACAGGATTTGGAGTCTACGAGGACGAGCCTTCAAAAGATTTTGATTACGACAGATGGCGTACAGACGGACAGGATTTTTGTTTAGCTCTTTTTTGAGTTATGCCCGTGAGGCGTATTTGGCAAACGAACGAACATTATTGATTTTGAATTTCGCATCGGTCAAAATACAGTATGTTAAGTCCTCTTTAAGTGCCAAGCTAGTGGTGTATAATGTGACGAAGCGTTTTGTATACGACGTACAATTTGGTTTTTTAGGACTTACTACTTCGAAATTATGAAAATTTGAGAGTAACCTTTTCATTTCAAATTTTAGATCAAAGGAAACACTTAGGTTTTTTTTTTATTATTGAAATAATAAAGTGAAACACAAAATAATCGATTGCATCCGAAACCACTTTTCTCTCAACACAAACCCAACTTTTATTAGACGCCGCGAAACATGCAATATTATTCTTATAAATTTCTACCATTGCTGCCATATAAACATTATTTCGTGGTACAGTGGTACATTTTAGAAATAATTTTGAACGAGTGAAAAGAGTTGAAAGAATACCGATTAAAAACAAATTTTAGATTTACATACTTAGATTACATTTTATTTTAACATAAATTAATTGTACTTAAAAAAACTACTATCTAATTTCATTAAACGGACAATGCTTAGCAAAGTCAACTTGCAAACAGTAGATCCCTCGAAGACTGAAAAGAACAATGAAATTATTACCAAAATATCTTCTTAATTATTATTTCAAACTATTACTCCTCTAATGCATCAGTTCCCATTTTAAACTCTCTCAATGATCTCATAAAACTATAACGACTAGTGGCCTCTGATACGGGCAGCCGGTTTGATCCCGATAGACCCACACAACCCCCTGGACAAGGTACTCCCAGAAATTTCTTATGCTTAAAAACAGCATTTGCAAGGTAACATATACTCAAAAAATGGCTACATCTTGATCGTCCTGTAAATTAACGTGGAGTCGAAAAATGCATAAGCTTATAACATTTGATACCCACTAATTGGATGTCCTTTGCAATACGGTTGAAATTTTCCACCGTTGATGCAAAAGTTCAAGTGACCGGGACTGTCCATTTGACCCAAAAACCCGGCATTTGTTTGAATAACTTGGACCATGGTTGCATCATCTTTGGTTAAGCGAAAAACCTTTGATTTTTTCCGTTCTATTAGTGGTTTTGCGGGATCGAGACCTAAAATTAAAACAAACATTAATTCGATTTCTTTTCATATTAAATTATGTAGTTTTCTTGCATTGTCTTCAAGTATTATTAATAAAATTACCTATAATTTTATGTTGTTTTATTGTTAGGTGATTTGTTACCATCCCACAAATATGAGCGCCTAAGGAATGTCCAATGCAGGTAATTTTTTCTCGTACCGCTCCATGGTATGTCAAAAACGCATAAACCTTTAATAAATTAGTACCTATGTTTAATTTAAAAAATCCAAGAATCGCAGAATTTGTTACAATAGATTTAAATTTTATGTGTTTTGAGCATTAATATGGAAGGAAGTAAATTTGAGTATAACGCATTTTAAGTATATAATTGGAGCATTCACATGATTAACAACATAAATGTAGTATTAACTTATTCTACGCTAAGCCGCAAGCATTTTTCAACGCGATAAGCTAATTTGCCATACGTGTGTCTGTAAGCCCAAAACCTAAAAAAACCATGTTAAGCTTAAAAGTTGAAATTGAAATAACCCATTTTCGGTAAAATTAGACAAGCTATGACAGTTAAATTCTAACATCAAAAAAGGTTATAAAGCAAGTTCGTATACCCTGTACAGACATTGCGTTTTAAACGCGTTTAAGTAGGCAAAATAAACGTGTTAAAAAAGTAGTGTTCAGACTAGGCAACTCGTTTTATTTTGATACATGATAGCTTGGTGTGATTTCTTTTGACAAGTACATATACAGTTGTGTTTCTTTAGCAAATTCAAGCTTTCTAAATTATTTGAGACCAAAGTTTTTGTATAGCATTAATGAAAAGAAAATTAATTAGGTAATGCAGTCGTTGCATAAGGTCAAAATTGAGTTTCTGCCCTATTAAATAGTTTGTTTCAAAGTTTTCTTCAATTTTCGCCATGTTTTGGGCTAAACGCGTTGTAGCAACGTGTTTTCGTAAACGCGTTCCTGAAGTGATTTAAACGCGTTTAACTCGATTTAAACGCGTTAATCTCCTAGTCTGAGACATATCATAGTATGTATTTCATTTATTGCTCGATAGATGGATATCGCGCTCAGCGAAAAAACGAATTCGTTAAAACGTATTGAATCTTAATTCTTAATTCTTTATTGTGCTACCCTTAGTATAATGAAACAAGCTTATGCTATACTTAAAATAATGAAGATCAGACAGTTGTCTCCACAGCCAAGTTAAAGCGTTTATTTTACATCTCTTAAGGGCTGAATATCGCAAAATTCTGAAGTTAATTTTTCAATGATTTTATTTAAAGAAAATTGTTAGAACTAAAATAATTTTCGGAGTCCGTAGAAACTTCACCATTATATCACCTAGAGGCTGAATATCGAAAAAAATTAAATGTTTATTAGTAATTTAGAATGTCGGAATTCATACATAATCATTTTCAGTTTCTTAGGGAGTAAATATAAGCAAATGCGGAAGGAGTTTCTAGTTAAGGAGCATGGAGAAATAAAATTAATTCAACACTAAGACTGACCTAAAAGATATGACGAAATTCGTGAAAAGCTTAGTTTACTTTAGAATTAAAAGAGACAACTAAACTGCTCCCATGTGAAACTTAAATTGAGTGGTTACACTTATTGCAGATTAAAAAAGAAACTCGTAAAACCAGGAAATACCGAAATTGGAACTTTTTAAGTATCTACCATGCAAAGGTCTGAATAAAATGAGTGCTTGAATCCAGCCGAACTCGTCAGAATTTAAGAACCCGTTGGGGTACAAGCCGAGTAAGTATGTTTCGTATGATTTAGTTAAAGTTGAGAGATTTTTTTTCTGTTTAAGCTTTAAGTGGAGTGGAGTCGTGTGTAGGTGCATCATATCTGTCCACGAAAAATTTCGACGACTTCACTGTTAGTAAATGAACAGCTTAATATGGTACATCTAAATTCCTATTTCAACGAAATTTTGTTGATATTACGATTTTTCAATATTTTTAACGAAAAATGTCATCAAAATCTAATGAGCGTATCTTAAATATTATGAAACACATTTCGTAGAAAATGTCTTCTTATTTCAATGAGGATGTTTCTTTATTTCTACGTTGACTTTCTTAATTCTTAGCGGCGGTATCGTTATACCTATTTACGATAACTTTTGTAATTCGATGCGATCAATTGTATTTGAATTTTAACTAATCACTCCAGCACTCCAGTACTCTGGGTAGGCCTATTGGCTAGAGCACTTGCCTTCGGTGCACCTGGTACGAGGTTCGAATCTGATTGTCGACAAATAATTTTCGAGAATGGGTTTGGGTGCCGGACTACCAGTTCACTCAGCTGTAAATGAGTACCTGAGTTAAAATCGGGGTAATAATCACGGACGAGCCTGTAGCTGACCACTTCACCACCTAGTGGTCCACTTGGTCTCGTAATGAAGTATGTTCAAACTTCAAAGCCTAAGCCCAAGTGGGGCTGTTGGGCGCAACAGCATAAAGTCACACTTTTTATTTTTTATTTTTAAATAACGGAATTAATTTCGTTATAATTCACTAATCGCATCGTAAATTATAATTGATTTATTGGATTCCATTTCGTCATATCTACAATACTTTTCATTAATTTAACAAAATCTCGATGTAGATTTAATAACAAGCTTTTTATAAACTAACATAAAACTTCGTCAAATCAATGAAAAAGTTCTACAATAACCTAATCGTTCTTTTTACGAATATTTTCGATGGCTCGAAATCAATGTAAGAATTCGTAGATTTTTTGGAAATTTTCGTATATTCTATTAAATATTTTTCTGAGTGTAGGTACATTTTCAGAAACAGAAAAAAATTAAATTAAAGCCTTTAAGAACAGAACTAAAAATATAAACTAAAAATACATTTTTTAAAAGTTCAACAAACTTTATACAACTTAAATTACTATGCAAACATAAAGTCAACAAACAGACAGTTACTGTCTATTACCAGCATAATACACCTGTAAACCCAATTTCAACCTAAAATACTAACTTCAACTTGAACTTAAAAAATTATGCAACACTTTCTCATATTGATACATCTCATTATTCAATTTCCAGCTCTGAACGCGAAACGGTAAGTAAAAGTGCACATAATCAACTCATATGAATTAATATCATTTCACGGTCATGAATGTGCTCGCGTTTTAAGTATTAAACGGAAACAGTAGTTAGAGTCTATGAACTTGTTCAACAACACGTTGCTTTCTACTTATGATAATTACAATTTATTCGCGATAATTATCTACTCGAGATCCATTCATAGATTTTAGAGACTCGTAAAAACTCGTTCAAGAAACTCCAATAAATCGAATAGTAATTTTGAACTCTGCCGATTAAAGTATAATACCTAGTTGTGGTCGATTAATATCTGATTTCCAACATGCTTTACTTTTTCGAAACACGGGTGGTACCTAGTAACAATAGCAAAAAAAAATTTCACCTGTGCACTGCACTGCGATGCAAGTTTTGTATTAGCCAGTGCCGACAGGTAGCACGGATAATAAGTTAGTGGCTTCCAGTCAACTGTTACCACGTTGTAATCTCTCGAGAGATATGCTTCAATAAATTAGAAATGAAAATGTTTATTAGAAAAAAATTCTTTTGAATATTAATTTTTTAAAATACCATCTCGAAGATACATTATGTGTTTATCTCGTTCGGTCCCATTGAATCCGTGAACGATGAAAACCGTTTCTCGATGCTTATCAAATCCAGAAGAATAAAGTGTAAGTGGATTACGTACATCTAGAATTACACCACGTCGATTGCGTCTGAAAAATAAAAAAACATTTGTGCATCAGCCGGTTTTGTCCAATTTCGTATAAAAACAACAATCAGTTCACCTTTCTTCAGTAACAATAACGTGAGGATTACCTGGTACCTGCAATAACTTTCTCCTACAACTTGACAAAGTCAAGTACAAAATAAGCCTTATAGTCGATAACTTTACAAATTCCTGTCAGTGCAATTAAAATTGAACGCGACAGTGAAAGGAACATCATGCATTAATTGTCATGCCACAACAAAAAAAATACATAGTGCTTGCTATTCTACCGCTAAAACTGTAACTGACTTTTTTAACTATCCAATACCGACGACAATAATCTGAGAATAATGTTCAAATTCTATAACTACATGATAGGCACTTGGCGAACTAGATCATAATTACACACCAGTCGCATATGTCTCATATTATATAGGTACACATATCAAAAGCCTAGCAGAGCCATAAAGTTAAGTGTAAGGTGATTACATACCCATGTTTTTCCATTGATACTGAAGCTACTTGGGTTTTGAACAATGTTATGGCTGTTATTCATTGTAAACTATAATTAAATGAAACTAGTGCAACACACGCTTTAGAGATGCGTGCTTCAAATTAAGGGTATTAACGTTCAAATAATTTATCCAATTAATTAATCCTAACACTTTCACTAACTGTTTTTTGCAAAATTGTACATATGGTATGTTGAAAAATATTAAATTACTGGATAAGTACAATTGTTTTATTTGCTTCCAAATTAATAATGCAAAATATTAAACTATTTCTGTTTAATAGCTGAGTGGGCGTCCCAAAACAGCAAAGCCTGTGCTTGGAAGCATGTTGAAATAGTTTTAATGTGAATATTTAAAAAAAAAATTCAAGGAAAGAATAATATCTAAATAATAACAAAATAGACTAGTCAAATTAAGTTAACGCGGGCATTAATTTTAAAAAATTGCGACTATGGTAACAACAATGCACCTAAAAATACTCACTAAATTCACAAGATCACAAGCTTATTTGAAAATAACACATCTTAATTTGACTTAATTAAGCATTTAAAAATGATATTCAACGTACTGGAAAGACACGTATTTCGAGGTTTCTTTAAGAGGTTTAATTAAAATATGGAAAATAAAAAAGGAGTAGGAAAAAAAGAATAATCCCTTTTTGATTTTTGTTCTCTAAATGACATCTGAGAGTATTATAAGTTTAATTCGTCCGAAAAGTTTAAAACGCATAGAGTTCAGCCTCGTACGAAAAATAACAAAGAAACGCCTTATTAGCATCACCGATATGGTCCTTAAAACTTAACAGAAGTTAGGGGCGGTATACTTCTAGAAGAGAAAAAAAATTAGTGTGTGGAAGGGGTGAAAAGGATAAAATTCTGATTTTTTTTTCTCGAAAACCGCAAGAGATACAAAACTATATACTATTGATGACAATATTGGAGGAGGTTAGTTGGATGGTATTTTCGTCTACGAATATTTGTCGATAACATTAGAACGATTCAAACTAGCAAGTTAAAATTTTTAAATGGTTCCAATTAAGGGGAAATATATGTTGCTCCAGCTGCAGATATGCGAATTTGAAAAATTGAAATGTTATTTTCGGTCATTTTACCACAATTTCAGATAAAAAATTGAGAACAAAATATATTGGCCGCTATTCACAGTCGTCATAAAGTTGGCTTTGAGTTAAAGCTGACTTTAGTGTCGTATTATTAATATGACACTAAAGTTACATTGTCTTTAGCTTAACATGAGTAGCGAACGAGAGTCCTTAATAAAGGACAAACAACATGTGTACTCATTATTCTGATATATCGGAGTTCAGGACTTCGTGACTGCTGTAAGTTACTCAAAATTCTTACCTAGCGATGCTAGAACGGCAAAATAATGCATTATTATTTGCATTAAGATAATAACGCTTAATACGAGAAATCAAAAATTAAATTTCACCGGTAATTTTGATTTGTTTGAGTTTATTATACGAATAGCCCTATACCGTCTAGCTGTGCCCTACAACATAATCGAAAACCAATAGCTATTTTGTAATTCCGAAAATGCACGCTGTGTTTTATTTCTCGCAGAAGAACGAAATTGCTATAACGTACCTACCTAAAATTGTTATTTAACTACTACAATTGAAACAGAATTTTTATTGTGGGAATGAAACTGATCGAATTATTTAGTAAATGAGTATTAAATTTTTAACGTTGCCCTATGATTGCTTTCATTTCAAAGGGGGTCTTATGCGATATAGAACAGAAATTTATTGCCACAACTTAAAAACTACCGAAATTTAGTATGCACTGACGCCAAAAAGCAACCGATCAAATTCTTAAAATGAAATTCTTTGATAGCTTCACCATGAAAAATTCTATTCTCATTTCATTGCCATTCGGAGGTTTCAATGCATGAAACACTAAATAAATATTCACAGAGAGATAGAAATTTGTCAATTTCCGATCAATTATTTATTGGGTGTAAATTATTTCACGGTCTGTATTAGAAAGAAGATTCATTAAACGCAGGCTACAAGTTGAAACAATTAAGATATCAAAAGTAGTGAAAGCGAATATGTAGATTAGATTATGGTTTCCAGTCATAAGACCATCAAATCAAAATTCACATTTCACATTTGGCGAATTGTATTGGTTCTGTTCAAAATATTTCCGAAATTAACAAATATTAGTTATGTAATAGCTAACTGGCCTAACCACGCCCGTAGTTATAGCTAGCAAAAATGCCTCTGCTTCTGTACTGAAAATACAAAACAGCAATGTTTCTATAATCATTCACCTCAGGAAAAATTACATAACGTGTAAAAGGTTGGAAATAGTTCCCTACAACTTTTGCTATGGTTAAGTAGTTTATTTTTTTTTAAAAGATATTGTGATCGACCTGAAATTCAAAAGACGCCTTTTGATTACAACATCTTTCGATCCACCAGAATGATATCGAATTATTTTTCATTTAATGGGCTTTCAGGAACCGAATAAAAATAGGTTGATTAATTCTATTTCTTATCAGACCTAACAAAAATTACGGAATTCGTGAAAACGTATAAAACAATTTCATACCTTCTTAGAGGTTGTAAAAGGATCTCGAAATGGTGCAATGGTTCAAGGTTATTACGTTTAAAGTCCGTAGAAACCAAACATTTATTTAATACCCAATTAGACCTAGGTGATATGACATAATTCGTAAAAAGTTATTAGAGCCCTTTCCAGCACTTGAAGAATCTGAAAAAAATTAAAGATCGTTTGAAAAACCCATAAAATTCAATATTTCAGAGCACCTAAAAAATATGAAGCAATTTTAAGATATAACAAGCGCAAATGCTGTATCTTACGAAAAGTGCAGGCAGAATATAAACTGAGTGTTTCAAAATTATTAATAAAAGAATTTGCACAAATAAATCCACAAATAAATTAATACGTTATGAATAAATACTGTTACAGGATAAAATAACTAAGAACAAACCATTCGTTACCAACGTTAATTACGACATTTCCATTTTTCAGAAATATTTTATCTCGTTGAAGTTGAATTTTATATACTACATCTATCTATTCATTCATCTATCACTTAAATTAATTAAAGTTGAAATAGTGTTTTTTGAAATTGTTAACAGTAAAATATCCAACTACTGCATATTGCATTGATTTATGAATTAATTAATATATTGGTAATGACGTACGAGTTTAATTTTGATGTAAATTTTTGTACTACGGAAAACTTTTTGTTTTACAGTAGTTTAGTTATTATTTCAGATTTGTATAGGTGTGAAAAAAAAGAATTAAATTTCAAAAAAAAATTATGTTAATTATGTATGAATATATATATATGTACATATAACTACAAATGTATTAAACTATTAAATGAACTTATCAATTCCTATTACATGTTTATCCGCCAACTAAACATAAGTGCGCATAACATCTTTGCTATTGCTAGTAAGGTATCGCACAGGTGGAAGTAGAAAAACGAAGAGATAGTTACTTACTCGCTTACCCAACTTTGATTAGAAAATCGTGCTGATTGGTGTATTGATTCCGCACCTGAATACTTCAATTGCCGTTGTCACGTTGCATCACTAATTTAATAATGCCTACTTATGTGCTTAGCTATTTTGATTGGCATTGTCTGTTATTGAAGATACCTGCCAGAGTAAGTTAGTTCACGGATAGTATCTTAGGTTAAAATTACAATTTATTACCAATAAAAACGAAATATCACAGTAACTACCTACCATATATGCGAGTACTTATAGTAAATCTTTGCTTCTTTAATGATTTATACGAGTAGGTACCTACTGTGTGCTAATTCTGTTGCCAACATTTTTTTAAGTAACAGAGAGACTATACTTTTACGATATGATTGTGCGACTTTTTTGATGATATCGTATGCAGTGACAAAAGAAACTCACACTTTTGTGCTAATACTTATTCTTATGCAAGCAATTGTAACTAAACAGAATAAACTGGAAAACATACGAAAAACGCTCAAGCTCAATAGGCCGCAACAAACCGTTCAAAAAAAGGTACATATATGTATGTAGATACCAAGCAGTAACATACGATTCGCTAGTACATCGCCTGGGAGCCGCTACATCGAATCGCCTGGGAGCCGCTACATCAAATTGCCAGCGAATTTGTCATCGACCTGAAAAATGTTTACGACGTGTCTTATGCACAGTATTAGTTTCTGCATAAAGTATTACAAAACTCAATTAAAACTTTTTTGCGAAATATAACTTACACACGGTAAAAAATACCAAATTGAATAAAGAAGCCTTTTTGAATTTAAAACTTTAAGGAAATGTTGTTTTTATGATACTAGAGATGCTTAGTGTTTATTTCCTTTTTTTATATAGGAACCTTCAAATTTTTGGCAACGGGTACATTAATATAAACTACTCATCGAACTTCCTGCATCGCCCATCCCATTTTTTCACCTGCTTTAACAAGTAGGTACACATATATCGACAATTCGTTTGTTTATTTCTTTGCTGTAACAGGCACTCATACTAAAAATCTTGCATTCTTATTTTAATTAATACAAAATGTTTGAATAGCTTTTTGCGTTCTGATGTTACGGGCCACCTCTTGTGAATACGTCTTTTTAAGAACCTTTGTATGGGAGCTGCCCAGAAGAGAGAATTTTGCTCAATACTCGTAGCTAACCCCATCCTAATTTTTAACTCAAACCGTATTCCTATAATATTTCGACTGCCTAGATAAACTATCTCTATAGTTATAATTATTACATATAATTAATCATAATAAACATAAAGAACAAGGTATTGTCGATGTAAAGCTCTAAAAACATTGTTTTTTGAACAGTATATTGAAAATCACATTCCACAAAATTTGAATTCTTTCTGGAATTACATCAATTCATTGAAGTCAAGTAATACTATACCTAATTTCATGTATCTGGATGATGTTTTCACTAGTGATTCTGTAGGTATTGTTGAGCTCTTTGCTTAACATTTTTCTAGCGTATATACTGATAGCACTATTTCTGTTAATTCTAATTCCTTTCACAATAATCAAAATTCTTCTATACTAGGTAATAGATAATATTGATTTGTCCGAAGTATTATGTCGATTAAAAAGCTTAGAAGTATCTAAAGGCCCAGGGCCTAACAATATTCCACTGTTATTTCTTAACAAGTGTTCCGCGGTATTGGCCTCTCCTCTGTTCTCTAAGCTCAGGCTTATTCCCTTAGTCATGGAAATCAAGTTTCATGGTTCCAATTTTTAAGTCTGGTAACAAATCCGATGTAGCAAACTACAGTCCAATTTCCATTCAATCAACAATTGCCAAAATTATCGACAGTTTTTTTATACAGAAAATAACTCCATTGTGTGCGCATTTGATTTCTCCGTGTCAGCATGGTTTTCAAAAGTCTAATTCCACTCTTAGAAATTTGACCGTCTACACGGAATAATAAAAACTCTGCACTCGAAGGTAAAGAGCAGGTTCATTCCATCTGTACTGACTTTGCCAAAGCATTTGACGAAGTTAACCTGTCCTACATCTACAAAACTCTACGCCATGGGTTTCACTGGTAATCTTTTTCACTGGATTATCAGCTATCTCTTTCAACGGACAAGTTGTGTTAAAATAAAGACAACAACTTCGAACTCTTTCACAATAATATCAGGTGTACCGCAGGGATCACACTTTAGTCCTTTTCTTTTCCTGGTATGATTTTTAAAGGAGTGAAATTTCTTTTATTTGCTGTTGATTTAAAACTATACAAAGCAGTAAAAAGTTTTGAGGATTGTCTCGTGCTACATGCTAGATTACATGAACTCTCGTCCTGGTATGACATCAATCTAAATTCATAATTTAAAAAAAAAAAAACAATCTTCATTTTCAGTTAGCTACAAAATAAATGAAGTCGGTGTTATAAAGTACCTTGGGGTTTTCTTATATTCGTCCCTCATTTCACTAGTATTAGTAACGCTGCTAGAAGAATACTCGGTTTTATTACTAGCAATACAAGGTATTTAATAACATACGTACACTTAAATGTTTATATTGCAGCATGGTTAAGCCCATTCTTGAACATTTTTCTCTAGTGTGGAATCCTCTAGATTACTAGATTAATCGAATCGGAGCAATTCATTTTTCAAATCAAAATTAAAATTCTTATTTTTCTCAAATTAATTTCTAATTATATATTACATACTACCAATCTTTATTATTATTATAATTACTGTATTTTTGACAGTTTTCTTTTCTTCTTTTGTGTGTGTGTAATTGGATCAGTTTATCTGTACAATGAATTCAATTAAATAAATTAAATACAACATCAGTTTTAGATACTCGTCGCCTATGTTACACATTCCAACTGAGTGTATAAATTACGTTTCCCTTATGGGTCAATTGCACCCATAGAGCTATATATATAATGGAGATAGCGTGCAGCGAATTTTTTGAAGCAGGAGGTTTTCTCGCAAAGGACCGGCGATATTCACTATGCTACTATCAGCATCTTACTCACATATATGTTAAACTCCGGTATTGAAAAGAAAAAAAGCCCAACCTTTAAATACTTGGCTAATATTTGCATTTCACTGCCACCGGGCATGAAACGCTCCATACAAAAACAGTCTCTTAAACTTCAAAATGCTTCACAGTGCTTTATACAGAAATGGCGCTTTGCGATCTCCGTTAGTTATAGCTCTATGATTGCACCTACGATTTAATAAGCGATCGCCGAGAGTAATCTGAACTAATTTTTCTTTTTCAAATTATAAATTATATAGTGAATTGTCCGTGTCTTCTTGAGTCTGTTAGTTTTCGTGTTTCCAATGTTCGTATTTGGTGTCAGTTTTAATTTTCCCTGCCAATGCACCAAACCCTGTATGGTCAAAATAGTTCATTGTCAAGACTAATGAGAACTGCCAATAAGTAAGTATATATAGTCATTGTATTGATTTATTTAATATTAATCTCGTGACATTAAAGTTACTCTACCAAGTCAAATAGCTTTATTAGTTGTTCAAATTTTGATTTTTTCTTTTTCTTTTTCTTTTTCGTTTTGTAGTGACATTATTTTATATTGTTATTTGTTATTATGTAAGGATTCATTCCGTAGACTAAATAAATAACGGCTTTATATATAGATAGTGCGTTTCGAAAGATGAATCAAGGGCATTTATATGGCGGCCATACTGAGTACACTTTTTTATATTAATTCCTTGTGGGCTATTTAATTGGGGCGACTTTTCAAGCTAAATTGCATAGTAACTATAAGTAGTCCATTGCATTACACGTTTGGTCAGCAATAATAATTCCATACAAAATTGTAATACCTTTCGTTAAGTGCACTTAGCACAAATACCGACCGTTAGCGCAGTAGAACCAGAATCTATAAATTGTATGTAAATAGGGTAAGATTAGTTAAGTTCAAGTGAGTTGATTAATCCCGGCCAGATCTGCAGCTGCTCGTTTTTGTCATTTATTACAAATCCAACATAATCACTGGTTCTTTTTAGAGCCCATTAGGTGCGGAATAGACGTTCATAGAAAGTTCTTTTCAGAGCCAGAGCAATAGTACAGGTACAAGTACGGGATATAGTTAATAGAAAGATAATAAAAAGAATAAAGAGCTGCCAGAAGAAGTATACTTTGCTAACTAATAAACGAGAATTCACTCAATTTAATGTTCACTCAAAACTAATTTGTACAAAATATTGACTTCGTAAATGATTTCTTGAGTTACAGTGAGTTCTAGATATTTCCCTGTAGTCCCTATATGACAATGAACCAATCATATACGACGCGGTTTCTTTTAAAAAGCCAATAGTGTGATTACATATTACAGCAAAGTTTTACATTGTTTCATTCACACACTTTGGAATGATACTCTATCAAGGCAACATATGAGCCGTTGTATTTGAAAGTGGAATAAGTTCAATTTGAAAAAATATTTTTTGTGACATTGTAACATTATTCTATACAACACGAAGCAACTTTCTGAGAATCTATTGATGCAATTGTTTCATCACACTTTTAACAAATACAAGTAAATTTTCCTGAAAAATGGAATAAATATTTTTAAACATGTTAAAACGTAAACCGTTAAGCATGTCGATTTAAAAACGAAATGGACTTATTCCACTTTCAAAATCAACGGCTCAATAAGTCTTTAGTTTCAATTTCCTAGTATGTAAATGTTATTACTACTAAATATTTTATATTTTTCATTCTTAATTGCCCACATATTCACTGCAAAAATCTCATGACAGAGTCTGCACAGGTTCTCGAGATACGAAGCGTCAAACACGTTTGTCGTACGGCGAACTAACGGACAAATTTATCTATTGAAACTCTTTGGACCGGACAATTCTCGACATAAATCTCATTGCAACTATGTGAAGACTTTCAGTTCGTTCGACGTTTGTACTTGGCTTGTAACGTGAAAATATCAAATTCCAGAACAGTAAATTTATTATTATTCAAATAATTAGGTAATTTACCATGCGTATACAGTCGCTCCGAATAGTTAATACATTTTCTTGACATCATTGTACCCATCTATGCAATACTAAACTGCGATTAATTTTGAAATTGGGGATAAAGTAGAATAAGAGAGTGCGCACTTACATAGTTTGTCCTTTATTAAGGATACTCTTTTGGTTGCTACTCGAAAGTAAAAGGATTATTCCTGCAGTTTTTAATTTCATATCTGAAACTAAGTAAGTCAACGAAAGTTGAGTCCTTTACAAGGACTTTCACATGGGAGGTACAGGAATGAGTCATTTGATTTCTAGCATATTTATCCTGTTACATGAAAAATACATCAATATGCCCAAAAATTCATATTTCTACAATAGCTAAAGGGGTAGAAGGATTTCGTTGACAAGTGAATCCTACTTTGTTTTCAATTTCAATTCAATTTTGTGGCTGAACGATTTCTCGAGTTATAGTAAGTTCCGTAACTTGATTAAGGATATTTTTATATGTTTTTTATGCTACTAAACTTTTTCATATTCAAATTTTTAACTAAAACTACTGGAAAACAAACACATATTTCAAAATCGTAGCTTAAGGCGTTCCAAGATTATTGGTCAATATTCTAGGGCTTTTTATATGGCATTACCCGAAAAAATAGGAATATTTTATAGACGGGGACAGTAAGCGGATTTTGGGGGACCCAAAAGATCAAAGAATAATATTGATATAACTTTCGACCGCGGTTCAGTTCTATGATGTGTTATTATACAAACATTTGGGCTGAATTAAAATTATTATCGAAATAAATGTGACTATAATATTATTAGTATTAGACGCACTTTCAAAAAGATTAAAGGTACACTTCTCTAATTTGCGTATTTTCCACAAAATACTTACGCCGTAAACATTCGAAATGTAACATCCGGATGAGGACATGCGTTCGGACTTTTAACCAAACAACGGAAAAAATTCAAATTCAAAACTCCGGATTGAACGAAATCGCGTATTCCTTTTTGAAATGTTCCGGCTACACCTAAAATAAAATTCATTTAACGAAAACTTTTCAACAAGAATTTTCCGCACTAGATCACAAGAGATCACGAAACTGATCACAGGCTGATTTTTTTCGATTACCTCCGAAACTAAACGAAACTATGACTAAAATCACTAGTACGCGAATTTTCATTGCTCGAGTAATTTTCACTTCAACAATGAACCGGACGATATATTTTCACAACGTAACAGCTTCAATTGAAACCACCGACCAATCGATTTTCGATTTTATATAAAACGCAAATTTCAAGTGGTCCTTTCCCCAGACATTAAAAAAGCAAAATGAAAAGTGCACCAAAATGATTTGAACGATTTTCGATGTCTTAACTTCGACTGGACCAGAAGATTGAACTACTATCTTTTCGAAACCTGTAAGTAAGACTTTAGGACTTGAATGCCGCCGATGAAATGGTAGTAATTGCGCGAATTGGCACAGATTTTCTCCAAGACGGTCTTCAATGATCGGACGGATCTTCAATGAGAGTCGGTTGTCTAGGCTGGGATACTATTCCCCGTATCGAAGCGTTTAAAATGGTCATGCAAGTAACTATCAGGTATAGTGTAACTAGTTTAGGTTGGAAGTTGTCTTACATAAATAGGAGAACAGCATCACCGTTAACCGCTTAGTGCGAAACTGGTAAACGTTCGAATTGATAGTGGCGGCTGGTTTCTATTCATTTGCCACAATTGGTACAGGTACGTGGGGCACTACGGATAATGCGAATTCCGATTACTGCAGTGGTAAATACGAGTACATTACATATGCCCAATGTGGTTTACTTCGACTGGTAATAATTTCATAACCGGTACTCCTCAATTAAGTATCAAGTTCGACAAGATCACGATCAACTTTGTACCAGGTCAACTAGTATAAAGTTGGTAATCTATCGGCATTAGAATTTCCCCTAGTTTTCCCTGTGGGCGTGCAAGAGCTTTTCCACCAGTAATGTGATCTTGAACTAGAGCACGTTCACTTTTTTTTCAAGATTTGTTTATATCTTGGCAGAGAACTTCTTCGAGCGTTACGATGACTTTTTTATTCTTCCATTTGCTCGCAATAAATAACAAGAAACGTCTAATGAAAGTGAACATGTCTTGTTTATTGTGTGGTTAGCTCGATGTAATGCAGACTGATTTAATGCGTACTTCTATAAGTTACTTGACTTGACTCATGTACCATGAAAGTATACTCCAATGTGCGATTATGATTGAATCAAGTTTCGGTAAGGAGCAAGGTACAGGTACAGCATAATCTTGAACCAAGCATAATCGCGTACGGGGTACAGGTATGATCACTGTATGAGCGCCCGAACTTGAAGCAATTATGGTGACCAGTACAGCGTTTATTGATTTTAATAAAGTGATGCTCTGTTCATTGTTTAACAAGTGGATCGGAATAGCATAAGACATAAAGAAAGTCCGTGTATCCGGAACTGATGCTTGTTATTGAATATAGCGAATATACCGTACTAATATATTACTTAGCTGGTACAATATGAAATTTCGGAAGCTTTGTTTCCAAGTTAAAGACATTGATTTGTATGTTAATTCGCACGAGTAATCCAATTGCTTCTAGTGCATTAGTTTTTTGTTTTTGTTTCGTAACATTAAGATATTTTTTGCAAAGCACAAAAAGAAACAGATAGGTAAATATATGTATCGTATATATGTTTGTACATTACGTAATTAAATTAATTATAGTCTGCTCTTTCAAGAAAAAACATAATAGAACATGTACGCACAGAAGATCTATTGTCCTCAGAACAGCTATTGGACGTGGTTTTTAACCCGGTTATAATTCGTGATAAAATCGAAATCGCAGCGCAGCAATTACACGCTAAGATCATTGAAAAATCATTATACTCTTGATCAAATGAAAGGAATCCAAATGTGATCGATTATGCTTTAACATTTGTTATAAACATACCGCAGTCATAATAGGCAGCATGTGATAACTGTGACTTTAAATGAAATACAGGATTGCGATTTATATTTGGAACTTGATTTTCCATTTTTACTCTATTTACTCTAATTATTTTACTTTATTATTTTAATAATACAGTATTATTATGGTTTTATTAAAAAAAATGCTACCCTAAAAAATTTTACGTTTCACGAAAAAAACAACAACAAAATTTCAGTCTGTCCGCCTGTCCGCTTGTCCGCCGCGCCGTACTCCGTACGCCATACGCCGTCGACCGGTATACGCAAAACTGTTTGAAGGCTCGTTGCACTAAAACCCTTTGAGCTATTTAGTTAATTTTTTTACCTGGGTAGACTGGCTACACCCCTTTAAGGTGCCACTTTTAAAGGAGTGGGAGTGTGAGGAGAAAAAGTAGGGAAAGCGTTTTAAACGGAAAATTTTGGTTTTTTTATATTTCAGCAATAGTATGTCATTACTATTTATAGATATACATACATACATACATATAATACCCCTTCAATAGTGGACCCATTTGCAAAAAAAGTAACGATATGGGTTGAGGGGTGAAGGGGGGGGGGGAAAATGTTTGAGTGTGCGGAAGAGGCGTGCAAGGATCGGGGGTGAAAAACTTTAGATTACAATATCTCACGAACCAATTGCACTACAGAAATAAAACTCGGTTTCTGATTAAAGGTTGGCAAATAAAGTTTACTGAACGTAAAAAAATTTAAGGGGCGGTGCAGCATGGATGTGTAGCGGATAAGACTTTTTCTAAAAAATCACTTATTTTATCTCAAAAACGGTGTAAGATAGATGCTTAAATTTTTACCAAAAGTAGACCTAATAGACCTCAGGAAAAAAAATTTTGAGATGAAGGTGTATAGGCTGAGGGTGGGGGAGGGTGAAAAAGAAAATGTTCCGATTTTTATATCTCGAGAGCCTTTAATGATATAAAGCTGATACTTGGTATTTGGATTGAGCTATACTAGGAGAATAGTAGTAGCATGTTGGTAAAATATAATTTTGTATTGAACATGCATAGAACGGTTATGCTAGCAAGTTGAAACTCGGTTTGCATATGTGAATCAACTATAAAAGTAATTTAGATAAACAACAATTACAAATATGCATTGGCATTCGGAAGAGCCTCTTTTTTGTTGGTTAGTGTGCGCGGTGTTTAGCGCTCGTCCCTTCTTTAAACTATGAATTGTAACTAGAGTAAGGGACAATTATTTATTTTCAGATTAGAGATTGGATGTTGTCTCAAAAGCTATCATTATTTATAAATAATTGAATAATTGCAATATTCCATGTATACCACTACTCAGTATCTTACTCCATTATGTCATAAGACGTTTTATACTAAATGATCGTCTAATATAATAGGTTTTAAATTGACATGAATTTTGCATGCCTTAAACAAATAAATGTAAAAGGCATTTCAAGCTCAGTAATAATCAAAAGATACATTCTTCAAGATCAGTTCGTATATCATGAATATCATTTTCATGTCAATAATTTATTCTGTTGGTATGTTATGGTTCAGTTGAAGTTTGCTCCACAAGATCGCTGTAAACTATTTCGTTTTATTTATAAAATAATTATTTATGTATTTATTCTTGAAAGTGAAAAACAAAAGCCAGATGATCTAGAGTCAAAATTGATACATTTATTTTGTTATTTGTTGTTGCACCTACACAAAACAGATTTAAAAAAATATATATTTTTTTATTTTGAATATAGTTTCCTTACAACATTCACAATCTGAAAAAATTAATTTCCGCAATGACGTGCGCTCAGTAAAATTCATTTTTCATCATGGGTATATGAATATTAAAAACTAGTTTTTTCGTTTCTTATTTACTGTGCCGTTTTTAGACCAAACTATAGAGACAGTCAACGCTATGACCTAAACGAAACCGATAAGATACTTAACCATCCAAAATTCGACAAATCTAGAAAAACTACTATGTACGTCCACGGTTATACTGAAGGTGCCGAAGTCCAAAGTGTTCACGTTACAATTGAAGCCTACTTGCAACGAGGTGATCATAACATTCTCCTTTTAGAATGGAGCGAACTTGCATCTGGCAATTATTTTATTGATGCTGTCCCAAACGCAGATATAGTACCAACTTAATTTTTTGTTTAATTTAAAAAATAATAATAATAATAATTTTGCTTTATCATTGGATCATTAGCTGCAGAGCGATTATTAGATATGTTCAAAAAAGGACTTGATGTTGGAACACTTCATATAGTTGGACATTCAGTGGGTGGACAAGTAATAGGCAAAATAGGACGTGAAGTCATTGCAAAATCAAAGGGACGAACTAAGATACGCAGGTTACTACTTACACTACTGCCGTGAAGAACCGCAAGTTTGACTCCTATTGGCTTTCCAGGATAACTTCGCTGGATCCGGCTTTTCCGAAGTACTATACTCATCAACAATACGTTCCGATAAATCACAGAGATGCTGAATTTGTGGATATAATTCATACAGATGCTTGGGCATATGGTGGCCCTTCGACTGGTGGAACTGTGGATTTTTGGCCGAATGGTGGTAAATCGTTACAGCCCGGCTGTCCGCGAAGGAACTACAAACAATTGACAATAAACGGTAGCAAAGAACACATTCATTTCATTGCCATCAAGGAATTTTACCACTTTTTTCGCATTACAGATTTGTGCTCCCATAGACGGTCGTGGCTAATGTGGGCTGAAAGTGTTATTAACAAAGTACCGGAAAAGTTCTTGGCAGTTAAAGCCAGATCTTGGGAAGGCTTTAAGTTAGGACGAACAGAACCATTGAAACCTTATGCAATTATGGGATACTATTGCCCGATGAAGTTGGTATAAAACCGATTTTTACATATTCTTAAATTTGATTTGTTCTGATTTGATAGTTTGACCGGAAATTACTATTTTCAAACAAATGAAGACGCACCATACGCTCGTGGAGAAAGAGGAATCAAGTATTCTGCTGTAAAACCTAAGCCAACAAATTGGTATTAATAAAACTTAGAATAGTAATGTAATCGAAATATAATTGGTAAATATATTTAAGAGTTTTAACAGTATCTACCTAAGTCTACAAAAATTTGGATTGTGACCCATTCCGTGTTTGAGTTCTCAGTAAAGTTTAAGCATTCCATTCTCCATCGCCAATCGTATTCGCACCAGATGAAAAATTTTATTACATGTATTTTTATACACTAGATGAAATTATATAAAGTATTATAAGTTTAGTCCAGCCCGAAAAGTTTGCAACGCATAGAACCGAGCCGCAGACGAGAAAAGTTACATATTATTTTGTGTTCAGTTGTGGCGAAAAACCCCAAAACCGTTTGCTGACCGTCCGTCCGTTTGCACGATAACTCAAGAACGCGTTGGCATACACGGAAAAATGTTATAGCTGAATTTCCCATTTTTTATGTACCTACGTATACTGTACTAAGAATTTTCATATGATTATAGGGCAATAATCTTTTTTTAGTTAGGAAAATATCCAATGCTGAAGGGCAAAATATCGGAATATTTTTTGGTGTTTTTGTCCACTGGTATATTTTCCTATGTTACGTGGGTCTGCATACAATATTAAATTGCATTTTGCACAATATTGCATTTTACTCAATATTAAATATAAATTTCCTCAATAATCATTTCTTATTTCCAATGTAAATAGAGTTTTTTTTTCAATATAACTTGCAAAAAGATGCAAAATATCTCATGAAGATTCATTGGTGAAATAGGAAAAATGCCTATATATAGAATTGGCGAAAATCCTTTGTACTATCGGGTATCATTCCACCTTGACTTCTATTGTATCACAATTGATAATAAAGCAAAATATATATTAAATGTCGTATATTCATTCAATTCAATTACAAATAATATAATATATATAGATACCATATTATAATTCGCATTTTCAAAGCAATAGATATCTATCTTAAAATTTATACAATATAGATATTTTACTCACATTTTTGCAATGAAAAGGTTTTAATTATACTCTTATCTAATTTCACACCATTCTAATCTAATATATAAAATAAAGTCGCATAAATGGTCGGGCGGTATGGAAATCTACACATGTGAACCGTTCCCACCCAAATTTTGCATGGACATTCTCGAGACTGCCGGACATTTCGAGAACATAACTATATATTCCCGAAATTAGTGGTTCGCGAGTTATTTCAACATTTGGGTTTTTTTATAAGTTCAATCAGATGAACCTGACTTAGAATTAAAAATTTACAACAGACACTCGTAGCCAAGCGGGTAAGGCGTCTGACTAGAAATGAAATGATTGTATTTTTTTCCGGACACATAGGCGATTCTTTTCTGAAAATTGGAAAACATGCTATGTTTATAGGATTTTTTTCCTATAATCATAGGAACATCGCAAGAAAGATGATTCCGAGAAGAAGTTCTATGACTTGCCTATGTACATATATAATTGTATTAATACATTGTACATTGGAAAAACAACATTTTGCAATTTTCATAGGTAATATTACTATACATTATAGTTGTATTTGCTTTTTGAAACCGCTTAATTTGCTAATATTATAGAGGTTTTTGCCCGCAAAAACACCCTCCGATGTTGAGTAGAATAGTAAACAATGCATATGTTTCCGTGTATGAAGTTGAAATTTGGTCACCACCTGTAAAAGGGAAAAAGTAAGGCTAAGTTTGTTAATGGACGATATCCTTCCACTCCTTCGGGTACCTCCCATAAAAGAGTCATTAAAAGACATGTTTACAATTATTGCTCGAATGATTCAAAAACGTTAACTTAAAGTTTATAATGTTTGAAGTTAAAGTTCCGAATATGATGCAAATCGAATGAGTCCTTCGTGAAGCAACCTACAAAAGTCCTTCAAAAATATATGCAAGTTACAGAATCCACTATAATTGTAGTACGAGTTAAAGCAGGGATTCAAAATTATTTTTGTATCAAAAGAAATACTGAGTTCATGAATTAGCGCCATCCTTCGACTTCTTCGGGTAGCTGTCATACAAAAGTCCTTAAATCACGTGTTCACCAATATTGTACGATAACTTTAGAATGCTTTAAGTTACAAATATGATAAATATCCAATAAGTCCTTCAAGTAGTTGCCATACAAAAATTCAGTAAAAATATTCTTATTTAATTTATGGAACTCGCTATAACTCAAGAAATCGCTTAACCACAAATTCATAATTTTGTAAAAATTAGTTTTGAGTGAAAACGATGCTTACTTGTTAGCGAAATACTTCCACTCCCTCGGGAAACTGTAATGTATGGTTTAAAAAACAATTAACGCACCGTAATAGTACCTCCAAGCCAAGCGCGAATGAAGGGGGGGGGGGAGTTCGGGGATTCAACCCACCCCCCGCCCCGAAATGATGTAATTACAAACGCATAACTAAATGTTACTTATACTCAACTGTAGCAGTCACGATCGGCTCCAAGCCAATCGTATGATACTCTAGATGAAATACTGAACTCCGATTTATATTTTAGTTGGAAATATATCAAAAGAATGAAGAGTGCACAAGCAATTATTACATGACCTTTTACTTACAGGTAGAAACTATTGTATAGTGGCTACTCGATTTCTTGATTTATAGTGAGTTCCATAAAGTAAGCTAGGATATTTTACAGAATTTTTGTATGGCAACTACATGAAGGACTTATGGGATATTTTTCATATTAATAGTTTCAGCTGCGACTATTATAAAATGAATGTGTATAAAATTTCAAAGTCGTAACTTAAAGCGTTCTAAAGTTATCGTTCAATATTGGTGAACATGTTTATTAAGGACTTTTGTATGGCAGCTACCCGAAGGAATCAACGGATGGCGCTAATTAATGAACTCCGTCTTGGTTTTGGTATAAAACTAATTCCTGTAAAATTTTAAATTCCTGCTATAACCCGTTCTGGAGTTATAGTGGATTCAGTAACAAGCATACATTTTTTAAGGACTTTTCTAGGCTGCTACATTTGTATCATATTCGGAACTTTTGATTCAAACATTGTAAACCTTAAGTATGCAAAATTTCCAGTTCCTAACTTGAAGCATTCGAGCAATAATTATGAAAACGTGTTTTAAGGACTCTTGTATGGGAGGTACCCAAAGGAGTGGAAGGATATCGCCCATTAACGAACTTGTCCTTACTTTTTCCATTTTACAAGATGTGACAAAATTTCAACTTCCTAGGTCAACGCGTTCTTGAGTTATCGTGCTAACGGACGGACAGCAAACGGATTTGGGGGTTTTGGCCAAAAAAAAACACAAAATAATATAAAATTTTTTTTCGTCCGAGGCTCGATTTTATGCGTTACAAGAAATTGCTGGCTGTTATTTTTTGCTCTTTTTGTATTCATGTTTCATGTACCGAATTGAAGCTAAAGTCCGCGGTCCGAATTACGCTGACGGTGCTTACATCACTAACAGTACGGATCGGTGTGAATTGGCACGGGTATGTCGCATTTAATCAGACGGATAGTGAATTAGTGACACACAAACACTTTCCCTCATGTTTGCTTTAACTTAATTCAAAATTAACGTCCAATTTAGTAGGTCGTATTTGTAGCACCTATCCTCTAAGCCTTGAGCAGCGTAAGCATTAGAAAATGTCGTTATAATGACGTCTTTGAACCCATCGATGCAAATTATGTGTTGTTATTATGAACGCTTGAAAAGTTCAGAAACCATAATCCGATCCGGACCTAACATTCCGTTTCTGGAACATTTTTTTAAGTTTCTAAAGTTAGGCCTACTTTACTTTTAAAATAGCTTGGACATTGTAAAACTGTACAGGGGGCATGGCATTGTAAAAATAATTGCAAAATCATATTTGTTTTTAAAAAATAATTGTAATATAATAGTAATACATATTTAACCCTAAACATAAACATCTTCCAAATTTAGTCACAAATGTTTGACGAATTGACTGCATCTTGATGAACTGCACGGCGAGTCGAAGCCGTTAAATTAGGGCTCGGCGTTCGGGACATCTCGTAGTTCAATTCACTGTCGGACCTTATTGAAGACGAATGTAATAACGGAACGTTCTTGATATCCTGCGACATAGTTGCTTTCTGACTCGTTCTAATACTGTTCACTATGCGATTCGTGAGCAATTGCTGTATCTCAGCCATTGCCTGCACCGCATATTCCAGCGGCAATTGTTTCAGTTGAAGGGAGATACTTTTCCCGAAAACCGAAAAAACATTTTCATCGGGCGGAGAATCAGCGGGAGTCTCAGTCGCAAAATTCACTATCGCATCGACGGCCCTTTCGAATTTTCCGGATATTTCATCCGATTTAGTCGGTCGTGTTTCGCGGATTCGCCTCTTGCGTTTTCCACGTTCAACTGTAATGTCTGTACTGCACGACCTGACGCTTTCCTCCTGCGTCAAAGTAATATTCTGAAAATATTGAAATTCGAAATTTAAAAAGGAAAACCTCAACTGAAACGTTTACGTACCTCTTCGTGATCGCTGCCGGTTTTTCTTGTAGCCGTGGGCATGTCTAAGAACTTAAGCTCCTTGTAGTAGAAAAGACTCGGCTCGTATACAAGTTTAGGGGATGATGCAGCCGCTTTTCTTTTGAGCACCTTCTTCTTTTCCGAAAGATACACGGTACGAAGGGATTTGATTTTTCTTTTGGTGTCGTCGACGCTTATATGTAACTTATCAGCGATTTTCCGCCAAGCATTTCTCTTCAACTCGCTCCTTTTATAAATGTCGCTGTTAACGTTCCACAAACACTCATTTTCGCGGTACATGGTTATTAAATCGAGCACTTGATTACGACTCATTTGAATTTCGTTCCTCTTGTTTCGGTTTGCACTGTAATAAGACATTTCAGCCTGATGTTCACGTCGATGTCAAGACATAAATGTCCGACATTTCTTCAAATGTCATAATAAAAAGTGCTGCCACACTGATGAAGTATGGCCGCCATTCCATCGGCGTCCTATCGAATTTGTCCCCATCCATCGGCGTCCTATCGAATATTTGGGAAAATTTTTTGCGGTGGACTAACACTCCAAAATTAAAAATTTTATTTTTCATGTCTAGAACATGCACTTTTAAACCATTTCCATTTGGTTTCATTCCATGGTCGACCTTAAATAAAAAGATATAGGCACTTAAAAAATGAACAAATTACTCACAATTTTCTGTCACTTTGACTTCAAAATGACAATTTGAAGGGCACCAGCATTGCCAGATTCAAATTTTTGTGGTATTTAATGACTTTTCGGATTGCATCAGCATTGCCCTGTTCAAACTTTTGTGTTCTTTGTTCCACATCAGAATTCCATCAGGCAAAACATTTAATGGCGCGAAAAGTTTGAAAACATTTACAGAAATTATTGTTTTTGGGTGACAAATGCTTCGAAATTACTTTATTTGCAGGTAAAAGAGTTATCATCCGTTCCAACCTGAAGATGGAGTAATACAGTATGTTTAATACAGTGTGTTTATGTTGTAGCAACATCGTGAAACCATTTCGGGTGTACCTACTGGGTGCATCATTTTGCAATGTACATTTATTGTTAAAGTAAAACTTGTAGACGATATTAAAAAATATATATTGTTAAAAAAAAAATATCTTCTAAAAAATTTGTTTCGTTTGAGTGTGTTTGTTTTTCTTATGATGTTAATGTGCGATGACCAGCTTAATTTGTCATCGACAGTTAATCCGAAGTATTTTGTGAAATGGACTCGTATTAGAGGAATTCAATCGATTTGCGGTTTGAGGTCAATGTTAGTGGTGCTGGCTCGTGCCTTTCTTATGCAGTTATGACACTGGCTATTTTTGCGACTTTAAAGCGGCTAGTAAATCCAAATGGAGAGGGATAAAAGACGTAACATACAATTTAGACTTTGGAGTGAGAGAGACAGTCCGAATAGCTATAAAGTGAGTACTGTCAAAAACTAGCCGCTAAATAGCCGCTGCACAGCCGCTACATAGCGCGTTCCAGCAGTGGCTCGCAACATTCTAGCACTTAATCCAAGAAAAATTCTGCTTCCAGTGGATTTTTGAACTACTACAACCGCAAAAATAGCCAGTGTCAACTGCATTATTGTGACATTTATCAAGTCCATTATGAGCCGTTGATTTTGAAAGTGGAATAAATCACTTTTTCAATAAAAAAATTGTTGTAATATTCTAACGACGTTTTAAAGAACACGAAGCAACTTTCTGAGAATCTATTGATGCAATTGTTTCATCACACTTTTAAGAAATACAATTAAATTTTCTTGAAATCAGTCGCAAGTAAGTTCGCAATGTTTGAAAATGATCGAACTGTCAAATATGACATTATCACAATCTAAGACGCACTGTTTTATTTAAAAAAGAAAGTAATGCAATGAAAAATGCAAGAGATTTCGATGAGAATTAAGAATAATTCACTGATTTTCGCGTTCATATCAATTTCGCTTGGATTATTGACGCTAATAGAACTGCGACTCAATCCGGCCATTGTGTTCATGTAGCGCTTATGGACAGCTTACAGCGATCCATTGCAACTCGTTGCGATATTTTGACGATTGCGTTCATTCTATACGGCTCTTTAAGCATGTCGATTTATTATTCCACTTTCAAAATAAACGGCTCAGTACAAAAATAATCGGTATGAAGTTTCGGAACTTTTTTCTCATGTTCGCGTTAATGTCCACGTCTCGCTGCCAACACAGAGAGCACAGGTCGTGTAATAGTTTTATATCTTCGCAGCTTATTGTTCCGGTACACTTTCTTGGATTCCATTATTGGAAGTGCCGAATAATACGTTTTAGTTGCTAGCATAATCCGTCGGTTGATTTCGTCCGTTTGGTGGAATGCCAAAAAGGAGCATGATACAGTACAGTACAGTACAGTAATGAGAGTATAGTATTCATATTTGTAGTGTTAAGTCGAACATGTGCAATGTAAATTTTTTCCAAATAAAGGCACATAAATTATCCATACTATCCACATACCTTTACAGAATGGGAAGTTGAGTGAGCTTCGCATAATTCTTCGGAAGGAAGATAGTGAATTAAAACTGACTATTATTAACAACAAAGTCTGATCTCAAAGGTAGGTACATATTAACGTATAAAATGAATTCTGTTTTTTTATATTTTGTGCAATGAAATTTTTTTTTCTTTTTTTTTAAGTTCAAATTTTGCTACTCAATGCTACTCTTTCGAAATTTTATTTGCTACTTTCTTCACGACCTGAAAGTTTTGACGAAGGTACGGCTACTCGATTTCGTCGACGTTATGTGTCAGCTATTTACCGGAAATCCTCTCGTAATCGTGGTGCGTGACACCTTCGACGATTGCCATCCTATCGATGACTTCGCCGAGTGTAGAGTGCCACTGAATTCCCCTTTTAAATGCTCGGCCTGTTCCATGTATTCGGTGATTTTCTTTAGCAGACGCGAAGTTTTTCGTCCGAGCTATCTAGAAATTATGAAGAGTACACACATGTTTGCCGACGTTTCATTTTACACAATTCTTACTTTCTTATTTGCAGCAACTCTAAAATGCAGTCCTCTAAGTTTTGCTTCCAGTTTTCAGCCACTGGTGTCACCCGCTCATGTTTCGCAACAGCTTTTAAATAATTAAATTTTATTTTAATTAACTTCGTAATTACAAACGCTAACGCTATGTTCAGACTATGCATTTTAAATACATTTAAGTAGGCAAAATTAACGTCATAAAAAAGGAGTGTTCTCACTAGGCAACTCGTTTTATTTTGATACCCGAAAGCTTGACGTGATTTTTTCTGACAAGTAGATATTCAGCTGTGATTCTTTACCAAATTTATGGTTGTTGTACAAGGGCAAAATTCACTTTTTACAGCATTACAAAGTTTCTTCCAAATTTTACTTCGATTTCCGCGAGAAGTCGCAGTGCATTTTTCCGGTTAAACGCGTCGTAGCTACGTGTTTTCGTAAACGCTTTCGGGAAGTGTTTTCAGCGCATTTAACTCGATTTAAACTCGTCAATCTCGTAGCCTGAACATAGCATAACCGTATCTTAAATTGCGTGCAAAAAATTCTATTCACATCACGAACGAAAAGTTGATATTTATTTTCCTGTCAGGCTGACTGACAGATAAAACGATAACATCAGTCTTCTCACTCTCTCGTAATCGAGGTCGCCTTGTCGCACGATTGGCTATTATTGCACTTTTATTGCACTTAAGAAATAGCCAGTAAATAGCCGGTGTCAAACAGCATCATGCAGTTATGACACTGGCTATTTTTGCGGCTTTAAAGCGGCTAGTAAATCCAAATGGAGAGGGATCGAAGATGTAACATACAATTTTGGCTTTGGTGTGAGAGAGACAGTCCGAGTAGTTTAAAGCCAGTACTGTCAAAAATTAGCCGCTACATAGCCGGCAACATAGCCGCAAAATAGCGTATTCGAGCAGTGTTTCGCAACATTCTAGCACTTAATACAAGACAAATTCTGCTTCCGGTGGATTTTTGAACTGCTACAGACTTGTTTTTAACAGTTCGGTACGTATTAATTTGTGGAAAGTGACATGTTATGTTATAAAACGCGCTAAAATCGATATTTTTCTTAACAATGCGGTTGTTAATGTTGATTACTAGATGCCGCTAGTGTCGGAAAGAGTGGTATCTCTTTCTTTTAATGTTGTTCGCCTTGTCGCACGATGGGGCCTTTGTTGCACTTTATTGCACTTAAGAAATAGCCAAAAAATAGCCAGTGTCATAACAGCATTAAAGCCGCAAAAATAGCCAGTGTCATAACTGCATAAAAGAATGAGATACCACTCTTTCCGACGCTAGTGGCATCTAGTAAACGAAATTAACAACTGCATCGTTAAGAATAATACCGGTTTTAGCGCGTTTCATAATCAATTGTTTACCCCAACAATATCCTTTTATTGGTCGAGGGGTTAGCAAAAAGCACACAAGGCATGGTGGCAACTACCCAGGAGTTGAATTAGTATTCGTGTCAACAACAATGCGATGTACGAATAGATCAATTCTAACATTGAGCAGACATGGGAAATTCACATATGACCCATTTGGTATATCACAGCTATGAGCAATAAAAAAAGCAAAAGATCCTACAAGAAAGGTGAGGATCCTTGATAAGTGGTTAGGATAAATATTAATTAATTTTGATGAATGAAGTGGATAAAGATGCATGGAAACAAAGATGGAACAAGTGTATGGACAACACATATGCGTAAGTGGGCATACTGCAGTTAAAAAATGACAAGAAAAGTAAAGATCTCAAAAAGAAAGTTGCATTATAAGAAAGATAGATGGCAGCACGACAGATAACACACAGGGTAAAGTTCACGTGTATGTAGTCAAGACAAGAACCCAGGAACCGTAAATGAATGGGAGAGGTCACAGGGGATAAAATAGGAAAATACAAAGCCATGAAACAGCAATTAGGAAGAGTCTTAGAGAGGAAGTAGATGAACGAGAGCCCTGAGATCATGACTGATCTTTGAATAATACTAAATGGGAGTACAACAGAGGACATAATCGGAATTATCACATAGAAGGGTTTAACAAAAAAATTAAAAGTTAATACAATCAAACTCAGGGTAAAATTGATAAACATATAACATGTCCCCTTTTTTTGGATGAAAATAGAGGTGCTGGGGTCCCTGGATGATGATATTTACCGATGAAAATACATAAAGGGGGGGGGGGGGAGGGTCTTTAATAATGCTTTTAAAGAAAACAACCTGTTGTTTGTCTTACTACACTGGTCTCAGGGGATTAGTACCAAAGTTGAAACGGGAGAAATTTCATACAAAAGACTTCGGTTGATAACTTATTATACATAGGAGTGTTATAGTGCATAGTTTCGGGGGTTTCTCTTGCCTTTTCTTTTGAGTTGACATATGAATGGGAACAATGTTTTCAGGGAATAATATTTGTAGATCGCAGGTCATTATAGGTTTGGGTAATTTGCCAGGCAAAATTAAGCAAGGAATCCAGGAGTAATAAAATAGGGGAAAAGAAAGGTCACACTGAAAAGAAATGTAGATAATTAGAATGAAAATAGGATTTCAAGGGAAAGATAATATTTTGAGTAAGTAGTAGTAGATGCTGTACTCACGTGAGGTGAGATGTATTGTGTATAAGACATAAGGTATTAATAAAATAAATGTAGAATTTTGTCTGAATTTTAGAAAAAGGAGATATAAATTTTGAAAAAGGTTAGAATTAAAGTAAAAATTGCAAGTGTCATTTGGACATTTTTAGGACATTAGGCAAATCCTGGTTCCACCTCCCCAAAGGTGTAAAACACAGGTTCCTGGTTGGGAACTTCGGCCGGTAGTCTGATCCTATTAGAGGATTAAGACAGTAACCTTTCCTCAATTACTTATCGTACTGCATACCAATTAAGGAATGTAGTATAGCTTGTAATTTGACTGCATACTTTAAATTCAGTTATTTTTTATAACAAAGGAGGTTCCTCTACAATAGCAATTTTAGTTTTTGATTTTTGCATTATGCAAAATCTGCAAAAGTAGTTATGACTAAAACCCTTTGCGAACCCAAAAATATTGTTAAGAGCTAAGTTGTCACCCAGTACCAATGCAAGTATAAAATATACTTTTTTAGTACTTGTTTGAGTGCAAATAATTAATTTCTTAATGGTATCTACTAGTCTGTAAATGACTGCAACAAAACCTAAATCTTTTACATATTTTGCTTTAATAAACATCGCAGGAAATATATTTTCTAACGTCGATATTTCATACTCAGGGAGAATGGGAAAGCTGTAATAAAAAGCTGAAATCGACTGAGTTCCATCATGATTTCCAATAGGATCATTGGTTTCAAAGTCGTCGTTATATAAAAAGTATAGAATTATTATTTTTCCCTGTATGAAATTAGATATATCATTTCTTTCATTTATTTCTTGCATATATGTATAACAAAGTGTCATCTAACATATTCGGCAATTCAAAAAAAGATTTCATTTGAAATTCTATATTCATTATAGAGCCATTTTCGGTAACTTCTTCAATATATGGTATCCCACCTTTTATCGTTTTATCGACTTTGTCAGACACTACAAATTTTTTAGGTGGTTTAAAAACATGAAGGTCAGATAAATAATTTCTAAGTTTGTGTTCTACTTGATCTAGAATTGTATTACAATAACTGAGCAATTCATCTATACTGTGCATTCTGCCTTCTCCAACTACTTCTAACATTATTCCTTTAAGTGAGAAAATTAATAACGAGAAAAGGTCAGATACATCATGTATAATCCTCTCTATCTGCGTGTTAGTCATATTACTTAAACTATTAAGTTTAACGACGAATTTCAGAGCGTTGGCCGTCAATTTTTTTTTCCAATCGAAATCTTTTGGAATTGGTTCAATAATCGGTAAATTACCATCGTCTATGGGTGACAGTAGACGATTATCTACTGAACTCGAAGAACAAGGATTTGAATTGGAGCTATTATTATTAGTTTTTACTTCATTAGAACATATGAAGCCATATATGGCGTTAATTTTTTTTTTTTTTCTAATCTAACACAAAGTGGAGATAACAGTGATTTCTTTTAATCGTGTACATTCACAGAATCGCAATATGAAATAGCAACCTAGACGCGATTCGATAACGCGTTTCGATCCGTGCTAATGGATCTCATTAGTAGGCAATTGTATTGGTTGGCTGTGTGTTTATTTGAACTTCTGTCTTCGGCGCAAATCATCCGTCGACGGAATGTTTTTATAGAAATCGTAGCTCAAAGTGATAACCGGCTGATTATCAAAGAGCTAAGTCAAGCAACTACCAAGGCAGCGCTGAAAAGACGGCAACAACAAGAAAACATTCACACTCTCTCCTCCTTCACAATTGCATCAATTCGAGACCGAATTGAGGCAAGGATTTCTCTTATCATTCAACCATGCAATTCAACTCAAACTTTTTCACAGTATATTAACAAATTTTCTACAATATAATAATATAATAATAACATTATAATAATATTTTTTTTAGAAGATATTTTTTTTTTTAACAATATATATTTTTTAACATCGTCTACAAGTTTTACTTTAACAATAAATGTACATTGCAAAATGATGCACCCAGTAGGTACACCCGAAATGGTTTCACGATGTTGCTACAACATAAACACACTGTATTAAACATACTGTATTACTCCATCTTCAGGTTGGAACGGATGATAACTCTTTTACCTGCAAATAAAGTAATTTCGAAGCATTTGTCACCCAAAAACAATAATTTCTGTAAATGTTTTCAAACTTTTCGCGCCATTAAATGTTTTGCCTGATGGAATTCTGATGTGGAACAAAGAACACAAAAGTTTGAACAGGGCAATGCTGATGCAATCCGAAAAGTCATTAAATACCACAAAAATTTGAATCTGGCAATGCTGGTGCCCTTCAAATTGTCATTTTGAAGTCAAAGTGACAGAAAATTGTGAGTAATTTGTTCATTTTTTAAGTGCCTATATCTTTTTATTTAAGGTCGACCATGGAATGAAACCAAATGGAAATGGTTTAAAAGTGCATGTTCTAGACATGAAAAATAAAATTTTTAATTTTGGAGTGTTAGTCCACCGTAAAAATAATACCAATATTTGTCCCCATCCATCGGCGTCCTATCGAATTTGCCCCCAAATTGTGCCGATTTTGCAAAAACTTGGACAGAGGGGGGAAAAATGAATGGTGACGGAAGGGGAAGCGATAGAGCGACGCATTTTGTTTTTTCAATTAAAAGACTTCTGGGTTGGTTATGGATATGATTTTTATTTTAAATGAAAGTACAATCGATGCCATTATATTTATTTATGAAAGACGACAACGTTGTCCGCCGCGTTGTCTTCTTCGCAGATTTCAACCCAGGGTCGAATCGGGGATGTTTTGCTTTGCCTTCGAAATATTGCCGAAGGTCTGTCCTTGTCCTACAGATTAAACTATTCAGTTTTAGTCGTCCTCTAATTGTAAGAAAAAAGAATAAAAAACTATTGCATCTCATTTCCAAATTCCAACTTTGTGACGGCCGTTTTTACTGCAGTTTCTCAGACTCAACTGCAAGTCCAAGAAACAACAGGTGCTCTTAAAGTTTGTACTAAGCCATCTAGTGGTATCTAGTGGAACTTATAATATTTTACAGCAGATGTTTTGTAATTTGACGTTAACCGAGTGCCGCAACAAGTGTATTTGAATGACAAAGATTCCAAATCCCATTTCTTTATCAAGAATGGCAATAAAAGCGGTTTTAATAGATTTGAGTGGAACGCTGCACGTTGAAAGTGATCCAACACCGAATGCTGTAGCGGCCTTAGAAAGGTAGGCATTCAAGAACTCTCATTCGGAAGTTAACATTATCGTTCCTTACATCCGTTTCAGGCTGCGAAAAACAAACGTTCATATTAAATTTGTAACGAATACCACTAAAGAATCCGGTGAGACTTTATACAAACGCCTTGTAGACATCGGCTTCAATTTGAAAAAGGAAGAAATCTTTAGTTCGCTAAGCGCGACAGCGGCTTATATCAAAGAAAAGAAGCTCAATCCGTACTATTTGCTGTCTGAAGATGCGAGGAAAGACTTCCCAGAAGGCGATCCCAGCTGTTATGATTCCGTGGCTGTTGGATTAGCACCAAACGAATTCAACTACGAATCCATGAACAGGGCCTTCAAGTAAGTTCCTAGCCAAAAGCCTTGCTTTTCAAAACTAACATCAATCTGCTTTCAAGTATTCTTCTGAAAAGACCCAAACTGATTGCAATCCATCAGGGAAAATACTACAAACGAACCGACGGTCTGGCGCTGGGTCCTGGATGTTTCGTTAAAGGATTGGAATATGCGGCATCGACAACGGCCGTTGTGATTGGCAAACCGAATAAATACTTCTTTGAAAGTGCTGTACCCGCTGGTGTTGCAGCAAGTGAATGCGTTATGATTGGCGATGTAACTCTGTCAGAGGACAATTTTTAAGAGCAACATGACTTTATGATTCTTTGTAGGATGCAAACGATGATGTGGTCGGCGCCATGTCTGTCGGTATGAAGGGTATTCTTGTAAAAACTGGAAAATATCTGCCTGATATTGTGGCAGTTCCGCCACCAACTGCGCTTCTGGAAAACTTTAGTGAAGCAGTCGATTGGATTGAAAAAAAACTAGCCCGTAGTTAGCGTAGAAAATGAATTATTTATTGTTCGTAATATCTGAAAATGTAAGTAAATATATATGACTAGAAGTATTTTGCGTATTTTGCGCACTTATTCAGATCAGGGCAGGTTAGAAAATTTATATGCAAAACAACGACAACAACGTTGCTGTTTTTAGGACGTTTTTATAACTTTTTTCATAGATAATAGGCTAGATTGGAGAATTTAGCGCGTATATCAGTGGCGTGGTGTCCATGGAAGCAAGAAAGGCATTGATTCCATTGCATTTTGCTGAAAAATATGTAAATGTGTACAAAGCGCTTGAAAACTGGGGTTGAAACATTCGAAATTAAATATCTCTTGAACGATTGATATCAGAAGATGGGAACTCTGTAGTTATCGTAAGGGATAATACGAGATTAGACAAAGGCTAAAAATGTTGAATCGGGTGGTGGGCTGTTGGGGTGGATTAGACTATCTTCCGAACCAATTATACCAGGAAAATAAAGCCGCTCCGAAAGTAACGGTCAGCCGTCTCAAACAAAGGAGAGTTACTTGCGCGCACTACACTCTCGTCTGGCAGTCAAATTTTCTACCGTAACTTTGGATCTATGACGAATTTTTGCAATAGACTTTCACAGAAATAAGGCTAAAACTATAGAGAACAACAAACTAACTATTAAAAAAAAATCGATTTTTTGTATATTCTGGACGTATGTAGGGCCTTAAGCAATGTTCCTTTTACAAGGACTTTCACATGGAGGTGCAAGAAGGACTCACATGATTAACAGCATTTTGGTCTAGACCCATTTAAACATAAACATGAACCAAAGTCCATAGCTTGAAGCATTGAATAATAATCTTGAACACGTGTCTTAAAGACAGAGTCATCGGAAATTGGAGTCAGTGCAATAGATGGTTATTTAAACGACATTCTGTTAAAACTATAAATGAAATAACACGTACCATAATAATAAAACTCCTCAATTTTTTGTTCGAATTTACTGTGTTTTATTTCAATTTTAAGTCTTATCGTTCTTATTGGTAGATCCTATACAAAACCGGTTGCTTGTCGTCTCCAGTAGCTCCAAAAGAATAATGGCTGTTAATAACAAATGTAAATTTTCATCTAGTTTGCAAAGGAGAGCTAAAATTAAATCGAATTTTGTCGTACCACACACAGACACAGTATCCACAGTCCGCTTTATATTCACAGTGCCATAATATTACATTTGCGTTAGCGGCTAGCGCTTTTCCCAGATGCTTTCATGCACCTTATTGTGCCGGCTATGAGTTAGGGCAAAGACCTATGTACATTGCGTTAAGCGTGGGAAAACCTGAAGTCGTTCTTGAACCAAATCCGTTACGTTCTGGGCCTTTGGCGTCTTCGATAACAATAAATGAAAATTAGTTGTTAAATCGGAAACTTTGCCATCTACTCACTTTCACTACTTTTTTTTGAGAATAATTTATTTGGGCCGATCCCGGCGGTACTGCAATACCGGGCCAACCCGTGACAAAGGTGGAGCAAGCCCCTAGCACTTCGTCTGATTACAAAAATCAGTTTAACATTTGTTGTCCCCCTATGGGGGATCTATCAGATGTTAAGCTGATAAGAACAGATACTACACTTTGATCTTAGCCATAAGGCCGAGAAGCGATAACTCCACTGGGAAAAAATTCTGCCTTTATATTACGACGAACATGTACCGCATGCGAATTATATTGTGAAATTCAAACTTAGAAAATTTACCTTACAGGTATTTTATGAAAAACAATTTTTTTTTCTTCTAGAGATGGAATTTAGAATCTAGGCTGTAAACCACTCGATAAATACTCTAGATGAAATTCTGAACTTCGATTTATATTGTTGTTGGAGATAAAGTAGAATAAGGTGTGTGCATACAGTTTGTTCTTTATTAATGACTTCCATTTGGTTGCAAATCGAAACTGGAAAACAATATTCATAAAGAATATGGGATATTGTTCCAGATAGGAAATTAGGTTGAGACGGCGAAAATAAAAAATTTCTTTTTCAAGAACTTTCACATGGGAGGTGCACAAAGGACTCATTCGATTTCTAGTGCAGGGTCATTCCATCAAAAATCGTAAAAGTTGTGACCTTACCATCGCCGATTTTTTTAACTGTAATTTTTCTATAACATAATTGAAAAGCACTGATGTTCTTCGATTTTATTTTTCCGATCCCCTTGAGATCCCAAGCTAAGTTTTTGGTATGTTGTGTAAAGTAGTATAACCTATAAATTATAAAAAAAATTAAAAATAGAAATACGGTATTTGGAGATATTCAAATATAAAGAACAAAATCGTTATCCTTGAAAAAAAATTTAAGGATAAATTTGATTTGTATTTTTCTTATTTTTCGACAACCTCCCCCCCCCCCCCCTTAAAATAAGTCCTATTTTATTATTTTATGATAAAAACTAACAGAGATATGAATTTTCAAAGGGGACTTGGACACCATTTTTGCAAAATCTTTAACATACTAGGTACTATAACTAAGAAAAAATTTGAAATTATATTTTTTTCACTAGTTGTTCAAACAAAATTGGCCTTTTTTGCGATTTTGCATATTTATCCTTTTACCTGGTACCATTTTAAAATAAATGTGTACAAGATTCGTAGCCTGAGGCGTTCAAAAGTTAAAGAAAATTATTCTTGAATACCTGTCTTAAAGGACTTTTTGTATTTGAGCCATCCGAAGCAGTGGAAAGATTTTGCTAAGCTTGATCACGATTTCCCCCAAACAAATTTTGAACAAAATTTCATGGTTGAATGATTTCTTAACTGAGACAGTTCCATGAATTGAGTGAGGATATTTTTACAAGATTTTTGTATGGCAGCTATTCGAAGAACTTATGGGCACTTTTTTATATTCATACCTAAAACTCCAACTATTAGAATACTAATGTATACAAAATTTCTAAGTCGCAGCCTTAGGAGTAATATACCTAATATCTTTATATTGGCCAATATTTAAAGGACTTTTTCACGTATTTTAAGGACTCTTATATGAAGGACGTCTGTCCGTCTGTTCGCCACACGCAAAACCTTAGTTCAAAAATCCCTTGAGATATTAAGTTGAAATTATTTTGATGAGTAGATTGAATAAACCCCTAACAATTCGCACTTTTTAGGGTGTTGGTTATGTTACGGGGGTGAAGCGTTTTAGACGAAGAATTTAGTTTTCAATATCTCAGGAACCGCTCATGCTAGAAGGCTGAAACTTACGTAGAAGAACGACAGTGAACCCTTTGCGAACGAGTAGTCGATATAGGTTGAGGAGTGTGTAGATGGAGGGATAAACAAAGCGTCCGAAACGCTCGAAAGCTGGTATTAAAACATTCTCAAATTCATGTCTACTAATCGGTTGATGTTGGATGGTAGTAAATTTTTTTGGTTGGTTTTATGGATACTAGGAGCTTAGACAAGAAATTTTGAAGGAGGGAAATGGGGTGAGGGGTGTGAATAACTTTGGATTGCAATATCTTCCGAACCAATTTATCAGGAAGATAAAATTTGTCTCCTGTATATATTAGATTATAGCTGGAGCGTATTAGGTGTAAAATTGTTAAGCGGAGTTAGAGAATGGAAATTGGGGATATGCTCCAATTAGTATACAATAATTAGACCTTTAGCGGAGAAAACAATTTTGGAGGTGCAGGTGTAAGGGGTAATGAGGAAGGGAGTGGAAAGGGAAGAAAATTATTTTTATTTCTCGAAAACCGCAAAAGATATAAAGGTGTAAATTGTCGACTGTACATATACGTATGAAGTCACTATAGGCATGATATAGAAAAATTGTTTTGATAAGGGCTGCATGGTATGCAGTGGTGTTTTTTTTTTTCATCTCAGAAACTGCTTATACTGGAAAATTGAAACTCAATACATATATATAGACTACATGAGTAATTAATGTAAAAAAGGCCAAACTTTTATTGGTGAATAAAAAATTTCCGTGAAATCGCTGGCTGTTTTGAGTGACTACAAATCTTTCACCCTAATATAAAGTAATAATAATAATAATCAATGGCGCAACAGCCCAAATCGGGCCTAGGCCTTGAAGTAATGCTAGAGTTACTTCATTGCGAGACCAACGGAACACTAGGAGGTGAAGTGGTCAACTACACGCTCGTCCGTGATTATTACCCCGATTTTAACTCAGGTACTTCACAGCTGAGTGAACTGGTAGTCCGGCACCCAATCCCATTTTCGAAAATTACTTGTCGCCAAGCAGATTCGAACCTGGAACCAGGTGCACCGAAGGCAAGTGCTCTAGCTACTAAGCCACCAGACCCTAATATAAAGTGGTTGTGTAAATTTTCACGGATCCCGATTTATTTCTTAGGTCTAATGAGATATCGAATTCACTTTCACTTCTAAAGGCTCTAAATGGAATCGGGAAAAAACCGATATACATATACGTAAACAATTTTTGATATTAAACCCACTGGGAGTATAAGGTATTGTTCAAGTTTTCACGAATTCCGAAAAATGTTTTAGGTTTAATGAGATCGAATTCGCTTTTTCCGTTTTATTAATCATATTTAGACAGTGGTCTTGATTTGAGTCGAGAACTGATTTGAGCCTTCTCGCAATAGCTGAAATGTAAACAGTAAGTTTCTATATAAATAATATATTTATAAATTCAAAATTTCATATAGGCACTATTAATTCAGTATAAACATTAAAAAGAAAATTAAATGTCGCTTGGAGCAACGTCCTTGCTTTGTTTCACATAAACAACGCCATCTGCTCCCTTAGCATACGGAGTTTCTCCATTAGTTTGCAAGTAATAGTCGCCTGACAATCTGAAAGTAAAAAATTTTGGGTTATACCGAATTTACTGTTTGTGATTCTTAAGCAGTTTACCCAGCGGGACAATCGATGCCCATTACAACATTGGGATCCGCGTTCGATATCCTTCCATTTCGAAAATCACGCCAGCTTCGAGCTTTGACCGCATTGAATTTTTGAGACTGTTTATTAGCAACGCTCTCAGCCCAAAACCACCAGGATCGTCTGTGGCTGCACAAGTCTACAGTGAAAGAAAAATATAGATAAAATCAAGTCATCCAGTGTCCTTTAGAGAGCAAACTCCTAAATGTTACTTACCGTTGTCTGTTAAGGGTTTAAAGTTTCTTCGAGGACATCCAGGCTGAAGAGTTTTCCCACCATTTGGCCAAAAATCAACTGTTCCTGTGCTAGTTGGAGCTCCATAAAGCCAAGCATCGGTATGAATAACATCAATAAATTCGGCATCAGATTTGCTAATATGTTGAGCTATGCCAGTTATGCTTGGATAGAATCCAGGGAATGCAGGATCGAGTCCGCTAATTCTAAAAGTACTTCAATAAAAAACGAACCACTGAACAAATATCGGGCTACAACCTTTTCAAAGCTATTTTCTTTCCGGACATTTTTTTAACGTCACGTCCAATATACCCAGACATTTGTCCTCCCAACGAATGACCAACCAAGTGAAATTGATCAACGGCAAGGCCAAGTTCAAACATTTGAAGCAAAGTCATAGCTACTTTAGGTCCTAGCTGCAACATAAAAACACGACCGATAAAATTTTACTAAATTCGAAATTATTGCAGAAATTACTCGTTTCATTCGTGGCACAGAAGTAAACATATAGTTGCCGGCCGCATCCTCATGCCAGTCTAAGATGAAAATGTTATGATCATCTCTTTCGAGGTACGCCTCGACAATTACCTGGACACTTTCTACTTCGGGACCTTCCAAATATCCGTGAATGTACAGTACAGTTTTTTTCGAAGAATCATATTTTGGATGCTGTAGAATTTCATATCCCTTCGACATTTCGTATGTCTGACTATCCGAATAGGTTGGGCTGAGGGAAAATTCGATTAGACATATTAAAATATTTTGAAAGTAAATATTACCCATAATAAAAAATATATGTGGAATTATCTTTATTACTGCTTGAAGTGGCAGATGCTGAAAAAAAATAAGTCAATGTTTTTTCAAATTAGTGCCTTAATTTTATTGGTTTAGTAAATTTAATGGTAACAGTTTCCTTACGTGCTTTCTCACTATTCTTTTTCATATTGGCTTATTATATCGATTGTACTGTATGGTATATCAATTAATTGCAAATAGATCTTCTGAAATTCGTTAGTAATAATGTTATTAATATTAAAGAGAAACGTAGTGTAAACAAGTTGCTATTGTCCAGTCATTTACCGCCAATTTCAACAAATCTCGTTAATTATGGTCAATTAAAATGCCATCGTTAATTATGGGTTATCAAACGAGTTATTACAGTAATATGGTATTAGCCACAGGGTGTGAGAAAAGAACGAAACGTCTTAAATATTGTGCATAGTTGCATGATTGTTTTGTTCAAACTCTTTTTTTTTTTCTGTGCCAAATTTTCAAAAATATCCATACCATTTTTATGTTGCATTACAAGCCCAATGCTAAGTTCCATAAAATGTGAAACCATACTATTCCATTCGGGTATTTCCCATACAAATATTTATAAAATCAAGCAAGTCCCTCCTGTAGTCTCCATTCAGTAGTTCTTAAAAAATTAAGTATACTTCAAAATGTTTTGGAAATTAGTGTACAATTCAAATAAGGGCGAGAGAGGTTGGATATAAAAAAATTGTTTTAATTCCTGGAATAGTCATACAACTGTCCTTCAAATAAGTGACAGTTTGCAAAATATTAACTTTTCTAGGGGAACGGTGGTACAATTTTTTTTTAGGAAATCACGTCCCATATCTCAAGAATTATTGAAGATAGAGGCAGGACTTATAGAGCTCTATAGCAGAACAAAATAAATTTCACTGAAAATATCTTTTTACGAATTTCAGAAATACTGAATTAATTTAATTTTTACGTTCTTCAGATAAATGCTTAGAAACAATTTTTAGAATTTTTTTTAAATTAAACGTTCACCGGATGAAAATGCGTTTGTAAACATTTCCACAAATTCCGCCATATCCTTTAGGTCTGATTAGATATCGAATAAATTTTAATTTCACGGACTTTCTAAATAGCAGTGGCGGCTCGCCAGATGAGGCTACTGAGGCTCTCCATTTGGCAGAGGAAAAAGTCATCAACTTAGTAGTGACTTTTTGTTTTGACAATGTTACTTAATGATTTTCCGCAGTAAACGGACGTCCTTACTCACACATAGTTTTAAGCCGACAAAGTCGTGTTTTAATATTCCAATTCAACACCTGCTAAGAAATGCACGAGTCGCCACTGCTAAATAGTCGCCGTTTTCAGGATTTTATGCTATTTAATTGATATTCTACCCCCATGGCCCCATGTCATCCTAAGAAGAATCACTAATGAATGTTGAAAACTGTGTCTTACAAAATAACATTCTTGTCTCGAAAGAACCAGTGCTATATTTCGACTTTGATCGTGTCCCGGGGTATGAGCCAAAATCGTAATTGGCGTTTAAAAAGTGTCGGTATCGTCGCATTATATCGAACTTCGAGTTTCCACATTCCGGACTTTGTCCCGAAAAATAATTAAGCTGTATTCAGACTATTAACAGATTTATTTATGCTCATTATCCTGAATTGGATAGAGATAATAACAATACTGCAATAAAGTTATAATTAAAGTATATTTACTATTACCGCAGCAGCAAGACATTCTGCTCTTCGTTTATCTGTAATACACTTTTTCACAAATTGCACTTTATATCACAGTGAACAATACGCTTTAATAAATAAATAAGAATTAGGCTTAAAGTTTTAAAGTCCCGAGTGTTCAATTTTCAAAAATTGAACAAAACCAATGAATGTTGAAAACTGTGTCTTACAAAATAACATTCTTGTCTCGAAAGAACCAGTGCTATATTTCGACTTTGATCGTGTCCCGGGGTATGAGCCAAAATCGTAATTGGCGTTTAAAAAGTGTCGGTATCGTCGCATTATATCGAACTTCGAGTTTCCACATTCCGGACTTTGTCCCGAAAAATAATTAAGCTGTATTCAGACTATTAACAGATTTATTTATGCTCATTATCCTGAATTGGATAGAGATAATAACAATACTGCAATAAAGTTATAATTAAAGTATATTTACTATTACCGCAGCAGCAAGACATTCTGCTCTTCGTTTATCTGTAATACACTTTTTCACAAATTGCACTTTATATCACAGTGAACAATACGCTTTAATAAATAAATAAGAATTAGGCTTAAAGTTTTAAAGTCCCGAGTGTTCAATTTTCAAAAATTGAACAAAACCAATTTATTGACTTAGTTTGATGAAATTAAATAGCGATAGCTACAAATAATCGAAATACGTAAATAATCTAATCTTCGTTTGTAAATGAAAAGTTTGTTCAAAGCATGGGAATTTTATGTAAGAATCATATCACAAAATTTATCTAATCTTAATTAAATGGATTGCATTTGCAATGTGTAAATATTCGAATTTTAAAGCGTATAAAAACATAAGGGCTAAAGATAAACTTAAATGGATCGTATTGATCTTATTTTATTTTGGCTTATCTTATTTTTGATTCTACTCCAAACGAATGCAGTTAAGAAATTTTTGTCAGTCTTCAACTCTCAAAACGCAGCTTGAAATGTGCAGAAACATAGAAATTGTATAAAACAATAACCGTCCAAACGGTTAAATAAACTGTTAATATAGATATAAAATAATGTATAGTTTTTGCTTTAGGTGAAACACTTTAAATTATGTCTCGATATCAGCCCAAAAGCCTTGAGTTCAAATCTTACTCATTAATAATGCAATACCTAAATCTATATAAATCGTCAAGGCCGCAAGACTAAAAAAACTGTTTTTCAAGTATTTTTCCTGTAAAGCCATTTCAATTTATTAATGTAAAAATTTTTATTTATAAAATGTAAACTTTTTTTTTTAACTTTATTTCGGTATTTTTTTTTTTTTTAAATTGCTATAGCTGGTTGCCGAGAACTCTTTTAAAAAAGGGTTTGCGGTGATCTCGATATCTCTAGATAGGATCATATAAGATAAAAAACCCAGAAAGATTTCGATAGTCTAATGAATTGTCTATAAATTAATCGAAGGACTACGCAAAACATAAATGTTTTACAAAATGGCGGCTTTTAAAACAAAAATTTCGATTTTCGAGGAAAATTTTGGCATTAAATTATGATGGAAAATATTTATCAGAGAGAAAAAACCTTCGATTAATTTATAAAAAATACGGTTATAAAGATTGTGTAAAAATTTGAGATTGATCGGTTTTACCGTTTCCGAGAAATTTGGATCACTGACTTTGAAAACATATTTTTGAGAAAAACGCGTTCAAAGTTTCCAAAACTCTTTCAAACGCTCCTAATAATCCTTTCTGTGAATATACTTAAATATATGTGCTAAATTACGAAAATGGGGAAAAAAAATGTTTTTTATTGAAAAGTTGTGACTGCGTATAACCCCTTAAGGCAGTATTCTAGTCTAGACATTTAAAAAATCGAAATTTTTTTTTTCATATTTCGATAGTTTAGATGTTCAAGAATATCTTCCTAAAAGGATTTTTCAAAATTTGAATTATTTTTAAAGTTATAGTCATTTTAGTGACGTAGCACCCATTCTATTCTATGTTCGTTTAGTTTGAGTTTTCAGTTCTTCAAATGCTTCAAAAGAAGGAAGAACTGCTCGTCTTGCGGAAAGAAACGCTGAAAAACAGCAATATGAAGTAGAAGAAGGCCCGATGTATGAAGCTGGGATGGCTGATTAAGAAAATGTAAGTTATATGAACGCATCTATCAGTTACACTGCCTGACACTTAACGAAAAAATTTAAACGCGTTTATCTCGAAACTACTTTTTTCGTTGTGGTTGACATAATATCTCAAGTTCTAATCGACTAATTTACTTAAAATTTGGCATGAATATTCTTTATATATTCCTCTATCGTATGAACCAATAAAAACTAGAAATTTCATTTTCAATATTTTTAAAAAAATTCGGGAAAATTAAAAAATTAGTGCGAAAATCGACCTAAATTTTTTAATAAGCCACCATTTTGCGAAAAAAAATGTTTTTTTCAATTTTTTTGGTTCATACGATACTGGCATTTGTACTGATCAAAAATTATTCATAATTTTATTTTTCCGGTAACCAGGATGGTAGATATCATGACGACCGGGACACGACTTTTTTTTCCTCCTTCTACTTCAACGACGCATAACTTGCTGAAATTTTAATATTTATTTTTTTTTTATTTTTTATGTACTCTTGAAATATGAATAAATAAGCCATAAAAAAAAGGATAGTAAAAATACCAATTGCTTTTTTTTATGAATTCTCAAAAAACGCTCGCATTTCGGGCTTCTAGACTAGAATACCGCCTTAACTTATTAAAAATCGTCAAATAGTTGGAATTTGTATTATATGCTTGTGAGTCTTAAAAATTTCTCAAACGTTCTTCTATTTTCTTTTTACAATGGAGCAAGATAATTTTGACCTAAGACTCCCAACATTCGAAAAAAGTTAAAGTTGAGGTACTATTGATGCTTGCAATATAGACTTTATCAAGGATTGGTACATTACTAAAACAATTGAAATTTTATTTTATAATTACAAATTTTATTCATTGGACTATGATTTAAATTGTCATTTCTAATAATTGCGTTTGGTGATATTTTTTTTATATTTAGGTGGAAGCTAAATTAAATCTTAGACGGAAATTTTAATAAATTATTTCCCAATAAAGCCAACGCCATGACACCATTTATAATCTCAGTATTAGGAAATCATTCTACTAAGTAAGCTAACCATAGTTAATTATTATTGAGACAAAAATTTATTATGACCAAATCAAATATTGATAATGAACGTAATTTTCTGGCGCACGTTAAAAAGTTGACGTAATAAAAGATGTTTATTTATACACATATGTAATAAATTGTACTGTGGACTGTGGGCTTCATAATTTCGACATCTTTAAAATCTAATAAAAATATTTCTAGGGTCTTGGGTGGGTTTACTTCAACGGTATAACGTAATATGTACTCAAAGTTTACATTCTAAGAAAAAAATGATTTCCAGAATAGACTCGTATATCATAGAATTATTTGTTTGAGTATTTCCGGATCTAAGCCGGTACTTGCTGGTCGTCGCCCAGTTTACATACGTCAAAGAGTTAAGTAAGATGTTCTAGAAGGGCTTCACAATGAAACTTATTTATAGTCGACCATGAACTACTTGAGTAGATTACTAAATGTAGTGTGATTAAATTTTTTTTTTTCATTATAATGGACGATACGTAGCAAAGACATGATTTTTGAATCATATACTAAATTCGTGTTCTTGTACGGTTCAATCACGTGGAAGAGGACCAAAAACGTATCATGAAAAGGAAAACCCTTACGGCAGCCCTTCCTTGCACTCTGAATTCCCTTCTTCAAAAATACATCCCTGGAAGGGTCCGACCAGTCTACCTATAAAAAAGTAGCGGTCTAGTTTAAGTCTACTCTTGGTCTTTTTGATCATTTTCCCTATCCTACGAGTACAAGTTTGTAGGGATATCATAGTTCCTTCATTTGATCTTATAACGATCTACTATATGTTACGGAGCAATGTCAACTTTTAATATGATATATGGATAGATTTCAGATAGATTTCAGATAGATTTATAGATAGACAGATAGAAAGATTTCTCACTCTCTGACTGAGTCCTGATTTGTGACCTCCTTCATTCGAAACCATACAAGGTTCCTTAAAAATTTTTCTAAGTCAGTTGAACATTTTGGCGTAGTGAATAGGCTCGGTTCAGCTCCATCAATCTTTTTTCTTTTTATGAAGTAAATGCGAAGTAGGAGTATCTTCCCTGATTAATATATGTATGTACTACGAAAATTTTATTATTATTTTACTTTATTATAGTATTTATTTTATTATCAAAAATTAGTTATATACCGCTGAAGACAGACTGACAAAAATTACTTCTGTCACCTTCTTATCTTTCGACCCTTAAATTATCTGGAATCTATAAATTATATTTGTAATGGGTAAAAGCTATTAATAGTCTTGTTATTTTTTGAACCGATCTTGAGAAAAAAAAATCAAAATCATGGAATTAATTTTAGTGTTACGATAGCAAAAATTTGTATTTTGAAGCAGATTTCTAAAAATCAGGTACAACTATCGACGCTTACATCAAATGAAAGATAATTCGATTCCCTAAAAATGAATGTTTTAATTCCGATTTTTATGTGAGTAAAGGTACATGTCAGAAAGACTTTACTTTAGCAACATGAATCTCAACAGATATTGAAAATTGACCCACATTGTTTATTATCTAAAAAAAACAAAGGGATCACCTCTTAAAGAATTGCAACCCATTTACCGGACACACTGTATTGAAGAAGTGAAATTAATTTGATATCGCCCCAAGAGATATGACGAAATTCGTGAAAATATATGCCGCTTCTTTTCATCGTCCTTTTTTTGCTCATCTCCGTCCGGGATCACTTTAAGTTCGGAGTCTTGAAATACTGAACTGGCAGCTTAGAGTACAAAAAATAGTAATGTGACGACTAGATGAAATACTGAACTATGATTTGTTTTGCAGTTGGTGAAGAAGGCAGGAATGTAGTTTTTCCCTATAGCACTGAATCACTGAAATAGTTTCACCTGTTGACGAACTTAGCATTACAAATCATATTTTACGCGCGTGTCTAGAATCAACTGACAATACTCTACAGATATCATCTAGGTACCTGCCGGTACATGTTACAATACATCATAAATTACATTAAGTGCATACCTATTAATGAAATTATTATCATTATTCGAATAAAAATGTGCGTAAAACTCTTAGAACCGCTAGCCATTGCATATAAACAATTTAATAGGAAATATTTCAGTACTGTATATAATAACTTTTTTATGTTCAAAACGGAAAATACTTGAATGATTGACTAAAGTTCAATATTTAAAAGAGCACAACAAAAATAGCACTTCAACCAACTAGGCAGCAATTATACTGTTACCTAGTAAAACAGAAATTCGGGTAATATATATTTAAATATCTCCTTAAAATTTTGAACAATAGGCATAAAACTGTAAAATTGGGCAAGCTTTATACAAACAATTAAATCACTATCAATATTTGCGCGCTTCAAAATAAAAACGTCTTTCCATTACGTGGTATTATAGTATTTACGATAGGCATAGATAAATTTACATAATTTGTTAATTATTATGTATACAATTGAAGCTACCTGTACCGCTACAGAAAAAAAAATTATAAAATTTTATCTAGTGGTCCCGAACACCACACACATATTTTCATTATGATATGCATTAAATACCATCATTAAACTATTAAATTTAGCCTTGAACTTAAAAAAAAATTTCTAGCAAGTAATTATTAATATCAGTAATTGTTTAGTAATTTGTTTATGGAAAAATTGCATGGGCAATAGCAACTCATTTATACGCAAAATATATGTAAGTCACTAGAACAAAAATTATTGCAAAATATACCAGAAAACACGAAGGTTGCAATTCTAAGTGAGACTTTCACTTTTAATAGGTACACGGTGGAAAGATACACTTTTTATTTAACAAATCTCACGCTTAATGAACGCACACGTAATATTCTTTTTGTGGATATTTTTATCACTTTTACTTTCCACCAAATCAAAACTTTTTCACGCTAAACACGTGTTCAACGAAAATAATCGCGTTTGTTGATTTAAAAATAATAATCTTTTTAGTAGCACCCGCTATAAAAAAAAAATCCCTCGACGCGATCCGCTTTAGACAAGTACTTGTTTGCGATTAAGTAATATTATTATTTACAGCGGCTAATAAATCTGGGAGAAAATCGAGCAATATGCTCCGTCAAAAGACTGAGCAAAAACTGAAAAGCTTAAGACAACTTGAAGAGATCACCGATCGACTTATACGTGATATAGCATATACTGAGAGGCTGAGTCACTGAAATCCGACAAAAAACCCCCAAGTTGGTTATTTGAAGGCATAACGCCAGTCGAGTCGATTTGTTCGGGTTCGACTCGACTACTATACTACAATTCAATAGCAGCTAAAATTAATTCAAAGTGTTTCATTCGTAAAGCATTGGCGTTCGATTGGATCAATTGGTCGGGAATTTCATCAATTCCAAAGTTTAATTATTTCCATTTTGTCGGTGACTTTACGAAATGCTTTATTCTATGTGCGTATACTACGTCAGTCTCGATAAATTAAGCACCCATCGAGCATTCAAATTGAAAAAAAATGGTTATTTCACTATTCTGGCTGGCAATTGTAGTCAGATAGTGTAATCGTCAAATTTTTGATTGCAACATGTTTTTAGCTCTATTTTGAAAAAATTTGACTGAACTTTTCGTCATATTTTCGTTTGTAACATATTTTTTGTTTTATTTTGAACAAATTTGACTAATTTCATTTGACTAAACTATTCGTCAAATTTTTTATTTTTATTTTGAACAAATTTGACTATGCAAATCTGAAATGAAAATGTAACCTGTTATTATTAAAAGCTAGTTAAGTTACATATGTATGTTGTGTTATAAAGTTTCAACTCCCATCCATAAACCGTTCCAGAGATAGAAAAAAAAACAGACCTCAGCGTTCAAGACGAACAATTTTGATTCCTCTTTTCAGGATTTTTATAAGGGAAGAAATTGAAACTTAGAATTTATATTGAGCTATGGTATGATATTCCATTTGCACGAAATGGAAGAACAAAAGGAAAAAAAAACTAGGAGTCAATTTGAAAAGTTATTTTTGAAATTGTCAGACTTCACCGCATTTCAGCATTGAATACTTTTCGGACTTCTACACAAAAAAAAAAATAAAGTTAAATATTAAGGAATATTCGTATTTTCACAAACGTTTGTAAGTAGGTGGAGTATATTAGTACATACACATATTAAATTTGTAAAAAGTAACACATCACATTGTCGCTGTCTTTCAGACTATAGTCCAAGTAGGGCAAATATGTTAAACATTGCATTTTCCGAATTCACCGCTTATAAATAAATAAAGATTGATGTTATTCAAACATATACCCTTCAACCTATAGTACCCATACTCGTAAAAGTCATGTTATAGATTAAACACATCATCTTTGCTTATACTCAACCTTTCTTGAAGGTGTGAAAATATTTAAATCGCTTATCCGGTTTTACTATACTTTGCACACCTTCCACGAAACACTTGGCAAATGGGTTATTGGATTATATTCATAAGTACACTTTTAATTTTATCACGTTGCGAAGAACAAGTTCCTTTTTTTTTTTTATTAATAATGTGACATTTTTCATTGACACTTTTAGTGGTAGAGTGTTTAAGGGGGTCATCCCGTGTGAAGGATCTTTTTTTAATCTTTTTTTTATTTTTTTTTAATATTTTTTTTATTTTGAAAATATTTTACCACATTTTGCACATTTTTTTTTTAACCCGAAATTCTCGCTCATTGCTGAGGTACGATTGTGGACGTTGTGCTCATCTCAAATAAGAAAATCGAACAGCATTTTAATCCGTAAAGACTTAACTAGTTTTGGAACTAGGATTAACAAAAAAATATTAAAAGGCTAATTTTTGGCAACTTGTTGAACTCTTATCGTCAATTTTTGGTGTTTTTTTTACGACTTCTTCAGCTCGTAAAAAAAATGCTTAATGAATCACATTTATTTTAGTTTGTAAAGTGTCTACATGAGTACTGAATAAGTTTACCAAATTTCAAAGGAATCAGTTTGATAGATTTCGTGTCTACTGATTTGAAAAATACTGTTTTGAGTAAAACGCGTGCTAAACTGACCATGTTATATTCGAAACAGCAAAGGAGTTTAGAGGCTGTAACGTCTGAACGACTTGGAATATCGGGAAATCACTTCACCTACATATTCTACACTATATTTTGATGCAATTTATGCCAAAAAAAATATTTTTTTAACCAGTCACACGGGGTGGCCTCTTTAATATCGAAAAGTTCTGCTATAATATTTAGGCTTTTATACAAGTAGTCAATTCCTATAGATTTTCTTAAGACAATACTGGTTTGTTTCTAAGGAAATCATAAGGAATGAAAATAAATCCCTGGCCTCTTTAAATTTTCTTACAAACCATGACAACTGCAAACAATAAAACTTAAAATTCATGGAACAGCCAAAGTTTTCCAACTGAGATCTTACTGTATTATTATTAATAACGATTTTTAGGTGTTTTTGATAAAATCACTTTATTTTTTTTTCTTAATGTATTTTAATTTTATCAGTTATATTTTTCGTTGTAGACTTTTATAAAATCACAAATTGAACTGCGGAACGACGTAATACTATGATCAGACTACGAGATTTAAAAAAAAAATCGCTTCTTAGATGCACAAATTGGAGGACGTGGGCGCTGAGCCGAGATGACTTCAGATACTTTATCCTGCAGACCCCTTGATTTGGGTTATCGCGCCATTGATGATGATGACCTTTAGGACAATGGCAGTATTTTGTACAGGTGATTTCCTACCTATTGCTTTATAATAATATTAAATAATTCTATTTTGGGAAAAGCTGGGCAAAACAATACATACATAGAATAATGGAATGATTTACAAAATAAATATAATAAAAATTATGAAAAATATCATGAACACGTCAGAATGACGTGTTGTTAGTAATAACGTCCTAACTAGTATTGTTAGTATTTTAGGGTTAAAACGCATAGTCTGTAGGTACAGGTTATTAGACGTGAAATGATACTACACCAAATTTTGTAATTTATAAATTTTTTACCCAATCAGCGTCTTTTATTTAACAAACATGCAAGACTCTGATTGGCTGAAACTCAATGAAGCTATAGACCAAGGCTACTGAGACTAGCATGAACATTTAGATAAATAAGTAAACATATAGACTCGAAAACCTCAAACAATAAAAGTACATTATACCTAATTATAGGCATCTCATAGTCGCCTCGAATAGATCATGCAAAAAACCGCACATTAATGCAAGATGCTTTCCACATTAATCCGAGATTATCGAGGCTTTTCATCTCGAAACGATATTTGCCCATTTGTATGTAGGCTTATTGCCGATTCGAGATCGGTTCGATTTTATTTGGAGATTTCCGCCTATCTTTTTTCCTAAGATTCCAACTCTTAAATTTGGAAAACGATAATTGTCCGAGGAAACCGAGCACTTCGAAACAATGTTTGCTCGACGCCTTACACCATGTGTTGGTGTTCATGTGCTCGTAACATTAGAACAATACACCCATACGTTATATACTACAACGTTTATATATATATATATATTTTTTAATTTAATAACACTACATAATGCTAAAATAAATCATGTTTAAAGTTTCGAAATTATTAAATGATTCCAATTATCGCGAGATCCCATATTCACTTCCGTTTTTATTATTTATAAGATTACTATGCAAAATATTATTGAATTTGAACTTTGGTAATATTCAAACATGTTGCAAACACCTGTAATTTGACCAAATACCCAAGGTGTCTGGAATAAACATCTTCAGAAACTAAACGTCTCGTAAATGGAAAATTAAGTTCACCCACGAGTAATAGCCACTGCACTTCACATTTGCAGAAGACCGAGTATTTTCATTAACATTCACTGCATCGCAAGACCTTGAAGAACACTTAGAGCTAAGTACCTACAAGCAATCTTACTGTCGTATCAAAGTTAACTATGAAACAATTATTCATGTTAAGCTAACTCCCAGAAACAGCATATCTTCGGAGGACGACTAGATAGTCCAAGTTGTAAGGCATTGCAATTTAGAAACAAAAATATCAATGGATCGATCAAACCTTGAGGAACCGAGGCTAAAATCCAACAGTCTCTGAACGGGAATATGCAAGGTAAAGCTTTGGTGGTTGGTCCAAGAAAGATATTGAGGAGAACAATCTTAAGGCTGGGGCTCATGGTCGCAAATCTTAAAACACTATGGCTCGATCCCAGCGTCAGCTATCATACAAAAACTGATGATGGGTATGACAAGCATTTTGGGATTCTCGGAAATATTTTAACTCCTCGGGTCAAAAGAACTAAGAACATTTAATAGGGAGCTATCAGAAGCTTTAGGTACAACTACATTTTAATCACCGACAAATACCGAGAACGAAAGAAAAAGGTCAACTATTCAAAAAATATAAGTTCGACAGTACGAAATCGTAAATTTTTTAAGGACCTCTGTGTAATAACTTTCCAATTTCCATTTTGTATAATATAGAAATATATACATGTATAAACTTAAGATCCTTAGCCCGCTATAAAGACGCCAGTAATCGATGATTTTTAAGAACTTTTGTATGATAACAACCCATAATTCTGCATGACCTGTGTTTTGAACGAAACTAGTATATCGATTAACAGTTTTATAAAGATTTGTTCATTATACGTTTTTACGAAAAGATTTCTTTTAACTAATGCTTACTAAGATATCTGACATTCAATACTCCGAAGGTAATCCTCCATTGAATATGTTTTTAGTTAAATATGCTTCCCAAGCCTTGAATGAAACTCTTTAAATTAATCTGTTCAGCTATGTAATTGCAGTATATAGTGTTAAAAATAATGATGTATCTAATTTTTACTGCCACTTCAAAACCTTTTTTTTACATACTATTTATAATAAAAAAATTACAGAGAGAAGATACTTAGCAGAATTTCCAATCAGTTACAAACAAGCTGCGATAGCTGCCAGTTTAGCCAATAATCTGTTTTATCTGTTCAATTAAATTTATCTTTCAAGATACTAATTCAATATATTTTGTGAATTCGAGTTACATATTTGAAATCCCATTGTTTAACCGTTTTGAATGATAAAGTTATGAATAAATCGTTAATATTCAAATTATTGGAAACAACTTGAATAATATACTACTGTGCTATTAACAACAATTTTTCTTTTTTTAAATTTGCGTGTAATAATATTGTCTGATATATAAAAAAAATATGCGATTTATCGACCCGCTTGATACTTACGCGCATTCAGTCTTATATACGTAATATTCCGAATAAAATAACAACAAATACATGCGAACTTAGTAATTTTATCAGTAATCTTCTGAAATTACAATGAAATGTTTTTCTAATAAAGTTACCGTCCAATTAATGAAAATGATTCTAATTTAAATAACTGATAATTTCAAAGTTTTGATATTCGCGGTGCTATAAATTCACAATTTTAACGATATCAATTCAGTGGTGTTGTGGAAAGCTGATGTGAAATTGATCATGGCTCTCTTTAAAATCGGATTTGGTGTTTTAATTGGTTAGTTCCAGGATTTTATAATTAAATGATTTTTAGAAGTGGATTATATAAAAGAAGTGTTTTACAAGTAGTGTGTGTTTATATTGCATATTATTGATGGATATGTGTTTTGACAAAATGTGTTTTCCATGTTAGCTAAGGAAAAAAATGAGCGCTGTGGACTCCTTTTGAAAACACAATTATTTGTAGGTATGTAGTATTAGTATAGTATACACATAATGCTACTATACCTACAAACATTTGACGAAAGGTTATATACGTATAAAGCTAGTTTTACATTGTTTGCCACATTTTCTCCGGCATATGCCGTCGGATAGTGTAATCGTCCAATTTTGGTTTGGACATTATTTTATTTGCCCTGTAAAGGTCTAGGTATTTTGACAGAAAAAATTTGATTGAATTTTCCGTCAAATTTTTTAGTGGCATACAGTGTAATTGTGTAGTTCGTGAACGAACTAGTTCGGAAGACCGTTCCCATAAGTGAAATGAACGCAGTGAATTCCGGTCCTAGAAATAGTTCAGCATCACATTTGCATATCCCATGTATCATTCCATTATCGCGAAATGTGAACTAAAAAAGGAACTAAGTGAGTTCGCGAAGGAAGTGAGAACCTTTTTTTTAGGTCATCGAATTCACTCTCGCGAACTACAAAGAAACTAGTTCGTTCGCGAGGGAAGGGGGGCCCTTTTTTTTAGGTCATCACATTTACCTACACCATTCATCATTTCTTTGTGGCGAACTGCGAACTACATGAACGAACTAGTTCGCGAGGCTCGGGAACTACTTCGTTCGCGATCACTAAGGTGAACTACAATGCGCAAGCCTAATACAGTGTGATATCAGCTTTAGAACTGATAACGACTAGGTATACCACCAGTTTTCTATCGCACACAGAAAAATTTTCTAAGAAAATAGTTTCAATAGCTTCCGTTGTATGAAAAATGTTGCTTGTTGAAGAGTGTTAAGCTGAGGACTATAGAAAGGACTCACTTGATTTTCACTACATTTGTCCTATTTTGAGGAACCATTCAAACATTAATATGAACCTCCTGAAGTTATTGTTAAATAATTATGAAAACTACCTGAAGGAGCGAAGGGATTTCGCATAGTAGCAAAGTCGACCTTACTTTCAATTCAAAACTAATTACCTTAATATTTTGACTTTTTTCGAATTAAAGCTAATTTCGAATGGCGAATGCCTTCATATTTTTCAAGGAAGTTTATATGGGCGCTACTTGCAGAACTCACTCCATTTATTGTATACTAATTTTTGTATATGCTACCATTAAAATATTAAAGTGGGCAAAACTTTAAATTTGTAGCATGAAGCTATCGGCTAATATTGGTGAACAAGCGTTTTAAGAAATTTTTGTATGGGAGCAACCTGAAGGATTTATTTATTTATTAATGAATTTTTCTATGGTAAGCTACCATACACCCAAAAAAAATTGTAAATTTAAAATTGACAACATGGTAGTCATAATAACCGCATAGGAAATTTATTATTAACTGCATTGTGGTTATTTTTCAGTAAAAATTAAAAAAAAAAAACTGCTCTTATGACAATCAATTATTTTAAGTAGAATTGACCATATTTGACACAGCTTGTCTTAACTCATGTAGGTATATGATCATTGTAACCGCATAATTTAAAGTTTTAACTTTTTTTAAGAAGAAACCACTGAATGATAATTGGCCGTATTGCGAATGTCACGTCACGTCACTTCGGTACCGATTCAACGTGTCACGTCGATCGAAAAAACCGATTGTATAACCGCATCGACACGACTCGTTGGCATTGCCATATTGATATTTATGTATCAGTTGTAAATTGTAAATATAAGTTCATCTGAATGCCTTCATTTACAACTACGACGTTATTTTTCTGGGGGATCAAATGCTACATTCAAATTTAAGATGCGGATAATTCTTTCTTCTAAAGCGGAAAGCTATACCTACATCTTGTTCGACCCACCATTTGTGGCTCTCACTTCCTCTTTGTATTGCGCTAGTCTCTTCCGTACTTTAAATTTCAAGTCAGTCCAAACCTAAAATACTTTTTGTTTTCATAACACGTACAGCCTTTTTTTTTTTTAATTTTATAGAAGCAATTTTGATTAAATGTAATTCTTATAAAAGAATTTTTTTATTTAAATACCTTTAACACTATTAGAAAATCAACGCATGCAAAAATTTAAAAACGTAACTGAATGGGCTCTTTAGCTATCCGCTATTGTTTTTGGGCACGCATCTCAAGAGGTAGAAATTTTACAATACATACTTTGATTTCAGATATTTACGTCTTCAGACTAATTTTCACCTAGTGCAAATTGCTTCCATATCAATTCCAAGTTTCGACTTCCTAGCATAAGCGGTTCCTGTTAAATAGAAACCAATATAAAAAAAATATCCTGCCAATTCAGTGCTGCTTCCCAATCAATTATCACTAAGGAAATTGAATGTAACGATTGCACATGTGCTGATTACGTCGTTTAATCAGTACATTAGGTGCGATTCGGTATGTGGTCGAGAGAAGATAGTACCTAGATTCGGAACTGATGAAGATCTCAAACCAATGTTTGCAGCCTTAATCCGTAGCTATATTTCAAAGTTGCATTATTTTCCATGTCGATTCATTATTTTAAATAACGCAGTAATTCGACCAACGTAAGCCATGCGATAAATTTTCATCCCATTTTGACATACTACCCTCTTTTCAGTCTCTTGCAATGTTCTTAGTCCAAAGAACTCATACCACATTTTTTTATAATTTTCTTTTATTAGGGTATGCGTTTTTAACTGGAAGTTCGCTAAGCGCAGATTTGAGATCTGCAAATTATCAGTTTCATTACGGGTAAATTAACGCAATTATCCTAACAAATACAGTAAATTGTTTAAAAAAAACGCCATTTTAGCCCTCAGGAATCTGAAACTAAAATTTACGATTTAGGCGACATCAACCAAATCCTAAACCATGAAGAGTACGACGAATCTAAGAAAACTGTACTATACGCTCATGGATACACAGAAAACGAAGATGCAGAGAGCATTATGGTAATTATTAATTCCTATCTGGAAAGAGGCGATCACAACATTATTACCTTAAATTGGACCGAACTCTCGAGTGGAAATTATTTATTCAATAGCATTCCGAACATGGTCCAGGTATGTTTGATAATTTTTTTTCGATCAATGCAGTGCAATCAAGCCACAAAGTTGCAGAGATTAGATTTGGTATTACGAAAGTCACTTGCTTTCACTGCTGTCAAACCAAGATATCGAATCGACTATGTATTCACACTATCTTTACATCTCAGCCACTTCTTTTTCATTAATAAAATCAACCGGAAAAACCGAGCAAAATAACTTCAAAAATGTTTAATATTAAATACTATTCATGACCACGATTCTGTCACGTGTGATTCGTAATACTAAACTAATTGGAGACTTGTCGGGGCGATCGCGGTAATGACGTCCTTATTGTTAATTAAATAATCTATTCCGCAAATTGAATTTAGCTAAGTCCTGCGATTGCTTCGAGTCTTATAAAACTCTTCGAAAATGGCTTAGATGTTGATCAATTTCATTTGGTTGGGCATTCATTAGGCGGACAATTGGTTGGTGCAATCGGTCGCGATATAAAAGCACAATCTTCCAACGAAATTATATTGAAAAGGTAAAAAAAAATGAATACGTTTCGAATTTAATTGAATATCTGATACCGAGATTTTAAATAAAGAATTTCAGCTCTAGATCCAGCCTTTCCTGGTTTTTATCCTGCCTTCTTTGCAATACCCCTTAGTGCAAGTGACGCAAAATTCGTAGACGTTATCCATACAGATTCTGGTATTTACGGGGCACCAGTGTCAACTGGGACTGTCGATTTCTGGCCAAACGGTGGTTTTACACTTCAGCCGGGTTGTCCTACTCGAGATTATGTTCTATTTACTGATCGAGGTATTTATTTCTGCGATTGTTTTTTTTTAAATCCAAATTGTTGTACGATGATTTTTTTTTTCAGATTTATGTGGCCACAGAAGGTCGTGGCGCTATTGGGCTGAAAGTGTTGCCAATAAATATCCTGGAAAGTTCAATGCTGTTCGGGCACATTCTTGGTTCTTGTATAAATTAGGTGTAACTATGAGATTTGATCCGAACGTTGTTATGGGAATCGATTGCCCCGAAAAGTAATGACATGCTTTGATTTTTCGACGTCTATTAAGCTTTAATTATATTTATAGTTTAAGAGGGAAACATTATCTACAAACAAATGCAGAAGCTCCATTCGCAAGGAGTCAGGCTGGAACCACTTTCACTTAGAGAGAGGAGAGTCGTTGATACTTGAGATGTTTTTGGTTGCAAGAGTTTTCATGCCTAAGCCTAGGACACATACATTTCATATCGCTGAAACTATCACTGGGACAGGTTCTTTTATTCAATTATAGAAAATCCTGTCATATAACTATTATGTTTATTAAATAAACTTAAAATTAGTCTTAAGTAAAAGTACAAGTGTTTTAACAATGTAATCATCGGTTGTTCTTTTTTTTTAGAAAAATTTCCAAATTTTTTTTTGTTTTGTTATATCTGCGTGTTTCTTTCTTTTTTTTTTTGTTCGAATAAAGACTCACCTTAACAATAATAAAGAGGAAAGGAAATGAAAATTCTTGATAAACTTAGCGAAGAATATAACGAAAATTAGAAGTAGGAAAGGAATAAGTCCGATAGAATCAGAGCTATAAACATGCTTCTTTACTAATATGATTTATTTTGTTGCTTTTGTTGTAGTTAATCAAACTGTTTAGTATATTTTTGTTTATTTATTATAAAGTATTGTTCTTATATTTAAATATTTATTTAAAAATAATAAATTTATTAATATTTTCAATTTTCCCGATCATAAGTTTTTCTTCAATATTTAGTTTTTTTTTTTTAAATGTTTATTTATTTATTGTTTACTTTCAATGAATTTTGCATGTTTTCCGATCTTCGGCTGCTGATGTATTTAATGGTGGCGGATTTTTCCATTTATTATCGTAATTTTATGCTGAAAAAATATAACAAAAAAAAATGGTTTATTGATCAGATAATATGCGGAAATTAAATTATGAGAAAACAGAAACAATGAGCGAATATTCTTGGCGAGTGAAACGAAGTTTTACGATTTTAAAGGCATCAGAATATGTAGTTAGGTTTAAGTACTGTAGAATTCTAAGTTCTATGATTGCTGCATTTAGCCTTTCTTGTCTGAACCCTCCCTTGGACGGATGCGGACACCCATTTCTGTGCCTAACAAACGATGAGTCACTACATAACATAGCATTACTTTGTGGTAGAAAGAAGAAGAATTATCGCTGTTTCATGGAATTTGTATTTCCACCTCGCAAGGGCAGGGAAACAGATAGGCCTAAATTTGAAAAAAGTCGTTATATATTAGGTATGCAAATAATAAGTTTTTTGTCAAACTTTGAGCCTTTATTGTGGGAAATCGGTTGTATTATTTTGTTTTTTAAATATTTTCCATCGCCAGCCACAACCTTTTCTCATTTTTTTGGAAGCATACGAATTCCGCGTTGAAATAACTCCTCGTTTTTTGAGGCGATCCACGAGTCGACCCAATTTTTTACATCTTCAAAAGATCGGAAGCGCTGCGCAGCCAACTCATGCACCATCGATCGGAAGAGATTGTTGTCGGAAGGAGCGATGTCTGGTAAATACGGTGGGTGGGGTAGGACGTCCTATTTCATTGTTTCCAGGTAGGTTCTCACAACCTCTGGCCGGTTGTCGTGAAGTAAAATCACTTTGTCGTGTCTCTGCTCATATTGTGGCCGTTTTTCTTTAAATGCTCGGCTCAAACGCATTAGTTGTCTTCGATAAAGAGGTCTTGTGATGGTTTCACTCGGTTGCAGCAACTCATAATACACCCCGCCGAGCTGGTCTCACGAAATGCATAGCATGACTTTGGAACCACGGATATTCAGCTTTGTGGTCGATTTTGATGCATGGCCAAGGTATCCATACGATTTTTGCCACATCGGGTTGTCGTAGTGTATCCATTTTTCATCACCAGTCACGATACGATACAAAAATCCTTTCCTGTTCTGCGTTCGAGCAACTATTCGCACGTGAAAAAACGCCGTTCGATGTCTCTTGACTTCGATTCGTACGGCACCCGATTTCTTTGCTTTTGCATCATTCCCAAGGCTTTCAGACGATGTGCAATGGCTTGTCGAGTTACATCCAGAGAATCCGCAAGACTTTGTTGTGTTTGGCATGAATCTTCGTCCAGTAGTGCCTCTAATTCTGCGCCTTCGAAATTTCTTGGCCGGTCGGAACGCTGCTTGTCTTCCACACCGAAATCACCCATTTTGAAGCGATGAATTTATTCGCGACATGTTGATTCGCTAATAGAAAACTCGCCATAAGTTTCTCAATTCATCTGACAAGCCTCGGCTGCAGTTTTTTCTGAATTGAAACAAAAGCTAAACTTGCCGCAAATGGAGCTTATTTGGCTCGAACTCCAGCATGTTTAAAGACTCATAAGTAACGGACGCCGATAAAATTTAAAAAATGTAATGATGGAGAATTGTTGCAATATGTTTGATCTTGCCATATTACGAGCTTGATGATCTATTTATTATTCCCCATTATCTCTTGTTAGCGCCATCAATACGAGAATGCCGGGACCTCATTTCTACCCCTAATATTACCTGCCGTGATTTTCGCCTCGCTACTGGTCTTTAAAACTTCATTCAATCGAACCAATTCTGTAGATGAAGAACATTCTATTACGAAACCAATAATTATACTTCCGACAGAACTTTAATTGATCGGAGGGCATAGAATCTTTAACTTTAATTCGAAAATTAGTGAAGACATACTACAGAAATGATCCCCGTGAGGGTCTCAAAAATAGGCCAGTCAGTTGAAGGGACAGTCACGTTTATGTGGACGTCGACGCCGGGGTACGTGAAAACGATTAAACTTAACGCTAAACTGTTTAAAATAAAAGTCTAACCTTCAATCATTAAGAACATAATCAACTTCAACAGTAAAAAACGTTTAGAGCTTGTGTTGCGGTACTTGACATCGATCTGAAAGAACGAAATCAGATGTAATTATCTTTACACAGAACAGCATGAATTGAGACGAGAAACTGATTACAGAAAAGAACAGGGATATTAATATTACAGATGACCCTACTCAAATTTTGAACAAAAACATTTAGGGCCATTATTACGATCCTCAGTTAAACTCTAACTGGAAGTTTTCTACGTAAATCTGTCAGTTAAAGTCCCAGCTAGAACGTAACTGAACATCGTAGGAACGGGCCTTAGCTTGATTAATTTTACGTAAAGATAACGCAACAGAACATTCTCATCAATTCTTACAGGAAATTCCAAACCCCATCTAAGATGAATAAGCATAAAGTTCATTTTCTATATCATTCTTAATCGGCTCGGTAATGATTTCTATAGAAGGCACATCATTTGGCATTGCGAAATCGTACTCTTCTCTGCGACCGAAAACGTCTAACTCTTCGACTTCATTTTGAAGAAAAAATAAATGTATTGCGGCAATAAATTAAAAGAGTAGGTAATTGGAAATTTTTTTTCCCAATCGGAATATTATTTACCTGCTGCAATTCCGGCTATAGCTTCTGAAGCGAAATGCTTTACGTCAACGTCGGCATCAGCGTTGAGTTTATCTAATGCTGGTTTTACTTGGGTATCGATCACTGCGGTTTCCAAGAAAGGCGAAATCTTTTGTAAGGTTTTTGCAACATTAAAGCGAACGTTCGCTACGGGATCGGTAGCCAGAATTAAAACTGTCGGTAATAATAGCTTTGTTGTAATTTCTTGACCACAAACTTCAGCTAAAACATTGATACAGAACAAGCAGGTCATTCCTGAAAGAGAAAACAAAGAATTAAAGGCGTGACTTGTGATACCAAGATTTCCGGTGATACTTACTGTGTAAGTAGTTCTTATTTCTCGACATAACTAGAATCATTGGAATAATTGCCTGCTCGGCCCAGGTTGCACCGAACTGTTCCACCAATTTCTTCATGTTCATTGTTGCAGCCTCACGAATTGCGTACACATGATCATTCAGCCAGCCCATACAAAGGCCACGGAGTTTTTGATCGAAGAACTCTTGTCCAAGTTGTCCGGCAAGTGCTGGCATATATTCTATGATTGCTAAACGCACACGCCATTTCGAGTCTTCAGCCAATTCGACGATAGCCGGTAAAAGAGACTGAAATGAAATTATTGTAGTAAAGAGCACAGAGTTGCTACGAGCCGCGCCAATACCTGTGACAATTGTTGAATACCGATAACATCGTTTACGCAATCTAAATTCGAAATAATATTTAGGCGAACTTCCGGACATTCGTCTTTTAGTTGTACCAAAAATAACGGCAGAAGATGCTCAACGGTATTGTACGATCCTAGCATGGGACTAAGGCCCATTATGACAGAAGCTAGAGCGGATTTTACATGCTGATTTGGATCGGAGACCAACTCCTTGACATATGGCAATATCGAGGACATAATGATTTGAACTTGATTAGCCTTGTCGAGATTTTGGCAAAAGTCTTTGACTTTTGTTGCAGCCGCAGCTCGAACTTCTGCCTCGGCATCTTTCAGTAAATACTGAAAAGCGGGCACTAAATCGGTTTTAGTTATTTCCGGTCCGACAGCCTTTTGAAGATCTGTGAACTTCTCGGCAACCATATAACGAACTCTCCACGACGAATCGCTAGCGCATTGACGTAATGTGGGCATGACCAACTAAATAAAATTAATGAAAATAAACAACTTATTTTGAAACAGACAAGTTTCGAAAACCTACGTGTTCTACGTCCTCTTGCTGCAATAACTGCGCAATACTAACACATGCTTCAACAGCCAACAATCGAACAGAGTCCTGAAAATTTCAATTCGTTAGTATTTCGTCGCACGCTGTAAAATCATAGAAACTTCTTACCTGATCATCTTGGGCTAATTGAACAAAATTTGGAATCAAATCCGACTTTAAAAATTCAACCTCAACAACTTTGGCGAATTCGCCTAGTTTGCTAGCGGCCGCACGTCGTACCATTGGTGTTTCGTCCTGACATAATTTACGGAAATTTGCTCTAAGCTCCGCCTTAACGGGCTGTGATACTCGAGGATAACAGACAGAGAAAAGACCGCAAGCAGATGTTCGCGAAGTGAACCAATCGCCCGAAACAAGCCGCTGTAAAGTCGGTACAACGTGAATTTCCAAATCTTGAGCGCTATGTTCGGCAGCAACGGTACGCAAAGATTCAACCGCCTTATCACGTACGACAGTTTCTTCGACCGTCGCCAAACTCTCAAGCGGTGCAATCAAGTACATTGCATACTCCGGTCCACCAACCAAACCTATATGGAGAGGGGAATTAGTTATTGAGGACAATAAGAAGGATTTATTTCTCGAAATTACTTGTAAAATTTCCCAATTGTTCTGCAAGCGCAAGTAGTACCTCATCTTCGTCATAAATTGTTTCAGTTAAGAAAGGAATAAGTTCGGCGCGTGTTCTTTCTTCGCCTAATGCCAGCGCAATTGTTGACAGCTTCTTAATGGAGTTCAATCGTAACTGTAAAAAAAGAAAAAAACAATTTATTTATGTGTAATTTGTTTTATGATTGTTTTAGTAAGCTGAAAAAGTTTTGGTATTCATCAACACGTTGGACATATCTCATAATATTCTTCTCGCATGGTTAGAGTCTATCAACAGCACAGTATAAATGAGAAACATAAAAAGTAGAAAATAGTTTTATAATAAAGTTGTGAAGAGTTGAAGCCAGGAGTTTACGGTCTTCTGGGCTTCAGACTCGATTGTGATCGAAATCTTCTCGGAAGCCGTAATAGAACTGAATGCGTTTAGAGGTTCTGTTTCCTAAAATACAGACATATAAACCCTATATAAACTTAGATGGATGCCAGGGCGTAGAATGAACTGAGACTGCAGTTAGGATCAAATAAGAATAGAGCTCAGGATGAAATTCGGGTAGCAAAACGAACGAAGCGTGAGCGAAACGTGGAGTTTTGTCACCACTCATGCGAAGTCATCTACATTACATCATGGTTCCCTTTCGCGATAAAGAGGGAGCTTTCAACAACATCAGACCAGAGGCAATCGCTGACGCACTTTTTAGCTGGGTTCCTCACTTTGCGCGCTGATGAATCAGGTGCTCATTTCCAGGATTCTCAACGCAAAGTTGGGTGAGTTTTATTTATTTATTTATTTATTATGTCGGACTACTGCCAAATGAATTTGGGAGAGCCTATGGTAGTCGCACTCGAGACTTAGAAGCCCATATGGCGTTTAAACATTTTACATTTTAACAATAAATCGAGAATTAATGAAAGTGTATTCAGGAAGGTGTTACTAGCGGTCCAGGAGAGACGTTTGACTTCCTCAATCTTGACCGAGATCAGTTTTAGGAGGCTGTTCTCTGAAGGTGGAGTGATAACGGTTTCTTGCGGTGTAGGAGGTCGGTTGGATAGAGTTCCTGCTGCGCGATCTGCGGCTTCGTTTCCTCTTATCCCTACGTGACCGGGGTGAGTTCTTTACTCGAAGGTTTGTCAGTAGAAGTACACCACCAATACTCTCCCCTCTTCTTTGGAATTTAAAGTGCAATAAACTACTACTGAAGCTGGAAGGGACGGGCTGGACAGTGCTTGCTTCGGCTGATGCTGTTGCAATTGCTTTTTCGGCAAAGCACCTCAATACGCTAATGTATTCTCTCTAGATGCGCAGCGGAAAGCGAGTTGGACGTGAACCCACGCAAAATAGAATTACAGTCCTCTTCACAGCGACATACAAAATTCCTTACGTTTTTCCTCCTTCCTTGGATTGTACTAGTCAAGTTTTCACCGATAGTGCAAAATACTTTCGATCAAGGAAAGCAACAGACAAGCAAAAACGGCATTGGTAAAAATCAGGTACGCATCCTCGAATGCTCTGCGTGTAGAGATGGCAATTAAAATTAACTAATCGATTGATTGATCATTTGATTAATCGGAATGTGATAGTCGAATTACGATCAAATCTGCCGAAAATAATAGATTAATCGGTTATTTTCGACTTTATAACTAACAATATATTACCACATTATATTTTATTATTTATATTTCTTTAGAAAATATGCGCGCAGACGGTACAGATATTTCAAGTAAAGGGGAGTATTTTCTTGCCACGTTGTAGAGTTTCGGGTAAACAGTAGCTCAGTTCTGTAACTTATGAATGAGAAATTTCTCACCCAAAAGGCAAAATGATGTCGAATTAATGCAGTTTTCTCTCTGTATTCTCACCAAATGAGAAAGCATCGTAATTGACTACGCATTTGGCAATCTTTCATTTCAAATTTGGTACGAATACAGAGAGAAAACTGCATCAATTCATCCTCATTTTGACTTTTTGGTGAGAATTTTATCATTCGCTGCCATAACAGAGCACAGGTCTCATAATAATTTTATATATTCGCAGCTTATTGTTCGTGTGAACTTTCAATTGGATTTCAATATTGAAAGTATCGAATAATACGTTTTATTTGCTAGCATGATCCGTCCTTTGATTTCGTCCGTTCCATTGCCATCTTTTGTTAGATTAGTCCCAAGATATATGAAGTTGTTCACACTCTCCAAATTATACTCCGCAATTGTCACATTCTGATTGGCGTTCTCTTTCTTATTTGCGTCAATGTTTTTGTTTTACTTTCGTTTATGCGTAACCAGACTTCTTTTGCGGAGGAGTCAACAATGACAAATACCTCCTCAGCACTAGGGAAGGATCTTGCGAGGATTTATGTCGTCAGCGTATGCTTCTAGTTGGGTGGACTTGAATAGTAGTGTCCCATTGGTGTCGACTCCCCAGTCGTTTTCCGGATGACATACTCTAGTGCTAGGTTGAAAAGAACTGGAGTTGGTTGTGCAATCGGTTTGTATTCTTACTAGGGATTCAGTGTTCGGCAATGTGAGTCTCGTTAGTCGAACTAATTTTGGTGGAATACCAAAATCAAGCATGATTTGGTATAGTACCCTCCTGTCGATAAATGCCTGACTCAAACGCATCAATTTTAGTCGATAATGAAATCGCGTTCGTTTGGGTTGCTACTAATTCTTCGTCTTCAAACTTTTCCGGTGTAACAGAGAGTTCTTTATCTCCAACATGAACTCCATTATTTTTAAAGCGTCGAAACCAATCTCTGTATATTGTTTCCGATAGAGCATCATCGGCGAAACTCGGCATGTTTAACACTACGAAAAAAATTGGTGTTGAGCTTCACGATGAAGCTAGGTCTAGTGTTGCCTGATGATTAGATAACACCATCTATTGGGACACAGCGAGAAGTCATTCGAGTCCCCAATATCCTTAGTCAGTCCTTTAGTGTCAAGAGGCGTTCCCATCATATCTACTTGTATCTAAGGCATCGATCCTGTTCAAGATTCCTTAGTTATTGAGATCAAGGGGCCGGCCCCTATGACGGGTCACGAAAAATAACAGATTTTTATGAAATTCAGGCAAACAAGCACAAGGTCGTTAATGGGAGTAAACATTTTTATGTGCCGAGTGATGACTCGGTCGCAAATCGCTTTACTTAAAAAACCAAAAAAGAATCCAGTGATGTAATGGATTTGCCATATGCCGTGATGAAATTCCGCTCCACCCGCTCCAAGCCGGATGCATTTAATTAGTAGTTTACAATATCACAAGGAAAACAGATTTAGCGATCGAGAGTCTTTTAATTGAAACCCAAAAGTGACTGGCCGAGTTGATTGTTCGTAGGTTAGAGCTAGAGATAAGAGGGCACCGCAATCAAACGATGGATTAGAAATCACAACTCGCTAATTAAAGAAGCGTATGTTTTGCGCTAGAACTAGATCCGCTCCAACCAACTCATCGGACGATAAAAACAAGTTTTTTATTGCACAAGACAGAAGTCGATGAACGTGGAGCCCGCTGTCGTCCGCCACAATTGGTTCGATCGGTGGTTTTACTTCGAAATTTCTAGTAATTAGATTCGGGGCCGATTCCACAGGTCGAGTGCAACGTGAAACGAGCAATTTTAATTGAACTCTAGAATTAACGCGATCGATGACGCATGACAGGCCAAGAGACAAGGGGCGCCCCGAGAGGAACATCAAATTGGAGAACGATACAAAAAAAAAAACGCCCGAATGCCGCATCGAATTTAACAAAACGTCCGAATCGAACACACGGCCTAGATACTCGCGAAAAAAAAAGCCCGTGAAAATGCCCCCGAACACGGGAGAAAACCTTGGCTGGCGTCCATTAAAAATTTTTTGTTGATTTTTTTTTTCGCCCACTGTGACACCGGACCCTGCGATGGCCGCGACAGTTCGCGGCGCGCACATCAAATCCGTTCGACGGAGGCCTCCGCCACAATATTTACCTGAACGTCCTCGTTTTTCAGCTCGTCTATTAGCACCGCAATCGGGTACAGTGAATCGTCTAGCGCTTTATCACTCGCTGCCATTTTAAAGCCGCTGCTGCTGCACTCGATAAAGTTCTCGTCGTCGCGTTCGTGATGGTCGCCGCCCGCTACAATGTCACACACTCACAGCAAATGGCCACGAGCCTTTTTCGGGGAAGTTTCGAACGTTTCGCGGCGCAACAAATGGATCCAGATCGTCGGGGGGAATTTTACACTGAACACGACACGGCGTGGATAATTTCACACGGTTTTATCGTTAGATAATTCGGCAACGAAAACGCACAGGAAATTTTTTCGTTCGCTTTTGACACAGATCCGCACAATTCGACGTTTTTTCTTCGAATAAATTTTGGGGTGTTAAGTTGGCTACGGTTTGAATGAAAATTGGAGTTGACGGATTCAGGTATATCGAGTATGGGGTGTCATCTATTGTGCAGAACTCTTAATCTAAATCAAAAGTAACGTCGTTGTTTTCGTTTTTATATTAATCTGTTAAAGTTATTAATGAAATAAAATGAAATTTGTAAAATTGAAAAGAAATGGAAAAAGAAGTTTTCAATTCAGAAAAAAGGGAGTTTAGTCTTACAAGTACTGCATTATCGACACCATCATGTACAGCACTGTATCACAGATGGCGCTAGATCTGACCGTTAAAAACACAACACGAAGGAAACGTCGTACTTCCGGAAATGGTCGTGTTGCTTAACAATATACACGCGTCATAAGGACTATGACAATTATTGAGATATTTTAAAGAAACTGCTGCTTATCTAAAGGTTGTTGAAGAATCCTTAAAACCGAGACAAATACCTACAACCCGGCGTCCATTGTTCCTATGTATGGGGGTGAAAAATTTGGTGGTGCCTTTTAGGTGCCCTAACTCATAAAGTTTCAAACTTATCTTGTCGAAACTTATATTAAAAATGGCGGTTCCGTTATTAAAACGCAAGCAAAGATCGTTCAGATTACATTTTCATCTTCGCCCTTCAGACACAACCACTGGTATAAATCAGTGGACACAATACCAGATCGAAATGCGATTATTCGCTGGTTAGCTACCTTCCGCACAACTGGTTCAACATTGAAGTGTACACCAACCGTCAAACCATCAATGCTGTTGCGCCGTTGATTATCAAAGCACGTGTTCAAGAATATTGGCCGATAGCTTCAAAACGCTTCAAGCTAGAAATTTGAATTTTTTTCCCCCAATTTGATAATTGTGCTATGCTATGGTAGCGAAATGCAGACATAGACTGATGCGTCCGAACAATTAGTTAAAGCTTTTAAAGAAAAGTCCTCAGAAGAATCCTCGGACATGTGAGGGAAGCCTCGAATTGAAGAATACGATACAATAGAGAATTGGACGCCATCTTTGATAATCCAGAAGTATCGATCCTCATAAAATTCAAGAAGCTGCAATGGGCTGGTCATGTGCGACGGATGGATGACGGAAGAATCCCCAAAAGCACACTAAAGTAAAAACCACGAAAGCGCTGGGAGGATTCTATTGACGCAGACTGCAAATCAAACTTGAGGACGCAGTTACTGAAGCGGAAAGGCTGCAGGCGATATATACAGAAGGTCCAGGTCCGTCATTTGCCCTTCTTGGCAAATATGTGTTCTTACCGTTACGTTTTGGATCACGATATACTGCCTGTAAATTTAAGGGATCGGTCCGTTAGCAGGACAGACGAAGTTTTCAATGAGGTTTTCTTTGCCTCGAATGCGGCGATTGAGTCATCTTTTACCTAGCTCTGGATACCGGGACCTTTTTATTAATCTCTTGGAATATCATTCTAGAATTGTAAAAAAATTATCATAGAAAAAAAAACACAAAGCTATCTTTTAGATTATTCTGATATAATCTCTACATATAAAAATTGATGTTCGTCTGTTTATCTGTTTTTCTGTTTATCTGTTTGTCCGTAAAGCCTCCTAAACCACTCATACGATTGCGATAGTGATTTGTTGAGGGTACGCCCGCGATTGTTTGTGCATTAGCAAAATCATTTGCCAGTTGGTGGTTCGCGAGTTATTTCAACATTCGAGTGTATTTCATATGATTTAACGGCATTACAATCTGAAAAATCGTTGAGCATGGCAGTATAAATTTATAAGAATCAGTTTTGAGCTAAAAGTATTATCGGTTTTGCTATTGGGTGATATCGCCTCACTTCTTCCAGTAGTTACGATACAGAACTCCTTAAAACACTTCCACTACTGTTATCCAAAAACTTTTGAAGGCTTCAAGCTAGGAAATTGAAATCGTGTAGGTACACATTAGTTTTTAAATGGTTCTAGTTAAAGTGTTAAATATCCAGGAAATCGGCTAAGTACTTCCTCCAGCTCCATGTAAAAAAACCTGAAAATGGAAAATTTTATTATGTTTTTGATAATTTTCCTAGTTCCAGAAATGAATTTGAATACGGGTTCCATCAGGAATCGCCAAAGTTGTAATAAAGGACAAAATAAAATAGGTAACATTGAAAAAAACATTTCAAAGATAATTTTTATTCGTATTTTTTTATAGTGCTGTAACCTTCCCATTTAAAATAGGCCCTACATATTTTATTTTTCTAGGATAAAAATTACCAGAGATATGAATTTTCAAAAACAACTAGGACACCATTTTTGCGATAGCAAATTTGGCTGAATATTATTGACATGCTATTTGGAAATTCACATACTCGGTGTCTCTGTTAAGTTCCCCATTTTTTTGAATTCATGTTCCACTGAATTCAAAAAAATGGGGAACTAATATAATTGAATATTATTTAAAAGTGGTTACTGTGAAACTAATAATTTGTTTTTAAATTCCTAAGAGGATACAAAAGGGATGCAGACATTATTACGAACTCCATCATATCTATCAGTGAAGCCTACTACAAATAATAGAAGACCCAATTATTCTGAAAATAGTTTTCAGGTTTGTAGCCTATTAAGTAGATCTACGATCGTAAAATCGCAACTAAAAGTTAACATACTGCTTAACTAAGAGAAAGGTGTCGAGTATGTGACCCTTAGTTTTTAGGCGATTATATAAAATTGTCTGTTCTCTTAATCAGAATTTATAAGATGTTAAACATATAAGTGGATAAACTAAACTAATAAATATTGATTGATTGATTGAAAATTCCGTCGAAATGAAAACTAATTCGATATCTGATTAGACCTAATAGATATGATAGAATTCGTAATAACGTCTGCATCCCTTTTACATCCTCTTAGGAATTGAAAAACAAAAACATTTAAAACGATTTTACATCTACTTGACCTCGTTGCCCCTCCTCCTTATGCCAATTAATATGTGAAATCATTTAAAACACTCCAAACAGTAGAGTTTCGACGATCCGAGTATTTATTTTAAGAACGTTCTACAACTTAAATTCCAAGTTTCAGCTTTCCAACATTAGCGGTTTTCCAAATGATTTTTGTTTCCTTTTCAACCTCCTTTTCTCACCCTTAACACGATCATCCCCTTCCTCGATGTAGCTTATTTCCTTGGTGTACAGCGTTCCGGACTTCTAAGAACATAATAAAATTGCGCCCGCACTGTTGGCAGATTTTACTTTATTATTTTTTAATAATAAAGTATTGTGATCGACCTGAAATTTCCAAAAAATTTACTACCCTGAAATTTTGTATTTTCACGTTTTAGGACTAGTAGACCCCAAGAAAGCAATAAAAAAACAAATGTCCGTCTGTACGCCGTACGCAAAATAGTTTGAAGGCGCGTATCTCCCAAACCCGTTGAGGTATTATCATGAAATTTTTATGGTGGGTAAGTTGGGTGAACCTTTACGACTGGTATCTTTTAGAGGGGTGTGGGTATGAGGGGGGAGGAGTGGAGAGGAGTGGGGAGGGTTTAAAACGTGTGGTGTTTTTCCTAACTATGGAACGGCTTATGCTAGAAAGTTGAAACTCGGTGTGTATATGTAAATCAACTATAAAAGTAATTTGAATTAAAAAAAAATCGAATATTGATTGGCGTTTGGAAGTGGAGACAAAAAAACTGTTCAGTAACAATAAAATGCATATATTTTCACGATTTTCCAAAATATTGAATTCACTTTTATTCTACGGATTCTTCATATGAATACCTAGAAAGTGTTTTCAAGTTTTTTTGAAAATTGACCCCTAAGGGGGTGTAAAGGGATTGTATACTTTTTCATAAATTCTTCCATATCTTTCAAGTCTGATCAGATATCGAATATCATTTCACTTCCACGGACTTGTTTAAAAATCACCTATTTTTAAGTTTTTTTCTTTTTCTACCCCTAGACTGCATCCCGGAGTATGACCCAATCATGGTATTCATATATTACTCCCTACTCTAACCACTTCCGAACTGTTTGTTAGTTTTTCACTCACATACACCGCATCTTAGAATTGAACGCGTTCCGAACTTCTGCCAGAAAAATAATAAAGATGGCAGATTTTTTTATTGAAGTTTCTATGGCAAGTCTTTTTAATCCCAAAAGAAGGCACTAAACTGATAAAATTTGATGAAATTAAGTCGACTTATCTTCAATACTAGTGAAATTGCGTTAGCCCAGAAGGCGTAAGTCGGCTCAATTTTCTGTACTTATTATTACCTAATTTCCGATCACGTGCTTCCAGAAATAATTATCCCTATCATTCAATTTGTGTATCCCAACAAAGAGCCAATCCTCGAATTTAGTATAATTTACCCAAAAATATCACTCGCCATTATTCTTGTAAGAAGTTCGTATTTATGAAAGAAGCACCAATGGATGTAGCTGCTACATCGTCGCGTGATTAGCCAACGAATTCAGTGAGTGTCACGACACAGAAGCATTTAAGTGGAGTTTGGCCAACACTTTTTGCCCTTAAAACATCTCAGACCCATCATTACATCTATTTTAGCATGTGTCTGGCAGACGATATACCGGCCCAATATTATGCACGTTCCAAAGACGGATATCCCCTACTTGCCCCAAAGTCTCAAGCAAATCGACAGCAACCTGACCGAACGAATATGAGCAAATGAGTACTTTATGTTAGCCTGGCAGGTATTTGGGATGGCAGTGCCCAGTGCCCACTATCCAGACAAAATTAAAATGCAATTGTATTTGAGGGTGAGCTATAAAAGTGGCCTTCTTGACCGTTAAGAAGAAGACGGTCTTCGTCTTGTCCGGTCAGTTTGTGATCGCGGCTTGGGTCTTTCGCGGAGTAGGTTAACTAAACGCGGCCTTAAACCGAAAAAAGCAGAAGCAACTGATGGTTCTTCGGTCTTCGCTGATGCTTCTTGCTTCAGCCTAAAGTGTGCCCAGCGTAATATTCGCATTGCATGTTCACGTAGCACCGAAGGCTGGACAAGCAAATAATGTTCGCGGTACAGCAGAGTCCGATCTTGCGCTCCAGGTAGCTTGTAAATCGCCTCCGAAGTATTTTTCTCAATTTGTTTCGATTCCTCGTTTTTTTCCGTTTCGTTTTCGGTGTGTGGTGTTGTTTTTTTTAACTGAAGATGGAAAATAAGACAGCACGCAATTGTTATGAATGGGATGAAGACCCCAATAAGCATTTTCATTTGCGCCAAATCATCCAAGAAGCACTTAAGGCAATGGCGGCGAAACGAAATGCCTCGACGGAAGTAATTTTTCAGAAATTAGCTCAATTAGAAGAAGGCTGAGTTAATAGATCAGAGAAGACACCTAATGAAGAGGAAGAACTCCAGAAGATGGAAGCAAGCGCTAGTGTGACTTGGAAGCCGCGTGCTATTCCGGCCGTTACTTCTTGTATCCGCTTGAGCTACAACAGACGCTCTTGGAAAACGCCTTTCCGACTCGCGTCAAACCAGCGGTAATTTGATGCTTTGCGTTAAGATTATGGCGGAAATGTTAAGAATATTGCAAATTTAACACGAAAGAAGTGTGTTCTGAGACCACTGGTTTTATTGTTCTTCGGACTATTTTCCACCAGCGACGCGAATTTTTAGCAAAACTACACTTTGCGCATTTATCAAAAAGTCTGTTACTAGTACCGGTTCCAATATCAGAACAAACATATGCAACAGACTTAGTTAGTTAATTTTGCGATCTCTATTAAACGTTTGAACAGCGTAGCCCAACCGGAGATTACTAAGTTTGCAGGAAATTTAAAAAATAGGTACCAAATAGTCGCTGGTGTAGATCATTGCGGAAGTTGGTCTATACATATACCTACTATTTATTAATCGTAAAATAGATTTTCAGCGATGTAAAAAACAGCTAATTGGAAACAATTTCAATATCTCATTGACCTAAGTGATATGGCGTAGTTCGTGAATAGGTACATAGGTACTCATTGGAGATGAATATAGAAAAATCTAGACAGAAATTTTTAGGCAATTATATAAAAAGTCCGTTGAAGAAAAATACGAAACAAAATCTGAAATGTTTTTTTATTATGTAAATGGGTATTAGAAGAAAAATTCGAATCGATATCAGATCAGAGAGATATGGTGGAATTCGTTATAGACTGGGGTGATGGATATTGAAGTTCGGTAAAAGTCGGAGTATATCATCATATCATTTTCAGTTGTTTCGAGATTATTAGGTTTATTGGAAAGTTAATTTTGATCTTAAAATAAAAATATTTAAAATAGAGACTTTTAGCTGATCAAATATTGAAAAACCACGTGTAGACTATTTAAATTGAAATGGATTTGTGGGCGATTATATAAAAAGTCTGAGGAAGTAAAGAGCGATATCTCATCAAACCTAAGAAGTATATAGAATCTTTGAAAAGCATACAACCCTTAGGATTAAATATCTAATAATCAATGGCGCAACAGCCCAAATCGAGCCTAGGCCTTGAAGTAATGCTAGAGTTACTTCATTACTAGACCAACGAAACACTAAGGGCCGTTATTACGACCTTCAGTTAAAATTTAACTAGAACTTTGACTGTAAGTTTCGTATGAGCATCTGTCAGTTAAAGTTTCAGTTAGAACGTTACTGACGATCGTAGGAACGGGCCTTAGAGGTGCAGTAGTCAGCCTCACGCTCGTCCGTGATTATTACCCCGAGTTTAACTCAGGTACTCATTTACAGCTGAGTGAACTGGTAGTCCGGCACCCAATCCCATTCTCGAAAACTACTTGTCGCCAAACAGATTCGAACCTAGTACCAGGTGCACCGAAGGCAAGTACTAAGCCACCCAGACTAAAAGACAGGATTAAATATCTATAAAAACTTAAATTAAATTTTTGGCGCTTAGGAAGTAAAAATGAACTCGATATATCACGAGATTCAAGCAATATTTATGAATCTGTGAAAACATATGCAACCTTCTAATACTTGGGGGTTGAATATCCGAGAATCTTCCAAGAGGTCAATAAATAAATATGAAGACAGCGCGAGACGGTCGAAACCAATTCAATTTCTTATCACTTCTAAAAGAAATAACGGAATTCGTTAAAACATGGGGCTGAAAAATAAAAAGGAAAAAACGTAAACGTATGTTTTAGATTATTTTAACGCAAGCCCATGAAAGTGAAAATAAATTCTATGTCTGATCAGACCTGAGCGATATGGCAGAATTCGTGAAAAAGTGTACACCCACTAGGGGTCGAATTTCCATAAAGTCCTGAAATCACTTTCTAACTATTTATATGAAGAAGCCGTAGAATAAAAATGAATTCAGTATTTGGGAAGACCTAGTAGATATAACAAAAATCGTGAAAATATATGCATTTTATTTTCACTGATAAATTTTTCTTATCCCCTTCCGAACGCCAATGGATATTCGAATTTTGTTTTAACAAAATTACTTTTCTGGTTGATTTACATAAATATACATAGGTACATACCGAGTTTTAACTTTCTAGCATAAACTGTTCTATAGTTAGGAAAAACCCACACCCCCGTACCATACTACTCCCAACAAAAATTATATTTATCTAACATGGCACTAATAGCTCTATCTAAATACCAACTTTCAGCTTTATATCAGTATAGGTTCATGAGATATAAACAACAGAACCTTCTCCTTTTCATCCTCCCCACTCTTACTCTCTGCACCCACACCCTCAAAAAAGTAATTTTGATTGAAAAAAAAAATTCGAGTATCCATTGGAGTTTGGAAGGGGTGCAAGATCAGTGAGAATACAATGCATATATTTTCACGATTTTCGTCATATCTACTAGGTCTTCCCAAATATGTAGCAGCCGCGTAAGTATTTTAGCCCGACCCTCTTCTAACTGCTTCCCGAACTTTTTATTAGGTTTTCAGTCACATAGTAACACAGAGTATCTCAGAATTGAACGCGTTCCGAACTTCTACCGAAAAATAATAAAGTTGAGCCAGATTTTTTTCCATAATAATAGGACTTCTCCTACGTGTAAATCTGTCCTAACAAAGTTCCATTCTATCGTGTTCTAATCACTATAGAATTTTTTAGCGTAGTTCTTTCAGTCAGAAGACACTTTCATATGGGAAAACAAACAGAAGTTGAATCAAAATCACGTGTAATATTTTACACTCGAGTCAGGACGCTTCCATACAAATGTACGTTTCAGATGTCTCTATTGGAACATGACTAACAGGCAGGTGCAGGTTTATCTTACGGAGTAATTTACATAAAATATTCCGACATTTCTAGTTCCTAAGAGCCCAAAGAATCGTTTAAAAGGAGCGACAGTTCCAAGTCTCATATAAATTACGAAGACACCGTCGCGGGCCAGAAGAAGTACAGTGGAGAAGTGGCATTATATCTATTTTACCTACCGAGAATTTGAGCATATAATGCACGGAACACTATAATAATGTTGTTGTATCTTCAGATGCTGTAATTTCTCAACATTTTCAGATTAAAATCAAGAAGCAAAAATTAATCGTATGCTATTTGTTGGAGCAGCGTGATGGCACTGTTGCAGCGTTCCTGTGGTGCGCTTTATTGAAAATTGATTTCCCGATTGCCCACGAATTTCCTATTTGAATGATTGGGTGTATCAGATTTTAGACTTGTAATTTGTCCGGACACATATGGTCAGTTCTAAACGTTTGGCATAAGTTACATCTATTCCAGCACAATCATATTTGTAGCGAATGTATTTAATACATATAATAATCATTCGATCTTGAATGAATTTTGAGAAATGTCTGTACCTTCTTTCGAGGGTGTCAAATAGAATTGGAAGAGACGCGGCATAGTCTACGAGGCGGAGAGTTATAATGAAACGTACCGTGTAATCATAGCGGTTTGTTTCATTAATCGAACTGAGGTGCACCATCATTAAGCGAACATTAACATTATTTACAATATTAATTTTTACTGAAGATATGAAGATACAAAATGCGAACATTGGACCAATTATCAACATCGCTGCATCTTACACCCACAAGTATTTAAAGATGCGAAATGTATTGCTGGCTATCTTCCGCAAATCAAAGAATACCTTAAGGCGAAGACATAGGGAAGCTGATCATTGGACATAGATTCATACATTTCTGAAGTTGGGACGTTAGCTCTGACAATATGAACTCAAAAGTTGGTGACCCTGATGCACACGTGAAAATATCAAATCTCAAACAATTTGTCAGCTCAAAAGGTGGAATGGAAACATTTTAAAATTTATATCTGATAAATGGTTTATGCCACAAAAATTAAACGTGGTGACTGGATATCAGGAAAAATTGCAGTGGCAGTCATAGAGAGGGGGATACCATGCCTCCTCTCCCATATAATGTTTAATAGGAGAAACGGCTCACGCTAGTAAGTTGAAACTTGGAAATTATATTCATATGCTTAGCAAAATGCTAATTAAGTGTTGAGGAATGCAGCAGCATACAGAGAAGTGAGACTATGAAGTGAGGCAATGCAAAATAGCATGACAGATGGAATCAAGATAAATTTAAATTTTTATCTACAGTGCTTTATGTTTATATGATAGGAGAGAATATGTAATGTATGTAATAAACTTTTGGATTACGATAAAACAAATAATGTGTTTAATAAATGACCGTACAGATTCCATGTGGTATTTTTTGTTCCATCTTTTTTTTGCAGACTGAAGATTGGATCTTGACTGTACGCACTTTGTTTTTGCTCAATATTATAACGATTGCTATACAATCAAGATTTCACTAAAATAATTTTATAGATATTTTTTTTAATATTATACATACAAAATTAACCAACATCATTTTGTATAAGAACCCAAATATTGAATCAATTAATGCACAGTTTTCTAAAGTAATTTAACTACAAGTCTACTTATAAGACAAGGTGAAGAAAATTGTTGACCGGAAGCCGATAATCTTCTACATAAGGTACATATTAATTTTTTTAGTATGCCTTTACCGTTTTGTTAAAACAAAAAGTCCATTATCAACTGTCAATCACATTAAATGGACATAGGGTACTACTACGTACGTATCTAAACCGATAAAGAAATCACAAGCGAAAATTTCAATTCGTTTCAATGAAGCTGAAAGGTAATCAACCGAACGTTTTGATTTTTAATGTGATTTTTTTTTGTTTTAAATTCTTCATTTGGAAAATGAAAGACAGGTTGTTCGATGAAGCTTCGAACTCCCTTAATGATCTCATTATGACCAGCACATTTCGACATGGTTTAGTTTTGACTGATGTCCAGAGTAGCGATGAGGGTTTTTCGACTAATCGCATATGCATGCCCATTAAACACATCATCGAGCACAACAAATTTAAAAGAACATCAGAAATTTTTTAAGAATCTGTACCCATTTCCACTGATTTAGAATTTTGTAAATGCGTGGAAGTTAGCAGGTTCAAGAAGATTAACCCTCCCTGGATATAAATTAATTTAATTGTGTTCTAACTTTCTAAGAATTAAAAGTTCTTGATAAAACGAAAAGGTACATTGCAGTCAATTCTTTTACTCTGTTAAACTTGTTTTGAATTGATTCAATTTTACTTCAGGTATTGATTTTCAATAATCAATTCTTGTGATCGAACTGAAATTTCTATAAAACCCCTAAATTTAAACATGGCAATTTAAACAATTTTCCCTGAGGAGGAGTGCACCGGTGGAAAAGAGTGAGTAAAATTTTATTGATTTTTCAAAAACGTATTTGACCCTAAATTTGCACTGACATCATTCATAAGTGAGAAAACAGCAACGTACAAATGCCTTCCAACATCCAGAACAGTGTCAAAGTCTCTCGACCCTTCTCGCATACAGAAGGTACTTCTTGCGAGTTCCGAACACATGTTAAATAAATATCTAGTCTGAACACGTGCAGCATCGCATTTAAGCGTACACGAGCAGTTTTGGACTATCGTAAGAGTGAGATGTCGGTCAGTTCTACGCGAAAGTGTTTGTAAAGAAAATCCCAACATCTCAAATGTTTTCGAACCCCGTATAATGAAATGAAATTTTGAATTTTTGCTGCTGGTTATGGGTACCTGTTAATTTTTTTTTTAATTTTACGACCCAATTTTGATTATTGAGACAACTAATTTACATAGTGGCGTGAGAAGTTGTAAGCCATTCGACCGCTGCTGGGTTTGGGTCCAGAATAAAGTAATTTTTTTTATCGGCATTAGTTGCTTGAATGTACGAGTATGTCTGCAGTGATAAGCATCGAATGGTTACATGTTTCGGGGTTTGTTGTATGATAACATGGTATACTTACAACCAAGGATGTGCAGCTGAAAAAAAATATTTGATCACAGGTGTCGTAATGTCGTAGAGAGTTATATGAATTATTCACTGCTCCCGGTACTTGCATTCTATGCGATAATTGTAGTACACCTTTAATTTTTTTATTGACTACAGTTAATATGTTTTGGATTGGTTGTTCCCAAAATATAAAAAAAAAAATTATTAGAAGACCGATTGGTTTCCTATGTCTTATCTGCATCCTGGCCGGACCAATCTTTTACATAATGCCGGGCACTTGAGAGCATTCACGTCCAATAAGACCGGCAGCTACGGCTACTGGAAGCGAAATTAAACAATCAGATAAGAAATTCCTTTTTTATCAAGCGTCAGTGGCAATTGCTTCTTCAGCGGCCATCGGCATCTTTTAAAAAATGCTTTGTTTACTGCCGTCTTAAAGAAGCCGCGCTCCTAACGTTCAGGTTTCGCGGCTTAGCCGTGGTTTGTTTCTTCTTTCATTGCAGCCACATAGTTCCCGGCATATTTTTACAAATCGGAACTGCAAAACGATTTTGTTTCATTATAATTGCGAGCTACATGAGAGTATGATAGCTTGATATAGCTTATGCTGTGAACGACCGGCTTCGCGAGTACCCACACACTTTGGACTATCAGTAAATTTCTTTAGATATCGGAAAATTTCATTTATTTTTAATAATTTAGATAAGCCGAAGATTTTAGTGCAAGCGAAGGTATTTTGGTTAATCGTGCCAATCTTTTTACATTATTGTGTAAGAATTGTTTCGTCACCTTAAACAAGCCTTAGATTTATAGTCCAGACATTCGATAGTTGAGTGGTTTCTTATCCTTCATCTTCTTCTTTTAGTGAAAAAGTACCTACTTCCGTTTAAAATATCAATTTTACTTAAAAAGTTATAAAGTAGGTATACCTACTACAATATAGTTTTTTATGGAGGGGCGTTAGTTTTAAGTATAAAAATGGTGATATGATATAGTTCGCAGAACGATTGTACTACTCCTACACGACTATTAGTGTTTCTTGGGTAGCTACTAAACCCTTCAGTCTTCACCCATAGTGAACGAAAGAAGTGGGTTCTAATTATCATAAATAAATAAATTCAATATTTTGCTTTATTATTTTAATATAATAAAGTATTTTGATCGATTTTTTAAAGAAAACGGTAAGAATAAACTGTTTTATAAACAATTTAATTTACAACTATATTTTTACTTTAAACTTCCAGTATATTTAATTTTTTCGAGTAAAAGTACCATTTCAATCACTTTTAGACTAAATTACTGGTGCTAGTAAATTATTCATGTACTTCTCAACTTAACCGTAGAATTTACATAAAAAGGCTCACAAAATTTGCGCACCATTTCCTGTAAAATAATTAACTATATTTATATATGAATTGAAAATTTCCTTTCTTTTTCATGTAATTCTATTTTTTTTTTTAAATGAATCTCGTTTGGTGGCGCTGTCAAATTGATGGATGGTATCAAACTCCGCCTCGGCTCCCAAATAATTTCATTTTACTTTGAGTGTAAATTCAAAATATTTATCCAGTGAATTTGCTGATTTCGAAGTTGATAGTTACTTACTGCAAATTGAAACTTATTGACCGAAAATTTAAAATTACATTTAAATTGTGTAACCCCAATGTAAATTTATTTGAAAAAGTGTGCCCAATTTGCATACTATCTAAAAGATGTAAAATTCAATGAATTTTTTTTAAACTGTGTAGATACCAAAAATGCAAGACAAATAAAATCCTGTCCGTCTGTACGTCGTACGCCATACGCATTCAAATCGTTTAAAGGCTCGTAGCTCTTAAACCCATTGAGCTTTTAAGATGAAATATTTCAGTGAGTAGACTCAGTGGATCTTCTGTAAGTGGGTTCATTTTGTGTAGTCGGGTTGTAACGGTGAGGTGGAGAGTTTTAGATGAACAATTTTGGTTTTCAGATATTAGCAACCCTTTATGCTAGGAGGCTGAAGCTTGGAATTTATAAAAACTTGGATATTTTAGAAGGGATATTTAAGGGTGATAATGTGGAAGTTGGTGAAAACGATGCTTCCGATATGCTCGAAAGTTGTTTAATAGATTTTATTGTGGGATTCGGTGCTGAACTGGTTCTATATGTCCCTGTTATAAGTTGGTTTTTCCTTATTGGCTCCCTTGATAGTGATAATAGTTAGTTTGATGACTTATATCATCTTGATGTATTTCACTTCTCGGAACATCTTTTCGATATCTGCTGTCAAAACACAGGGCCAGAACTACAGAAAGGAAAATAGGGATTGGATTAAATTAAAAAGTTACATATTTATAATCCTCTACAGACTTTTATACAGCTATAGGCTTATATTAAAGTAAAAGCATAAGCAAAATGTAATTACATACTCGTATTTACATAGTGTTATCAAGTTAGTCATTGCATATATTAAATTTCCAGCCCAACGTCGAACTTGTTTCCTAATTCCATAATGTCTGAAACGTATTGTTATGGGTTTCAAGCTAAAGCTATCAGATCAGGATGCCACATAACATACGAAAAATTAGTTTTGTATTAATTCCATAACAAGTTCCTAACTATGTATACGCACCGTACCACACAGCCGATTTCGATCGAGTATAGCGCAGAAAATTTAATTTAAAGCCGGAGGCTCAGAGGTCTGGACAGCTATGCTCTTATTATCGTTATGCAGCAATAATGTTGCGAAATCAAGACATTTTAGGAGCCATCAATGTCAGAACTCGTTTAAACTTATGGTTCTAATTTCGATCTTGAACTGAAGTCAAAAGGAGCGCGTCGCTCAAGCTTCTTCGCTGTCCATAATCCTTGCATTTTATATTCATCTTTATCGCTTTATTACGAGTTCGGTACAGCGATTCAAACCGAATGCAGATGGACATCGATATGTCGATGGAGTTAATTAAGATTTTGTATAGGATTGTAGCTGAATCATTTGATTGATTAAAACCACACTGAAAGTTGAAGTTGCTGAATTTCTTTTTCAATTAGTGACTATAAGTACACTGGAATGTTCGAACAGTTTTTTAATGTTTTGTCAAGTTTTAAGTAATGATAATAAAGGTAGTAAGTATTATTATTTCAACTTTTTGAGAAAATTAACTTCAGACCCCGAAATTTGTGAATTTGGCAAAATTATTAAGTTCAAAAATGCCAGAGGCGTGTGGAGGTTGATCAAACAATTTGTTCGTGAAAAGGTTCAGCATAATATTTCAAAAATTTCGCCATATCACTTAGGTCTGTTGAGGTATCGAATTAATTTTAAAATATTCTGATATAAAGTAAAACACCCCTCAATACCTTGTCCTTCACTTAGTGTTTTTTACGCTTTCTAATAAACAATGTCTGAACAAACAAAATCTGTAACGACGTCACTGTGAAAAACTGAGACGCCACCACTATAAGTTGTAACGAAAAAATCTTGCCCAAACAATTTTTGAGCTTTTTCGGAGTCTACTTGTCCTAAAACGTGAAAATACTAAGAGGTCAGGTTAGCAACTTTTTTAGAAATTTCAGAGCGATCAAATACTTTACTTTTTAAAAAATAATAAAGTGTGTAAGATCTAGTTCAACATCTTATCAGGCCTAAAATAAATGGCAGAATAAGAGAAGCATGTACAACCCTTTATTCTCCTTAGGGCTTAAATTTTGCAAAATCCTAAAATTGGGTTCAATATACAACAGGCCGTGGAGGTAAAAACCTATTCGATATATATTGAAGCCCAAGAAATATGACAGAATTCGTAAAAACCTATACAAGGGGGACTTTTGGGAGTTGAATATCAAAAAATCATAATAAAAGTTTTGAAGCGATTACATAAAAAGCTCATGGAAGTAAAAATAAATACTCATTGGTTTACTTATAAAGAAGTGTTTGGAGATATAGATAAACTAATCTACCACCTGAAAAAATTTCATCAATTGACTTCTCAGGAAAGTTTCCGCAGCTTCAGCTTTTTAAAAATATTTCAAGCTATAAATATACTGTACTAATTATCAATGAACAAAAATGAATTAAATAATGTAGTGGAAATAAATATTGTAATCCCTATCCAAAATTTTTTTTTTAAAAAAGCCTTATCTTAACAATTTTCAGATGCGTAAGCGGTTCCTAATACAAGGCCCTCAAAATTTTTCATTCATAATATCCTCCCACCTCCAACTGCTCACACCCGCTCCTATGGAGCCAGGGAGACCTCCATAAAATTATGAACTCAATAACTTAAACGGTTTGCGAGCTGCGAACCTTCAAATGAATTTGACTACGGCGGATCAATAAAGACTAAAGGTTTTTTTTTAATTCTGACCAATATTTTCAAACAAAACTTTTAAATGGAAGAAAAAATAAAGAAAACAAGTCGTTAATGCGAAAAAAATCATACACTAATACAATTGCAAATTTATTTGTAGTTCTTCGTCAGTATGAAGAAACATTCATAAAATGATGCAATCTTCAATCTTTAATCTTCTGTTGTAGTTATTCGTTATTATGTCGAAAAATCCAACACATGATGAAATGATGATGATAATATTTAGTTATAGATATTCGTTCGTAATACATCAAATAACGTTCATATCCATCAAAATTTTGTAAAATCATTATTCATTAATATGAAGAAAAAATTATCAGTAAACGAACATGTTCATCAATTGAAGAATATGATTTCATCAAATAAATGCTCACGTTCATTGGACCAAAATTGACGAAAGTTTTCATTGCAGAAAAATCGTTAATATGATGTACCAATTTCGTTCAGTATATGTATATGTATGTGTTTTACTCAGTTTTTCGAATCTACAAAATATGTCACACTTCTAACTTTATAGAATATACTTTGTGTAGGATCTGATTTTCCTTAATAAATGAGTCATGGAAATCTGGGTGCCGAATTCTTACAGCTACTAAGTAGTCCTGTTAAATCCTTGCCTTAGATTAAGCGAAATAAATAATAATTTATAAGTAAAACCAATTTGTAATCTCGAAGGCTGACTTGATTTACATTACAGTTTCCCTTACAACGTAGAACTATAAATTTGGGATTAGCGGTATAAAACTTTTCCTTGAACTATGATATACGGATATTGCTTCCAGTCGTCAATTTTTCTTATTGTAAACGACAAATAAGTGGGTGCTGATAATTTCATAAATTAATTTTTTCCGTAAAAATTTCGTAAGTTACAGACGATCCGAATCGGTGATCTCTGAAGTAAGGAAGATATGTAGAAGAGTCCGAAGCTAACAGTAGATCAATAAATCGCAGTTGGTTTTCGCCTTTTCTTACCATTTCATTATAACCGGCCGAAAGTGTTATTTATGAGGCAACACATTACGTTACCGTGCCATATATTATGCCCGGTTGACGGTGAATATGGGCTTTTAACAAACAGTTTCAAACTATAAATCAAAACTTGCTAATAATGAAATGAACTTGTTAAGAGTTTGACATGATCGTTATTTATATGAATTTCTGCCAGCATCGGGCGTATAAAAAGGCGTCATCGCGTTATAAGTTACGCGTACTCTTATCATTTTCTCTAATTTTCTTCCTTGATTTATCGAGATTTTGCACATGAAACTGTGTGAAAATGTCTACTTTGTATGACTTATTTATGTAAATTGGAGGTACAGGTAAACTACCTTGTATAAAATAATGTTTTTTTTGCTCGTCCACTTACAATAATGTTAGTTTTGTTACAATTCAATGATTTTACCGTTCTAGGAGTACGACTCACTTCGATTACATTTCCCGGTAAACTTCATTTAGTTCATCTTCCGGGTTTTACTATCATTCGTAAAGTCATGCAAATCTTCACATTGTAACCATTTTACCCATTTTATGCTCTAAATCCACACCTGTATTGAATAAGATCGTGCATCCTCATACGTTCAGTAGCGAAACGAAATCGTGAATATAATATTCCAGAAATCTCTATTTGAAAATTCATTAGAATAAAATATGAAGGTACATACGGATATGTTAAATCCGAGCAAGATGCATTTCGAACATCGACTTGTTGGTTCTTACTATTCTATAAGGAACTAGATATCTTCAAGATCGAACATATGAAAATGTTTCATCGATGCTTTAATTTTTAAGTAAATGCTTTCCATCTGCAATCAGAGTGCACTGAAGCCATTCGAAATTCACCTTGAAAGCAGTTAATTAATATCGTGACAAAGTCTTGCCGTGACAATCCGCAGAGCATTAAGAAAATTAAGTTGTTTTATCCCAATCAAGATGGAAGTTAGTCCCTCTATTACCTAATTAATTACTAATCGGAATCATTTATCTAAATTCGAAGAAATAAGATCACGCGCATAAGAACTGAGAATACGAGTTGGTCCTGTGGTGTTTATTTTCAGTATTTAATTACACTTAATTTGAATATTATATTGTAGAGTCATGTTATGTTGACTTGAGATTGATTTCAAGCGTACATAAAAATTTAGTATGTAGTACCTACTTTCTTTATTATTTTTACTTTACTATTTATTTTAAATTTTGAAGTATTGTTACTATCAGAAAATTTGAAAGCTGCATACGCCGTATCCCTTAAACCTACTACTTTGGAATTCTATAAGACCAGAACTCCTGTAGAAATGTTGTTCCAAATTTCACAAATCACGAACTGGAAGCCTGATTTCAGGGTGAACGGTTTTAGAAGTAAAATTTTGACTTATAACATATCGCTGGAACCTGTTACACTGTGAAGTTGAAACTTGGAACTTATAGATATAGAGATGTTATAGTGGAGCCACTTCCAAGAAATGCGGAATTCGGCCATCAGAGCATGGAAGAGAATGATTAAACCTCTTGCCTGGCAGGTTCAATGAAACACACGCTGTAAATAATACCTTCGGGACGACTTATAAGAGAGCGTTTAAATTTTCAACATATACAGAGTTTTAAAAAGAGTCAAATTAAAACAAAAATTGAAAATCACCAAATCAAAAGCAACAACCAACATTGAGTAGATTTAATACTATATTTGTTTTTCTTACAAGTGGACTGAATATGCAGTTCGAATTAAAACCTCTTATCAAGTATATGTAGGTGTACGACCGAGATACTTGATAACTGGTTTCCATGGGATGGCACACCAAAGATGAAAATATGACCGTAAAAAGTATTGCCTCGCTTTTGCAAGGATTGACGTTAATATACCACCTTTCCATGACGTTGTATCCTGCAAATATTGAGTGATTTTCACAGGCACCAGAAAGACGGTATCATCCGCATGAAAGCAGTAGAATTGTTGTTCAGTTTTGGATGATTCTTGTACATAAACCGAAAAAAAACCATGGGCGATAGAGTAGACCCCTGCGATACACCAGACTCAGGGGTTCCCAAAGGATATCTTTCCACTCCCACTTTAATCCATACCTTATCAAAGACTTCTCGGTATATAAAAATACCGCTCCAATGTATTATCTTTTGGTACAACCATATGTGATGCGTTCAAGAAACTTAACTAAAAATGTGATCCGTCGATCGGGATATTGGTTAAGATTGATATTTGAGAAGATCGGAAATGAAAAATTTAATTGTTCTCGTAATATAAGAAGGAGGAAGAGAGGAGATTATACCTGAGTAGAAAATTTAATATATTAATTGATCTGGTGTTTTTGAGAACCATAGTAAATCGTTGAAGGATTTCATTATCCTAGAAAATAGACGTTAGTTCCGAGTCTCTTTATACAATATTTAGGTTAATACAATATGTAGGTACGAGTACTTAACAAGTACTGAACTGAAAATCATATTTTGACATGGTTGGCAAGTTATAAAACATAGAACTTTAAAATAGGTAGGTATTTGATAAGATTTGAGATTTAACACTCACAGCTTAATCAAGACGAAAAAAACAATTCAACATTAGTTCGTGCAACGATCACCTCAGCAGATGTAAATACAAATTACGGCATTTCTACCAGCACGACAAAATGTAGGTACACCATGCCGATAAAAGTGAATTGAAACGTTCTATCACGAATCTGATACAGTTCGAGAATACCCAAAATTGGAGATGCAGCATGTCATGAAAATGAAGATTTTTCCATGGGAAAATTGTTTCATCATGCTTTCACCGAAATGCGAAAATGCATGGTGCAGTCAGCCACAGAAAACGACATTGCAATGAAAGCAAACGGCCGCCTATTATGGAAGATGTAACTACTCGGAAGTGTAGTTGACGGCATCTGGAGCGTGTTTTTTGGACGCTGCACGATGTTTCTCACTTTAAGTAACATATGTTTCTCCTATCGGTATTACGAATCGCACTTTCGACTTCCTTCTAAAACGTCTTTGAGATCTTTGCAAGAAATGCACGCAGACATTTGATCGGCCTATCTATCGCTGGAGAGAAGAAAAAAAATCATCATTCCGAACAAGTCTTCGAACCGACGGGAAAGTGAACTGTCCAGGGTGCTCTTCGTGATATGGAAATTTCTTACATTTACCTGTATCACATTAAAATCGAGTACTTAATCCCACGTAAAGGTAATGCATGATATCTTCCAAGTTGAATGTAATTAGTTCATAACTATTTTCGTTGTTTTTTTTTAGACTATCGAAAAAGTTCACTTACGGTACCGGCATATGGATGTAACTGATATTACGATGATGGAACATAAATCTTCCGCATTTCTTTCTAGTTATTCCTGAAATGATGGACGATTTTTATCCTTTTCGCATGGCACGCAAGCGAAAAGTAATTAAACCGGTCTTAAATTATACCGCGGTGAATGCACTCGTCTGAATCAATGATATGTCGACCTAACGCTGTGCTTCCGGGAAAGTTCCTTGGATACAGGACTCCCTTAATAGCCTACCTACAGGATCCTTCCAATATTTTTATTAAAACTTTTATGGAATAAGAAAAGTTAAAGGTAAAACAAAAACAATACCGACACTATGGCGAGAAAAGGGGAGCCCTGGCAATCACTATGTAAATATGGCTACAAAATTTCAAGTTCCTACCTAGAAGTACTCGACCAATAATCGTGAATATGAGTCTTAAGGACTCTTTTATGCGAGGTATCCGGAGGTGTGGAATATTCCTAATTTTCCAGTTTCCCAATTTCCCTGTTTTATATGCTGCGATAACATTTCAACTTACTAGGTCAACGCGTTCTTGCTTACAGACGGGCGGACGAACAGACGGTCGGACAGATTTGCAACCAACGAATTGTGGGGTCTTGGCCACAACTTAACATAAAATAATATTCAACTTTTTTTCGTCCGAGGCTTAGTTCCATGTGATGTGTACAAACTTTTGGGCTGTACGAGTATTAGACTTATAATACTCTAGGACTTAATTTAGATTATAAACAACATATTGTAACTAATGACAAGATAAAACTATTCACTTTTTAGCTTAAATAAAAAATTTAATGAATTTAATTAAATTAATGATTTACTTTTGAAAACTACTCGTATTATGTAATAAAACTTGTTTAAAATTATTTGTGTACTAATAATTCTGTTCACATTATTTTTGAACGTGGTTTGATTGTTCGTCAAAGCAACTACTTTATTATTAATTATTAATAATAGATAGTACAGTATTATTATCGATTTTTTGGAAATAAAAATTTGTTACACTGAAAATTTTTATTTTCCCATTTCATGACTAGTAGACACGACAAAACCAATAAAAATTTTCAGTCCGTCAGTCCACCGTACGTCGACCGCTGTACGCAAAATCGTTTGAAGGCTTGTAGCTCCCAGACCCGTTGAGTTACATATTAAATTGAAATTTTGTATGAATAGACTGGGTAGGCCCCTTGAATTGACATTATTGTCAGGGGGGATGTGAGGGAGAAGTGGGGTAAGCGTTTTAGACGGAAAATCTTGGTTTCTAGATCTCAAAAACCACAACCGTTTTCTGATGAACAATTCTCGAGATACAATTTTCCAGTCTAATTTAACAAAGTTGAAATTCAAAATTCAGAACTAAATAATTGTTAGCATTTTGCGTGCCACACTTTTTGTCAAAAATTTTGACAATGCTATTTAAAGGGTCAAAATTTCTGTGCTGGTCACCCACCGGTGACCCCCATGACATTCAACGTGGTAATTATCAAATTTTTTCTAAAATTAAAGAACAGTGACCATTCCATTCTCTATTACAAAGTTTCTCCTTTTGGAACAAAATAGTTCCTTTAATGTAATTAATTTATATTTTTATAGTGCGGCAATCTATTTGCAATTTCTACAATAAAAGCTTTAAATCAGGGATGACATGAATAATGTCTGCACTTCTTTGTCTACAACGAACAACAATAATTCGACTACCTTATAAAGAAAATTTTACGTTAAGATGCAAGTGAAAAGGAAAAACTTAATCAACTCACCGGCCGATGATCATCTTCATAATGTCTTAAAGTATTGGAATTACCTGAAGCAATCAATTTTCTGGAGGAACTCACTAAAGTTGTGCGCCCTCTTCGGGATCCTCTTCATCGCAGATTCGAATTCTATCCGGACCCGATGCTGATGATGAAAAAACTCATAAAAATGCTGATGGTGGCTGGCCGTTGACTAAATTACACGTTCGTTCTTAGAAAAGTAAATTACATCGCGATACTGGTTATCCTGTGCGATCGTTTATGTGTTTTAAATTGCGATATTCATTACCCCGAGGGCAAAACGGTAGCAATCTGTCCCAGACAGGGATGCTTGTACCAATCCGGAGATTAATGTTCTTATTCAAAGTCCGAACGTAGTAATTTCGGACTAGGCGGCTATACAACATGCTGCGTACATTACCTTGAATGGTTAGTGACTATATAGTAAGCTAGCAGAATGCTACTTCCTCCGCTCCCCAAAGACTAAAGGTGCGCTTTATAAGGTGGTTAGGTTCTCGATAAGTCGATACCAATATCAAAAGATAATTCTATATGTAGATACTAGTCTTGACGACTGATATATTTAAGGGAATTACATATTTTAGAAATTTCGTAGTTTGGCTGTGCGGGAAAGGATATGCTAAGATCACTGAAAATCTAAAATTTAATATAATTAGATTATATCCGCTATTCAAAGCAGAAGCCACTGCTTCCGGCCGTGTACAGCCCGGTCCAGGATACTATATTTGCATTTAATATTGCATGAAGAAAGGATTATATAGGTGGGATATGAGTCGCTTTATTTATTACAATATTCCTTAAATATAACAGTTTTTAGTAGATACATTAATCACTTTCTTACAACTAATCCGGGCCGAGTCATTCTTCACTTGAACCGATAGCTGAAGGCTATCAGTTCGAATGTCCTTACTAGGGAAGCTGCTAACAGTGTTAGTACTTATACTAGTTTCTTTTCTTTCTTGTTTTCGGTTAGTTTAAAGTTGACTTATTCTATGAAAAATAGTTAAATGTCCTGTTGATTAAGCAACCAACCAGTATTTCGTAGCCTCACGCTAATCTCTGTCAACGTCAATATGGTACGCGGTAGAGTATCGCCATAAGGAGCAGAGAGTAACTAGGTATAACTCTTGTGACCTACATGTGGTCAGAATGAGAATTATTGAAGATCCCATGTGCACTGCTTGCGACAAGATATCGAATATTTTCTTCTAGAGTGTCCAGCGTACTTTTTTTGCGGATATGCACTAGTGGTGTTCGAAGCTAATGACTTTTTTTTTTAGCTTCTCACATTGTATCCGACGACATTCTTTCGCCGAAAAAAATTCCCGGGTTTAAGTTGGTGACTTTGTTTTTTAACTTATCACATTGTGGATGTTTTTCACCACGAAGTACTCAATAAAGTAACGAATACTAAGTAACGAATACTAAATTGAAGTATTCAGTAATTATTCGTTACTCAAAAGTAATCGCATTGCACATCCCTAATATGCACGTATACGGGGTTGATGTTATGATAGAGTATTGAGGAACTTCGTTCTAGCTCCCCATCTGAGCTCTTGCAGAGAGGGACGAAAAAGGTTAAGTAGAGGCTGGAGGGCTTGAGTATAATGGGTCCTCTTTGCCTAAGTTCTCAAGATGCGCTACTTTGCTGCGTGTCTTCCCCACATCAAACAACAAGATCGCATTCGATTTCAGTAGACTCTGCATAACACCAACCGTAACAACTTTTTTGTGAACGTGACGAAATCTATATACATAATAAATTCGTATCGCTTAATGAACATGTAATTACAAACAAAGTCATTTATTTAATATTTACATTAATTTTGTATGTTATGCAGACTTCCTTGACAAAATATTGCCGTCACTGAAATAATAACTGAAAAATTAGGATTAGCTAATGAAGTAAAATTGATTGTCGATACTTGACGTTGAAAATTAGGAATTTGTCACATGAGGCAATAATTGGTTCGGTAAAAGTGTTAAACCGGAAAGATTGCTACAACTGACCGAACTGGAGATGAAAATAAACACAATGTAAATCGAAACAAACCGACAATGAAATGCAGTTAGAAAAAAAACTATCGACTACTTGAACGACATCAAAATTACTGTCGAGATTTGAGTTAATATTTGGTCAAAGCCCCGCACAATGTCGGCATTATTTAACGGGACACTTTTGAAAGATTCGGTTCTTTTTTTTCACGTTCTCTCCCGCGGTTTTTTTTTTTTGACAAGAGTGTCTCTGAACCACAGCCTTGTAAGTTACCTTCAAGCACTTCATCTACTTTCGAATTCATGAGTTTGAGTAGTTGTAGTTTAAAATCTTCGATGTAGACCCGTACTCGATACCGAACGGTTAGTATTAAAGGTGAACTCAGAATGGGCTTTTAATGATACAAGTGGACGAGTACAAAAACAATGATCTCATTCTCCACGCGATGTTTTATTCAATCACAAAGTCCCTTGAGATCGGCTTCAGTCTTTTCAAGCTGTTTACACTTCAGTGGACTGTCATTTTGAAGAACTGCCGGCGTGACTGTATCGGATTAGTAAAGCACACATTGCACACGCGGCATAAGCAAAGCCTCGGCTAACACAGCGCACCATAGTCACAGTCGCAGTTGCCGGTATTCACTGGCAACTGTCCGCAGTAAAAGTTGCGGAGCTGGGCTGGAATATCAAACATGGCTCTGTAGTTCCGATGATGATTTCACGCTTTTTTTTCGCCTTTTTAATATTTCTTAGTACACACTTGGAGCACTTTATTGAATGAAATTGTTTTTAGTTGATAGCGTGATGTACCCCCATAGCCATGGTTTTTTCTTATGAAGTTTTCTTCATCTTCGGCATTTTTTCGGACTCTTTTCATTCTCACTCCTAAAATTCGCTTTCATATCTTTTTGAAAATCGTTTTTTTCCCCTTTTTATTTCGTCGATCTGATCGATAGATCCCAAGTGATCATTTATTTATAATGGATGACTTGCTGCTGCCGATGCCCATATTAAGGCTACCGAGCAATGCGTGAAGTAATCAAAATCAAATAATGGAGCGGTTTTGAGGATATGAAGAGGTGGGAAATTACAATTGTTGCTCGTTATTGGAATTTTAAGCACATATTACCACATTTGTCCATTATTAAGGTAACTTTGTACACGTTTAATATTAGAATACCAATCAAGTGGGCATTCCACTTTGCGGTCAAACAAAGCGTTGGGCATTCAGTTTGATCGTTCGGATCGCAGGAAGAGACAATGCCGGTTCGCGCTACAAGATGGAATAGAAGTTCAACGATAATCCGAGAAACAATTTCTGTCTTTGGCTTTATTATCCGACATAGAAATGGGAACTTATTAAAATCTAATTGTGACATGATAGTAGTCTTACAGGTAGCAATTTCTAGACAATTGCAGACAGTAAATCATCGTTCTAAACTATGGGAATTTTTGACATTTAATTAGGAAGAAATATGAGAACATGATGAATAGATCGGAATGGGCTTGAGCATGTTCTTACATTTGTTGATTATTATCTAGAATTTGGTTTCATGTTCATGTTGCCGCCAGCCAACAATTACATTCTTTATTTATTGAATGCTTTTATCTACCCTAAACATTTTTGGTTCCAGTTGATCAAAGACGTGAATAGTTGAGACAGTCGTACAGTAGTGTTTTAGGGATAAAACACTTCCAATACCCCAGAGAAGAAAAAAATTACAAATTAAGATATGTATTATCTCTTAGGGCTAAATTTTTTTTTTTTAATTTAACAGGCTTTTTACATAATTCCCACAAAACCGGTTTCAGCCCCTAATGGGTTATGTTCATTTTGTATACCCTATGTTTTTATTGAAATTTGAATAGATAAAAATTTGCTAATAGTCTGGTTGCAACTCTATTACTTTATTATTTTAATAATAAAGTATTGTTATCGACTTTTAAAAAAAAAAATTTGCTACCCTGAAAATTTTTTTTTTATACGTTCTATGACTAATGAACGCCAAAAAAGCAATAAAAATTTTCAGTCCGTCTGTGCTCCGTACGCCGTACGCCGTACGCCGTACGCCGTACGCCGTACACAAACTCGTTTGAGGAATTATAGTTCCCAAACCCTATGAGCTATTAAATTGATTTTTTTCTGAACAGACATGGTAGACCTCTTGAAGTGAGAAGTTTTTCAGAGGAGAGGGTGCGAGGGGGAAGGTGGGGGAAGCGTTTTAGACGAAAAATTTTGTTTTCTAGATCTCAGCAACCGCTAATGGTAGGAAACTGAAACTAAGAATTTCTGTAGAGCTTTGATAGTGGACCCATTTGCAAAAAAATTGCTGATATGGGTGAAGGGGTGTGGGAGTGGAGGGGGAAATAATGCGTCCGAAACGCAAAAATGCCGATATCGACACATTCTAAAATCCATATCTCTTAAACCGTTAACGGCAAGCAATTAAAACTTAACAAATATCTGTAGTTATACTAGGAGAGTAGATTGAAACAAAATTTTTTGGTGGGGTAGTGGCGTGCGGGGGTGGGGGTTGAAATAGTAAAGATTACGATATCTCACAAACCAATTGCACCAGAAAAACAAAATTCGGTTTGGGTATAAAGCTTGATAAATAAAGATTGCTCAAAGTAAAATCTTTGAAGGGGGCGGGGAAGCATCGAAGTGGGGGGGATAAGAATTTTTCAAAAATATCACTTTCCATATCTCAATAACAGTGTAAGATAGATGCTTCAAATTTTAACTAGAACTAGGCCCAATAGAACCCTAGTAGGGAAAAATAAATTTAAAGGTAGGGGTGTAGAGGGTGAGGGTGGGGAAGGGTGAAAAGGAAAAAGTTCCGATGCTTATATCTTAAGAACTTGTAATGATATAAACCTTAAACTTCGTATTTAGATAGAACTATATTAGTGGCATAGTGAAAAAATAAAAATTTTTTTAGGGGTGCATGTTTGGGGGGTGTTTTTCCTAACTTTTGAACGGCTTATGCTAGAAAGTTGAAACTCGGGACATATATGTAAATCAACCAGAAAAGTAATTCCGATAAAAAAAAATTTCAATATTCATTAGGGTTCAGAAGGGGGGGGGGTAGAAAAAAATGTCAGTACATATAAAATGCATATATTTTCACGATTTTCGTCATATCTACTAGGTCTTTCGAAATATTGAATTCATTTTTATTCTACGGATTCTTCATATGAATACCTAGAATGCGTTTTCAAGATTTTTTGAAATTCGACCCCTAAGAGGGTGTAAACTGGTTGTATACTTTTTCATAAATTTCACCATATCTCAGGTCTGATCAGATATCGAATATCTCTTCACTACCACGGGATTGTTTAAAAATCACCTATTTTTAAGTTTTTTTCTTTTCCAACCTCTAGACCGCATCCCGGAATATGACCCAATTTTATAACTCATATATTACACTCTATTCTAACCGTTTCCCGAACTTTTTGTTAGGTTTTCAGTCACATAGTAACATACACCGCATCCCCGAATTAAACACGTTCCGAACTTCTGCCGGAAAAATAATAAAGTTGCGCCCAGACTGTTGGCAGATTTTATTTTATTGGGTGGAAGATCGGAACGCATTTAATGCTGAATGCTTGGAGCTATGCGACTGATAACATAAATAATAAACAGGAAGCTTACACGGCAAAAAGTTTCAGACTTTTTTTAACCTCAGCTTTAGGTTACGTCCATATTTTTAATATCATTATATTTGTTTTCAATAACGAGAAAAAATTACATAAAAATCCAAAATTTTTTGGGTTAAAATGTAACAAATTATAATTGAAAATAGACCTTTAATTCGCATAAGTCCGGCGGTTTTATACGATAGTACTTTCACGAAAGTGTAGCATGATAGTGTGATAGTGTGATAGTCTGCTGTTTACACGGCGCGATAGTAAAATTAGACATATCACTTGTCTAATTAATCTTGTAAAACGTGATAATGTAAATGTATCAAGTAGAGTTGGTTGCTATTATGCATATTGCAACAAGTAAATATTATATAATTTCAAATTAAGATTAATTTGTATATTTATTAAAAAAAAATTAAAAGGTGGCGTCTCGCAACTATCAAGACGTACACACAAAATCAAAATTATGTTTTCTTGCAACTAGCAGCACGTCACAATATCGCAATTATTAAATATTTTTATGTTTTGAAAATAAATATTATTTTTTTAACGTCAAATGTCAATGTCAAGATAAAATTATCGCGATAGTTTTGTCAACTATCTCGTCAAGCATGATAGTGCTATCATGACAGCGCGAAAGTAGCTTTCGAGAAGTTTTCTTGGTTATAATTATGATGATAGTAATTATCATGACAGGAACTATTGCAAAAACTATCACCGTGTAAACGGGGCTTTAGAGACGAATATCAGAATGATTAGAATTTGATTTAATGTCGGAGCTTTTTTTCACAATTAAAAACATACGAGCATAATAACTCCATATAGGTCCGTATAAGTATGACACCATAAAAATGGCAAATAATCGAACAAAAAACTAATCTAAAAACGCATATTGACAAGTTTTCTTCCAGGTATGTAATCACTCATCTTCAATAAAAAAATTAAAAAAAAACACATATCACGTCTGATGTAAAATTTGCATGTGCTTATACCATAATGAAGCTGTGCCAAAGAGGATTACTGGGAACAGGTTTCTTGTCTAAAGTAAACCTGGACGTTGATACTCTAAAAAATTTATGCGACCATATCTGTAGCATTGCATAGTGCACATGAATACATTATGGGTATAGGGGGATACCGACAACGACGATGAGAACAAGAACGCGATACTGATGCATCATGACTTATTAACATATAACAAGACTTTGATTTGAGCTGCATTAAGTCTTAATTAACCAAAGGCATATTATCATCCATTTATTTTCAGTTCCTTTCCCATAGATGTAACTTTGTTACTTATTCAGCTAGCGATCGGTTTCTTAGGTTTATGTTAAACAATTGAAATAAATATGAAGTTTGTTATTAATATTGTAAAATTCTTTCATCGCAGAACTACAACAGGTAACAAAAGGTATTAGGTGCTTAAGATAGCGTCTGGTAGTCTTCACAATTTGTTCTGATACCAAAAATTCAAAAAATATATGGCATTGAAAAGAGCACTAATTCTAATATGTCAAGTGCTGACTCTGAAGGATCTCATAAGCACCAATGTCCGTGGGATAAACCGTATGAGTAATTCTTTTGAAGTGCGAGAGGCTCTACAGGTAGAATTAAATTATATGATATTCAAAGGAAGCGAATTAATGAACTAGCCTTTTTTAGGGATCAGCAATGATCCTTCCGTTGGTGGCAAGAGTGATACAAATTTTTTCTTAATTTATCCGACAATGGATGATGTCTTTATGGAACAGTTAATAAGTAACCTTCGAACTTTATGCTATTTAATTTAACTATGTATAAGTTGGATAGCACTCTATTGAGCTTGATCAACTTTAATAAAACCATTTCAGAACCACAGAACAGTTACCGATCGCAAACTTCAGTGGTAGCAACTTTATATTCACCTGCGACCACATAAGGTACGTACCTACAAACATATTTTTAATGTTGCCCGGCTGATCCTCTATTTTTGCAGATCGATGGCAGCATACCTGGCGAGCGTTGACCGTAAATCTGAAATGCTGGTCAGATGTTACAATCAATAAAATCCGTATCTGTCGAAAGTAATCGCATGTATGTCCCGCATAAGTTGCTCATATTTGTTGTGCAGCGGCGAGTGGGTAAAAATCGTCCATATACTTGTACTTGAAATAAATTTTTTTACCATTTTTTTTTCCATCAGAATGTTAACACTTTTTTTTTAGTGTGTATCAAGAAGATCAAGAAAATGTTCATCAATCAATCATAAACTTTTATTTGCTGGGACTGTTAGTGTGTAGTATGTTGGTGAATTTTTAATCGAACACCTCCGCACACCGGTTTGGCTCGAGTTTTTAAAGACGATTTTGAAACTGATCTCGAGAAGTTCGAGCAAGACTTCGAAGCAGACCAAATATTAGACACGTGCTAGATGTATAATTAGCCACGAATCCGCTTGGGCGGGCTTTACATTCCTTCTTCATTGGCTTCGTATCTTAACGGATCGTCAGCTCTTTTTTACGATATAAAGATCGGTTGTAAGTTGTAAGGCAGCAGGTTTTATCACCCGTTCGCCATTCGCTCGTAATTAGCGGGCTTTAGGTGCTATTGGATGAATGTAATTTTATTTGGAGCAATTTTTCTTCATAAATTTTTTTTCACGATCTTTTCATCAGGTAACATCTGAAGAGCTTAAGGTTGTCAGTGTGGCGGATGGTTGCGTCGAAAGCAAGAAATTTCTAAGGCTGATGACTTCTTTTTTAATTTTGCGAGAACATGATACTTTCTAATGATTACAGCGTTCACACTTGCTATAAAAAGATATGAGAGATATAGAGGTTGATGACAAAAATAAATCTTGAGACATGTTTGTTTTTGCTATCTGTGCTAGTAAAATGTTAGGGTAGGTTGGGTTCGCGTAGCCACCCATAGCCTGTACAGGCACACCAACTTAGTAAGATCCGTTGTGATAAAGCAGAGTCTCAGAAACCAGTCGTACTCACAGAAAGATTTGGAGCTTTAAATTCTTGTAACCTCGGTTCCTTTCTGAAAATTATTGAAATTTACATTGGTATACGGAAATGATGCAAAAAAATTTCCAAGAAAAGTTTTTTTTTTGTCATTTTTACGAATATTGTCGTATTTTTCCGTATCTCGAGGTATCAAATTAATTTTACTCCTGCACACACATTATATGTATTTAGCCTAAAGTAAGTTTTCGAGATTTTTCGATATTCAACCCATAAAGTGGTGTAAAGTGATTACATACGTTTTCACGAATTCCGACATATTTCTTAAGACTAATGAGATGTTAAATTCGCTTTTAGCTCTTAAGCCCCGATCACAATGCAGTGAAAAGTGTGGTTATGTGATCCGTAAAAGTTGAATTTAGGTGAACTCGTCCGCTCCGTTCCGTTACGACCATTGTGTGCATTAACATGGCCAGCCCATAAGGTCTACTTTGACAGTTGAACGTGACGGAACGGAACGGATGCATTGTGATCGGGGCTTTAAGGTTATCGGTGCCAACCGATTTAATCATTATTCTTAAAATAATGGAGATCAAACAGTCGTATCTACAGCCAAGTTAAAGTTATTATATTTAGCTACATGCGAATGAATTCGAATGTACCTAAAGAGAGGGTTCGAGTCTGATATCTGCTTAATTTAAATACTCAGATGTTCTTTTTACCCAATGCGTTGGCATAAAAATTTCAAGATTTTACCATATTCAACACCGAAAGGTGTGAAATGATTGTATACTTATTTTTGAAGTCCGATCATTTGTGTCCTTCTATTGTATGTGATTACCCAAAAATTGATTTCAGAAATTCTCCTAATTTATCCTCTTCGTTTCCTCAAAATTGAATTAAATTCCAATTAAATTATTAGAGAACTAAACTAGACTTAATTGAGAATCTATGTTTTAACGGATAAATTTTAACTTCATAACTTGCTCAAAGGATTTGGGAGCTACGAATTGCTATTTTTTTTTTTAAATTTTTTTTTTTAAGCGTTTATCTACGAAAATATAAACCCCTATGGTAATTTTTTTTAAATTTAAGGTTGATCACACTATCTCATAATTAAAAATAATTTAGGAAAATTTATGTCTTCAATATCAACACAAATCCTTCAAGTCGATTCTATTGAATCAAATCTACGCACTTTTCAATGAGTTTAAACTCCCTTGAACATTGTTTTTCTATGAAAATTGAAGGGTCACTCCCTTTAATTCTCAAACTCGTTCAAATTCAACCCCAGCATTATAGAACGAATATGTTAGCAAAATTTCAATCTCTTATGTATGATCTGGGCGTTGATATGTGACCTTTCTCGTAAACAAATATGTTAACATATTTCTATAGATTGCATGAACAATCAGCCAATGGCATATCCGCATATTACATAGGTAGTTAACATATGTAATTTATTTGAATTTATTTTATTGTTTAGTGCTCTATTTCAACTGCTAACACTCGAAGCAACATAAGAATTATTATAACATCTTAAGACAATATTTTATTACTTATTTACTTTATACCTACATATCCCATTACTGGATCACCAACTGACTTTAAGCGCAACCTAAACATTTAGAGGACACTAATCCCACAATAATAGTCATCACACCAAAAACCGACTAAGTCAACCACCCAACACCATATAAAGGCCGATACTCAGAACGGCGAAATTTCGAAAAGCTCATATTGACAAATTGTCTGGATGCTAATGTAAGTTGGCAGTGTTTCACAAATGTGATACATTTCCGCTTAATGAATGGCGAGCGTGATGAATAATCGTAGCTACGGCCAAAACATAAGCTACATCGTGTCGCTTTATGAAAAATTTAATTTGACATCGTCATACCGAAAAAAAAAAATTGAATTCAAATGACCGGAGAGACGAGGGAGATAAGTAAAACACCTTCCCCGTGTAAAAGCATTACTCGTCTTGCGTCAAATGCGATTACCGGTTGATTTGACATCGAAGACCGAACGTATGCTTATGGCTGTCACCGGTCTACAACATGAGCAAACAACGCTAATCCCATTCGGTCGCTTTAAGGTTGTCTTAAGAAGGCCACCATGAGAAGTCCATACCGAATTTGCTTTTCGGAAATCAATCAAACTTGAGATTAACATTCAAAAAGACACCCAACCAAATACGATGTAAACATTCCACTTGAGCTAAGAACTGAAGAGATTTCGTGTTGGATGTGATGCAGATGGATTTGGTGGTTTCGATCGTTAGATGACATGTACTTAGACTAATCACCTTGTTATATTGAGCCCTGCGGAATGATAGGCATCAGTACGTTCGTACCACGAATTGTAATGCTCAGTTAACATCTGTTGTAAAACTGCTCAAAAGAGTTCACATATGCAGATAAGGATAATGTATTCACCTCGAGTGTGTCAACGCGTTTTGATCACTTGAACAGTGCGGACAAGATAGCAATTCCTTTTGGAAGTCGCCGCAAGGATAATCGCATAGTCTTGTACCTACTTCAGAACATAAATCGCTTAATATATTTTGTTGTCTATACTTTGTTGCTATATTTTGCTTTAATCTATACTCATCAGGTTGTTGTACAAAAAATCTTCCAAAAATTGAAACATTTGGGAGTAACTTTCACCGTACAGCATGATGATATATGCAGCAACATAGCAGTATTAATTAGTTTGACAACTTGTACTGGATTAAAATTTGTTTTCTGCAAAAATCCAACACATGTATTATATAAATATTTGACTATTTTTCCTGGCAAAAACTGTCAGTTATCGTCAAATTTTTGTTTGTTTCATTATTTTATTTGCTCTTCATATGTACGTTTCTTTCGATGGAAAAAATTTGACAGAACTTCTGCTAAATTTTTTTATACTCTAGATGAAAATATAGAGTATTATAAGTTTAATCCAGCCCGAAAAGTTTGTAACGCATAGAACCGAGCCTCGGACGAAAAAAAGTTATATATTATTTTGTGTTTATTTTTGGCCAAAACCCCCAAATCCGTTTGCTGTCCGTCCGTCCGTCCGTCCGTCCGTCCGTCCGTCCGTCCGTCCGTCCGTCCGTCCGTTAGCACGATAACTCAAGAACGCGTCGACCTAGGAAGTTGAAATTTTGTCACAACTTGTAAAATGGAAAAAGTAAGGCTAAGTTCGTTAATGGGCGATATTCTTCCAATCCTTCGGGTACCTCCCATACAAGAGTCCTTGAAACACGTTTTCCCAGTTATTGCTCGAATGCTTCAAGTTAGGAACTTGAAATTTTGCAAACGTATGGTTTAAAATGTTTGAATTGAATGTTCCGAATATGATGCAAATCGAATGAGTCCTTCGTGTAGCAGCCTAGAAAAGTCCTTCAAAAATGTATGCTTTTTACTGAATTCACTATAACTCCAGAACGAGTTAGAGCAGGAATTTAAAATTTTACAGGAATTAGTTTTATACCAAAACCAAGACGGAGTTCATTAATTAGCGCCATCCGTTGACTTTTTCGGGTAGCTGTCATACAAAAGTCCTTAATAAACATATTCATCAATATTGCACGATAAGTTTAGAAAGCTTTAATTTACGACTTTTTTAATTTTACAAACATTCATTTTATAATAGTCGCAGCTGAAACTATCAATATGAAAAATATCCCATGAGTCCTTCATGTAGTTGCCATACAAAAATTCTGTAAAATGTCCTAACTTACTTTATGGAACTCACTATAAATCAAAAAATCGACCACTATACAAAAGTTTCTACCTGTAAGTAAAAGGTCATGTAATAATTGCTTGTGCTCCCCTCATTCTTTTGATATATTTCCAACTAAAATATAAATCGGAGTTCAGTATTTCATCTAGAGTATCATACGATTGGCTTGCAGCCAATCGTGACTGCGTTATGTTTTTAGTTATATATTTGAGAGTATTACCCACATACAGTGTAATAAATACTAAAGCGTGTGTTAAACTGTATGCTACATCCAGAAAAAAGCATTGACAAAAATTTAGTTCAATTCGACAAATCGTTCAAAATACTTTATCGAATTGACAAATTTCATATTTCTTTAATAAAACCCCAATGTCTTGACGGCAAATGAAGTTGTTGAATTGAAAAAAATTTTACAATTGAAAATTGGTGGTTTTTGTAATGGAACTAGAGCTCTGTGCACCAAGATTCCCATACCAATGTGCAGTATGGACTTAGGAGAATTTGAATTAATGCCAAAACATTTTTGTCAATTTAATAAATCGTTTTTTAAACATAACAAAATCTTGCAGTTGACTTTTGCTCACTCTGACAAAACTTTCATCAAAACCTGTTTTAAAGAAAACATTTAATACTTCTTTCAATACAGTAAAACAAATTGTTTGATAAAAATATTTTTTAATATGAAAAAATGGACATTATAAATGTTGACATTTCGATAATACATGTATTGTTAAAAACTCGAACTGGAACTTTTATCAATTTGACAAAAGTTTATGAAACTGAATAATTTTTATTTGTCTGGCTGTTTTTAGTTTGTATTATCAATATGACAAAGGTGTACTGTTTGAAATTCAACAAATTGTTTTTGCCAATGTTTGATCCTACAGATTTAACCGAATTTGATGTCAAACATCTATTTGACACACTGCTATATCACAATATCTGACAAATTTGTGTCAAAACAGTCAAACGCCATAAGGTCCGATGCCTTTTTAATATTGGAGTGTATCATTCTCTCCTCAGATTAATTAACGAGACATGAGTGAATTCAACAAAAAAATAGGAGTGTAATCAGAAAAGTTATTGTTTTAATGTTTGGCGTTGATTCAGGTATTAAAAGTTAACAAATAAAAGTATTACGTAGTAATTATGATATCGTAGGAAAGACAAAAGTGGAACGTCTCAAACAATTTTGAATGACACTTCCTATTTGACCCATTTGACATATCACATATGATGAATTGTTTTTTCAAGGATTGCAAACAATCAAATGTAGTTAGATTGATTGTCAAATGAAGTCAGACGGTCAAATGAAATATTTTGTCAGAGAGCATTTGACCATAAGAATATCTTGTCAAATGGTGTCAGACGGTCAAATCAAACATTTTGTCAACGTTCTACGAGCATTTGACCATTAGAGTATATGATATAATTTGACAAGGAAAATCGTCAAATATTTGACCGCGTGGCATAAGTCAAACTAAATCTATTAATGCAATGGGATCACTGTTCTTTTAATAGTAGAAACATAGCATTAACACATCACAGTCCTAGAGAAACATTGCAAAATTGATAACAGTTTCCCCAAAAGTACAAAATGAATAATTTTCTCTAAACCCTAATTAATATAAATATTTTCTATTATTTCCCTTGTTTTAAGATGAAAATTTATTTATCTTGCGGTGAAGATTTGAATCATTAACACGTTGAATGTCATTGGGGTCACCGGTGGCCGACATAGAAATTTTGACACCTTAAATAGCACTGTCAAAATTTTTGACAAAAAGTGTGGCACACAAAGTGTTAAACAACATAAATTGAATTAATATTTGAGAAGGAGTTTTAAAATTTAAGCGTTTTACCAAATACTCTTCTGCTTTTTCTTCTCACAATATTTACAATGTTTTGCGCAAAATTTATTAATTATTTTTAGTAATTGGAAATAATGACGAAAGATTTTTATTATTGATAAATTCATTTGCTAAGCTGAAACGGAAATCGAGATCTGAAGTAGGCTAGCAAGGGCATTGTCCCAACTTTTATTTACCTGCAATCAAAATAAGAACTCGAAAAAAATTTTGCTCAACAAGTTGAAGATGAAATCAAACGACGACCACTTTATACTGAAATAAAATTCGATTGATGACTTTCGAAAAATAAATCAAACCATAGACCCCAAAAATATGAAAGTTGACCGAAACATGGTCTTCTTGAATTTCCGTAACAAAGAACTAACTCCCAGGTTACGAACTTGTACCGACATTATATTTTTATTTTTTTGTTGTTCTCTATTAGTTTGTAAATGATTTCAAAGTTTCCATTCATCTTCGTCTTGGGCCACAGATCCGATGAAGCAATTAAAGACGGACGGAGATGCAAGTCATACCCGCTGTACCCTATCGACGGAAAATATGGATCTCATAAGACAAACAACGCCTCTTCTTGTAACAAAATACATTTTACACTACATAAAACTGTCTACGGAAAATCAACAGATTTTCGGATTGACAGGTAAAATTAATTTCTTAGAGTCGATGTCTTAATTTAAATATAATGCGGCCAATATTTGCTCGCGTAGGAATAATGAAAAGATTAATTTTTCGACGAGACTCCGCCTTTTTTGTAATTAGAATTTTACTGCGGAGTATTGGAAATTAATTTTTGAAGGCGGGAACAAGATTCGGGCTAGGGGATATTTGTTCATAAATTAAGAAATAGCAACAAAAAAACAAATTTTGTTGAGTTTATATTGTGGGCTTGAATAGTGCCTGGTCGGGTATGGCGCCAACTTACCTTGTTCGAAGAGGTTAGAATCATCCCACAGTAGTTCCAGTTTGTCGTGGTGTGTAAACATAAAATTACAAAAAAGGAAGAACATTTTTTTTGAATAAAAAATAAATTTAAATTTCAAAAATAATAAACCGAAAATTATGTCTAAAAGCACTACCTTTAGCGGTCTGTCCAAAACTGGTTGTCTGAATTTATTTTGTGCGAAAATTTAATAATATAATTCTTAACGACTTTTTTTTAAAAAGACATTTAGAGCCAGTTGTATTAACTAACACTAACTAAAGTAATATTGGCTTGGTTTGGGGTGGTCCTTGGTGTTGCTCAAGTCGTGGTGAGTTAACTCCAGAATTCAGGTTCTCAATCTACTGATTTGAGGCTGTTTGTTGAGAGAGGAGATACTAATGTAAGTTTTGATAACTTGGTCACAGAAATTTTTGGCACACATTTTGACGGGTTTCTTCAAACAGGTCGACTAAGTTAGGGACAGGTCGACTAAGTTAGGGACCTGTTTGTGATGATGGGATGTAATCATTTTGTTAATATTATATTAACGAAAAATTTGTTGCTTTGGTGTTTGAGATCGAACACTTTGATTTTAAGTTTGAGCTTTAAATAGAAGGATCTAGGTATTTAAGGGTATCGATCATTTTGACTGTAGACTGCCTCAAGCCTGATTTCACTTTAATAATAAACACGAAAAATTGCTCAATTTGCAGCAATTCCAGACAATTTTGACGTCACTAAAACATAACAACATTTAGCAACATCAGTAATTGACGAAATGGATCAATTGGTGGTCAACTCTTCGCTCAGCAGTGACTAGCGATATATGTAGTAATACTTACCAATTTGGCAATGATATCATACAAGAACAATTCCGTCTATGAACTTAAAATAAAACCTGGACATGTTTGAATTTCAAGCCATTATAGCACGAAACTTGATAAACAAATCCAAAAAAAAAAAACTTGACAACTGAATCACCGAACGAGAACAATTGATCAGAATTTTCCAAGTTAGTGGAATACAGGATCTATAGGGCGAGCAACACGAGCAACCTGTGAAAACATTACCGAAATATTGCTTCAGATAGCACGATATTGCCCTGTATTGCTCCATTAATCGCTCCACTAGTTTTGGCAATAGTCGTCGGGCAATCAATTGCTTGAAAAATTGCTCGCGTAAGAGCATCTTAAGATATGGTGAACTGATATTTCAAAAATATTTGCTACCCTAAAAAGTTGTTTTCCACGATATTAAAATATTTGAAATTCTTAGGATGCCTGAATAGATGTCGATTTTGACCTCTTCAAAGACTATGACCCAAAAACTAAAATACCGCTTGGTAGTGGAGTATAAACGTTTGTCAAACCGTCGCATTCGTGTCTAAAAACAACTCCGATTGCTAGTCCGTCTGTTCGCATGCTCGATCGCTCCAGAAGGCCTTACCCTAGGATGTTGAAATTTGGAGTCTCGTTGTTTGACCGAATTGGTAAGGCTAAGTTTGTTGACGGGCGTATAATTAGGCTCCTTCGTGCAGCATACAGAAGTCTTTTAAACTCGGGTTCAGCTATATTGGTCGATAACTTCAGAATACTTAAAGCTACAGCTTTGAAATTTTGTATAAGTTTATTTTCCAATAGTTACAGTTAAAAGAATGAATATGAAGAAGAGAGGCCCTCGTGAATCAAGTAGAAATGTGCTCTGAAAATTTACAGAACTCAATTCGAGAAATCAATCATTTAGGACAAAGTTCCTGGTACCTTCATGTTCATCCAAAAATTTCTAAAATATGCTGCGAAATGAGTTTTAAAAGAAATTTTATACGTACCTACTTCTAAGCATATAAAGCCAAATGAGTTTCAAGCGAATTGTTCACAGTATGTAATATGTAAAACTGCATCCCTACTAGCTCCTGGTTCCTTCCTTTCTTTATTGTCCGTATACTACACAGGAATTCTATTCTTATTTTTCCTCAGAGACCAACATTACTGCTTTCTCCAGGACATGTTGTTAGTTAGTTGCGTAACCCCCAATTTGGAATAGGAAGACTAGTTGGATGCGGTATTGTTGTAAAGTAAAAAAAATAGATTCGATCTCACGACCTTTGGGAAGGTAGACTAGCGAATTCGCACAATTTTAATAGATACTTTAAACATTGTCTCGGTTTTAGTAGCAACACCACCCTAACGTGATGCTATAAATTTGAAATATATCTGAGAGTGGAGCCAATTTAAATCCTCGTTCGCGGTAGCAAACGTATCGTTCTTCAGAAAATGAACAAGAAAGTCCTGTTGGCAATTAAAATTTAATGGCGACGATCATGACATTCGTGTTTGAGCTCGCGGTTGGTGATCTATACTCCAGCGAGAGTCGCAAGAAATCCATGATAATTGCGATTTCTTAAAATTGTTGTCCAATTACAGTGAAGCGGTTGCGCTACATTATAGCACCTGTTACTCGTATTCGATCTACCGGATTAATAAATTTTATATAAGCGGTTTACAAGCATGATCACCACGAAAAATTTCGCATTCTTTCTCACAGAAAACATCGACTTCGCGTTAATCTTCTTTTCACATTAAGTGAAAACTTTCCGGTAAGCGCTTAGCCGTTTCTGTCATAAGTGATTATATACGTCTACCACCCAGGTGGAATATGACAACAAGAATATTATTGGGTATCCAATTACCACACAGTCCACGCACCAATAGGCTTACGACTTCTTGCAAATCACGTCTCATTCGTTTTCAGGTAAAGGTAATCAACAGCCCAATTTATATTAATTAAAGCCGCATTAACGGTTTGTGCAAAAGTCCATATACCTAGCGTATGATGAATGCCAGTGAGTAACCACCCAGCGGATCTTAGGCGGACTGATACCAATAAAATTGCTCAACTTGTACGTTCGTTGCGCTCTTTTAATTGCGAAAAGCGACTTATGCTAAGTTAGTTAATAAATATACTGCCAACTGTTGGCCGATATTTAACTACGAAGACCATTTTGGAATTGAACTTCTTAAGACAGGTATCGGCTGCAGGCAGCACAGGGGAGTCTTATATATTTTTGGTGTTACACCTAATTTATAACAGATTTCTATTTTTTGAATTTTATGAGTAAATTTTACATGTAGTACAATCCATTTTTTGTTCTAAAATTAACCCACACTGCATATATGGTATGATTTGATAGTATCTGATATAAGCAAGCAACGATATTTAGTTGCGATACTCGCAACACAATTGGGAAATGGCACAACTAGCAGTAAAATGCATAGTTTACTAGGTAAAATTATCTAATTTGTATACCATGAAACAGGTTCAATACTATGTAGATATGTACATATATACGAGTTCGTTTTTCTCGTAAATGCTTCTTAGTATTGGATACACTGCTGTTATTAACGATATTATGATATCAATACCAGCAGTGTATCCATGGTGCTAGGTATAACATGATATTGTACGTTTTCACGAATTCCGGTATATCTCTTTAGGTCTGGTAAGATATGAAGTGTATTGTATGACATATAAAAAAGTTCAACCTCTTAAGGGGTTATACGCAGTCCTGAAAAGCCCTTTCAATTTATTAACGTAACAATTTATATATATATAATGGTAAATTTTAACTTTATTTCGCTATTCTTATTTTTTTTAAATAATGATTTTTAAAAAGCTATAGTTGATTGCCGAGAACTCCTTTAAGAAAATTGGTTTGCGGTGGCCTCGATATCTCTAGATAGGATCATCTAAAATAAAAAAAAATTATAGATTTCGATAGTATAATGAATTATCTATTAATTAATCGAAGGACTACGCAAAATAAAAATGTTTAACAAAATGGCGGCTTTTAAAACAAAAATTTCGATTTTTGAGGAAAATTTCGGCCTTAAATTATTTATAAAATGGAAAATATTTATCGGAGAGAAACAACCGTAAAAATTTGAGACTGATTGGTTTTGCTGTTTCCGAGAAATTTGGATCACCGACTTTGAAAACAAAGTTTTGAGAAAAACGCGTTCAAAGTTTCAAAAACTCTTTCAAACGCTCCTAAACTTCTTTACAAATGTGATTGTAACTTCGAGAATATTTGTCGGATTGACATGAAACTTTCTTTGAATATACTTATTTATTTGTAAATTACGAAAATCGAAAAAAAATTTTTTTTATGGTAAGTTGTGACTGCGTATAACCCCTAAAGGATCAATTCAGAACATTGAAGGATAGTTCACGCAGCAAATGAAGGGAGTCAGAAGGAGTTGACTTTATTGACTGTATGAACGACGTGATTGTCAAAAGTAAATCGAATATTAAAGTGAAGGCCCAGATGCGTATCTTGTCAATTGTGAGTAAAGCGTTTCCTTTTAATATATCATAGACTAAAAAAGATCTTTTTGCCTGGAAAATGATATAAATGCTCATTTAGAAATGTTTAACGTCTTCAACCTCTTTATATTTTTTGTGCAAAAGTCTGAAATCCAGTTCAAGTCGACTTGCTACAGTTTTTTATTCGGCAGTATTGGTCTAAAACAATTAACTAAATAAAGTCAATTTCTGCTAGTTGTCAGCCATGTAACAGACTCTTGGGGTCCGTTTCTCCTAAAACTTGAAAATACAAAATATGGCAACACTTCATTATTAAAACAAAGTTAAATTTAAATTAATAGCACTGCTTTACGTTCAAAAACGTTTTCTTTATAAATTGCATAATCAAACCGCACAAGCGTACGAGGATCTCAAAATGAATTTCAGCGGCTAATCGCTTTCAGTAAATTACAGCATCTCTTAAAACAGAAAAAAAAATTTCGATCGACTCCATTCGATCAATATGGTTTTCGAATACATATTTTGATTAAAAAAGGGTTAAACCCTACCTGTAATGATAAGTCCTTTTATTTTATACACAACATGGCTTTTATGTTTGCGCGAATTGAAACGATTTATCTGAGAGGTCAGAAGCTTATTTCAATTTAGCCAGAAGCCCTAAATCTCCCCGTCAGGCATTCGGGTAAAAATCAGTTAGGTTACCTGCATCAGTAGAAGGTAACGCTGTAGGTAATAACGTGCAGAATCCAAGATAATTGGTTTTCATAACTCTTCGAATATTCAGAGCTTGGCGGTGCAAGGATTTCGATCTTTATCGGGAGAAATTTATGCATATTGAACGCGAACAGGAGCTCGATACGTGTTCGACGTGCATTTTAATTTGCTTGCGGATCTTCGACAAAGGAACGTTAAGAAAAAAAGAAGAAGAAGATCGCCAACCAACAACCATTCCAAGTCATTAAGTGAAATATGTTAGTGGTGATCCCAAAGAACGCCATAAGAAGCAGTAGCAATCTTCCGGAGCAGTACATTGAGACAAGCTGCTCAATTTATAGGGCAACTCATTATAGTGATGACTGGAACCCATATCACAACAAACTGATAATTTTGTGATATAAAATGAAATCAAAGAAAAGATTGCAGTCTTTATGTTTTGATGGAATTTCGTGTTATTGGAAGATGTAAGAAACTTACGGGTTATTATTAGAGCAGGAAGGTTATGCACACAGGAAGTATTTGCGTCGATGCATTCGACTTGATAATTTCAAGTATTGGAAGAAAAAGTGCTTATTGATATAGGAGTAGATACAACATTTGTCATTTGCACTCAGAAAATAGCATCTTAGCATTAAACACTAGCTCAGTTCTGTAAATTATGAGTGAGAAATTTCTCACCAAAAAGTCAAAATGAGGACGAATAAATGCAGTTTTTTCTCTGTATTCTCATCAAATTAGAAAGCACCGTACTTGACTACGCATTAAGCAATCTTTCATTTCTCATTTGATGAGAATACAGAGAGAAAACTGCATTAATACGTCCTCATTTTGACTTTTTGGTGAGAAATTTCTTACTCATAAGTTACAGAACTGAGCTACACGTCTCGGACTTCAACTCATAAAATAATAAAGTTGCGTCCAGACTGTTGGACGATTTTTTTTGTAGTTTTAATTACTTTAGTAGCACACCTACAGATAGATACTACGTTTCAACTTTCTAGCATAAGCCGTTTCCGAGATATGAAAAACCACCCCCACTCCGTACTTTGCTACACCTATTAACAATTCTATTTTTCTGGGATGTCTCTATATAGTAGCTCTATACAGTTTTCAATTTATAGCTGTTTATCCTTTCCGATTTTCGAGAAATTAAAATCAGAATTTTTTCAATTTCACCCCCTGCCACCATAACTCCCAACACCCTCATCCTTTTCTCCGCTAGAGGTCTACTGGTCATATCTAATAGGATTTATGGATATAAAAATACAATTTTTTGAAAAAGATTTTTTTTACTTCCTCAAATTTTTTTCTATATACAAAAACTAAATTTTATATTCCTGATACAATTAAGTCGGAAGATATTGTAATTTAAAGTTTTATCGCAAAGGGTTTGTGAGCTACGCACCTCCAAACGGTTTTGCGTACTGCGCACTGCATCTACGTCGGACAGACGGACATTTTTTTTTTTTTGCCTTTTTAGCGTCTACTAGTCCTATACCGTGTAAATACAAAATTTCAGGGTAGAACATATTTTTGAAATTTCAGATCGATCACAATACCTACTTATAATTATTATAAAATAATAAAGAAAAATTGTGCCAAATTTAATTTTTACCATATAGGTATGTCAAGAACTGCAACAACATTTTCCGGGAGTTAGGTTCAGTAGAGAAAACAATTGGCGGTATAGGTTTAAGATTAAGGGAAGGTAGTATGGGAGGGAGTGGAATGAACAAAATTCTGATTTTTATTTCTTGAAAACCGTAAAGGACAGAAAGCTAAAAATGTACAACTGTACGAGTATAGAGCCACTATAGAGGCCTCCTAGAAAAGTTTAATTTTTGATAGGGCTAGCAAGGTAAGAGGGTTTGTTTTTCGATATCTGAGAAACAACCTATGCCAGAAAGTTGAAACTTAGAGTCCATATGTGGATATACTACAGGAGTAATTAAAACATATTTACAAATGTAAAGTAAAAAAAATGTCTGTGAAAAGTTATTTTTTCATATTTTCACGAATTTCGTTAAATCTTTGAGATTTTTACTCCTGAGGGCTCTCTATATACGTATGTAGTGCTCTGCACAGAGAAACATTGACCCAAATTTATCGATATTCATACATATTTGTTGTAAAATGGTTGTGTGCATTTTCACGAATTCTGATATATTTCTTAGGTTTAATGAGATATAGAAAAACATACATATAAGCATTTCTTGATATTGTGGCGTATTTTTTTTTTCTCGATGAAGTGGAGCAATATTTCATAATTTTCGTTTCGCAAGATCGGCGAATGCTGTAAACTTAAACACTTGCATACATATCAATTATTGTAGCCAGTAGAGATATTGTAAGAATATTACTTCGATGCGATAACACCTGATAGCTGGAGTATCTTAAAGACGCTAGAAAGAATAAGGAAGGTACGCCCATAGAATAAAGAACGATGATTTTTGTCGAACACGGTTCCAATTGTTTAGGAACTGACTGCTACTACAATATAATTTGAAAATAATTGTTCTATTAAAAATAGCTTTAGTGTACTAAATCAAAAGTCGGTTACGAGTATCACAAACTATACGTTCGGATTTTTATTGAAATTTACGGCTCTAATCCGTCTACTTTTTCACGTGATGTTTCATTGAACGTCTTCTCATTTGCGGTACCTTTCCATAGTTTTCTACCGGCTCACTTTTACAAGAATGCTCTAAAGTCCGCAATCTTTAGTATTATTTACTTTGATCGAGTTATTTCTTGAATGTAACGTAAAGGGTACTAGTACTTACCGTACAGGTACCTGATTCCAGGTACCCATCTGACCAGAAACCATTTCAATAAAGCCTCGATCGGACTCTTATTATTGTAAATCACCGCACCATATCGGGGTTCTATGCAAAGCATTTCGGAGTCAATTTCCTTTGATTTGTGTTATGGAGGTGCTATATGTAGGTATAGTTTTCTTGTATCTTGAAGTTAGCGTAGCCAAGCTATGATTTTGTGGTGGTTCTTCTCTTCACCCTCATATGCGGTTACACTAACTTAACTATACGCTATAGCACGTGTTCTTTTCCCAATATATCTTCCGGGTCAAACCAGTAATAGAAAATTTATCTATGGCAATTCGTGTTTATTTGCACGCTTCATTTGGCGTATGGTTTTATGGCTTGAGCTTCTTTGAAGCGTTAAGGTGTAATCATCGGATTATCTCTGGATAGTTCTTTGGCGTGATGCCAACATATCTCTTCGTCTTTTACCTTGTATCCATTCTTGATGGTAAAAACATTAGAGTCTGTTGTAAGTTGCTGTTCGGCGCAAGAAGAATGTGCTTTGTTGGTTCTGGACGGATCAAAAGAGATCTAGAAAAAGTGTTCTATGCCTAGGTAATTTATCAAGGTAGTTACAATAGTTTTTATGCTGAGGTTTTGTAAGATGGATTTATCGACGGTAACATTCAAAATTCTTTCGATTCAATCTGGGATTGGGCTGGTTTAACCTGCAATACAGCCCATGTCTAGCGAACTCTAAACTAGATTAATCTGTGCTATAAATTTGTGGATATATCGTTAAATAACGCAATGCTTAAACGTTTATTTATAATCTTTTATTGAAATTCAATTAAACACCGCAATATGGCTCATACCTATACGGGATATAATAAAAATGTAGGTGATATAAATTATTAACTGGACACCATGCATTCAATTCTACTAGATAATAGCATCTAAACAAGCATTAAAGAAAGAAAATAAGACAGAAACAATCGAAAAATGTCGGCAAAATCTTTGAATAAACAGCACTAACTGGAGATTAAGGCGAACTGGTTATTCGTTATACTGCCGATGGCTACTATCCATAAAGTACAACTGGAACGGAATTATCAGCGCTCAGATTAATGCATGGTATACAGGGTGGATCGTAAGTACGGAAAATTACCAAGGTTTTCCAAAAATAAAATGACAATAGATAATAGCCTTAGAAGTCAGATTACAACCTATGATGCAATATTATGGAAGACCTTCCATTAAAAATGGCATATCCCACTTTTTACCTTTTGTGTCATTCAACACAACAAACATGTGTCTAATAAATACCTTAAAGAGTCCTTGCGTATGTACTCTGAAAACATTCACCAACCCAATGGTGCGTAACTCCGACTCGTAACGCTTCCAATGCAATCCACGGCTATTGTGCGATCAGTTATATCAAAGACAATAGAATGTACATATATTGTCTTTGGTTATGTCGAAAGAATTAGAACTTAGTACATATCAGGTAGTAAACAATTTGTTTGTCAAGAGTTTGTGAAAAATTTGTTAAAATTTTGTCAAAAGGAAATTTTGTGAACTCCCTGAGAAATACAATTGTAATACCATAACTTCCAGTAAAGCGCTACTAGATTAATCGAAGCGGTTCTAAATACTTCGGCTTGATCAGGATCGAAAAGACGCAAGAAAAAGCTAACAAACTGCATGCGATTATGCCTTGAATAGATATCCCAAGGAATGATATCCAAAATGGGTGCCTTTATGTTATTATGCTCGTTGCACATTTTTGACGTTAAATTCAATTAATGGTATTTTAGAGATTTCATCTAGATTCTTTCACAGCACAAGTGATAATTTTTTTCCATTCACCCTGTTCGTCGTTGCACTTCATTTCGCTCAGGTAAAATAATTTATGCTAATGGAACCAGGTATATGACTTTATTAAATTGTGTGTACACTCGAACTTTATGGCCAAAGTCACTTATGGCCAAGGCAGACATTGGTAAGATGCGCTCGAATATTCGTAATCACGCGTACCGATATGTATACCGAGTACGAGTCGTTACAATGTTCCCATTTCAAGACATTAACTACAATGCGATAAGTTTGATTGCTTCCTTTAGTCGGTTCTCAATCTCAAATCAGAATATGTTGATTCAATTTCTAGCAGTTAAGATGCCAATATGGATAAAGTAATAATCGTACTTAGGTGAATATTTCTTAAGACTTTATCTAAGGTGTTTAAAGCCAGGTGTAGTTCTATTGTAGGATACTTACTTGCTCATGAAACATTGCTCCGTATCGTTTATTTATTTCAAATATGTATGTACCTATGCCATTTTGATGTTCCGGTAGATCGTGTCACAGCTAATGGCAAAACAAATTATTAACACTTGATATATGTAGTGTACTTGCATATCGGGTTCAATCATCCAACGTTTCTATCCTTCCAAAAAAATAAACTGGACTGTATTCTACAATGTATTAAACGCATATTTGATATGCCTAAAACAAACTAAAGCTAGTATTACACTGTTTCACGAAATAGTCAAATTGCAGTAATAAGCAATGCGTATAGCAAAGCGGATTTGACCGAGCGGATACCGTGATATTAATTGCAATTACTATTTAGCATTGCTTATTACTACAAATTGACCACTTGGTAAAACAGTGTAATACTAGCATGAAATTGTTCCAGGCGAACAAATGCATTACTTAAACTTCTAGTGCACTGTATACCGTGCTGCCAAATATTTGACGAAAGGTTCAATTTTTTTCTGTCAAAACAGTGGAAACAAAATAATGTGCAAACAAAAATTCAACGATTTGACCCTATCTGACTGCATTGTCAAATTAGCCATCTTTAGTTCCTTGATAGTTGAATATCCAAAAATCCTAAAATAGATTTTTTGGTAGCTAGCAGTCTATACGAATTTGATATCTCATTAAACCTAAATGAATAACCCTTCAATAGGGACATAACAATTATGTATTTAAATAAAACACAGAATAATGGATATAATTTCAAAACGTTGCACGTTCGTGAACTTCACCATGAAGGAAATGTAAGCCTTGACTGACGTTTTGACAGTAAAAAAATAGCTAAAAAGTTTAAGGATGTGTTTGTATTAAAATATAAAAATAATATGTACCTATTGAATAGAACCCTATATAAAATGTTAGATTCCTTACTGTTGAATGTATAGCAGTCAGAGTTCTCACTATTCAACGGAAATTACACTATTTTATCTATTTATCGATTATTATTAATATGCGAATGCATGAGAACGACCCGTACAATTTCATCAATGTCTCCCAAGTTCATGTGTGACATGCAAACGATAGGAATTCAAAATCCGCACGGAAACAAATTCGCAACTGAATTAGCAGTACCTACATACATGTAATTTTAAAATTATACCCCGGGGTATCTATAAGCCGAATAATTACGGAGCATAAGAAAAATTTAAGTGCGTATGCGTTTATTTTATTCTTTACATTCCGCACCGAGTTAAGTTAAAAAATATTTCCAAAAAAGCCTTCGGCAATTCAAGAATGTTTTAGTGCGCATATCTTTTTTTCTACACGTAATAATGTGTTCTTATAATTTACTTGCCTTTACTAATAAATGGGTGTACCCTCATAATATTATATTGTGGGTATTTTATGACCTCGACCACACATTTGTTGTCGATATTAAATATTCGTTCGCGCTATTAAGAAAAGTAGACCTCGTTATTAGTAATAGTTTTTTTTTTTAACTAGGAAATAATTGCGGCATCTCAGTTTTTTGTTCATACGTAACCAACAAATAGTAAGTATCTATAAAATAAAATAGGTTGTTCTAAATTTAACAGTTTTATGCCTAATAAATATTGATTTATATTATTTCATACTACCTCGTTTGGCCCATTATTTGAAAATGGAAATAGGTACATCAAAATCAGTTGATTTCTTTTACCGTAATCCAGAGGGAAAAATTTCTTTATTAAATTTACTTTAATTTAGGTGAAAAATGTTAGTTTCTATTTCTCAGGAACAGTTTAAGGTAGGAAGTTGAAACATGGAACTTATATTGACCTATGATAGTGAAGCCATTTTCAAAATACAAATTTTGTAGCGGTTTAGGCGCAACACTATTATCCTTAAAAAAAATAGGTTTTTTATAGCCTTCCAGTTATTCTTTGGGTAGTCAGTCGCGTAGTTTTCAGCATGCAAAGGCAACGTAGCCCACAGCAACCACTACTAGATGCATTAGAACAGAACCACTTAAATAAATTATATAACATGCGTAGGTTCTGTCTTGGGGTATTGGAAACGTGAAAATTGGACAACCCTATTTAAACCCTTAGGTTATTTGTGTAATTGCGCTACAGATTCTTTTTTTAAGCAGTAGTCAGGCATCCAGTCTTCAATTTCCGTACAGTTGGTGGCGTTTAATGAATTTAAGCTTCTTCACGTAGAGAATTAAAGCGAATAGTATGATGAATTGCTTGGAGAAGAAGGCACTGCCTCTGGCTGTAACGCTATTGGATTTTATTTAAATTAAAATGCTCCCCAGTGTACTGGCAACTAATAATCCGGTGATGCTAAAGCATCTAATCTTCTTCAGTTACTTATCGCCCTAAGATCAAAGTACGCATCTTTGCTTCTATCGGCATTCCTCAAGTCAATCATCTTTTCAATCAATGAATAACGAGAGGAGCACCGACGACAAGAAATAACTACCGTGCTCCATTGCAAACGGCTCCCCCATTCATTCAGTTCTGTAATTTACCTTTCATTCATCTGTACGGCGAGTAGCCATTCATTTTGCAGATCTCGAAAGTCAAGACTAAAGACTAAGAGAGTATACGCTTGGCGCATTAAAAACAGCACACATGAACCGCGCGTCAGCGTTCGCTTCCAAAGATTTGCCAGAGGTGCAATGCACACGACATACTAGTACTTATACGAATAGAATAGGTTAGGTACGTGTAAAGGTAAGTACTAGGGGAGAGAACGTAGAAGTATCTCGGTCCAGCTGGTCTTTACCATTTTTTTAAATAAACCGCGATGCCACAAACCTGTTTCACCTGGTCACAGGTACAACGTTGGCATGTTGCGAAGATTTATCAGTTCACGATCGGATCGCTCCGAAGATCCAATACCGCTGTTGTTCCTGTAATTGCTTTAGGGTGTTTATTTGATATTAAATTTAATTAAATTCGCGATTATTTTGCATTTATATTATTTTCAGTTGAACACATTCTCATGTCGATCTTTTGCCAATCGCGAGAATCGCTTAACAGTCTGCTTCCAATATCACATTTATCCCGACAGATACGGCCTAAGGCCCTTGAATGTGGCCTTAGTAAAAGGCTACCGACGATAAGGTTTTCTGCGGCGGATAAAAACCGATTTGTGCACAGGAGTTAAGAATGTGTCGCGAGCGGCTTCTTTGACTCGGTAAATGACAAAGCGATTTTCAAGTGCGCAAGTACATTCCAAGGATGCTGAAAACTCGGCTGACGTTTCTTACAATCTTATTAATTTTCTTGTAATCTTATTACCGTACGAAATTTGCCGAACAATTTTGGGTTTTGTATTGGAATTTAATTAAGGAAAAAATCAGTACTGATTAACTGATCAATATCTTAGCAAGTGCTCCAAGCTGCTATAAGAAATGTATCAGACCTTTCTCAACAATTATATAGACCGCTAAGACCCCCAAAGAGAGTAACCTTGTGTTAAGATCGCTATCACTGGAGCAGCGTATATTAGAAACTTGAAACTTGAAACTTTGTAGATATACTATATGTCGTGTACATTTACACGAATTCCGTCGAAAATCGCGTTGATTAGATCGAATAAGTTTTTACTTGTATGTGCGGAAAAAGTTTCAGATTTTTTTAAATTTTTGACAGCTGGGAAGATGTAAAAGGCTTCTTCACGTTTCCTCGAATTTCGTCATATTTCTTGGGTCGATAAAAAATATAGATTTGGGATTTGCTTCTACGGACTTTCTTTATAGTCCCCTAAAATTAAACCCTAGTATTTTTGGATATTAAACTCCACTTCTATTGATTTTTTACAAAGAAATTAGAGATGAGTCGATCAGAAGTGTTTTGTTCCAAAAGAACACTTCATTGAAGTGAGTGAGTGAAGTAAAGTAACTCACTCCGTTTGGTGGACTGCAGTTCCATTGGACACGTGACAAAAAACTGCCGAAACGAAGGAACGATCAGTTCCGGAAGTTCTTCATGTTCTAGATCGAAACGAGGGAATGACAGGGTTTCAAGCTAGTTCGGTGAACTCGTTCATTCACGTGATTGACTCGGAGTGAAGTACTGAGTGAAACATCCCCTTGCTTTGCCCATCTCTAAAACAAATATCATGTTTTTTTTCGAAAGGGAGTCGTGAGGAAATGTAAAGGTGTACGTAAAAGTGGGTTCGGACTTCCCAATTCACCATTTCCAAGTAGGTTTCGACCGATTTTAAAACATGTGGCCTAGCGTTGCTATGCTGCAAAATTACTTTATCGGGTCTCTCCTCGTATTGCGGCCACTTTTCCGTCAATTCTCAGCTCAAACGCAATAATTTTAGTTTTTAGTATAGCGATCTCTCGTGATGGTTTCGTTGGGTTTAAGGAGCTCATACTACACTACACCCAGCTGATCACAGAATGAGTTGGATCCATGGATGTTTAACCTTGTCGTCGATGTTGATGCATGGCCAGGCTTACCCCACAATTGTCTAATATTCAGATTATCGTAGTGTATCCATTTATTATCACCAGTCACGACATGAGGCAAAAAACTGTTTCCTTTTCTGCCGTTTGAGCAGCTCCCATGAGAAAAAACGACATCCAAACTCAATGCTTTAAAACGTTTGGCAACTTAGCAAGTGTTGTGTGATGAACACCCAATGATTCCGCAAATTCATTTTGTGTCTGACATGGCACATGGGTCTTCTTCCATTAATGCTTCCACTTTTTTGTCTTCAAACTTTTGTAGTGCGATGCAAGAGGTCTTCATCTTACACCATATTTAAAGCGTACAAATCAATCTCTGCAGGTTGATTCCGATAGAGCATGGTCATAATTGACCACAAGAATTTTCTATGCTCCAGCTGTGATTCTCTTTTAAAAAAGTAATGCAAAAAATTCCCCACAAATCCTCTCTTTTTGGCACGAAACTCAACATGGTTAGAACTACGAAAAATATGTTGTTTACACTTCGGCGGAACAAGATACGTCTGTCATTTCAAGCCTAATCATTGCCCTCTGGATAAAAGCCGCGCAACTGAATTTTCGAAGAGCGAAAATGCCTCGATTTCCCCTCACAAAATCGTCACTCATCGAGGGGAAATCGAGGCATTTTCGCTCTTCGAAAATTCAGTTGCACGGCTTTTATCCAGAGGGCAATGGCCTAATGATGGAACTCCACGATGAAGTTTGAAGGTTGCAGTATTACCCGATGCAAAAAGACTAAGATAACACCATCTGTCGGGAAATAGATGAAACTTATTGTATTCCCCGCTATTACCTTTTGTGTTGAAGAAAGAATATTAGAACGATAAAACAAATTATAGCCTTCATTATTCCTAGAAAAATGAAAGAAAAAAATTTAGAATACGACTTTAATGAAATATGAGTTTTACTTGTAATACATTTCATTATTACCGTTTCTCCATGCATACCCATTCCGGTCTTTAGTGCGAAAACGGTATCTAAATCTTAATTGAAAAGAAATAAATATGTAATAATAATTTCTCAGTGCGCCGACTAATATAATAAGCCCACATTTACCATGAAACTGTTCGTAATCATCAAACCTTTTAGCACTGCTTTGACTGTATACTGGCGACGATATGCAGCTTGTCCACGCTACCCTAATCCTTGGACATTAAGTGTACAGTGCACTTCATACGAGAATATCTTCAGCGTGTTGCTTTTTTTTCGCGATGTGCTCAATAAAATTAATTTTTCTCCTTTAAGAACATCTTAATACGATTCGTACAGTTGGCCTAACTCCTTTTTACCATTCGTGGACACTCTATCTGCACATGGGCAACAGCAACAGCATATCGTATGTGCGATTGCGATGTGAAGCAATCGAATCTTCCACCTTTCCGCTATCATCGTCGTCGTTGTCCGGCCGAGCCGCCGTCTTCTTCTTATTTCTCTCCAAGATAAATCCATTCTGTATTTATTATCGTTGGTATCATAAATCATTAACTGCAACTCAGGTAGCAAGGTGCACTTTATTTTTGCCAGGAAACCAGTTCTGGAGGTGATGTAGCCTTAAATATATAGCAGTGCATCCGGTCGTTAATACTTCACAACATTATGGTCGGTCTGGAATGTCCGTTTTGTAGCATACCTGTGGGCATATGGACGTGGAGACGGACAGTACCGTTTTGCAAAGCACCGATTTCTGCTTTTTTGCGATGCCACCTTTGCACATTCTGCCACCATCGGTCGCACCACGAGAGTAGGAGATTTTCGATTAATTGGTCTGCTGGCGTCCGAACCCGAACCTTATGCATTTCTTTAATGTGGGCTGCGGTGGTCAGTGCATCATTCGCGCACTTGCGTTAATCGCAGCTGATTTCCAGTTTTATGCTTAATACGGGCCCGTTCCTTAACCAAGAGAGTGATTATTATTATCGTTACTGTTTCGTAATTTAACGATGCTAGTGCCAGGCGCTCGTCAGGATCTCAAAATGGGAAATATGCAATTTATTGGAAATCGTATGATTAGAAGAATCGCACAGGTAATTGTAATAGGCTCTCGGTAATAACCATTATTTTTTATTAGTTACAGCTACGGTGATTGAGAAAATTTTATTATTTCGGCACCTTAACTTCTGCAACGTTCCATGGTGGCCGCAGCAGTAACTTCTTGTTCTTCTTCTGGAGTTTCGCACACATCACATGGAATTATAACAACCAAGATCATATGTTCGACATGAATTTATTGGTAGATACATATCTAACGACAATATCAAACCAAAGTGCAATAATAATATTAAAGTTTCTAAGAAAAATTCTGGGTGAAATATTGGTGTGGATTGATATTTCCCCCTTTTACGACTAGTAAGCACCATAAAGCCAAAAAAATCGTTCTGTCTGTCTGTCCGCTGTGCGGAAAGCGATTGAAGGCCGGTAGCTCACAAAGGCCAAGGGTTGTTCCAGAAGTACCCAACCTAACGTAAAAATCATATATTTACATGTGGCTGTGCTGTTTGAAAATGCTAGAAAGTACTAACCTTATTCAGCTTAACTTTGAAGTTTGATGACGCTACGTTCTTTAGTAAGAATTATAATTAAGGATTTTTGGAATGTAACTTTAAGGCTATCATAAAAAAGCATATCCTTGATAATCCACATGCCTGTAATATGTTATCAATTTATTCACAATGTGAATAATAATAATAATGTAAAATATTTTTTAAAAATGTCATTCCTTCAGGACATCTCTTTTTTTTATACTTAAAAATATTTAAATAACTATAATTATTTTTGCTTATTTCCATCAAAATTTATGATTGATTTTTTACAATTTTAGTTTTATAATTTTAGTTTTATAATTTTAGTTTTATAATTTTTTATTTTAATTTTTTATTTTATTTTTTATCATAAAATTTGTGATTTTTTTATATATTTATGTTCCATCAGTTCACAATCGTATTTGAACACTCACACACAAGCTCATGTGAGTTTGTGGTTTTTCTTGTAATTTAAAATTTTATTTTTTTAACTTATAGTTAATTTGTTAAAACTATACACAAATGACCATAAATAAAGAACTACTACTACTACTAGTATGTTTGGCAGCCATCAATAGACGCGCTCTCAGTGAATCATACAAAATCATACGAGCGGTCAAGTCGAACATCGCAGTGGTCGACCAGATAAGGTGACCACGTCAGAAATATGGAAGAAAATCCATAAAATGGTATTGGATGACTGTCCACTGTGTTTAACGATGTTTCACTGCAATAAAGCCAATGGACGAAACATGGGTCCATTACTACACACCTGAAGGTACTATCAAAACAATTGACTAACAACAGGTGGAGGGTCGATTCCAAAAAGGGTTAAGATAGTTATTTCTGTAGGCAAAATATTGACGTTAGTTTTTTGGGATGCACATGGGATCATTTTTAATAATTGTCTTGAAAAAACAATAGTCGGAGAGTATTATGCGAGCTTATTGCAGCGTTTGACTAATAAAATAATAATAAACTGCGTTTGGCGAAAAAGACAGTTTTGTGTCATCAAGACAATGCACCAGTTCACACATCCACTTTTGGGGCGGTTAAAAGCAATGAGTTAAAGTACGAAATGCTTCCTCATGTTCCTGTTCTCCAAATTTAGCGGATTATGTACAGTGCTATGAATAGTGTATAGAAACTTTTAACATCGCATACAACATAACGATTTTTTTTTCAATATTTTGAATAGAATTTTTTTACACCTCATCTCAGAATAAAACGCATTCCAGACGTGTACTCGAAAATAATAAAGTTGTGTTCAGACTATTGGCAGATTTTACAATTACATACTTTATTATTTGAATAATACTGTATTGTAACAAATTTTGAAGATAGGACATTTTTTTAAATATTGGTTACAATTTGAATCCATTTTTTAAAAAAAAATTGCTATCCGAAGATTTTTTATTACGAATGATTAGGAGACACAAAAAAGCAAAAAAAAAAACTGAAAAAAAATTTAGTCCGTCTGTCCGCCGTAAGTCGTCCGGTAAACGCAAAATTGTTTGATAGCTCGTAGCACTCATTGAGTTATTTAGTTGAATTTTTTACTATGTAGACTAGGTGTATTTCACCTTTTAGGGTTGAGGGTATCAGGGAGAGGTGGGAGACGCGTTTTAGACAGAAAAAGCAACCGCTTATGCTTGAAAGCTGAAATTTGGAATTTATATAAAACTTCAATAGTAGACCGATTTGAAAAATTGCCGATATGAGTCAAGGAGTGAAGGAGTGCGTGGAAAATAATGCGTCCGAAACTCAAAAAAGCCTAGACCTAAGCGGCTAATGTCACTAAGTTAAAACTTAAGAACCACATCTAGATATAGGTACTAGGTGAATAGATCGAAAATAAATTTTTTAGAGGGGTAGCGGCGTACGAGGGTTGGGGTAAAAACATTTAGTTTACAATATCTGACAAACCAATTGCACTAGAAAAGGAAAATTCTGTTTGTGTATTAGGTAAGGTTGACCAATAAAGTTTGATGAAAGTGCAATTTTTTAAGGGGTGGTGGAGGATGAAAGTGGAGGGGATATATGCTTAACATTTTTACCAGAAGTAGGGCTAATAGAACTTTAGCAGACAAATTTTTGAGAGTGTGGGTGTAGAGGGTGAAGGTGGAAAAGGTTCTGATTTTTGTATCTCGAGAACCTATAATAAAAAAAAGCTGAAATATTGATATTTAAATAGAGCATGCTGGACAAATATAATTGTTTATAGTGATAGTATGGTACGGGGGTGGAGGGGGAAGACCTATCTATAGAAAGGCTTATGCTAGAAAGCTGAAACTTGGTATGTTTACGTTAACCAAAACGGAAAGTAATTTAGATTTAAAAAATTGCAACTATCTATTTGTGTTTGGAAGGGGGTCGGAAAAAATGATCAGTGAAAATGGAAAGCATATATTTTCACGATTTTCGTCATACCTATTAGGTCTTCCCAAATATTGAATTCATTTTTATTCAATTTATGTTTCATATAAATACCTAGAAAAAGTTTTCAAGATTTTTTGAAATTCTACCCCTAAGGCAGTGCAAGGGGTTGTATACTTTTTTGCAGTAATGTTTCGAGAAATGCAATGCTAACGTAGTGTTTCCTAAATTCCATTCATATATTATCAAGATATTCCCTTCTCCCGAAGGACTTGTTATTTGTTTTAATGATGTTCAGTTTTTCCCTCGGCTTTCTTTTGCCAGCTAATTCATTGATTATCTTCCATACCTTAAACTAGTTTCCAGCAGCATCTTGTTTTTGGTACATAATACGTTTCATTGGTACAGCTACTATCTTCTTCGACAAAGTATCAAAAGAATTATTAAAAGAAAATTTGACGAAAAATGCTGTCAATGATGTTGTCTACCCTCAACAACAACGTGTTGCTGAAATAATTGCGACAATAGTGAGTTATGCGGACAAATTCTATGCGGATTGCTCGATAAAGTCAACTAAATTTGTTGGTTACTACCTGAACGTATGCTGCACTCGCTTTTATCAAATTCCAACATCCATACAAACCGCATAACACGAAATTAAAAGCAATGGCGATTCCGACAACTTGTTCTACTCACTTTACGCCAATATAAAATACCATATATCCAATTTGTTCGTTTCCTCTTCAGTGATTATGAGCTTCTAGTCTCTATACATTACTCCTCCAGTGTTTAATTTACGATCATTGCCGTACGTGATACATAGTCAGTTAAATGAAAGCAATTACAGGTAAATGTTGGTAGTACGTGATATCAGCACAACGGCTAATTTCGCTCGCTGCGAAACATTGCAATGCGTTTTTGAAAACGATTAAACAAGTCCTTTGGCAATTCACCTGCAATCAGTTGGACTTATGACACAAGAAATTATCCAACGATAACAAGCGTTTGGCGTGTTTTATGGGTATGTAGGGCTGCGGTCACAGCAGTTGGCCATCAGGTTCCTTGATTTCCTTTGGGCATGCAAAATTGTCTTTTTCCGTAACACCGGCCCAGCATACCTGTACCGGGGCCGCTCTACACTGGCCCTGATGGATCATCGAGTGCATTGCAGTGCCCGGCCATACAAGAGAAAAATGAGATCCCGCAGATCATGCAGCACACTGGCATCGGAGGATAGACCCCAAGAAGAAATTATAAATTCGAGTCGTGTATGCAATATTGTCGCGATCAATTTCATTCGTTCTCAACATAACAGCGAACATGTTTTTGCACCATGTGGGTATCATATAACTCACCTGTCAGCTTTGATACTCTCCTGCATGTTTGGCGTTCATTCTGCTCAAACCACAGCGAAGATTCGTATATGAAGGTTTCGCCGGGCTTTGGGATCGTTTGCTGAAAAATAAGTAACCGAAATGCACCTTTGTCGAGTGCATTGTATGTGTCAACGCAATGTAGTCCATATAAACAAGAATCGAATTGACGATCATGTGAAAAATATGGTGGCGGATTGCCGGCGATTATTGACAACATGCCACAGGTTATAAATTTGTTTCTGTAATCTTGGTTCATGTAACATTAGCCCGGATACAAACATACTCTTTATGCACTGAATTTTACTCGAGGCTTAAAACAATAATCAGCTTACATTGAAACTATTGACCTTCATAAAAGGATTCACTTTGATTTAAAAAAAAAAATTTTTGTACGAGCAATTGAGTTTTTAAAATAGTAATACAATTTGAAAAATTGTTCATTTTATATTTCGGTTGCAAGGTAGATTTTCGAGTAAGCTTTACTTAGAATATCCCGACTGGGGTGGATCTATGCCTTGCCATTGATGATATAGTAGTTGAAAAAAAGTTCACTGGTAAGGCCTGTTTAGAAACTGTGTTGGACTAGGTACTGTTTCATCGTCGGATCATAAATTTCACTTGCGTACTGACGTTCTTTTTTAGCTCATCACATGTAGTGTAGCAGACGACATTTGTTTATTGGACTGAGGACCATTGTACCTGACAATGTTTTTTAGTTGTACACTAAGCACCCTTTTTTATGTCATCTCATTGTACAACACCTCCTTTTTTCCTCATCACTGAACTCCAACAAAAACTAACGAACTAGTGAACTTAAAAAATGAACTAGATCGGCGGATCGGGAAGCGGAAATGATTGCTCACTATGGTGAACTAAAATGCGTAAGCCTACTATATATGTACATCTGTATGAATGGTGCAAAACAGGCCTCATATTAATTGTTAACTAATTCATTCCATTTCTTCTAGCTTTTAAAAGAAATTACGGAATTCGTGAAAACGTGTTCAATATTTTTATACCCTCTTAGGGACTGAAAACGGAAAAACTCAAAATCAAGATTTGGGCTATTATTACGCAAGCACTTAAAAGTAATGAGATACATTTTAAATATCTCATCAGGCCTGGGGGATATGGCAGAATTCGTGAAAAAGTATACAACCCACTTACACCCTCTTAAGAGCAGAATTTCAAAAAAAAAAAAGAAAACACTTACTAGGTATTTATATGAAAAAGCCGTGTAATTATAATGAATTCAATATTTGAGAAGACCTAATAGATATGACGAAAATCGTGAAAATATATGCATTTTATTTTTACTGATAATATGTTTCGACCCTCTACCAAGCACTAATGTATATATGAAAATATTTTTATATAAATTAATTTTCTAGTTGATTTATGTACATATAGTACGTACCGAGTTTTAATTTTTTATAAGCCGTTCTATTATTAGGACAAACACCTTCCACCCTAGTACCATACTACCCCTATAAAAAATTATATTTCTTCAATATGCCACTACTGTAGCTTTATTTAAATATTTATATTTCAGCTTTTTATCATTATACGTTCTCGAGATATAATAATCAGAACCTTTTGCTTTTCCATATCCCCACCCTCACCCTCAACATTTTTATGCTAGAGGTCTGTTGGGCCTACTTTGGGTCAAAATTTTAAGCATCTATCTTACACTGTTCTTGAGATATGAGGTATGAAAAAAGTTTTAGAAAAATTCTTATCCCTTCCACTTTCATGCGCCTTTACCTACTTTTCAGCAGACTTTATTTTTCAACCGTTATACACAAACCGAATTTTATTTGTCTAGTGCAATTCGGTTCGTGAGATATCGTAATCTAGAGTTTTTCCCCACCTCCGTACGCCACTGCTCCTACTAAAAAATTTATTTCCGATCTATTCTCATAGTATATCTTAAACTGTTTCTTAAGTTTTAACTTTGTGACATTAACCGTTTAGGGGATATGGATTTTAGAATGTCATAATCTAGGCTTTTTTGTGCTTCGGAAGCATAATTTTGCCCCCAATCCATCACTCCATGACCAATATAGTTAAATTTTTTTGCATATGGTTCTACTATTAAAACTCAATATAAATTCCAAATTTCAACTTTCTAGCACAATCAGCAGCTGAGATCTAGAAACCATAATCTTAAGTGCCTCCTCCACCTCCCCCTTCAAACACCCACCCCTCAAAAGGTGTCCAAGTGGAATACCCACTCTACCCACGAAAAAAGTTCATCTCAATATCTGAAAGGGTTTGAGTGCTACGAGCCTTCATACAATTTTGCGTAAACGGTTACGGTGGACAGACGGACTTAATTTGTTTTTCTAAATCTACCCAGCCAGTCTGGTACCACCCGTCCAAATGTCTTTAAAACACAGGTTAACGTATATTAGATGATAACGTCATATGGCTTGAATTCATTTCTCTCGCTTCGGTTTCTTGTCCTTCAAACTTCTTTCAGCTACTAAAGACTTCTCAGGATTCGCCAACCGCCACTGGCCTCGATTCGTTAGCCACTCTAAAGTTGGTATACAAAATTACAAGCGATCACCCAAAGTGAAAAGGAGTGCAAATTACGAATCTAACAAAAAACTGTGTCGAAATTCCAGAGCATCAGGAACTCACGGAATTCGGACACAATGGCCACTTGATGCGGTCACTGATCAAAGCATATTTCACTAATAGCCGTGTGCGGCCCTTTGTTACATACTGGCCGCGTCTTTATCGATTGGTCAAGTTTTTGCAGACTTTGGTAGCAACAAATCGATTAATTTCTGCTGTCACCTTTGACAACGAATTACGTTACAAGTTGCAGTTAAAACCGCACAACATTATCAGGAAATTGGGAGATAGTCCGGTATTTAACCGAAAAGTATTGACGAATCTGGTTTTTTGAGAGGAAATTGGTTTCGATTTGAAGGTTTTTTGTGGAAGCAGGATTTAATTGTGGCACGACAAAAGTATTTTCAGAGAACGAGAAGATATTTGAAAAGATCTTAATTAAAACGAAATGCTAAGAAAGTTGAACAGGCCCTGAAGTAATTGCAACTAGATGGTAACAAGTTTTGAGTCCTTTCGGCACTGGCAATGTCGTCTAACTTCCTACTTCTACACAATCGTGTGAACTTGTACAATGGTACGTACAAGAGAAATTCAATGAAAAATCCCCTGCACAAGGAGCTCCTTCTGCGATAAATAAATAAGAAAAACTTGGTGTCACTCATTCCGAGCGCAATACAATGCCAAATTGTGCGGTAATCAGTGTTTTGGCCAAATTGACCGAAGCACCATAAAGACAAGACTTCCATGTACATCGTGTCCTTATATGGGACCATTGCTACAGTTTATTTGGCCGCACTGCACTCTGTAAAGTGATCCGGCAAACGATAAACCTGAGTTAGTCGGTATTCAGTTCGTATAGGTTGAATTGGCGGCACTCTAAAAGACTGAACTACCCAAAGAAGATTACAAACGAACCGCATGAGATGCGATATTTGTTTATGGCTGGTAAAATAGTTTTTCGCTCTTCGGGACTTCAAACTTTCAGACCTGGGAATTTTTATCGAGCCCAGAAATTTATTTGATTTCGGTATTATTCTGGTATTTTTTTGCCGTAATTACCAGGACGCCAGGGGAAAAACAAAAGACCCATTGCTTCACACACAGAATTTATGATCTTCGAAACTACTGACCAATAATTGATTTTCCATAATTGGCTTAATGGTACTCAAATGGATAGTTTCCGAAGAAAGCGATTTCTCGATTTCTTTAGAGTCTCGCTCGCAGCATACGATTTTCAAAAGGATTTTTTTCCACAAGTCATGTACTGGAATTGTTTCGCCATTCACAGATCATTTGGATAATTGTGAAAAAAATCGATCTATCCGGAATAAAACCAGGAAACGATTATTTGAAATTCTGATAGATAATTGCTAGTTTATTACCGTGGAATAGTCAAGATCAAGAATAGAGAATTTTAAAGTTAGATACAAGTCAAGTGTACTAGACATTATAGACATTGTGCTATTATTAGAAAATTTTCTTAAGAAAAGAGCTAAGTACAAAGAGATAACCGTTTCGTCTGGAATATGTATTAATTTTCTGATATTCAATCCCCACACGTTTTCACGAATTCCATCATATCTCTTAGGCCTGATGAGATATCGAAATGATTTTTACACTTGTTCGCTTGAAAATCATTTGTGCACGTATTTACGCTACATATTTCGCCATGCTTGTGTGTTTACCTTGCTCCCGCTCGCGATCCGCTCGACGTACGAAAAACTTGTGTAATCGAAACTTGTAGGGAATTTAGTCCTCTACAACTTTCCCACATAAATATGTCACCTGTCATATATATAAAAATAAGTCTGTTTTTTGGTCGAGTGCGATTAAAATCTACACCTGGGAACCGTTCCCTCTCAAATTTTGCATGGACATTCCCGAGACTACCGGACAGGTCGGGAATATAATTATATATTCCCGAAATTTGTGGTTCGCGAGTTTTTTCAACAGTTTTTTTAATAATTTTTTAATAACAGATGAACCTGACCTAGAATTAGAAATTTGCAACAGGCAGTTGTAGCCAAGCGGGTAAGGCGTCTGACTAGAAATCAGATGATTCCCTCTAGGAGCGTAGGTTCGAATCATACCGAACGCGAACATGTGTGACTTTTTTTTTAATTTATTTGTTTCGATTTTAGTACCGGCTGCGAGCACGTGACGGGAGTAACAGGGGCGATGAAACATAATTATGTATTCCCGAAATTGGTGGTTCGCGAGCTATTTCAACATTTGAGTGAATGAAGTATGGAGGATGGTGGATAGAGAATAGAGGATGAATGGGGGATGGTGGATGGACGATGGTGGATGGACGATGGTGGATGGGGGAGGGAGAAAAATGAAAAGTGAAAAGTGAAAAATGGCATTAGTGTCTCCAGTTCCTTGAGCTGAGAAAGTGTACCTGAAACGGGAGTAATGTGTCAACGGGAGAAACAGGACCAATGGATAAACGGGACAATCTCCTAGTTTTTTACACTTTACGCTTATTATTAGCAATAAATAATGATTTTACAAAAATGTTGTTAGATAAAAACAATAGAGAATTTAATTCTCTATAAATTTGGTTGTTCCCATTTTTAGCGAGAAAAGCAAAATACGGCTACAAATCGACAAAACAGAAAATTCAAAATTTCGGGCACACGCCATATCAAGTTTTGGTTTGAAACTGTGATTCCCTATTCTACTCCATCATTGGAACCTAACTACATACGTCAAAACATTTCGCGTTCCATTTTTTTTCCGAAATTCACTGAAGTTTTGTCTCTGATTACTGGACTACATATATAATTATTTTTAGAAAACCCGATCACCTATAATTTAAAAATTATGTGTAACAAAACATTTTAAGCCTTGATTACAGAAAGTATAATCGATTTTAAGAATGTTAATAAATAGTCACCTGCTCATTACTGTCTTTTAATAATATCAAGTATTTTATCCACATCGGTTTTTAAATTACAAATTATCGTACCCACATTGCTAGATAGCAATGTCTAACATTGCGTTCAATTAAACTATCGACATGTAGACAAATTAACATTAACATATTCAAAACAAGTGTCCGGTTCCTTATTGTTTTTAGATCATTTTTTTCGAAAAGTTAAATAAGAACTAGTTCAAGGTTTCGAAAAGCTAAAACAAAAAAGCAGTTCAATTTTCTTAAGCACGCACACATTACTTCATAGTACATTGAATCATTTTAAAATTCCACATTCGGTTGTCAAAATCGAATATCGGAAAGGGTTTTGAATTTTTTGAACATATCAACTAGCATATCATTTATGCGGTTTATAACCGATAGGATGACGGCTTAGATCTTTTATCAATTTTCTAATGGAAGTCAATCATTCAAGGCAAAACGCCTTTCTGAGAAGTGATTGGAGTTTCAAAACGGTTGAGCCGAATGATTAATTTGGTATTTCGGTGTACAATCTAGTCCTAGGTTGAATGGGAGTTTGAAGTCGGGGGTAAAAAAAAAACACTCAACATAACAAAGAGTCGAAAATAGCTTGTAGCTTATGTAGGTAGCCATCCAGCATCGCATTTTTGATCAGTTCCTATTAAATGGTAAACATTACAAACATTAAGAAAAAAAAAACTAATATGGAGCAGTTGCGGGTCATTTTTTGTCCGTTTTCTCTCAAAAATTTAGAGATCAAAATCTGACAGTGTTTTTGTATAAGTCTACCCTGCTGTGATGTTTAACTTATAAAAAACAAGATATAGACATTTCTGATCCGTTGCTACTGTTTAATTGAGCCAATGTTAGTCCCCTGCTTGTGAAATTAATATCATGCTAGAGATAAAATTAATAATAGGTGCATTTGTCATTCTTTTCACTAAGTTATTATATTAAATAAATAATGTGTGATTAATGTGCAAAAAGCTTTTACTTTTTGGAACATAATTAGTACGTATATGAAATGTCAAATTAAATCGATAAAATCGGAAGTCCATAGAAAGAATTTAGAAAATCTACAACTTAACACCCTGTTTAACCTACGGTTTTTACCTAAGCCAAATTATTTATGCAGTGGATGACGAATAAATTTAATTTAAAAGTATGTATTGTACATCAATTCATATATAATTTTACTCACTTACATTTTTCATCACGGTTCATCATATACAATTTTTTGTACTCAATAAATAATGTTAAGTCTACTCTCTCCTTGACTTCGCCATTTGTTTTAGAATAAGTCAAGCTAAGCCAAAACACAAACCAACGTTTTAATTGGTTCAAGAATTTATAATGTCTGACGTCATAAATTGCTGCGTGATTTTTAGGGTGAGTATTTTTTTAAAGAAAGATGCGCGATTTTTTCTTTTGGCAGTTGAGGAATTTTTGAATTGGATGATGTACAAAACAAGTAATTAATTAAATTAATTTAAAAAAAAACACTTTTGATGTGGGCTATGAGAGCTTTGAAGGACCTAGAGGGGCTATGAGAGCTTTGAAGGACCTAGAGGGGCCGTGATGAATTTTTTTTTTTTTGGAAGGTCGTGACTGAGACAGAGTGGGCAAACAGGATAATACAGCAACAAGTCTTTTTCAAGTCAAAACATTTACTCAAATGTCTACGTTCACAACAAAGCTATTATTACACGCTCTGTCAAATACATATGACTATTTTCCCTTGCAAATGCTATCAGTTAGTAAACTCGTCAAATTTTTGTTTGTCACATATCACTGCACAAAGACCTTTTTGACCGAAAAAATTTGTCAAACATTTATTTGTCAAATATTTGACAGTATGGCATACAGTGAGTTATTCCAGTAAATTACTCTACCCGAGATAGAATTGATGGGATAGGGTGACTTTTGTAGAAGAGGTGGTAAAATTTGCATTGAGCTATTTAGTAGTTACTGTTGCACCCGAATTTATCCACATCAAAGTCTTTGACCGTGAAATTAGCAAGTTGCGTCTTGACTTCTGGAAGGTTTTTTAATTTTAATTTACAATCACTTGTTTTTATACTATTTAGTTAAAAGTTTCTAGAATATCAAGCAGACTATGCAACAAAAAGCCGTAAATACGATCGTTGACGTACATTAACCTTGTCTTTCATTCTAAGCCGGAAGATGAATTTAAATTGACATGTTTAAGGCGTTCACAAAAGAATTGTCATTTCATGCCAAGCAATTTTGAACGGCCGGCGATCGGCTTCGATCCTTAACAGCTCAGCTCGGCATACAGGTAGCTTGTGGCATTTGTGGAGAAACAATACAAAACAATTAAGTCCAAATGTACTTTAAATTAAGGTCTTGTAATATGCAAATCATTTGATAATCGCTGACTTTTGGCATGGCTCGATTGAGACATAAACTGCAGTTTCAGTTCCTTTTCGATTTCTCTTGCGTCTTCATTCGAAATAAGATACGAGTGTGCATGGGTCGAGGAGTGCTAATGACTCTGAAAGCTTGTTGTAAGGTCGAACGTCCATAAGCAAGAAGATCGGTAACAACAGAAAATTCAATTCGAGACGTAAATTACCTGGAGACGGAAAGCCAGTCGGTCCAATTAAAAGTTGTAATAGATAAACGTTACAGATTTGATGCTCGAACCTTGTCTTGGGGCCTTAGCTAGTGCTGCCTCTCGTAGCGGTGACTTCTGTGCACTCTGCTACTTCGGCGTTTGGTTTGTGGTTAGCGGCTACGAACGATATATATGGACGTGTTGTGTGTGCATACTCGCTAAGTAGATCCTAAATTGTCTCGTAATTGGATTTCTGGCGCCATTCTTTTACATTAGTTGGTATTGTCGAGATTATCTTTTGCAAAAATGATTGGAATTTGAAGGAAAAAATACCGGGTATAAATTGAATGATTTCAACTTATATTTAGGTAGCAGTTTTTAGAACAAAACTAACACGAAAGACTTGTAACTATGCCGCATGGGAGTTTTCGTGCAAACAAATGCCAAATGCTTCATCTTCATCATCTTCGATGGCGCAACAGCCCAAGTCGGCAATTGAACTTTAGGATACAGCGCCTCCAGGTATATCAATCTTGTGATGCCGTCGGTTATTACCTATCATGGATATTTTTCTTTAGCCGTCGATTGAATCCTTCACCTTTAGCATGAGTGGTTTTCACCACGATCGTTTCAGCCTTTGTCTACTACATGTTGTGCCGAATTCGTCAGTCTCATTCCATGCCGAATAAGTCCCAGGATTCATCGAAACGTTCTTCTTCAACACCTTTATAAGGACAAGGGCTTACGGCTAATTACCACAGGAGCTGCTACTAATTCAGATGAAATCTATATAGAATAAGAGTACTGTTGTGAGTATGATCCAAGCACATCATTATGTTAGCTCCTACTGAGATCATTTAAGGGGGAACATCTGAGTAGAAAGCTGACAAATTAGGTGAATTTTAGAAATTATTATCTTAAAAACTATTTGCTCGATTTTATCCGGATTGGTTTTATTCGAAAGTATACTTACATATATGTTGAGGTACGCTAACAATTTTTTTTTATAAATATACATCAACCAGGGGCGCTGCTGTCAGTGTCGCACTCTCTGCGGTTCCCACGATTAAATGCAGGCGGTTGATCCAAAACAAAAATATCAAAAGGATTCTGAAAATGTAAAGTATGATGCACTTCGCTGCGTAGGGGTTTTTTTTTAAAAAAAAAAAATGTTGCTACAATTAAATAAAAGCTAATATTTAACAAATAAAATTGTTTGAAAATAGAACTAATAGATACTGATTTAAGCCAAACAATGTTTCCGCAACTTTATAATTTACTAATGGCGGTTCAACAAATATTCTTTAATATAACAATTGCCGAGCCCTGACGACGCTTTCTTTTTGGTTAATCAAGAAAATAAGTTATTTTATTTACATTTCTTACACAGTAAACAATTTTGTGAAAATAACTGCCCTTAAAGCAGTAAAAACTAAATTTATGAATTTTTATTCAATTTTACAAAACTGAGAATAATTCTTAAAACTTTGTAATGAATTTACTGACTGTAACACTGGATGAAATTTTAATTTTTTTTTTTAACTAATTCAATTTTTCTAATTATTTTCTAATTTATATTATTAACAAATTAACCATATATTAAGCAGTAACCATATATTATTCCCACACAAGCATTTGCTTTTGTGAATTACTTATTTGTCTTCATTAAAGAGATTAATAAATATCGTTATATAAAAAAAAAAAAAAAAATAAACATGTAAAATTTTTGTACTACAAAATTTTGCCTTTTCAAACCAGCAGTAGTTTTATACATTTTAAGCAATTGTTTTTCACACTTATGTGTAAATTTTTGCATTAATAATTAGTGATTGGCATAAGTAGCAAAAATTTCTAGAGGGAATAATTTTTTTTGGCCATTTCCTGCTTCAGTAAATCAATTGAAATCAATGATTGAATAGAATATCTACTAGTGTTACTGCTAGATGTTAACTTTTTTTTTAATGATTAAGATAAGTTGAGTGTGGTGCAAACATTGTTCTTTCCTTTGACTTGTTCCCAAATAAATGTAATTAAAAATTTCTCACTTCTTCTAGTTGCTACAAAACAAAAGTCCTTAAAATACGTGTCAAGAAGTGTTGGTCGAAAACTCAACTATCGTAGACATTAATTTTTAAATTTACTTTTAATCCAAACGGATAAATACGCTAGAAATCGCGTCGTTCTTGCAACCAACATGTGAAAGTCCTGGAAACAAAACAAAATTTATGTGAAATAGACATCACAATTTCCAAAATCATGCACACAATTTATTGAAAATAAATAATGAAATTCTAGTTACTAGAAAATTTTTTTTGAGTAAAATCAAGAAATTGTTTGTTGATAATAATAAGAGACTTGTTTCACGCCAAATCCTAAATTTATTTGATGTAAAGCGTATTTTACTTATAGTAATGATATCTCTCCGTGAGCTTAAGTTTTAGATATGATATTGCAAACGGAAGATATTGTCCTTCACGTTCGGGTAGTAACAAGCCGAGGGTTATTAAAAGAATGTTAACTAGCAACAAAGAAGGTTAACTATATTCAAGCCCTTTATTCTGGTTTAGCACCAACTACAATAGAAACCAGAGTTAAGTATTTCATCTAGTTTTAATATACCTCCCTAGTTACAAAATATTAATTGAAATAGTATCTAACTTATAGTGTTCCCTGCAGAGCATTAATGCGATAGGCTATTGCATTTTCGTGACTGCAGTATTTTTTTTCCAGTTAACAGCATTTTTTTTTTTAAATGGTTAAAATATTTCAAGAACACTGATTTCAGTCAGTGACATGTGAAGTAAGTGATGTACCTATCAACTTTATAGTCCCAACGAAGTGATCGATGATTAACATCAATAACGTACACTCAACAATTAAACGGAACGCCAGGAGGCGCCTTATGGGAAACTTCACAGATATTTATCCACAAGAAATATTCCATTCTTAACAGGACCATAAATAACATTTTCGAAATGTTGCAATCAATCGCAACGAATAAATCTTTCATCAGTGACCAATCTTTTCGTTGTTCTAACTAGAAAACTCAATTTGGCGTCATAAAAGCTAGGTTTTACGATGTTAGAGGGTTTTCAAACATACTGACAGCGTCACTAAATCACCACTGAAATAAATTCTGATTTATAGCCATTCCTTTCGGCTGTACCATTCCATTCTTCTTGAAGACTTTCCTAGTTTTTACCAAAAAACATTCAATAGCATTGTTAAGGTTTTTGTATTGGCTCAAAGTGATTATATGCGCTCTTTCATGGGCTCATTATAGAAAATCGGTCAATTACGAGGTCTCGAATTCGGCTACTGTTCGCCTCTAAGTGCCCCCGGGCTCGACTTTATTCAAATCTTTTACTTGGTATTTTCTTTAAATTTGTATCGAACGATTGATTTCTGACTGGTCTAATGAGTGGCAAAAAATAAGATTGGCGTGAAACGGTTTGAACACATCAATGCGTGCCAGACTACTGTAATTTTAGAGGAATTTTGCCCAAGGAGTAGAGTTAGACGAAATGGCACAGGTACATCTACAGGTAGAAAACGAAGGTATAGTGCGGTGGCTCTATTAGTGCAAAAACGGATAAGCAAACAGCAGCCGATGATTGATTCGAAGAAGCCATTTAGACAGATTCGTGATGAGAGAAACTAATCTTATGGTAGCTCCAATATAGTTGAGAATTAGTTTTATGTTTATGTTAAATGCCTGACAACCGAATCCTGGTTTTAAAGTGTTAAGTGGATATGTTAAATAATTTAATGGACATTGAAGCGAATTTGTCATGACTAGTTTCGCATGCCGATATGATCTTCTAATGTTTTCATACTTTCTATTGTAATTAAAGTCAGAAAGCGATCCAGATCTTCTTTTACATTGTCAAATATATCTTGATGCTAATGTTTCGAAAGTTTGTATGCTGTATTTTAGAATTAGTTCATGTAAATTTCGATGAAGCTTAATTTTAATAAATTATTACAAAACAGATGGATTTCTTTTCATTTTGTATCAACATTTGAGGTAGAATACTCCGACCACAGTTACTTAGAAAGAATTTCTCTGCATCCTTAATTTTAGATGCTTAATACGCATATAACCTTTAATTCCAATATATCACGCTGTCAAATATTTGACTACATTCTCCGGCAAATGCATTCAGGCAGTATTATCGTCAAATTTTTGTTTGCCATACTCTTTTATTTGCTCTGTACAAAATCATGAAAAAATTTGACTAAATTTTTCGTCAAATTTGTTTAGCCAAATATTTGACACCATCGCATACAAGTGATTGAATCACTTTAAAAAATTTTCCTTGCACTCTATTCAAATGTCGAGTGTGGATTTAGACGATGTGGTAGGTATGAGAACTACTTTCACGGCGAGGGTGAATATGCGTTTTATCAATATTAATTAGTTCAAGTGGAAAGTTCGACGGCAGTACTCTATATTTAGAATAAAACTACAGTGTACCTGTAAAAAAAACATCTTAAACTGTTTCGTAGTAGCTTGTGGCGAATTTTAAATTGATTATGCAGAACTTCCATGCAAAAGGCATAGTTATGGAAATTTATTACGGCGATAGTGAAAAGGAGAGTAGATTGCTCGATCTGATATCAATTAGTCCATAGGGAAATAAAGTTGTTTCCAAGTGCCAAGTGAAAGCAAGATCAGTGTCTCGCGATTATAAAATGCACATGTTTATATAGGTAAAAGTGAGATCCGAGGCTCATCGTTTTCAATCGCAACAACATGTTTCTTACGCTCTACCGACTCAAGTACTGCACTAAATTTTCCGCTTTTATTACCGGTTATAGCATTTTCCCTTAATATACTTAAAGCCATTTCGGTGTTGTCGAACTTGTCTCCTATTACTAACCAATAAATGGTCTAAGTATATGCAACTAACGTCTCGGTTTTATACTGGCGTTAAAGTCAAGCGATTTGTCTAACTGGTGCGTGACTTGTCGCTGCAACAAGTACACTCAACCAAATAACTAACAAAACTGGGTATCGCATCGTAACACTTTGTAAACACGCACTTCACCGTGAAATTGTGAATTTGTTTCATTGAAGGTGCGCATAATGGGCGAGCTAAATAGCGTGAAATACTGTAAAGTTACTACATTAGTTGACGAAAGGGAGCAATTAGTCCCTTTTAACGCCAACCTGAGTGATTTCGGTAAGGCGTTATATTACAAATAAGGTTATTTATAATTGAACTCATTGTTCTCAACCTTTGAGGGCGTCAGAAAAAATTATCGGTAGGGTAAGTTCGTCGATTTTGGAAGGATTTTTAAAATAGATAATCATATTGGGGGCATTGCTACGGTTCCGTAGGACATTTTAAAAATATTCTTTAAGGATGATGATCATTTTGGTTGGTGAGAAATAAATAGAGTAAACTATCATATCTCATGTTACAAAATTGAATAAATAAAATATGTGAATCTTCAATATTGCTGGACGTTTGGGTAAGAAGTAGTATTTCCATAAGTGTCTATGACTCTCTCTCTCTTCGCATAAATAATATGTGAGAAATACCAATAAATTTATGCCTTTTGTTCCTTTGAGACCCTGTATAAATGTTTTTTTTAACAGTACAGATTTATTACGGAAATGCAACTGAGAACTTCTTCCTTTTAGAAGCATGCACTGATAGATTCATTGTATGCCGTCGTCGACGAGAGCAAGATTCCCATATTGGATAGTAAAGGTACTTTTATACGAACGATAAAAATTGCTCAATTTGGAGCAATTTCAGATAATTTTGACATCATGAAAACGTACAGCAACATCAGTAATTGACGATATGGATCAATTGGTTGTCAACTCGTTGATCAACAGTAAGTATAAGACCCATGGAGCAATACTCAGCAATATAGCAATGACATCATACACGGACAATTCACTCTACGAACACCTAAAATTAAATTTGAAAAACAAATCTAAATTTTAAAATAAAACTAAGACAATTTACAGGATTTGTGTTTTAAAGAGGGTATAAATAAAATGCTGGGGATCACATTATATTTTTTAAGTATTAAAGTACAACAAACGAGAGCGAGAGCCCTCATCATTAAAAAAAAAATGTTCACTTGGGTCAGCCTGTACCTACACATCGTAAATCTGATCTGAAATCAAAAATTCAAAAATTTTTCAGATATATAGTATTTCTTTACTTGGAGCTCATGCCAATAAAATCAATATAACCTCAAACAAAACGAAAACGTCGTTTATACAAAATTTTTAGTCTCGTTTTTTCAAGACTTTTTTATCTTTAAAGTGTTGTAAAAGATATAAAATTTTTTTCCTACAAAAAAACCTACAAAAAAATTAAGTCGATAGCTTATTGGGTTCAAGCTCTAGAACTCACACCATTTCCCAAAACGTAGTTTCGAGAAAAACACGTTTAAAGTTATTCTTTAGTACTTTTTGTCATTAGAAATCCTTAAAATAGGTGCCTAAATGATACGATAGCTCACGTATATAGTTGATTTCGAAAAATCCATTTGAGTACCATATTCTACACATGTCTACCAACCAAAATCAGAAAACTTTTCGACTCTTGGATTGAGTTTAATATAAATACCCCCTTAAAATAAAAATTCGATATCTCGATAGACCTAAGTAATATGTTGGAATTCGTAAAAAAGTACACAATCTTTTTACACGCTTTTAGGGGTTAACTATCCTAACATTAATTTTTAGATCAATATACATAAAGTTCATAGAAAAGAACAATAAATTTGAACTCATTAAACTTAAAAGATTTGCCAGAATTCGAGAAAACATTAACAAAGCCTTTCAGCTCCTTGGGTGCTAATATTGAAAAATTGAAAATGATTTGATCATGATTTTTTTTTCCCGATTTCCCAGTTTTTTTCCGATTATATAGTCTGTAGAAGTGAAAGCGAATACAATATGTAAATCTAAAAGCCTTAGGAATATATCAGATATGTATATCGTTAAAACGTACAAATTTGGAAACATGTTTCCAGGCACTGATATAAAGAGTCCGCAGAAGTAAAATTAATTTGATACTTTTTTTCCCTTGGCAAATTATTTTATACCTAAATATTTTCTATTGTTTTTCTTTACAGTACAACTGCTAGGATTAACACTCTAATTTGAGTTTAATTTGATACTTTGATATGCCCACAATATATGACGAATTTCGTGAAAATTTGGAAAATAAATTTTCATGGAATTTTTTATTTTTCTTTAGGTTGTCCGTCAGTCAGATAGTAATCTACCCTAGATCTCAGCATCATACACGAACCGAGCTTCTACCCAAAAAATGAAAAAATGATGATGTTGCTCCCAGACTGTTGTGCTATTTGATTTTATATTTCGGGCAGAAGCTTTGAATAAATATTTTCTTTTTTATTTGACACAAGCTGAATCTATGGTTTATATCTGGATGTACCTACTAAGACTGAGTGTAGCGCAACTACGAGGTCGATGAGATATCAATCCACCAGCGATGAAATCTAATCAATCTTGCCCTGTAGGAAGCCGCAGGTAATATTTTACTTTGAATTAATTGCATACTCTTCCGTAATACGGTTTCCTCGAGTTCAGGTGACACGGACATGTGGCCGATATTCTAAGTGCGTGATTAAAATTAACAACCTATATGTATGTGGAAATACGCTTACAAGATTCCACATTCGTATCTCACTATTTAATTGTTAATTGTGTCTATACGCGACGGGGTGGATCATGAAGCTAACTACATCTTCTAGAAATTCATACATCTAACCTGGTACAATTTTAGTTTATTACATTCCGAGGCGATTATTAATTTAAGAGATATATTGCTGTAGTTCTTCCTATCTGTCAAATTTGTAATCAGATAACGCCACCAGAGATTCTCTCACATAAACTGCGCAATGATAATGTCACTTAGCTGCTGGATGCCAGCATGCTGCCACGAACTATACCAAACTGAAATAATCGCAATGACTACATGTTCCATTTAGCGTTCCGCCTAAACCAGATCTGTATCTTAAGATGCATTATATCTGAATCTTTATATCGATTTCGTTATGCTGTAGGAGCTCGAGCGACTAAGTCTGGCTCCAGATCACCGGGAATAGTCTAGTTGTTTGTGCGATTTGCGTGCCCATTGGATTTTGTACAACAGGTTTAATTATTTCCTTCTTGAACTTCACCAATGACCTGCAAGCTGCAACATATGCGTGCGCATATTTTTCTTCCATACTTTTGTCTAGAAGTGAATTACGTACTGTGCATATGCTGGATGCTGGATTAGCGATACGTCGTGCCGTCCACTTAGCCTTATACTTAGTAAATAGACACTAGGCATATGCTTTCCAGCAAATTGGTTTAATACCTGAAGGGTCGATTCCTAAGAGCTAACTAAGCGGGCTTGGCGGTCCGGTTGCGGCCATTATACGAGGTGCGATTAAAATTGTGCGACAGTCGGAACATAATAAGAAATTTTTATTTTATCGGCAATTTTCAGGTCTATAGGTGTTCAGGTTGCAACGTTGTGGCTTAATGCCATATTGGAGAAGTTGCTGCGTTACTGTCTGAGCAGTAAAGCTGATTATGGTTTTCCTTTTTTGCTGCACTGCGAATTAACCGCGTCCCTTTTGATAAGACGTCATTGGAAGATTTAATATGACCTTCGAGGGCTCCAGGGATTTAAAATTTTCCATATAGGTACCTATACAATTGGCTGATAAATAACAATAATCCATCCTGTCAATTTCGAAGTCATGTGTGAATTAAGAACAGGTGAATTGAAACGAAGCGACTTACTTCCAAGCATCTGAGAAGTTGATTTTTGTCTTATTTGTGTATTATTTCTAGACGCTACTTGATCATAAACCATCACACAACTTAGCCCTAATACAGGTCATCACTTCATACATTTATCCGATCATGTATCAAAGGATAATATTATTTTCGAGTCATCAGTTCAAATGAAACACTGGGAATTTGTAAATTGATATGTATCTCAAATGTAGTCGTACATATGCGTGTGATAAACCAAGCATGCGTGACAGACTTGAAAACATGCATTCCCGTGTAGCGTAATATGATACAGTGGATTGCTTATCTGGTCACATAAATTATCGTGTTTGTCGAAATATCTTGCCATCTTAAGCCACATACGAATCGATCTGACTGTGTCTAATATATGTGGTTATTATTATTCAGTATCGAGAGTAGCGTTAAAACGATAGTTCACAAAATACGATTAAAATGGAAATTAATATCATGCAAAGAAAATGGTAATTGTTTTCCGGTCATTATAAGGCGGCACAAAAGTCTATGAGGGAAAAGAACAAAATAAGGTGGTTACCGATTTCAATCCTTTAAGCAGGAAACGACGTATGCATCATATATAATTTTTGTATCCAATTAGTATAGGTGACTTAGTTTTAACTTTATAATTTGTTAAATTTACGTCTGTCCGCGGTAGACGACAACTGCCAAAAACTCAAAAAATTTTGGTTTTTATACATCTCAGGATTGAAGGCTAATAATTGGTGTCTAGATAGAACGCTTATAGTGTCATACAAGATAAATATATTATTTTGCGGGCGAAGAAATATACGTGGGTGGGTTCCTGTATCCCAGGAACTGCTTATGCTAGAAAGTTGAAAATTGAAAATTTTCTACAAAAGTAATTTAGACACAAAAAAGTTTAGATTGGCATTGGCGTACCGAGTTGAAGCAGCCAAATTGTTCGTGGAAAAATTTTTTTTCTTACATTTTCACCCATTTTTAATTTTTATTTTCCATCTATGCCTGCTTTTCACTGGAAGTCGCTTTTCAATTTTTCTGATATTCAACCTCTAAGGACCTTCAGTTAAAATTTAACCAGAACTTTGACTGTAATTTTCGTATGAGCATCTGTCAGTTAAAGTTTCAGTTAGAACGTTACTGACGATCGTAGGAACGGGCCTAAGAGGGTGTAAGAGATAGTAAATGGTTTCACGAATTCAGACGTAAAGGTTTCAATATAATTCCATAAACAGTTTTTAAACAATTTTCGATATTCAGCCGTCAAGGAATTTAAGGGAGATGTGTAAGTTTTTATGAATTCCAAGAAATATTCTAGGTCTAATAAAATGTTGAATTCGCCTTTAATTCTATTGGTTTTATGAGTAACCATCTGAAAATTAATTTCTGACTTTCGCGATATTCAACCTCTAAGGAGGGAATTAAAAATAATAGAGTACGTTTTTACGAATTCCGACACATCTTTTATAACTGTTGACATATTGATTTGTTTCATACTTTAACGGGCTTTGCATTTAATCGGTTTCAAATTTTATTGTAATTCCATCCCTAAGGGGTTATTTTGAATTTTTAACCCCTCTTTATTTGTTAAAAAAAAGAGTAAATAAATAAAAAATCTGTCAAAAATTTGGAGGCAACTTCATTATTTTTTGAAGTATTTTTTAGTTTTTTTACACTTAAGCGTTTATCATAAAATTTGTAGCAGTAACAAACATTCGCTTTTCTTTGCGACAGATTTATGTTTGTATCAATTTGGATGAGTCTAAAAAAATATTTGTTATATTTTCGTGTGTGTTTTCCACAAGAAACTTCTCCTTTACTAAAATTTTTAAAATTTGCTTTCTTACCATGAAAAAATCTCATTCGTAATTGAATTGTTTTCAACACAATTAAAGAAGAACATTTTATAGTGGTACTGAGAAGTAAGAATGATTGTTAGCCAAAACTTCACCATCACAATAGTATCAAAAATCCGTGAGATTAACAGTCATAATTAATCCTTTTTGGATGATGTAGCTCTAGGGGATTGTGATGAACTCTAAAATGCCGTAAATTAAAATTGATTTAGTCCTGTCACACTGATATCTCAAAAAATACAATTCTGCTTCAGTACTGAGCAGCCGAATTTATTCAAAGCTATCAGCTTAATTCCAATGCAATTACGATCCAGTATTTATAAAACAAACTGTCCATAAACAATGAATATCAGGTTTCTTTCTGGTATTGAATACACCTAGAATGTTCGAATGTCCTAACCCTTTTTAGAAATTTCGATCACAAAATAATTTTTTTTTGTAAAAAGAAGTAATTACATGGTCCCGTATACCGCATACCTACCCCATCAAAATTAAATATTCAAAGTATCATTTATCATCCCGAGCAGCATCCACTTGTACAGAATTCTGCAAACGGGTTTAAACCAACAACCACAATAATACCAACGTCATGCAATATGGATACCAGTGAATTAACGACACAGTGCTAGCGATTTAAACTAAAGAAAAGGAAATAATAGATATTGTGTATTACTCGGCAATAATGATAGGTCGTCGCAGTGAGAGAATTCCACAAATATATAGGATTTGTCCCAGGGCGATGTCTGGACTACGATATGCATTTCATAAGACAACTGCCCTTCGAGTGATATCCGGGCACGGTAATTACTCCTTTCAAAGTAGGTAACGCACATTTTGTCTGATTAGAGTTCTCGAAATGGATCTGTTATTAGACTAATGATAGGCATTCGAAGGCCCATAAAGCCGTGCAACAGTAAGACAGGATGAATGCCTTAATGCAGTTAAAATTGAGATCCTGAGAACCTTCAGGCGACGAATTCATTTTTTATCATTTCAGACGTTTTCTTCCTGCGAAATGAATTCAGGTTTCTTTTTTATACACCGGCTACGATGAAATTAAATTTATGTTGCTGTGGTATTGTTCCTTTTAGCGATGTGATGCTTCTTTCTTTAGCATTTAATTTAAACAATTTGAATTCGATCAGTCTCGAATCGAATATTGAAATGAAAAAATACCATATGATATTTTTTCCAATTGATGATCTTTTCTAGTTGGTTAGATAGTCGGACAATTCTCACCCGTTCGTCTGATCGGGCGATCGTGTTGATGATCTTTTCATGAATATGCTGCCCGGAACTAATGGCACTAATAACATGAAATCTTAAATTCGCTACGGTGGCTATTATTGTATGCTGATCCGATCAAATCCTTTCACAATACCGAGATCAACCAAATGATGATGACTCCTGACCTTATGAATATCAACCGAATTATTTCTATAAAGGTTTTGAATCATTTTTCAACTATCAGCACGCTCTCGCCATAGAGGCAATATCGTATTCATGTCAGAATTGGACAATACCAGCCAGACGCAGTGATCGATGATCTCTTCAGCCTGCTGATCATATTTTCCTTAGGTGATCGTAACATATTGCTAGCAATAAATAAATTTCAAACGGTTCAGGCGTTTTGTTTTACCTTCTTTGATAGGATTTATGGGAGGGCACGAAGAGGTTTTGTTCACTTTTGCTGAATGTAGAACATACAATTCGTATGAACTTCTATATTTATGACTTTGAGAACAAGTTGAATAATGCAAATATTAAACTAAAGTAATGAGCCTTAGTCCTCACCGCTTTAAAAAATCGTAAATCTTGAAAAAGTAGCACCAACTTCAAGTAACTTTCATAGAAATTGTGGAAAATCGACTTATGCTAGTAATAGAACTGAACCCACCATTAGTATTAACTTAGTAGTATTATTAGTATTAGTTTCAGCTACACAACTAAACAATTTAATAGGCCCTCCAAGTTCTATATCACAAATAGCAAATTCTTAGCGATACCATCAGCTGTAAGGGTGTTTCGGATAGTAGTCATGATATACCATCGGATGAGTTAGTGCCACCCGATGACGAAAAAGCTCCTTCTGACCTAATCCAACACAGTTTTAAATACCTTTTTACTAGAAAATAATAAAATAAATCAGGCTTCTCCAGTGAATGATTTTCAACTTTAATGTCCTCAATGGCACTAGCCAGGACAGCGATTAATCTCAGTCGGGATTACAGATTGTTGTTGGCTCCAGAAACTCATTTGATACCGAAACACAACAAGAAAATTCATTGAATTTTAGATCTTTTGGATTGTAGGCAAATATGCCTCACCTTTTTAAGTAACTTTACAATGGGATGTAATAGTCAACTTGAATGTGATTTTCAATTTTCGGTCAGTAAATTTCAATTTGCAATCAGAAAATTTAAACTTCGAAAGTACATACCAAATTCACTGGATATTCTCTGGAATTACTTTACTTTTATACACTTGTATCTACTTCTAATATTATTTCTTACTTACTTACACAGTAAAAAAAATCTATTGATTTTTATGTCTATTTGAATGTAATTTAAATTTCAACTTCGAAATGCACTAAATATTCTCTTGAGTTTTCACTTTAAAAGAAAAGTATAATTAGAACTCTTCAGGATATAATACAATTTGTACATTTAATATCATTTCTTACTAACTTAGACATACTCGAACGAAGCATCCAACTTCGTGGTTTACTTGAAAAAGAACGTAATTTTCAATTCATATACATATAAATATTGTTAATTTTACACGAAATGTTGTGTAATTTTGTTAAACTTTTCATGTAAATTGTACGATTCAGTAAAAAAGTACATGGATAGTATAGTAATAGTAGTAATTAAGTGTAAAATTACTTGTAGTACAGTAGTTTTAGTTGAAAAAATGAAATATAGGTACTGGAAATTTCAAGTGGGAATTGGATTGAAAATTAAATTTTTTTTTGAAAATAATGTAGCTTCACTATGAAAAAATGCCGTTCGAATCCTAAGATATTAAAAACATTTTGATGGCAACAATTCTTAAAAATCTGTAATTCTTACAAATCTGTCGCAATATTTATTTTATTATTAAAATTATGAAGTGAAATGAAACTACCTACTTACTTTAATATGCACAAAGCCAGAGGTTATATGCAGACAGAATTACAACCACCTCAGCAAATTTATAGCGAAATTGTAATTAAATTGGCGCCTGAATGCCAGTGACAGAGAATCGTCCTTCAGAATTCGAGCTTCAACTTAAGCTTGAATTTGAAATTAATATTTCCATATCGAATTTGACAAGGTTTGTATTTGACATATTTGTAAAGTGCTCGATGGAATTCCTTCTGCCGCGTGTTACACTAGCTGCATTCGAATAAAAATCACAATCTGTTCGGATATTATTAGATATACGTTTCGATAACATTAAAGTGCAGAGAAATCATATTCATTGCAATAAACTTAGTAACATTATTGCGTTCGACATAAACACGTATGACACATAACGGGCTCCGCATTAATAAACAAAATAATACGTTTCTACTTGTAGTTCCCTGGCATATAGAGTCAGCCGCCAGTCGCTACTCACCTTCTATCACACTTTGATTATTTCATTTTGAACGAAAAACGGAGCAAATAAATGATCGGATTTGATCGCAAAATGACAAACCAATCAGACAATAATGGCCACTGGTCGGTGCATTAGGTAAGCGCCCTCCAGGTATCAATGTCAAATTTTACGAGAAAATATGGAGCCTGGTTATTATAGTGCCGCGCGATCTGACCACTGCCTGCTCAATTACTGATTGAAGTTTATAACCGTTTTACAACTCAATCCTGCGTTTCAAGCGGACCGCTAAGATGCACTCGGCTCATTTAATGCATTGCAGGTGCAAAACTAAGGTGATGATATTTTTTTTATTTTTTTTAATTACACCAATTTTAATCGTTCGTTCGAAGCTATAAAGATCGCATAGTTGGTGAAACATTTAATGGTAGTTTAAAAGAAAATCAAACAGAAGTCACGATAGGATAGACTCTATCTCTGTTTTTAGCCTATCTCGCGAGCTTTATGGTGAGATAAGCGCTAAAAACTAAAATAGTTTAGCTTAATCAAATAAAATCAAGTCTAATTTGTAGCTTTATTGCTTAACAGGTTCTCGAATTACATCGAACTTGGACGCATATAAGCTAGAATTTTTTTTTTAAAAACATTTGTATGGTAGCTTTTTAAATATTAGTGGTCTGATTCTGTTAATTATTTTTTTTTACATTTTTGGACCTATGGTAATCGCGAGAAAGTATAATTACGTGATTTGTTACCAAACGAAACTTAAAACTGAGAGTCTTAAGATACACGAAAGGCTTGGTAGTCTCTTATCAATTGACTGAGCACTAAACGATGACTCCTTTCGTGCTAAGGTCTTATCTATCCAAAGGTTCCTTATTCTAACGTTCTATAGTAGTAGTTAGATAGATTGATAAAAGGGATTGGTCTTTTAGCTTCTGTCACTGATGCTACAGTTGGGCCTATTGTGACGGTCACCGGATTAACTATGATTAATCTGCAATCCCTGCGTTGTCAAAGAAGGTTAGTGTTTTACCAAGAGGACTGATCAGGAATTCCGATTGTTCCATGAAATCCTGACCTATATGATGAAGTCTTTTGTGAGCTTAACTCTTACATTCACAAAGGATGGGCTCTGGTGCTTCGTCTTCGTCATCTGCAAGTTTTAGTCTCACAGAGACCAGACCAATTCTATGGAGATGCTTCCTCATGTGACAATATCAAGTCAGAGCTTCCACTAGGTACTAGGTAGATACTCAGATATTCTTTTCTGCGAATGCTTTGCCATAAAAAACTTTTAGTGTCTATTGCCCGATGTCGAGTCCCATTGAATGCGACTTTGCGATTTTTGCCACATTTGGATGTTTATTTTGGCAGTGCTTAATGGTACCCCACATGGAAAGGTTTTAGTAATACCTATCCATGGAATTCAGCTGGTCCAAGAAGGTACTCCACGTGTGTGTATAGTGTGTATAGTCTTCACTTTCTTCCCAAAACGCTCAAGCACTTTTCATACTTCTTAAGTAACAACCACATGCCACCTGTTTATCAACCACAACCAGGGCCTACAGTTTGATTACGCCATTAATGAATATTTCGATTTTCAGTCGAACTTTGTAGTAGAATTTTTTTTCAGAACCCGAACTAAATTCAAACCTAGTGTTTTCATTGATATTTTACAACAGGAAATCAGTAGGAATTACAATGATTTCGTACATACGCATCTTCCGCTAAAAATTTATGAATGGGAATTTGCCAACATCTAAACTGTAACCGCTTTTAAGAAGAAATAAAAAAAAAACTAACAACGTCATACCTAATCCGCTTTTCAGGTAAACATAGTTCCTAATTCCATTCAGTTGTAATCCACAGGTGAAACGAGAGCAATCGAATTTTATTTCCTTCTTTTTTGTTGTTCATCTGCTCGAACTCAGCTTATAAGACGAAGCTTTGAAAATAAATTAAAAACCAATTAAGAGGCGAACAGCAACATAGCGCGGTATGGGCCCCATGTACTGTTTATAAACGAATCTTAATGGGCTACAAGTAGCGTGTTGAATCGGTTAGCAGCCGAATGACTGGCATCTTGAAAGATTCTGTTCGGATTTTAACTATAAGATTTGCTACTTCTTGCCAACAGGTACCAGTATCTTACGTACGCGCATGTATCTCTATCCCATTTAGAATATATCAGCTAGCGAACGATCGGCGTGCAAAAGAAGTCAAGGAAATAAGATCTTCGATACTAGACGGTTTTTTGATATGGTCCGAATTGAGTGCGCTGTTCTATAGCCGATGATGACGTGCACAAATCGCTAAATTTGATTATATCTGGCAGTTAATTTATCCCTGCTATCAGAGAGTTTTAATCAAATCGGGAAGAGAATAAGACGATTAAAAAAATCGAATTAATACCAAAAGCTGAGCATTAAATGGCAGCCTTTGTGCCTTCTCCTAGCACTTAGATGTGCCTAATGGACTGGAAATCATATTACACTAATTTCATGTTACTTATATTTTTATTGATGTCCGTACACATATTGTGCGGTTTTTGCTGAAAACTCTAATGAATTAATTATATGAAGAATATCAGTTTTACACGCAAACGAAATTTTCAATCAATCGCACCGCCAACGTATCTCCTGGTGAATCAAGGTAAAAGTTTTAAGAACGATAACGTACGCGAACAAGAATTTTTCGCAAAAAGGTATTTGAGAAAGTATTGAATATTTGATAAAGAATCAGCTATAAACTCCACAGATTAAGAAATAGAAAGAAATAAATTTAAGTAAACAGTAAAAAATCCATTGAATTTTACATCTTTTGGATAGTGAGGTAATGGTCAATTTGGACGTAATTTTTGTGAGTCTTTTTATTCAAACTGTGCGGTTCAGTTGAAAAGTACACAAATAATAATAATAATACTTGAATGAATTTCTCAATTATTATTATTATTATTATTATTATTAAAATCATTTCAGATTTAGAATATCTTTCAAACCAAGTATACCAGGAAGGTAAAATTTGGTTTGTGTGTGTAGGATTACAAGTGGAGGCCATTGAACGTACAATGTTTAAGGTTGGAGGTAGAGCACCACAAACGAAGGGCAATCGCCATTTTTAAAAAGAATTGCTTAATTATATCTCATGAACTGTACCGAATATGATTAGCAATTTTACAGTAATTAGTGCCAGTAGACTTCTAACAGGGAACAAATGTTGCAGGGACTGGTGAAAGGGCTGATGGTGTGAGATGGTGGAAAGAAAATCACTTCGATATTTATTTCTCAAAAATTACAAACCATACAAACCTAAACAGTGACTATATAGAGGCAATATAGAGGTATCCTAGAAACTATGTGGTGATTTTTTATATCCCAGAAACGTCTTATGCAAGAAAGTTGGAGCTGAGTACGTATACATATGTATTTATTTTAATGATCAGTCAAAAACAGAAAATTTATTTTTTTCATTTTGCCCTACGAATACCCCTTAATCAAAACATGTTCACGGTAACTTAACATCAGACCATAAGTTAATAAAAAAAAAATAAAATGTTGTGCTAACCATTTTCCAACTTTTCACAACCATTCAACTGTAACACATTTCGTAGAAATATAATTATGGTTGTAATAACAAAATTACAGATATTTTCATGATTTGTACATACACACTATGTTAAGAGCAACAAAGTAGTAAAGATAGTAGGTACAACTATTACATCAGTTTCCAGAACTATCTTACATCTTGTAACGTGGTTGACGAAGCGATAAATTCAACCATAACCACGGTGCGTTTGTAAAATTCGTTGAGTGTACTTTTGAACAACATGAACATGTTAATGGCAATTTACACCCCAACATACGTACATATAAGTATCTCTGTAATCAGCTAGTGGGATTATTAAATGAAATTTTGAACATAAAATTAATAAAAATTAATGTGAACCTACTTTTCTATAAAAGAAGCACTAACTGCTTTGACCCTTGAGTGCTTCTGTTGGCCTGCTGGGTAAGTAGCAAAATGTAGGTACTTAATAATCAGTACCGTCAACTGAAGCTGCAGTTGAAGTAATCGTAATGAAAAGAAATCAAATTACACATATCTGTGCTGTTCCCTACCTAAAAAATAACCTACACGCTTTCCAATTTCTATCACCACCTTTACTTTTCTACAGTGACAACCCGCTGTTAAAAAAATTATAAAAAAAACTGTCAATACTGCAACTACGAGCAGCTGATTACCGATTTTCACCTGTATTGCTGTTCCTAATGTGTAAATTAATTAGGACAGAAACTGAACGTAGGTGCTACCTTCGGCATTAACTATGAAAACCAGTTTCGTCCGTCAAGGAACAACTGCATCAATAAATTCTATATCGTATATCCATACAGCTCTTTCGAATGTCCGCCAATGAACGACTATCGATAGCAATAAAACCGGGAGACGGGCAGGTGATATGACCCCAATCAATTATACTGTTGCATTACGGATTATAGAAATATCAGCCGACTGTGGTATAAAAACGGTCAGGTGCAACAATCCCAAACTCTGACCCCAGGTAATAAAGCGATAAAAAAACGCCGATCAAGCACATCCTTTGTAAGATCGGTCGATGTTATGGGCACCGTCTAGGATTCCTACAAAAATTTTTCCCTCCAATAAACAATTTTTTTTCCGATTTCAATGGCTGATTAATTGGGAAAGGAATGGAAAAAAAACTTAAGGTGATCCGAACCTGTTCTACTCTAAGTGCTCGTTACTTAAAACAACATTGTCTCGCTTTTATTTTTAGAATGCCAATTTCAATTCCAAAGCCCTTATGGATTTCTTAAGAGCATGTATCACAGCTTGCTATGTGTGTGAACTGGCTACAAGGTGCCCGGTCGAACAAAAATCAGGCGCCTTATTAAACCGTCTACGTTTCTTATTTACACCTGTCATAATAATTATAATTAATTAGCTCTCACGAAATAAAACATGATTCACAAGATGTCCGTTCGAGCGGCAATGACAACTAGTTCTGTTGACATTTTGGGCTCTTTACTTCGAATGATTTCCATATGAAGATGCTTATCGGACCGTGTCAAATAGAAAAAGTTTTCACATTCGTATGATACATATGTGGACGCTTAGATTAATCAATCAGACCCGTCCGCGCACCTGTACTGCGTTCAGTCCGATTGCAGAAAAATCTCGCATGGCATTATGCCACGATTATATTGATAGGTTGATTTCTTTGTCCAGTTATTCGCACGAATTAGCCCTTCGTTTCGAGTGTCCCCATAACGTTCGAATGTGATTTATCTTTGTCAGTTTGATAACAGAGAATCGTCCATTTAAAATTGTTTTACTGGAGAGATAGAAGTTTTTATTTGTTTTTATTATGTTTTATGCTGTTGACATGTCATACATCTTCTTATCAAATAGTCAGACTAGTTTTACTAGTCACACTCTCATTGAATTACACTGTTCTATCCTACGCGCTTTTGACTACAAAGTTGTAAGTAACACCGCAATTTAATTAAGGAAGTATATACTTCGCGGTATACTTTAGAAGAATTGTCGCCAAGGTATGAATAGTCACTCGCAACACGAATTTATACGAGCATAGGTAGGTACCCCGAAATTTTATATTTGCACTGAAAGAAAAGTCATACTTAATATTGATGAACGCTTTACGTCAAATATATTTCATTAATTGAATCCAAAATAGTATCTGGATGTAGTTCTTTGATCAAGCTATTCATTACAATGTCGGAATACTATCATCGACCTATTCGTGAAGAAAATTGTGAATGCTTTCCTAATTGATGAACAATTTCATCATCTGATGAACATGACACAAAAGATTGTTGCGAAAAGTGTGTTTCAGGACTAGAACCATTCTGATTGTGTCTATCATTCCTGAGATTCGCTAATCGCTTATTGTCTGTACCTTTCCAGTAAGTAAGTAGTAGCCTTATCAAAATTCCAACATGCAACTTTTTGTTGTAAACGAATCCTGATGTTAAAAAATAATAAAATAACATTGCGAAAACGGAGGCCTTTGCAGTTAGATCGCCTGCACCGCATGGTTCTTTTCTCGGTCCGTGGGTGTTCTTCACATTCAAAATTACTTACATTTAATGTAGGAAAAAAAATATTAACAACAACTAGTACACTGCCATACCCGGCCCGATTTTGGTCCTACTATCCCTAAGCTGACTGGATTCTACACTATAGTGTATTAAAGGCTAACCACCTAAGTCCAGTTCAGTATCATTAAAAAAAAAAAATCATCCTTATATCACAGGTAAAATTACCTTATTCACAGGTATACTAGCATTTATGTATTTAAGTTTTTTTTACATGAAATACTATGTAAGATTACATAAAGATAAAAATACCCATAACTCGCACGAAAAACTACCTACATTTCAAACCTTGGATCAATAAAATTATTCCATGTAAAAGATAAAATTAGAGTCTGAAATTGCAGTCAGTACCTACTTCAATGGAATTTTACATCTAAACATGCTGTAAGTAAAGAGAGATGATGTCCAATCGTGCGTCGATTATCAGTTCTTGTACGGATATTGTTAAGTAAACATCGCGATAAACTTTTCTTATAATAAGTACACAGTGACAAATGTTGCAATCTTTACAATAATTATCACACTAAAATCTGTTACGTAAAGCATGTAAATTTAAATCAGAGTGTAAATTTAGAAGGAAATCTATGTAAAAGGGACTGTTACATATAAGCTATTGTAAATTTACTTCGACTGTATGGAATATACATATGCATTGTAATGTTACTATCAAAAAGTCTGTAAAATATATTGCAATTTGTACTTTTACAATTTTCAAAATATTATGAAAAATTACTCGAAATGCATCGAAGGGCTTGTGTGCGTGTGTGTGGATTAGCAATTGAAATGTAAAATCAAATTTGGTTTTAATTTTATCCTTTTTTGATTGACAACAAATCGCCAACCATATTTAATGTGTAGGTAATAACTGCCTGATTTGGGTATATGCCATCATACATCATCTTTTTTATAACGAAAACGTTTATTTTTATAACATAATTGTCTTTTATATTTTTGATAAATAAAACAACTTTTTTGGATATAAAACTTTGTTCTTTTTTATTTGCAACAAATTGTTTTAATCAATATCTTTTTAAAAAAACATATCGAAAAGGATAGTGTTTAGATTGTGAAATTTTTCGTTCCGATAAATCTTAGTATTCGATTATAATTTATTATAAGACTATCGATATAAATTAAGTAGATATTATGTAAATTAATTTACAAATTATAATGTAGTTTTAAATATGGCTACTTGTACGATATACCCTTGTATGTTACTACTTAACATATTATAAATTACTTCAATGAAAGCAATTTAACCCTTCAAATTGTAATATTACATATGCCGTGTGATTTATGATTACTATCAGGCATTTGATTTTACAAAGCCATGTATTTATTGTATTTATTATATTTCCGAATTATAATTGACAGCCGAAATTGTAAGTGGTTTTGAGACATGTAAATTTAAAATATTCCTTGTTGACAATTAGTTGCCAGCATTTAATATTGTAAATATTTTTTTTTATTTTTCAGTTAAAAGGCCCAAAAAAATGCCTGAATTTCAGGAATTTTTTTTTAATATAAAATAAATAAATGTTATTTAAAATGTAATTTATTCACGAGTCGATAATATTGTAAAAAAAAAAAAAAAAAATGCTGAAAATCAGTACCTTATCGGTACTATTTATAGGTAAGCAATTTAGTAACAGTTCCCCACTAATACAACAAGTATTTTGCTCCGAATTATAACAAAAGGAAAGTTCTGTTTAAAAACAGGCAGTAATCGAAGAAAATCCACACGGTTTAGTCTGGTCATCGAAATGAATGATTCCATGCTGATTTTACTGATGTATTCTCATTAGATTACCACTTCTTGATTTTAATCGCGCCATCTGACAAATGACCCGCCAAGTTTCAGTGTTTCTGTGACTCCTTTTTCTGGTGAACACTGCGGACTCGAGCCGAAGATGTTGCGGGAAGCGGGACACTGTGTCGTTCGTTCCTTGGCGTTGTTACCAAAACTGTACGATTGCGTTGTCAATACTCGGCACGGAAATCACTAAAAGTACAAGTGCACCTGCTGGTAGCGGCCACTGTCATAAATTTCAATGGTAGCGTCATTTGTTCCAATGTGGACACCGCGCAGAGATAACGCTCGACCATTTCGTGCCAATTTTAATGCTTCTACTTCGGTGCTGGAGCAGAAGCAATACACCAAACGGCTTCAGTGGAACGTGATATCCCCGAGGTGAATATTAATAAAAGTGAAAGAAATGTCTTAGCACGAAATATGGACCTTCCGAGTAAGGTGTGTGTTTTAAGTTGGAATCGCATAAAAGATTGTAAATTTCAAGAATCGCAGTAATTGGAAGATTTTTTGTTGTTCTGCGATGAGTCCAATCCACCCAAAATTGATTCGAAGTTATTTCTGAGGCTTGACGATATTTTCGAAGGAATTGATTGCCGGACGACTATTGCCAAAGCTTGTGGAGCAATATAGAGCAATATAATACTAGTTGCAGCAATATTTCTACAAAGTGGCAATGTTTCTACAGCCTGTATCTCAACTGAAAATTTGAAGTAATTGTCTTCGTTCGGTGATTCGATTGTCAAGTTATGTTTTACATTTTGTATTTATTTGGCAGTTTTTGTGTTGTAATGGCTTGGAATTAAAATATTTGCATGAAACGTTTGGAACTACAACGCGTCAGTTTTCGTCGATGATGGTTTATAGAAATTTAGTTTTATAGAAATAACTTTAATCCAACATGTCTGAGTTGTGTTTAACCATTTTTGCTATTGGTCCAATCAGGACTATTGATGATCGATGTACGTAGTTTGATCAACAAGGAAATTACATAGTTTCACAGACATCAAATTAATCTGTTAAAATTATTATATATATACATAATTTTGAATTTTTTAAGTTTCAACTGCAGAGCCTTGTTCGTACATCAGTTCATACTAACATATGAAAGCATACGTATGTGACATGAAACCAATAATTTTTAACTTTCATAGAGTTAAACTGACCGATTATAGTTGGTAGTCCCCATTTGTCTTAGCTTAACTTGCTGAATGTTTGGATGTGCCTCTAATTCTGCGGACGACTACGAAACTAATGCCTACCGGTGATGGACTAAAAGCCACAATTACTTCAAATAAACGTCAAACGGCTCGTTGACTGCTCTCAAGTAGTCGTCTCTACGGACTTATCTGCAGATATAAATGTGGGAACCTAAATCTGGTTTACGTGGTTTTTTCTTCCTGTCCATCGACGTTCAATGCAAATCAGTTGATGTCGTGTACGACCATAAAACAACGACATTGAGAATTTACGGTTTCCGTTCTACTCACGTCCATTCTATTGATCACTGCTAAAGTAATGAATGAATAAATCTCAAGACATGAATTTCAATTTCTTTGGCAGAGCCTATCTGTGTATGGCTTGGCTGGTGCAGGGCTGCTGCTGGGTGCGTCTACGCTACCAGATCAGAAGTTGCTTAGGCTGTTTTGTCTTGCGCCTCCTCCTTTCTTAAGGTCTCTTCGGTTCGGTTGTAACATATTACGCGTACACATGTCCACGCTGCATGGTCCGCGAAGACAATTGAACGAACCATTTGTTGACCACATTCGACCGGGATTGGCAGCGAGCCTCACCGCATTACTAAAGTTCCTGCTCGTATTAATTACTACCTTCTGAACTGGAAGAGTTTCTGCTAGTAAATTGTAAGGAGCGCATTTGCAATATCACGTATTACGTTGAGAGGAGATCTGTTTTTATTGGTCCAGATCCACCCTTCACGTTGGTATTATAAGTCGGTAGCGCAGTAATGTCTAGCGGATCGTTATCATTACTTTTATACGTTTGTGCTGTTATTTATTGTTGCAATATATTACAAGACGACTTATTGATTACTCACGTCATGCCTTAATTTAAGATTTGCTTTGAACTTGTTAATAGTAGGAACTTCTTACTATCGGCAGTCGTAAGTTAAATATCAGTGTGTTGAACATTTTTATAGTATTTAATATTTCAATAAATTGTTATTTACAGGACGAGTGAAGTGGTTACCAGTAACGAATAGACGGACTTAGACCTTATAAGGTTCGTTGTTACAACACAGAATCATGAAATTGAGCTTAACTCGCAGAAACATATGGAGGTTTTAATGGTGCGTTGGATTCTCAACACTTCCGTATCAGCCACACAGAAACAAAATCTATTGAATCTTACATCTATTGGACAGTAGGTAAATATGCCTCGCTTTTGAAAGTAAATTTACATTGGAATGTAATAGTCAATTTCAATGTAATTTTCAATTTACGGTAAGTAAATTTCAATTTGCAATCAGCCAAGGGGGGAGTGGGTTCAAACCGCACTCCCCCATTGCTTTATTTTAATTGCTTTTTCTAACATTGCTTAGCTTTAGATTTACATTGTTAGATAAATAATTAACCAATAAAATTATTACTGCAATTAGCTGATTAATTTAAGTATATAGTTGTAACAGTTTATTTTGGTCTCTAAAATAAAAAATGAATTGTAACAATTGTAAACGAAATAGTGAATAAAATTATCTATCTATCTAAATTGGTTTTTACTGTAGAAGGTGTGACGGGGTTACATACTGTTACATGCTACCCTGGGAACCCGTTCAGAATTGAAGAACAATAACCTAAAAAGCCTAGAAAAACACGCGATTGTCCACTTTGTATTGAGTATAGTAATACTTTTCCTCTTATCGGTTATTCTTACATTCCACATACACCACCGAATAACCGAAAAATGATATGGGCTCATCACATGCAGTATATAAGCACAGTAAAGTTTGCAGCAGAAATTCGGCCATACCCGAGGTATGATTAGGAAGCAAATTGGTTTTTACCAACTCTAAGATTTTTTGATATTCAACCCTTTAGGAGTTGTATACCTTTCCACAAAGATTTGACGAAAACGAAGATGTCTAATTGTCGGTTAAAAACAGATTTTAAAATTTTCCAATATTTTAGTTGGAAGTTGTACTTTATTTTATATTTATTTATTATTTTATGCAGCATGCATTTCGACTACGTGTAATTGCAGCATAACGTCTACTGATTCAAACACCGATAAAATGCATGTCTTTAATCGAACTCTTTTCTCGCTTTAAGCAACTTTTAAGTGGGGTCTCTAATAAACATTAATTTGCCGGAATGACACGTTTATGATGGTAATACCCATTCCTCATTCCACGACATAAATGAATTAATAAATGGGTTATTTATTTAATTTAAACCCGACCAGCTAATTAGTTATTGGCGTTATTAGCATTTATAATCGGAACAACAATCTTAATGTTACAAAAATCAAAGAAATTCACGTATGGGTACAACAGGTAGCCATATAAAAACTAAACGGCGGGCGCCACATCGTTTAAAAGAAAAGAAACGAGTAAGGCACAACTGTAGCGGAACGAAATAAGTAATGAGCGATTATTCAAACTACCGGTCTTAGAACGCAAAGAGTGCAGGTATCTTACCGTGATCATACCGTTCGCCCTCCATCATATATGGTAACGGTCTAGCGCCCACTATCCTACCACTTGTCGCAGTAAAGCACGGTCCGGCATTTATAGGAAATTTATCGCTACACAGTGTTCAGCGAGCATGTAAACATTCTTCACGCTACAACAGGTGCCGAAGATGCACTCGTACGCCAGTGTGGAGTTTACCTGAGCATCGCAGCCTAATTAATGAAGCGCACCCTTTAAATGGTTGGAAGCCAGGCTCTGCGCGCTAACTAACGATTTCCATTAGCAGCTTCCACTTTCCACGGCCCTATTTTCATTTCGAAGGGGTTGCAGTGGTCATTTATAAAGCGAGGATCCATTTGAAATTCTGCACGTACGTAATGACATGTAACCGTAATTAATAGCCACGCTGGGTCGTACTTTATTTCCTTGATCTGCGCATGCAAATGCTCCCATTAAGCCGGACTCTTAAACCAGTTGCTGCCGAACCTCTTTGCACCGCAAATGCACTGCATTCGGCCAGGAGGAATTCCATTTTGCATAATGCGCATCTGCGAGTGCAGTCTGTATCCGTTGCGGATTGCATTCGCGCAGTTGCACCATACCAGGTCCATACCAAAGGCGGTGCTGCCGGTTGCGTGTGTGCATTTGGTGCAAATGGACAGTTGCAAATGGTGTCGAGTGGCATGCAAGGAATAAAAGAGGCCCTAAGTGGTCAAACAGTTGGCTACAGGTCTTTTTAGGATACACCAAAGCCATTTCGTCTGACAGCCCAAGATGCTTTTCTTAGAGAGCATAAGGCGATAATTCTTTGGCCGGCGCACCATGCGTTTTGCGGCTTTTATTGTTCGATCGGGGTGACTTGTGAAAACATTTCAAGTAGGACACAGGTAAATGGACTTAAATTTAAATTGCGAAAATTATCGTAATTGCCGATCGTTCGACATTGGAAATAATTGCTTAGAATTACACGAATTTGATTGGTTTCTGTTAAAATGATTTGCACCTTGAGTGCAAAAGAATTGTTTCCTTGTAAGCCAGTCAAACCTAGCTTAGTGCTAGTAATAATTATTTTATAGCCAATATCTAGGTATATTCCTAACATAATCCACCAAAGAAAAGTTTACGGATTGTTATCGAATTCTAGCAATTTTAAGGACTCAACATTTTTAGAGTACAATTCAGGATCTTTTTATTCAAACCAATGCCACACCAATTTTTTATTTTTTTGGGTTGCAAAGTGGAACAGATATAATTTGGAAAAATTGTTCTAGGCGTTTATATAAAGAGCATGCAGAAATAAAATTAATTGAATAACCTGACATGCCTATTAGGATATGTATAACGAAATTCGAGAAATTTCGGAAAGAAACACCTTTCAGCGAAATTTTTTTACTCCACGCTTGTACACCAGTGAAAATCTGAACTTTTTTGATTTAGTTGCTCCTAAAGTACATCTACATATACGTAGTAAGTTTTAACTTTCTAGCATAAGCCGTTTCTGAGATATAAGACTCCCCCTTCTTGATATCCAGATAGAAATTTGTTTTGTTTGTATGTCCATGTGGCTCCATATAGTCTTTTATTTTCGCTTTCTTTACTTTACGGTTTCCATGAAAAAAAATCAGAATTTTTCCTTTTCATCTCTCATCTCATAACCCAGTATACCCACACCACTGCTTGAGATATACTAGTCCTTGCTCCTGTGAAGTATTTTAGATCATATCTGGTACTGTTCTTGTTATAGGTAAGTATGCAAATTAAATTTTTAGAAAAATGGCTATTCAACCCATCTCCGTGGTTCACGTTCCTCGTAAAAGTCTTACATTTACGAATTTCCTTATATCTCTTATGACTGATAAGTTGTCGAATAGGTTTCATCTTCTACCGATTTTTTATATGTATTTATAAGCGCCTACAAACTAATTTCAGAATTTTTTGATGTTCAACGCCAAGTGATTCTTAAAGAGTTGCACAAATTTTTTATAAATTCCGAGTTGTCGTTGTTTTTAATTTCTCGGGCTTTCTATGTAATCGATTGAAAATAAATTTATAAATTTTTGGACATTCAACCCCCAAGGCGGTGGAAAAGAGGTGCGTAATTGTACACAATTTTACTCAGATATATTTGGTCTGATAAAATAAACTATTGATTTTAATATGGCCTTTTAACGTGATCATCAAAAAAAAAAAACACACGATTTTTTAAAATTCAACCCCTAAATAAAGTAAAGTGGTTACATCCGTTCTCAGAAATTTTTAAATATCTGTTCTGATGAAATATCAGAGTGGTTTCTTTTTACACGCTTTTTACGTAATCTGCCAAGAACAGATTTAAAATTTTTTCCTAATCAAGCAGATTTAACAGATTTAAAATTTTTTCCTAATCAAGCTCTAAGGGGATGCACCTAATAGAGTTGAATACGGTTCACGAATTTCGCCTTACGTCTTAGGTTTGATGTGGTAGCAAAGTGGTTTTTACTTCTTCTTTTACTTTTTATGTAATCGAATAAAAAGTCGAGTTAAAGATTTTTTTGATATTGAGACCCAAAGGAGATTTGAGGCGAAGATATAACTAAAATTGAAATGTGTACTGTAAAATCTTAATCGGCTAAAAATTCCTTAAGTATTTTGTTAGTATTTTAACGAACTTTTATGGCAGTTTATTCAGTGTTTGAATGATTGACTGTTGTCTCTTAAAAGTAGTAGTTGTAGTAGTATTTTGGAGCGTAAATTTCTATAAGAACCTCCTTATATCGGGGCAACAGTTCTTCAGAAGTTGCTGGTCACAAAGTGCAAGGTACGATGCAAGTCCTTCATCCCGAAAGCTTACAGTAACTCCATGTATAGCAGAGCGTGTATGGGAAACTCAGCGAAGTTTTACCTAAGGTCTATTCATTCTTGGGTCATAGTGGGTTCGGTCAGTCGAACAGGATTTGTGATTTTACTAAGAAAAATTAAAGATAACTTTTTAACGTCTATTCGTTACAAAATTTCTACACTTTCCATCTAGAGTATAAATAATTTCCTCAAATTAAAACGATTTAATGTTAGCATCAAGACTACGTTGTATATGTAATGTTCAATTTAATGCAACACTGATTGCTGGCTATCTACTGTTGCAATCCAAAGCAATTTACCTAACTATCAGTCATGTTGCAGGCAAATAAAATCCGCGTTCAAACCTCCCACCTTTATTGTTTCGGTAGCTTACAACCCTCTTCTATTTTGTTCTTATTCCGTTGCACTTTGCATGCACAACGTCCCAGATTCCACAATAGTCTTCCGTGGTTCATGCTGCTTCTGACACCAACGCGAAATATTTATACCTGGAAAATAAACTTAGAACGCTCTTGCGCGGAAATTCAAGAAGTGAACGAGCTTAAGCGTAAGTAAACCGTCGCGGAATAATTTATTGATGGCTTAATAAATTGTTTGAGGTCCTGCTGTGTGTCTATGCCAGAATTTATGACCGTACTCCTCCAATCATACCACCGATGTGAGATGCGCATAAGTATCTTGTTTCGTTGGATGGATTTTAACTGGTGTTGAACATGCAAACCGATTACCAGATTTGAACCAGATAGTTGCCCATGTGCATACCGAGTGTACAATTAATTGGGGAAAATACTCTTCGATTTCCTGTGATTTATGGGTAATTGCTTGACAAGCGAAAGAAGAGCGATCGAGTTGCTTCTGCCGGCGCATAAAACAAAAATGTTTGTTTTCCAACATAAAACGTTCGACTTCATGCTGTTTAAGATTTTTAGAGCAATTTAATCGACTTGGAAATGAAGTCTTAGAGATTTACTTATTTACAAATGATAGAGTCGGGCTATAAATAAATGCATAAAAATTTCTTCGCCTTTAAACAAAAAACATATACGGCAAATATGGCGTTTCAAGATATTTACCACGTACTCGTGGTATCTATGAATTTAAAATATTCAACCTACAGACTGGGCTTGGCTTCCTGTATTACTGATGCTTCAATTATGAAATGCTGTGTGTGCGATATTAGATATACGTTGTCTCTTAAATCTTATATAAATTAAGCAAAAGTTCTCAGATCACTTCTACAAGTAACTTGCACAAGTACAGTAAAATAGTTTCAAGATTTTTCAAAACACGAACCAGAAGCTGTTAAGACGGTGTTAATACTTTCTCACGAATTTCTCAAAACCGATTTCCTAAAGAGGCGCATACACTGGCATGCATGCATGTCATTCATGGTTTCTACCCACAAAAATCATTTTTTTTTTATTTCTATCTTGCCACACACGCAATTAAAATTTAGACCATCAAACGCATGCATGCCCGTGTATGAGTCTTTTCAGAGGTAGTTCTAAGAACCGATGTGCCATCGTGTTGATTTTTCCTTCAACACGCCTAAATCATCATTGTGAAATTTCTCGAGAATCAATTCCCATAATATACATTCACAGATTCCTCAATATAAATTAGATCTGATATGATTCCAAATAATTTTCACCTTTTCCAGCTCAGTTTAAACTCCAATCAGCAAACAGTTTACTAAAAGTTAACATTCACCAAAATAAATACTTACATCATTGCATACAGTTAGTATTCTTTAGTGGGATGTCAAAGAATTTTTGTACGCTACCAATTAACAAGTGTTCGTTTAATACTTTAAAAGTAAATGTGCTTATGAGGTATTACTAACAAGTTGCTTAAGGGGTTATACACAGTCAGAATTTAAAAAAAAATATACCTATATTTTTATTTTCGTAATCCAACAAATATTCTCGAATTTTTTTGAGAAACCACCATTTTGATAAAAATTAATTTATTGCATATTTCTTCGATTAAGTACTACATAATACATTATACTATCGAAATCTTTTTTTTTATTTTATATGGTCCTACCGAAAGATATCGTGGTAACAGCAAAACGCATTTTTTTATTGGAGTCCCTGCAATCAGCAATAATTAAAAAATCATTGTTCTTATAAATAAAAAATATCGGAATAAAGTTAAAAGTTACCAGAATATATATGTATATAAACGTTAATAAATTAATATGTCTTTCCAGGAAAAATTCATTCAAAAATTGACAGCATATAACCTTTTAAGCAGCTTCAGAGAGCTCAAATTTGGGCGTTTTTGATTTGCCTCGACCATACTACTGCTCCCTCTTGCTCCAGAAAAATATCCACAATAAGAAAAGTTAAAACCAGATTACCTACAAAATTCCAGGATCGAATGCCAGGTTGATCATACTATGATAAGAATATGCGCTATTTTCTATATGCATACTAGTTGGGTTCAACTAAATCTAGTTACTGTAAGAACTAGAATTTTTGATAGTTTCTTAAGATCCAAGTCTAGCAATTGACGAGGATGTTTATTTTATTCCCAGTTCGGTGTAGATGGACCCATGCTGGAAATCTTTCTTATTACAACACCATAAATACATAATTACATACTTAATAAGGTAAATTAGGTTTAAGTCTTTCGAATTTTCTTAGCACATTTTCTTGGCATATGGAATTTAAAACTTTATGAAGACTGTTTTCTTTTTATATGACTTCTATAGATGTGATATTATTAAAGGAAATTTATATACTTTGGATATGGTTAAAATCTTAAATAGTATTTTGATATTCTAGTCAGCTTTTAAATATATTCATCCCATGTTCCTAACTATGGTACGTGGAACTTTTTTTGGGAACATATAGGTATTCTAAGAAATAATATTTATGCAATACTCCATTTTGTGTAATATAAACGTTGGAACTTACGAGTAGATCCAACTTTGTAGCATCTGCCTTTTATGTTACAAATAACTTTCTTTTTGGTACATCCAATTATATAAGATTTTCCAATTAGATTTGTGTAGTTTGTGAACGAAATAGTTCGACAGAGCGTTGGCAACTAGTTCGCAGACCTTTTTTTGGAGGTCGTCAAATTGTAATTGAAAGGAGTAGTTCGCAGTGAGTACCGCTCCTACTTCCTCTCTGTTCATGGATTGCCCTATACTTCCACACTGAGGACCTTTTTTATAGATCACATTGTACTAGGTAGATACTAAGCTTTTTTTTAATTCAACACATTCTCGGACTCTCACGATTTTACACTGAACTCACGCGAACTAATGAACTAAAAGAACGAAGTAGTTCGCTACGGATCGGGAAGCAAAAATGATCGATCACAGTAGTGAGCTTAAGTGCGCAAGCCTACTTCCAATCGTGATTTTAGGTAAGTACAACATTGTCACTAACGATCACTTATTTCGCAAACCAGTATTTTATCTAGTATTTGGAAACATTAACTTCGATTTGATTACTAAATGTTTTTTTAGATTTCAGGTGCATTTATTTGTTTTTCTTAAGAAACAACTTAAGAAATAATATTTAAAAAAAATGAATGTCGAAGCAAGCATCTGTCACATAAAATTATTCCATAACGATCGTATTAATTTCCTTGACTGATCACAGAATCAGTAAAGATACAAAATCGTTCCAGACACATTAAATGGACATCAATCATCTGAAAACCTAACGATATGGACATATGAGGAATGTACTACAAAAACCAGCTACTTAAGACTGTTTTGTTAAGAAATCGGTTCTTTCCCTTTTCGTTCTTTTCGTTTGTACCCGACATTTTAAATGTGTAGAGTTCCCTTTTGAAGGCACGACGGAGGCTCCATTTACTGGACACAGCCCCCCGATTGATTTATACTGGCGCGCAATTAAACCGAAAAGATTCTGTAAGGTTTTTGTTATAAATATAAATGTGTGGGGGCAAAACTACATATGCGCAAAAACCAGGAACGAACTGAAAACCCCAGAACCGTGTACTTGGCTGCCTGATTTGCATTTAACAAGATCTTGCTACGGAGTTTCGTACATCTTAATTAACCGATTTAAAATTGTGTGTTTTATGTTAACTAGGGTTAGTTTCAATGAGAATAGCGGAGGATGAAATGACGCAGTGCGCCTGTACGTCTTATTCTTGTAAGCGAAGTTCGATTTTAAAATGGAAACGTTGAGCGTTTATTTTGGATATCGATGGTACAATGTGTTGTTTGATCTCGGTATATGATTGCCGTATTAGTTAAATTGTAGTCAAAATGATTTTAAAATAGAAGGGATGTGAAACTAGTTACTTTCTTGTGGAAAATTACAATCACATTTTTCGAATAGAACTGGAAAATAAGAATATTTTATTTATCTTTTCATTACCGTCATAACAGTAACAATTAATATTTTTTTTTTAATATTAATCATATTTATAATTTACTCGCATATCTAACATATTTTACATGTAATCCTTGGTAAAGGATTATTTTCCATCGAGGTCTCTTTCATATCACCGAAGGATCTGCCTAGTGTGCAATGTTGACAACTTCCAAAAGTATGCAAAAAAAATGCCATGCATATATACAACTTTGCTTAAGTTGTTATACGAAGTCAAAATTTGAAAAAAAAATTTTTTGGAGGAGGTTTGAAATAGTGCATCCGAAATACAAAAAATCCGAGATCGATACATTCTAAAAATCAATATCTCCTAAACAGTTAATGTCACAAAATTGTAACATACAGTCCTATTCAGGACCGAGTCACAAGTCACAAAGTAGGTCAAGAGTCACAATTTTGTATTAGTTTTGAATTAATTGTGACTTTCCACCTACTTTGTGACTTGTGACTCTGATCCTGAATAGGCCTGATAATGAATATCTGTAGATACACTTGGAGAATAGTTCGGAATCAAATTTTTGAGTAGGGCCAGTGGCGTACGGGAGTCGGGGGTGAACAATTTTAGGTTACGATATTACGAACCAATTACACTAAGAAAAGAAAATTCGGTTTGTGAGTAAAGGTTGACAAAGTTTTTGAGTTTATCGCACGGAAACAATCGAATAATATAAACTGGCTTTTTATAATATTATTAGAGAAATTAGCAGAACCCTAAAAATGTTAACAAGAAGGCTAATTAAGAAAGTTAATTTTTACTGTAGTCCTCGAAAGAACAAGAATTGAATTTTGATTTGACAGTGAAAATCGGAAGGGAATGTGTTGAATGAAGCATTTTGTGTGCATCAGAAATGTATTATAACCATGTCGAAAGCCTTTATTTGCTGTTATTAGTTGGCAGAAGCAAACAAATCAATATCTGATTAAAGAGAAATTATAAGATTAATCAAAGGGTACATCATGAAAATCTTCATAACACATTTAATTTACAAATTTCCCATATAAAGTAATGGAGTAGTTCAGTGAACCTAGTGCTACCTACAGTAAGTTCTTTAAGCAACTATAATGACAATTATAATATAAATGAGCCGAAAATAACGAATAAGTTTTGTAGTCTATTGTTATTTTCGGAAAACTACTTGGAATTGTAATGTGGGTGGGAAAAATGGTTCCCGTATCATGCCAATTACGCAATAGAATAATGCAAAGACGACATACGCTCCTCCCGCAGTTTGAATCTTAAGACGCTACTTTCCCACGAGCTTTTCGTTCTCAAGACGAAGAGGGCTTTATGGTCACTAAGCATATAAAATATGCTCAAATTAACTTCTTTATTTAAAGATACGGGCGACTCTCCTTAGACAAGTCACAATCATTTTCTTAAATATTCAGCCGGTGTTGGTTTTACGTAGTCATGGGAGAGTAGCCACGAACGTCTTAGAATTCGTCTTTAGGGTGAAACAAACTGACCGTAAGATGTTTTCGTTAACTGAGTCACTGGGTGCTGGTCTTCTTAAGGATGGGAACCAAAATTTTTATAGTTTTCTTGTTGGTGTGAACGAAGAAGTGCAGAAGTACTGCGGGTTTTGCACACGCAATGCAAGGGTGCATATAGAAGGGTAACCAACTTTTTTCTGTTGATATTCAGGTGTGTGCGCGCCATATTACAAGTAGATATTGTAATTTAGGAGGCAGATATGTCTACCTGTTGAATGAAACTATGTAACAATCGAATGCCAGAAAAATCGCAACATTAGAATTTTCAGATGGCGAGAGAATAGCCGACATCCCCATAAAGATGAGTCTCCAAAACGGACATCTTGCCAAGCGAACAAAAAACAATGGGAACCGTTCGTTAGACGAAGATGGCAGGTGAAACGGTATATTTCGGGACAGGCCATAAATTTTATACTTTCGGTATTGTCTTTCGTCTGAACGAAACTGGATTATAAGGATGAGACCATACATTTGGCTACTGTTCCGTAGGTCTTAAGATTCAGACCGACATCATTGTTATTCGGACGGCGTTCATATTGATACGAAATTGAATTTAAAGAATTCTGCCGACAGAGATATGGCCCCTTGCGAAAAGGATTGCGAACGGTCTAATCATTATTAAAATATTCAGGCTGGAAACTGTATTGCGAGCAACATGAAGCTGCCCGTGGAGCGTTCAGTCGAGTGTGTGTATGTACCTTATGAAATTGTCGGTAACGCAGTGAGCCTATTGAGTGTTTCAAGCCAAATAACGGATAGTTTGGTTTGTAGTTCTGCCTTAGTTTTCATACCATTTAATTTTCTTTGTGACGCCTTCATGGAACTCCAAGAAAATTCTGTGTTTAGGTACACTTTTCATAATTTTGCTTTACAATTTTTTAATAATAAAAGTATTTTCCTTACAAATCCCGGCAGCAAACGAAACTTGAACACCTTAGCTTCAAGAGATCTAAGGGTATATGTAGTAACTTTTATAGAATACGTGTTTTATGGACTTTTGTATGGCAGCTTCTCAATAGGGTCCAGCGATTTTGGCCGCTTAGCCTTACAAACTCAAGAAAATATTCGGCTTCCAAAATTCAACATCTAAGATCAAGGCGGTCTTGAGTGCGTTCGGACAGACGGATGGACAGACAAATGGACACGCGGACAGTATCATAATCGGGAACATGCTCAAAGTCAAAATGTAACACTGGTTGTGCCGATGTTGGCACTCTAAATTACACTGGTTGACAAAACTAAGGGTTGTAACATCATTAGATTTTTTGGACAAAAAAATCTTACTCATAACAAACTTTGGAGTTTGATATCTCGCGTACTAATTACGCAGTAGTGATGAAATTTGGCTCATGTATACACTTGGCAGATTTTTTTTTGGTGTAAGCTATCAAATTTTAATTTTATATAAGCTCCTATTAATGTTTTCCCAATTTTTTTCATATCCAACCTCCAAGGGGGTGTAAAGTGATTGTGTACATATTCACGAATTCCGATGTATTTCATAGGTCTAATGAGATAGTGAATTCACTTTCACTTCTAAAACCTTTAGTAGATGGTACACACTATGGCATTTTAACCATAGACGAAGGTTTAATTCTCGCAAAATGGCGTGATTGTCCTCTCTGCTACTTCGTATTTGATACACAAATTTTAATCTACCAATATACCCAGAATTGGTTAAAAATATTAGTTCACCAATTTTTCAGATTGAGAAAATTGTGTAATATTAAGAAATTAAATGGAGTCTTGGGCAATGATCAAGTAATGAAATATAAAGACAACTCGATATCTCCTCACACGTAATAGTATATAACATACAAATATGCACTATCACACATCGCGTAGCGAAATAGATGTATCATTAGACCTAAAAGATTTGACGGAATTCGTGAAAATATTTACAACCACCTTACTCCTCTTGAATATTGAAAAATGATTAAATGATATTTTTTTGGCAACTACAGTGCAATCCGGTTATAACGTAGCTTGAGGGGACCACAAAAGTAGAACGTTATAACCGATAGTACGTTATAACTAATATAAGACCCATTCACATTTGTGATAAAAGAAAGGTACGTTATAACCGACAGTACGTTATAAAAGTAAGCTTTATAAGCGGGTTGCACTGTATATTTAAACCACTTAGTAAAAGCGAAGTCAATATCTCATTAGAGCTAAGAAATATGTCGGAATTCGTGAAATCGTATTCTCGTACACCTTTTTTGGGTTTTGAATACGGAAAAGTTTTAAATACTTTTCCTGGATGCTTACGTTAAGAGCCGTCTTAGGTCAAATTAATTCGGTAACTCCACAGAATTAAAGGGTATGACGATATTCGAGTAAATGTGAGCCCGACTTCCGAACTTAAATCACTTCGATTATACACATACTTATGTAGGTACATACATCATCCAGATTAAATTTTATTTGACAAGCAATAAAACCTGAAATTCATCATCTAAAATGCCCGAGCTTCTTCCCTTAAAAATAACCTCTTTAAGGTCAAAAATCAAAAAACAATTTAACTTATTTCAACTCAACGGTTTTGTGAGATACAAGTCTTCTTCAAATTCTTTTGTCTACGGCGGACGGACGGACATAAGGAAACCGAATGTATTGGAGACACGTCGCATATGGGCCGATACGGAATTGATAGAACTTCCCTACTGGCAGCTGAAAATTGTAAGGTTTAATGCGATGTTATTAAGTTATTGTATTTTGATTTTGATCTATGTAAGTTTTTTTTTATTATTTTTTGAAGTTATGCTTAAATTTTCTCCATTTTTTGATTATACTACAAAAATATTTTTTTTTTCTCTATTTAACACAACTATTACTAGATACTAATCAAGACGATAAATCTTATTGAATGTGATCTCTTTATAATATGTTAGAGCCGAGTTAAAAGCAAAATCAATTGCAAAGCTGCAGGAAACTAATTACTATACGATCATGAAAATCTTGAATTTATCGACGTACCACAAAAAATGATATTGTTTAACACATCATATGGTTCAGCTGGGCTTTCATTCAACAAAGTTAAGAAGGAGCATTAGATAGGAGTAAATCGACTTCATAATCTGTAGGTAAAGAAAAATTTTATAACAACAAGGTATGCACAAGAATCACCCACTGATGTTGCAGTGTTAACATTTAGAGGTGCTATACCAGCTACTGTTAAAGTTTTCGCTTTCTGAGATTTAAGTAGAGCGAGTAGAATTAATTTCTGATTTTTTACCGAAAGTAAATACCAACGAAAATTGTAAATATCTCTAATGAGATTATCGTTCTGAAATTGAAAAATATTTTGTATCTTATAAACATATAAATATTTAAATAGTATACTATAAATACCATAAATTCTAGAAATGTACCCAATGAACTGAAAATTAGTATCTGACCAAACGAGTAAATTAGTAAGCCGTATCCTCCAACCCAATCAGTCTGAAATTATAAAACAAAATTCTGTTTGGATTTAAATAAAATTTGAGCCCCAAACCAAGTGCAAAAATTAGCTAATGCAAAGGGCGTAGAGTCAAATTCTAGGTTATGTTAGTTATAAAGTAATCACTCGCAATGGAAAAAAAAGGTAGTGGTAACAGTTTTAACAGCATGCCTCGAAGGATCCTCTTATAATCCGTTCTGTGCTGCCTTAAAAAAAACATATCCTCGAAATATTCCCATTCTAATGATGTCAAATAATGCAATTACTTTTACTTTACTACTTTAAAACGAAATTATACATTACAACATTACGTAAAATCATAGATATAAAAATTTCATATAATTACCGTCGCCAGGGAAAACAGACAAAGCGCCATGGAAAAAGCTGATGTTGCTAGTTGACAAAATATTATCTTATTATATATCTTTTCGCATACTTCAATATAATTTATCGCATCTTGATGCATTTCGAGAAAATTTCGCAACAATTTGTCCACAACCTTTGGGTTTTTTGCGATTGACTCTTCGATTTTATCCAGGGTTGTTTTTAGAAGTCCAGTCAGTAAAGAAAAATGCACAATGAAAATTGTAAACGTGCTATCGGCCGCACAATTTCCCGTAAAAGCTAGTGATACTTCAACAATTTGAATAATCATATTTATCCAGTAGCCGAAATCAGTTGACGGATCAAATATGTAATGTATGACCTCGAACATTAGCTCCTTTTTGTTCAGAACTAAATAAGAATATACCGGGTAACTTGTAAAAATTATAAATGCTAATATAAAGGATACAACTCCAATTTTCGCACATGTCATTAAGTAATTTAAACAGGTGGAAAGAGTTCGAAGTCTTTCAGGACAACTGTTTAAATTTTTTTCGTAAACGCTTCTTAGAAATAATATTGCAGAACTCATGTAACGCCGATATTTTAGAATGCAGTACATTTTTATAATAGTCTAATAAAATTAAAAATATGATTAATATTTGATACTTCCGTGATAGTCTAGTTGGAATATACTTACTGGTGTACCATGCGAGAAAAAACACAAGCACCGAAGAATGTAAATATAATTGTTTTTATGGTACCGAAAGATTGTACTAAAACCGGACATATGAAAATCGAAAATAAGAAGCATAATGAAGTAAGTTAACAAATTCGGTTTAAAATTTGGTTTCAATGCTTCCAGTCCACAAGATGCTAACAATTTACCGGCAAAAAAAATCATTCGATCAAATTGTTGAAGACAATTCATTTCAAGAGATTTATTTTCGGTACTATATTCGCAAAAGCCTTAACTGAACTGAAATAAAAGCTACATATCGAAGGTTTAAATAGCTTTCAACAGGCAGTTGGCACAATAAACACAAGGATCATTACAGTATGAATATGTTAAACAAGTACTGCTTGTATGTAGTTCACGCCATATTGACAATTACATGCTGCAAAACAGGTGTCTAATAAATCGATAGGTGTATTTACACGAAGAACTATGCAGGTAATTTAGGTATTTTAAATAATCGAGAAAATCTAGGAATCAGTTCAATACTTGAATTGGAGAGAGGTGCCTCGTGATTCGAAACTGTGTCTTTAGAATATTAAGGTTTAATTGGAGAGCCACATATGAGTGGAGATATACCTACTGTACAGAACAACTGGTACCGTTTTCGAGGTAAGTCGTTTTCGGGATTTCTGACCGTTCCTGCTATTGATATTAATAATTCCTGGACGGATGCAGATTACCTTTTATACTCTAGATGAAATCATATAGAGTATTATAAGTTTGATCCAGCCGAAAAATATGTAACGCATAGAACCAAGCCTCGGACGAAAAAAAGTTGTATAATATTTTATGTTTATTTGTGGCCAAAAACCTCAAATCCACTTGACGTCCATTCGTCCGTCCGTCTGTCTGTCCGTTAGCACGATAACTCAAGAACGCCTTCACGTAGGCTCTTGAAATTTTGTATCTGGGTGTTTGGTTGAATTTGTAAGGCTAAGTTCGTTAACTAGCAAAATCGTCCTACTCCTTCGGGAAGCTGCCATACAAAGTGTCCTTTAAACACGTGTTCAAGAATATTGGTCGATAGCTTCAGAAGGGCTTAACCTACATCTTTGAAATTTCGCAGGTGTTATTTGTTCAAGAGTTGGATCCAACTGTATGTTTATGAAGAAAATCCTAATAGTCCTTCGAGGGGCTGCCATACAAATATCCTGTAAAAATGACTTCTTTTAATTTACGAAACTCACTATAACTCAAGTAATCTTTTAGCTACGAATTTGGAATTTTGTACTAATTAGTTTCGAGTGAAGACAAAGTTCAAGTTTAATAGTCAGCGAAATCTTTTAACTCCTTCTGGTACCTTCCATACAAAAAATCCTTAAAACACTAGTTCAAGAATATTTGCCGATACCTTCATAAGTATTTAAGCTTCGAGTTTGAAATTTTGTATGTGTTAATTTTTCAATAGTTGGAGCTAACTGTATGATTATAAAGAAAATCCTAATACTTCTTCGAGGGGCTGCCATACAAATATGCTGTAAAAATGACTTCACTTAATTTACGAAACTCACTATAACTCAAGTAATCGTTTTGCTATAAATTCAGAATGTGTCTTGAAAACATTGCTCCGGCCATGTTCTGGGTTCAATTCCCACTCAACGCATAATTTATTTACATGCATTATATGTTGCTATTAGCTTTGGAATATAAATGTTAATAGTTATCAGTGGCATATATTTAATAGAGTCACTAGTAAAAAAAATCTGCCAATGGTTTGGGGGAAACTTTATTATTTTGCGGGTCAAACTTCGGGTGCGGTCAAAGTCGGAGTATATCATCAGTTGTTTCGCGACTATAAGGTTTTATGCAAAGTAAATATTATTCTCGAAATAATAATATATTCAAAATAGAGATTTTTAGCAGTTTAAACATTGAAAAAGTTCGAGTAGACTATTGAATTTCGATATATTAAACACACTAATTTGTTGCCTTATCAGACTTCAGAGATAAGACGAATTGTTAAAACTTAGATATACAAACCTATTAGTTATGGAAAGCTCATATGGGAAACCTTAGGAACTAAAAAATTAATTCGTTATATCATTAAATCTAAACAGCATGTAGGCACCTCTGAACATATATGCAACCTTATTACACCCTCTTGTGGGTTAAATATTTAAATATTTTGAAAGAAGCTATTCGGTAAATACGAATTCAGCACGCGAAAGTAAAAACCAATACAATTACTTATGACTTCAAATTAATATGACGGAATTCGTGAAACGTGTTCAACCCTCTTATATCCTCTTATAGACTGAAAAGAAGAAAAAAGAGAAAAAAAGAAAAAAAAAATATTTCAGGCGATTATTACGTAATTCGCTAAAGTGAACAGATATTCGATGTCTCATCAGGAGATATCGCAGAATTCATGAAAAAGTATATAATATCTACCTTTACGCCCCTTCAGGAGTCGAATTTTAAAAACTCCTTCTGGGTATTTATATGAAGAAGCCGTAGAATAAAATTGAATTAAATGTTTGGGAAGACCTAATAGATATGACGAAAATCGTGAAAGTATATAGAGCATATAAGTAGGTATATAAAGTATAAGCATATTTTCACTGATCAATTTTTTCGCCCTCCTTCCGAACTCCAATGGATATTAAGTTATTTTTATATATACACATTAAGTTCCAAGCCGTTCTATAGATGGGAGAAACATCCCCCAACCCTGTACCCTACCCTATAAAAAATTTAAAATTTAGTTTTTTTTAAATTTTCGAACATGGTAGTACTATAGCTCTATCTATATACCAAGTTTCAGCTTGATTTCACTATTGGTTCTAATCACCGTTTTCAAATTACTGGTGAACTCTATGAAATCAAATTCCTGGTGCTAGGGTATATACCATAAATCAAGAGAGCATTGTACGAAACCGAAAGCAACTATGGCAGTAAAATAGAATCCAATTTTTCCAAACCTGTGGATTAGTTTTTATGTACGAAGTCTTTAACCTGTCCGGTGAATTATTAGAATTATTTGTCAGACTAGACTTAAAATATATTAACATAATATCACATTGCAAAAGGAAGATACCGGATACTTTCAAAAAATATAATTTCTTAGACATTTTTCAACGCGAAGTTCAAATCATCAAGGTTATGTCCATATTCTCATCTAGAGAGTTTTATAATAAGCAATAAAGCCATAGATCACCTACGAAAACGGTATTTCGGATTAAATTACTGAGCTTAATGGGCTGAATGAAGTCATAGGTCTGAGTTATCGCAGTTTATAGTGCAGTAAAAGATGTCACTAGGAACTCAAACTCAAAGATCACATTAGAGCTTCGATCGTGGCTCGAGCGCACTAAGCGATCGCATAAAAATGGCCAGCACATGTCTTAGGACAAAAACATCGTAGTTCTGGTACTAGCACGATTTATCTCCTCCTGGAATGAGATTAAAATATTCAAAGTGATCGTTAAACCAAAATCAACGGAGCTCGTAAAAGCGTTTAACTGCGCCAAAGATAAAAATCCAAATGGACCGATTAAAAAGTGTCCAACTGGTTCTTCGAGAATGTTTTAATTTACCTTAACCGCATTACTGACTGCTGCCGCTGCTGGTACTGTCTACTGGTGCTTCTGATTCGAACGCCTTATGCTGATAGAGCCGTTAAGAATTCATTTACGCCCACTATCCAGCTTAGGTGGTTTATTAAGTGTTCCATAATTGAAAGAAATCTTCGGGCACTCTCAGGCCTTCTTCAGGTTCTGGCGACGCTTGATCAGTGTAATGTTTCCCATATACCTACCTTAAGTCTTTGGTAGATTCATTAAAACTGCAAAATAATAACATTAAAATGTACTTTAAGGCACCATTTCTCGAGTTTCATGTACAGTGGGATGGCTAGTGTACTGTCATGATTTGATTTATCTTTACGAGTACATCAGGTAAGATTTAGTCTCCATGGGAGTGAAATGTCTAGCTGTGGTTCGGGGAGTAACTAACCTGTTGTATGTTCAACTATTTTAGAGAAATTATTATGTCTCACATTTCATGTAGCGTTAGATATTAAACTTGTCGTAGTCCATTCGTCTTTATGGGCATACGGATGCCCAGAACTATCCGGACAACGATAGTTGCGTGCAGATCAGTCAGGTATTGATAAAACAAAAAATAGGTTCTAAGAACTAGACCATGGATAAATCTTTTTTCAGGCACTATTAGTTTTATTTAATAGGTTACATAACAATTTTATACTTTAATACAAACGCACCCCACAACTTTTTTCCTGATTTGTCAAAGTCCAAACATCAGGCAAGGGTTACATTTTTATTATGGTGAAGTTGTTTTTTTGAATTGCCACCAAAAAACTATTTTGATGATTTTCCGATAATTTTGTGGTAACAATTTGAAACTTAAAATACAAGCTTTCCGGGCTTAATACTGTAGTGTTTACTTTGTGGACACAAAATAAGCACAACAGTAGTCAAACCGGAATACTTGTATTTTCGATTTTCCGATATTCATGTCGTAAGTTCATATCTCTTAGGTTTGATGAGACATGAAATACAACATAGGTACCTCTAAAGCCGGCTACAAACTTATTGCGTTTCGCCTATTTCGCGCCATTCGCGTTTTCTCGTGAATAGTGTGTAGAGGTTTCTCGTGAGTTTCTCGCGTTTCTTTGTTCGCGATTCGAGCGTTTTCTCTGCCGGAGGCGGTTTATTCACGACATGAAAGGGTTTTGATTGACGAAAAAGTAACGAAAAATACGCAAGACGATTTTTTATGACTTTCTCGTGAGTTTTTGGTTTTTTGTGGTTAATGTCAAAAGTTTAGACTTGCATGAGTTCAGGAATTGAAAAAAAGTTAGCTTCACGAAATGTCGAGAAAGCACGAAAACGCGAAACTTGTGAATTGTGTGTACAATTCTTTCTCGTGTTCTCGCAAGGTAAATGTGTTTTTTGCAATAAGATGAGAAACTCACGAAATGCGAAATGAAATGAATTGTAATTCCTTAGGCTTCCGATCTTTCTTTTAGCCTCAATCTCCTGAGATTGATGATATTTAAAATTGATTTTTACTTCTACGGGTAGATCGTGTAGTTGCCTAGAAAATTTATTTTTCGATTTTTTGTAATCCGAATTGGGGGGTGAGGGAACGGGTTAAAGATTTTAAAAAATTTCGCGATGATAAGATAATAAATTAGTTTTATCTTTTACATGTTGTTTTATGCATAAGCCGAAAAACTAATTTTAAATTTTTCGAAATTCCACCCCTAGAGAATGCGATGGGGTCGTATACATACTCACTCACAAATTTCGTCATGAACCTGGTGGCCTGGTGAGAATTTTTCGTAGAAAAATAATAGTTTTTCGTTCAAGACATTTACCGTATCTTGCGTCATAATCTCACCCCCACCCCACCCCAAAAAAATTTGATCTTAAAGAATGCAAGTGTTTCTGAGCTACGCGCAATGAAACTTATTTCAGTGCGGCAGGCGGTGGACAGACGGACAAACACTTTTTCTTACTCTTACCGTAAACATAGTGTGAACAATTGGAAGCATCTTTTCTAAAAAATAAATGCATATATTAGAATTATTTGAACCTACCTTCCCCATCTTCGGTTCTGCACAAAGTTGTCGGTCTTTAACTTAACCTACAGCAATATTGAACCATTTCACTTTATTATTTTATATTAATAAAGAGTGTGTTTAAAAATAAAAACAACCAACATTTAATGAATTATTATATTTATTAAATACAAAATTGTTGACTAGAATAAAGTGAATACTATAAAATATATAATTTAAAATTAGCGACAGTACATTAATTTGTGTTATTCATTAAAGAACGATTGTTAAAGTAATATTCTATTGGACGGAGGGCTATCGATAGGGTGTCGACGCAAATATATTTACAAATCTATAGTACGACTTTCCTAACATTACTAAATTCGTTTTATTTTTACAATCATTATGTTTAGTTTTAAAGGTCGTAAAAAAAATTGAGTGAAATAAATTATTAACTTTAATATCATTATTAAATTATAGATAGTATAAGTAGTTTGGTTTTTTTTTGTTATTATAATTTCATGGTTTTTGCGACTTATACGAGATCGTGTAATTATATTTGTAGTTATGTACAATTTGAAAAAATTGGGCACAGATGGAATTTCACAAAACACGTCTTTTACCAATTCAAGAAAGTTCAATAGACGTGCCAGCATCTATTCTATTACGAGTTTATTTACAAGAAGTCTTTTTTTTGCATATATCTGAGTTAATGGATCAAAGTTTGATCTTTATACGAACCATGGCGAATGCATTTACTTATTTGTCACTAAATTCAGTACCGCCATTTGACGATTCGTCTTCCGTAGTTGATTCGCCGGATGAACGAAAACCGGTCTTCATGTTGTCAGTCGGTTCTTTCGTGCAATTCATGCAAACACCTTGATTAAGGCCACTAGACGATGTTAAAAATACTTTACCGCATCGAACACATTCATCTTGAGGATCACCTGTAATTTACATAAGAAAAAAAACATAGGTATTTAGATACGGCTCGTAATGGTCAGTTGGGTTGTTTTAAAGTGCTAACCTTCATGCGTTTTCATATGCGCCCTTAAATTACAGGCTAGGGCAAATTTTTTGTTACACAATTCACATGCATGTGGTTTATCGCCTATAATTAAGAAAAAAATCCATTTTAGCATCTCTATCTGTACACTCTTTTAATTTTTTTTTTATTGAAATGAAATATCATCAAGACAAAACTGATTGATTTTTTTTCGGGATTTCAAAAGAAATTCTTGCGATCGAGTCTGGCACGATCACTCAGTGGACAGGTAGAAAAATACCTTTCTATGGAACAGTAGCACGATCGTTTCTTGTGAGAAACTGATCATACGTTTCAGATTGATCATTCGCTCTATGTCAGAAATTGAGATCCGAATGACGGTAAACTCATGTCAACGTCGAAAAGCTGGAAGGCTTTTTCCGTTGCGTCTTGAATCGATCATGCCATCGATTTTGTGTTCAATTAAGACTTAATGCAGTGGCTCGATCGGTTTCATGTAATATGCAAATGATCTTTGATAAGGTGGCTGGGCTGTCTGTCTGTCTTTTTTTTATTTTTATTTTTTTCGTACTCTACAATGTCGTTTTGACTTACCTGTATGAAGGAAAAGATGATTCTTTAGGTTCGTATGCTTTGAGAATCCGCGAGAACAGATATGGCACTTGAAAGGCCACGATCCGCTATGCACGTACATATGTGACTTTAGATCACCGGGCGTAGGGAATGATTTCGAACATAATCCACATTTATGGGGCTTCTCCTGTAATTATATATAAAAAAGACAATTTGCTGTTAAATTCCAAAGTGATCTTCGGTGATCATGCGTTATACAGAAATACTAAAACGTATACCACTTGAGGGAAAATATCAAAATCAATTATCGTCGATTTGAAATGTGCTTACACAAAGCCAATTCGATCGTACTTTGAAGATCTTTTAACAATCTTTGACGAGAAAACAGGACAGAAATATTTTTCAGCTTTGTTTTGAACGTGTATGTTGGTCGTATATGAAGAACTTCCAAGAGGTAATCATCCCAGGAATTCTCACATACTCCGGCTCCTTTGTGCCGCGGATGCAACAAAGCATATTTCACTAATAGCCAAATAGCCGGAGTATTTTCTTACGCAGATAATTTAGTGCCTTATTGGTCATACATATAACTTTGTTTCCATCGCTCGTAAAGTCTTTCTAATTCCTTTTGCTCTGATCAATTCATTTGGAGCGTTTCGATCGCGATCGATATCTTTTCGAAGTGCAATGCAAAGAAAACGATAATCAATCGAACCAAGAGATAACGACATAATCTTATGATCCGTATAGCAATGTCGATGAGATGTAGATGTTACAGGTATAGGATCCTTGAAGAAATTCGATACGTCGAAAAAGTGGCAGGTGATATAGATTCCCTCATAGTGGCCTGATAACGCTATGCATCATAGTGCCGTAAAAGTCGAATATCAATAACAAATGTACCTTAATATGTGTCATCCGATGGTAGTATAAATTCGAGCTGGCTGTAAATCGTTTCCCACAAACTTGACATTGATGAGGTTTCTCGCCGGAATGTATCCGTCGATGTGTGTTAAGCGAACTCGATGTACTAAAACCTTTGCCGCATACCATACAAACGTGAGGTTTTTCGCCTGAACAATTATATGTTATTTTTTTTTTGGATAGCGTAAGAACATGGAAGGGAAAAAAGAAAAAGAAATATATGGGTAAGATGGATATTACATTAAAAAAAAAATAAAAAAACAAGTTTACATTGTAAAGTGATCTTGACGGTTAATTGGTTTTACCTGTATGAGTACGCATATGCCTCTTCAGAAGACTGGGCCGATCGAATGCCTTACCGCAAACTTCGCATGGTAAAAGTGAACGTTCACCACGACCGCTCCTGGCTCGCGGTGGTGTCCGTTGGACAGATGACGTACTAAGCATATCGGCAGTATTCTCGACCAGCGATGATATCGATCCAGACGAATCGCTCGATATCGATTTGTGTTCATCTTCACTGCTAGATGGCGGCGATATTGGTAACAGTACACGTGAGAGTAGCGACATCGATAAGTCGAGTGGAGATCCTGTTGAATTTCAAATAAGGCATTTATGTGAAAACGATATTGATCGTTAATAACGACAATGTAGGCGCGATCGATCTTACCTTCAAGTATTGAGTCCATAGTTTGACGGTACAGCGAAGTTCGCATACGTACGAAGAACAGCTCCTCGGGCCGTTCTGGTAAGAAATATACCACAAGTTCTTGATGCGGTGCAATAGGTTTAACGACTTCGTAGATCGGTTCACCTTTTACTTTCGTGCATACCAAGTTTACTTGCGGCACATAAGTGTCGGACACACGCAAAAATCGTATCCAATTACAATGTCGAACTCGTTTACCGAAACTGTATGATATTTCGTCGTATAAACCGAAACGATAGCGCACCTGAAATTGCATAAGATATTGTTTTGAATGAACATGCTGTGAATTTCTGTTTTATTTTCAGAATTTTAAACAGAGGAGAGATTAACTTCATTCGCAGAATCAAGAATAAATTTTAATACATACAATATTGTATATTTTTCGACTAATCGATAGTAAGATGAAATCATTTCAGTCTTTTTACTTTAATTTCCACAAAAGGCGATATTAGCCATATATCTCCGAGGGAATTTTCTTTCCAAGGGTTTACTGAGCTATAGCCCATAATTTGGAATAGTAACTCATTTCATGGTTTTTAAACCCGATTTCAAGAGTCGTGTTTTTTTTTACCAGCTCTTGATTAGCACAACTTGCTTGTAAATTTTTGGCTAAAAAGAATTTCAAGATTTTATGAGTCAATCAATTTGTCATTAAAATTTCGACATTCAGATGGGATTGTCGTTTCAAATCTAGTGTGCACTACCAACTTACCGCCACAAAAATGAATATCTGTTTACAACAAAAGCAGCGAAAGAAGTTTCACAATGGAAATCTATGAAGCCAATGAAATGTCGTAGAAGAAATGTAAACTAAGCACAAACAAAACAAACCGTACCATTCACTAAATTCTGAGATTATTGTAATCGTGTTTTTTTCAATAAGAGGTAACTAAGAGCCAAATAAACGTTATGTGTATGATTAGTGTGTCATGAGTTTAAGCCACTGGAAAACTTATTTTATAATTTTTTTCCCACATAAACGCATCTCTGGGTCCAAGTATTCTGCAGCTGCAACCAGATCTGTTAGATTCATTCTATATTCTAAACACGTTTAATAAATAATGTTACTATTGCCTAATTTCACTGTCGCACCATCGTGCCGCGTATACAGCAGCCTATCGCAGAATCCCAGTCTCACACTATCGTGTTATGCTATAATTAAAAACTATCACCGTGAAAACGGAGTTGAAATCACTGCGACAGTGGAGTAGCTACTCATTCAGTCAGTGGATCAATTTTCAGATATTTAAATAAAGATTCAACTGAGTAAAAAGTTCTACTGCAACATTTCATTTCATTTCTTTCTTCTAATTGAAATCAGAATGTATAAGAAAAACATTAAGCAGGTTTCTGGCCTAAGTCTTTTGTATCTTTTCGAGCAGATTGATTTTTCTTTTTAGATTGATATTAAACTTGGGCGTCGGTGAATAGATGCACTTGTTTTTTACATAACACTAGATGTATTTGGGATTTCGGAAGAAATAGCAGGAACTATAGAATTACACTATCCTGCAGGCCACTAGCCCGATTTGGGCTGTCGCACCATTGATGATGATGATAGAACTGCACTATAAGCGATGCTGTCAAAAATTTAACAAAAAAAATACGAAAAGTTCAGTAAAATTTTTTTTGTAAAAATATTCTTTGCAATAAAATAATGTGTCAAATTAAAAATTTGACAATTATACTGGACCAGAATAGAATGGTAAAGAATTCGGATGTTCATAACATGATGTTTGTCTTACAGGATTTGTGTCCTTAAACCTCGAACGTATATTGTGTTAGTTGAAAATGGTGCGCTCCAATAAAGAAGTTTAGATGGTGATGCATTTGATATAAACTTGTGGAGTTCACGAACGAAGTATGATAGTTCGAAAGAGTGTTCCCGTAAGGGAAATGAACGAACTAGTCAGAAAGAACGTTCCCATAAGGAAAACGAGGGAACTAGCATGCAGTGAGTTCCGTGATGTGGTACACTAATCATACAAGAGAACTTAAACCTCAACATCCGACTGTGAAAGCGATTTTTGACGTGACGCTCAAGTGAGATAGTTCGAAAGAGTGTTCCCGTAAGGGAAATGAACGAACTAGTTCGAAAGAACGTTCCCATAAGGAAAACGAGGGAACTAGCATGCAGTGAGTTCCGTGATGTGGTACACTAATCATACAAGAGAACTTAAACCTCAACATCCGACTGTGAAAGCGATTTTTGACGTGACGCTCAAGTGAGATAGAATGGCAGCTAAAACTTCATCTTATTATCAGTAGAAAAAGTGGTAGTTGCTGAAGAACCGATTTAAAAATTGTATGTGCGTTGGATGACCGGCGACGACATGTTCAGAAATAGTGTGAGCACACAAATTTATCTTCGTATTATTGTCATTACGGACATCGGCATAGAATCGTTCTAATCACTATGCAACGAAGTTCACCGTCGAAGTCGGTATTCTGATTAAATATTGTGGCACTGTATGATATTCAGCTGGTTGAATGTAGGGTAGGCAATATCGTGATGATCTAAGGTAAGTGCTGCCATCATGATGTTCTATTCTATCCTACATGTTACAGTTAGCTGGATTTTTATAAGGTCAGATTAGCAAAATTATAATAATATACTTTCAGCTCAAACAAGAACTGATCAGGTTTTTGTGCATGTGTTCTTTTCTGACCCATTGACCGTGGCCAATCAAAGACTCCACACATCAAACAAAAAGTTCGATTCGAAACAGGTGAAAAGCCGACCTCGATCTTGAGTGCTTCTATTTACATTGGGAGGCACACTTTGAGCTATAGAACAACCGATTGCCATTAAAAGACAATCAGGAACCTTGCGGAAAGATTAGACGAAAAACCATCTTAACACGAGAATACCATATCGAAACCGAACACTATAATGATGATGATGGCGACATTGATGATCGCCTGCGGCAACAATTTTTCGTTACGTTCTGATCTACAATATAACAATGGTCATCTTTGAGCGACGCAAAAGTTCTTACGAGCCAGTCGAAAAGAAAACGGAAAACGACCCGGTTTTTTTTTCGTCACAACACAAAGGTTAACCTTCCATTCGTCCCAGGCGGGGGAAACCTAATGAACCATGAAATGCAATTTCATGCTCCCCCTCTAGTATAACTTGTTTATAACTTAAGCGATTTTACTGTCAACCAACACCTTTCAAGACGCCAGACGTTATGTAGAAACTACTTTACTATACAATAAAGTCTTTTGATAGTAGAAAATGATACAATTCGAATTAATGCTTATAATAAACAGCACGTGTCAGGTGTTGCTCGATTCGCATAGCTCGAACTACGCTTGCAATATGACTCGATAAATATTCAGTTCACTACATCAATTAGCACTGAAATATTACAAGATTGCATTTTAAGTATATTTAATTTGCATAAAGTAGGCATATTACGACAAATAGTTTTCTATTTGGAAGAGCGAGTACAGATATACTCGTACAGGGTCTACAATTCGAAATGTGAGCGACAGATATTTTTTATCGATGAAATATTACTAACAAGTAATTTGGTATAAATTTTGTAATTAGTCGTGTTTATTTCTTATATTTAATATTCAATTTTAATATATAAAACTAATGAAAACCGGCTAAATTGGTAACCGGTAATCAGTAGCATGTTAAATGCTTATAAAGTATATAAAGTAATACAAAATAATTAAATTAACCAAGCTAGTCATGGATTTATCGCCTCTGATCTGAGAAAACTAATAGTAAGTACTTAGTAGAAGCAGAAGTAGTAGGTATCTAACGGTTTCTAAGAAAGCAGTTGGCAGAAAATGTATCACATTTTTATACTCAATGATAATTCAAGGCGAAATATTTATTATGCGTGTAAGGAAGTTGTTTTATACATGCTTTTTTTTAATAATAAACTCTGTAAGAAAAATGAGAATAGCTTTCATGCATAAGACCTGAAAGCACGTATCTAATCAATTCTAAGGTGTGAAAATCTATTTTTTTGAAAATATCTAGTTTGGTTTTTTCGATTGTTCAATGATTCCTACTAGTTTTAAATTTGACTAGAATGTCCACAAAGAAAGTAGTCTGCAGATAAAACGTCTATGAGTAAATCTAAAAGAGTTTTATAAGAATTCATATAATGGTAATATGAAATCTTTTATGAAATTGATATAAAAGAAGTTGAGAAAATTTTATGAACCTAGAAAATTCACCAATAAGGTTTTTTTTTGGTTCCAATTTACCTTATGAAAATTAAATACCAAACACAAACAGTTTTATTAATTTATACACAAAAAAAAACATTGAATTACTATGGCTGAAAAGATATGCGATATGAGCACCAATTTAACATATTTTATAAATATTTATTTGGAACGAAATAAACATCTATATAAATCTAAATAGAACACAGAAAATTGTTTTTAATTTTCTTTGTAAAACGAACTTAGGTTAAATAATAACAATTGTTTTTTTTTCGTAATTTAAAAAAAGTAATCATTTATTAATAAGATAATAAGTTGCAGTTTTTAATGTCCTCTTTATTACTTACTTCCAATTGCAACGCAATTATCTATGGTCTTGTGGGATCCAAGATCCCAACTACGGAAATGAACGATAAATACAAATGAAAAGGTTACTATTATAGTTATGAGTTGGGAATTAGTTCAAACTTCATTCCTGAACTTACTTGCTGTAAGGTCTTGGACGGATTTCGGCTTTCGCCTTAGGCGGAATCCGATGCTTAATTTTAAGATAAAATAATTTAGTGTGCAGAGAGTTATACATTATGGATATTGAGGGAATGAACTATGATCCGAAAGGTGATCCGATTTTTTGGAGAATCTACCAGTTGACTGAGAAAAGATTTAGGACGTTTTTTCTCTTCTATTTTCAAATCGAAATAGTCACCTTAACTCCAGTCCTTTTCGCAGATTCCCTTTGATTTAGTGGTTTCGGTGTTATTTAATCCCTACTTAGTGACGCCTTCAACGTCCAAGATAAGGGTTTTCATTGCTCCCATCATGTACTGTGCAGTTACCAAAGTCAATCACTTAAAGTGTTTTTTATCAGCGATATACATATAGTATTAAAATTAATATCAATATCGATTTTTGGTCTCGTTATCATCCCAAGGAACACTTAAAAGTCTCTTATATCATATTTGTCGGTTGGTGTGACTCGCGGTAATGACTACTAACTGTCATAATTACCCGACGTGTGGAACTGAAGAAATTGGGGACCCTTAAGTGACCTCGTGGGAAAAAAATTTGAAGTCGTGGAAGTGTTTTTATTATAAAGTCTAATATTATAACCATACTTTACCGAGACTTTGTTCTGAAATTGTAAGGAGAAGAACCTTCGGTTCAGGGCAGATAGACCTCAAAGGAGCATAAAATTTCGATACTGTCAGATAGATTTATTTTTGTATTGTGACTAATAATTATTAAAATTAATTTTAGAATTTAGTACATTGTGTCTAAACAAAGTCGTTTGATCAAATGCAAATGCAATGTATTGCAATTCACGCATAAGCCCCTCATCAGTCTCATCACAATTCTACCACACCACAGTTGCTAAAAGAATCATTGCCGTGGTTTATATTAAACTGCAATGAAGCTAAGAATTACACGAATTAATATTACTAGTAATTTTAAAAATTTGTAGGTCATGTAAATTTAGTAGTGTAAATTTTTTTTTTTTTTTTAATAAATTCTACTTTTATATTGCAATATAAAATTCCACAAATAATTTGCATAGATCAGTATGTTAATAAATTGTATTTTTCTGTTCTAGATAGCACAACAAGTTCTGCAATGTAACACAATATTGCAAAACTATAACACTCAATCACATTAAAACGAAAAGCTACAAAGTGTTCTTATTTAGTTAAATAAATCACCGGTTTATCGTTAAACATATGAAAGACTGGTGATTAATATTCCAAATATGCATTAGAAAGATTAGATTACGACTTGGATAAACTGATGTCGTGTTAGATATTATGGTAATATGATGTATTAAATTTGTTATTCTTTTATTACAGTCCCTAAGTGTTCTTTAAAAATTGTTTCCTTCACAAAGTATTATAATAGCTAGTCGAGGCCCATAAAGTTTATTTCGTCGGTCATAAGATGTTAATTATAGGTATTATAAAAAAACATGCAAAACGACTTTAATTTCTTGTGGTTTATTTTATTTAGGTATATTGAAAAATGAAATTGATTTCGGAAGCTGAATATAATATAAAAATGGTAGGTAGAATTAACATACAATAAGTGCTACAAAATCGATAGCGCAGTCATTTTGGGAGTTGAGTTTTTGAATTAGTATTGAAATTCAACAATACTAAAGTTTAAGACTTTCACAGCATTGTATTAAAGTGTAAACTAAGTTTCAAACATATTGATTAATAAAATTAGCATACTGAAAGGAAAAGAATTTGAATCAGGAAAAATCAGAAATGGAGTAATAAACAGCGATATTAAAGAATGTCGATCGTGAGATACTTTAAGTGGAGTGTTGAGCTCTAATTTTAATCATGTTATAGTATATAAAAAGAATTTCGTAAGATATAATTAAAAGTCAACATTAGATATCTTCATCAATATGTTCTTCGGATATCAGTGAACTTTATTTTATAATACTATATTAAATTCCCAAAAAACATGCAACTAACATATGGAGGTGGATCACTTTCTAATTTTTGTTTTTTCTTCATTTATTTCAATTATTTATAGCTTCTTCTTAAGTTTTAAAGTTCTGTTCTTACTGTCGAACATTTTACTGAATTTATGAGCCTGAGTCGATTATCTTTGTGGCTTCGCTGCACCAATCTTAAAGGAAACATGAACAGAAAATTTTACGGGTCTTGCGGATAGGCACAACTCCTAAGAAAAGTTTGATTTTCAGGACATACTTTCACCTATTCGGTAAAGATGAAAATGATGAAAACGTTTTCGGACGAACAGAAATCGAATTTAAGGTTTTTTCTCCCGTGCTATCGGGTGATTCGTTCTAATAACATGTTACAGATTTCATGGATAAATTTAAGAAATATACAATACGCGAAAAAAATTTGCAATGCGTTTCGAATTTAACGAGAAAGAAGTAAGTATTAATACAACTTAATACAAACTTTCTCCATCAACGCCCAAAAACAGTACACACCTGTTCATATTAAAGCGATTGTATCGCATCAATAAAAAGCACATTTTACTTAAAACAAACAGTCGGCCCACCAATCCATCAATCAATAGCTTCATTTTAAATTAATGAAATTCTGTAAGTATTCGAAAGCTCTTGAAAGTAAATTTTATTTACATTAAGTTTACCTGTACGTACTGATACTGCCCTCCAAGTGCTAAGACCTATTATTTTGCGTAAATCATGTTTTTGTTGTCGCTCATAGATAGATATAAATGCTATCGATTAATCTATCAAATGCTAATAGGTATGCTAAATATTTCATATTGTTATAAACGAAACGAAACGCATACCGATTTTACATGTTTTTTCTCTGCAAAATTGTAGCATTCCAGGCTACGACCGATTGTTAATAAGTTATTAGATAATTGGTCTAATACTCGTGTACATTATTGTAAAAAAAATTGTAATTATGCAAATAAGTATTTATTATAAATATTTTAAATAGCGGAATATAGATACTATATTGTCGCGTGTTAAAAAATGCCAACAATTCAGTGTTATATCACTATACTGAATTGTAAGCATATTTCAAAGCTCGGCAATTTATGGAGTATCAACGACAAGCTGTGCAAAGTCATATAATTTATTGATAGGTAGGCACTTATTGGATTCTTAACCAATAGTTATAATAATGTAATGGAATTTAAAGTCCTGTTTACAAAATATTTTTCATTTTCTAATAGGTTTATTTCCAGTATCCTTCGGGCTTTGGCAAAGGTGTTAGTTCTTTTTGCATGCAAAACAAGTAAGCTAAACTGCGTAATATCTAGAATGAGCTAGGGATCTATTAATAACTTTGAAGTAACTGAATTTCTTCTGTTTGGGGTAATTTATTAATTTATTGAATTGAAAAATAAATACTTTATATATGAAAAGACAACCCAGTACAAGAACTTTTTTAAAATTTCAATCAACCACAAAGTGTCTCTAGTGTTGAACTGACTGAATCAAACTATTTTGTAGAATCTCAAGTTTGAAGAAAAAGAAGTGCCAACCCTGGACCACTCTTCTGAGACTAAAAGGATGTAAGAAATTATGACTAAATCAGCAGATGGATTGCGAAAAGGGTACTGATCATAATAAGGGTTCTAACGTTACCTCGTACCGATGCTTGTGCATGTTATACCAAACTAAGGCAGAAACTTCTGAACACATTCTCTATACTGTTGCATTACAATTTTAATTCAAAGGTAGAGTATCTTTAGTAGAGATTCTTATACAGTCACGATTGGCTATAAAACGCCAAAGCTGAACTCATCCAATTGAAAAAAATATCCTAATTTTAACATGAAAATCATAGCTCTTTGAGGAAATCCTTCCAAAGTTAACTCAGAGTATCTTTTTGACTTGACAGCGTGAACTAACCTCCCAGCTCAAGTCAAGCCTTAGACCCCAGAATATATTTAGCCCTTCAATTCAGCGATTTGATATTTTAGTTCGGGCGACGTTTCTAACGTCCCCATATCCTTTAGAGTCGATGGACATATATGGCGAGACACTCGAACTCGAGTAGTGCTAAAAAGTTGAGTACCTTGAGCAGTAAATATAATGCTGATTTGACCCTTTCAGCCGCTTGGGAGATAATTCAATTTTAATAACCGACGGGTGATTTTAGCCTAACTTTTCTGTAAGAAGTCTTCAAATTTTCAGCATGATATTGTTATGTGTGAAGGCTATAAACGTCTTATCCTTACTAATGTTAATCCGTTAAATTTATTGCGAATTAAAAGAAGGGTCAAAACAACTACGTTAACCTGCACTCGTCCAGCAGTTTAATTAACGAAGAGCTTGTAGCTCCAAAGTTGTATTGATCTATCCAGGACAACGGGGGTTGACACTACCAACAACAGGAAATACATTATCAATATCTTAAGAAACGAGTGGATGCCGACCAATGCATAGTCATAAGGGGTTGCATGAAAACAATGTATCTATAAGTGACGAAAAGTTGATGCATCCTCCAACCACATTGTAGAGGTAATAAGGAAATATCGATAGTATTTTACACATTTGCACACTACAAGTCTCTCTATGATGAGTGAAGAATAGATGAATGCATTGTAAATTTATTTTTTACACGAGAATTACTACAATATTTCAATTTTAAACTCGGTGTAGGTACACTTGTCTTTCGCAGACTTGTGGTCTTAAAGATATACTAAAACTCTCCAGTTCACATATATACTACGACCTATTTTTTGGACGGGCTTAAAGAAACCCTTGAAAACTATATCCGTCCTCAATTCGAATAAGATTTAAGATTTAGATATAATCCTGGACAAACCTTGGTACTCTGTTTGTCATGTTCCAAATACCATTTGGGAACTACACTTCTTGCATCTCTGGCGACTTTAGGCTTCACTCCTCCTCTGTTTATACGGGCATCTCCATCATGCAAAATAACGACAAACCCCTTTTAGTGTGCTTAACTTCGTCAAAGCGAATATGGCTACATCCACTGAGTCTTTTTAAAAATTAAAAAAAAAACCCTTTGCACTTTTCCTTTAGAGAATTACATAAAATCATAATTCTACCTACGGTTGAGACCATTATTTCTAATATTTCAATTAAGTTTGCCTCAAAATGCAGAAACTCGGAGAACCTGCTGGTTCTCTCTAGTGTGTACAATATCTCAGGTCTACGATCGTCAGTTAAATTCTATCCGGAGCTTTAACTGGAAGTTTTGTATGAAAATCTGTCAGTTAACTGGAAGTTTTGTATGAAAATCTGTCAGTTAAAGTTCTAGATAGAACATAACTGACAATCGTAGCAACGGGCCTTAGTCAGATAAGCTATTGAATTTCGTCACTTAAGTTATACAATATTTAATGTTAGTTTTAAATCTTAAGTCTAGCTTTTAGTTCTGGTTTAACTAACTGAGGCTTTTTTAATTCCATTTTCATTCCCTTAACTCATTAATCTAAATTGTGTCACATTAACTTCTTGTCTCAACTAAAAAAAAATTACAAATTGAAACGGCCGGAGGGGCTGAGTATCGCATCATTAATTTATCTTAAAATATAAAAAATTGAATTTGGAAATAAAAAATTTAATTCTAAGATTTAGATACTTAAATGAAAGGTCCATAACTAATTTTTTGCACAGTCCCGTGATCAAGATTGAAACATTATATGTATATATAAACTATTTTCACATAAAAGATAACTCTCAGCTAGAAAAGCAGGTTTATATACATAAATCGTAAATCAAATAGAAATTCCAAAAAAATTTGATTCAACGCATTCACTAGTTTTCTGCTATTGATTTTTAACTTTTTGAGAAAAAATTAAAAACAACACATAATTTTACAAATAATTTTCTACTTGGCAATACAATTCAACGCACATGCATGTACATGCAAAAGTTGACTGATGTGTTCCATTTGTATACTCTGGTGAAGGATTCTACCCTAAGAAATCGGAACTTTTAAGCAAAATAACCCTAAATCTGAAGAACTAAAAAAATTTAATTAATTAAATTAAATTTATATATAAAATTAAATTTAATTAATTTAATTTATATTTTAATATTTTATGTAAGCAAATGCAAAGCAAACAAATTTCAAGATGTAACGCATGAAAATCTTTGGATGAAATTTTGACTTAATTTTAGGTTGTTTAATGTTTGAATTATCTGTGGCATGCCCAAATAGTTAAAATGTGAAAACAAAACTTGCCAAATTAATACGCGGAACTCGAAACTAAATTTCTGCAACAATTTTATATAGATTTTTGTATAGCCGGTCGAGAAAGTATTTTACTTGTTCTTATTCATCCCCTTTCAAATAAAGAGAAATTATAATCTGTAAGACTTTATCTTTCTTCTGTAGGGTTCGTGTATCAAGTGCGTGATTTAAAGACATTTCGATCATGAATTCGGCTTTGATTTTAATTATGCGTTGAAAGATTTCGTGTGTCATAACAAGAATCGAAAAATGAAAGCATAAAAGTTGTAGGACTCTAAGGTTTTCTCTCGCGTTCGTCTTATATTTTTACCTGTCACTATCGAGAAATTAACTGAAGTCAAATTTCCGATTGTTCTTATTAGCTAATAGAATCAAATTACGTATTTTAGATACTTCTGAATGGCAGCTACCCAAAGATAGACCACATATTTTCTGCTATTGAAAAATTGTATATGATTAAGTTACAAGCAAAGCGTAAGCTTTGCTTGTAACTTAATCATATACAATTTTGAAATTTTGACTCACAACTAAAAATCGATGCATTCCCCTTTCGTAAGTCACTATAACTCAGACTTACGAAAGGGGAATGCATCGATTTTTAGATGACTTCTGTGTGACAGCATCACCAAAAATACAAGGTCGATTATTTTAACTGTTGCAACTGCTTAAATATTAGCGAATACAAACCTTAGCTTAAGGAGTTTTGAAGTTAGTTTTTTCTTAGTATTTGCGAATACGTATTTAAAGAACTTTGTTATGAAAGCTAATTGAAGTAATAGAGCTGTTTCTATTTTAAACGAAATTAGCATTATTAATTATTTGGGATACCAAATTCCATATGAGTCAAATGCTTTCTTGCTTGTTACACAATTCCAGATTTGAGATTATTGATCATCACCATGAAAAACATAATACTTTTTACATCTGATGATCGTTCTATGCTAATCATTTTACTAGGGTAGGTTATAGTGGCATCCACCCAAACTATGAATCGACTCATTTTTACCATTCTGTAGGGTATTTATTGATATTGCTATCTAATTCACATATAACTAATTAGCAGTACATTCAAGATTAATTCACTTTTCATGTAAATTTTACTAATTGTTTGTACACTCCGCCAATTATTCATAGATTTAATCTGTGCGTATTATGCTCGTACAGATAAAACGGATATACCAAAATTTGGTGATCCGAATTAATAACGAAAATACAAATAAATCTCGTAAATGTCGTATTTACAACGAAACCACAATTTTCAATTTCATCAAGTATAGATACAGTGGAAAAGTGCACTTTTACTTTCAAGTGAATCGAACCACTCATAATCTTGAAAATGCACTAATAGAGTACAAAGTGAAAGCGACAAGAAAATTTAATTTGGATCAAGAGGAAAAATCACTTCATCTAGTTCAATGTTCGCCACATCTATCAAAGGTATCTCGTATCATACCACGTAAGCTGCATACGAGATTGACTCTGAACATATCGTACGTTCGCATTTCTACGCAATCGCCACAGTTGATACAGTACAAATATGAAAACTGGATGATGTGCTCGATTTTTCCACACAACTTGCATTTTTTTCTTTGGCTGCAACTACTCTCATCGGAAATTACAATTAGAAGACGAAGTCATTGACATGAAAATGAAAGTGTCTCACAAGACACGTCGGGCGCATTAAAAGGTTCGTCAAGTCAAGTCCGAATGCGCTTTACATTAAATGCCTTTGTACCTGGATTAAAATACCGGCAAACCTTCACCGACAACGCGTCCCTTGAAATTTACGAGATCATTAGATTTCAATAAGGGTCCAGAAATTGGTATTGCACCTGTAGAACTAATAATAGTTTCGAATTTACGATGCCTACCTTCCATCATGGTCCATCTCGGGACAGGTATTCAACCTTTTTTTTCGGGCGTCTAATTTGAAGGATTACGTGAAGAGTTCCAAGGAATGAAATTACCCTCATATCCATGGGAAAGTTCTCACGATTCCTAATTGTGTGTTCGAAAATCAACAGGTAGTTTAGCGAATGAAAGGGGGTTGCGGTAATGGATGCGCTCACGTGTGGTTTCACGGTTACTAAACACCACGCGAACGTCAAACCAACCCCGCATTTTAGTTACTGCTGCGCAACAAGTGTAAAACTATTTATATGGTAATGAATGGCGGATATTCGTTCAAGACAGAGAAAAAAAAACAGGAAGAATTTAACCGTCAAGACGTATTTCTTAGGTTGGCTTCTTCAAGTTTTTCCCACCGTTCTGGGAGAATGATTTTTATCGTCACAGTCAGTTGAATTTATGAAATTTTTTTCCTTTTCATGTTCTTTATCGTCAGGCAGGTACTTAATCAGATTAACGTGTGATTTAAAATGGTACTTACATCTTCGTCATCCAAATACTTGAATATATCCAAGTTGTCGATACGAATTGTTCCTTGGAACGGATAGAAGAGTGTTCCTTGTTGTAGTTTTGTAGTAGTCCAAACAGTTACTTGTTGCTCGGAACTTCTCAAACCAGAGGTCAGAGCAAGCGAAAACTCTTGCGGTATTAAAACACACGTTTCCATTTTTATTCAGTTGATGATTAACGTTGAAATGTAAATCACAAAACAACAGAATATATATTGTTCACCAATCACAAACTATATTCGTAGAAATTTTATTTTCTAAAACGCGAAATGTCCGGAAAAAAATTCGCAAAAAAAAGATCCCCTTTGATTCACTAATTAATAAAAAATTTTGATCAAAACAAGTCTCGCACTAAACATTTTATTTTTTTTAAGTAGCCATAAACCACTTTGAACTGAAACCATGTAAAGACGGTATTATAATTAAATCGCGAACATTAAGAAGAAGACCCATTTCTTCAGACAGATCAGCTAATACTGTCCGTTTAAGATCGCCAGTATCTAACCATGACCTTCTGAAAGAAAATAGCGCACACACTTGATACACACAAGCTCCGTATATGAATTCAATAAGGTGTTCTTTTCCTTCGAATTGTAAACGCGATTGCCGTTGACTCTTTTCTTCCATAGCCCAAGTCGATCATACCGCCAACCGATCGCGTACCACAACGAGTTCACCTGCGATCACCTTAAGCGCGAATAGGTACTACCATGGCATCGATCGTTCGTGTATCTGTTATACAATTTTTCATTCACCATACAGAAAGATCGTATTGCCTACCTGAATCCGAAGCGGCACGGTTAGCCTGACTTATCCGATTGTATAAAACCATATCCACTTGTTTGCTTCGAGTTTTTGTGCTACGATTCCAATGTCTTAACGACGTACAGGTGAAATTCACTGGTATATGTAGATCGGTTCTTACTAATACATAAAAATGATCGAGAAGACCCGAAGATCGGCTTTTTGAAAAAAAAAAACGAAGAAAAGAGGAAGAAGTTATGTGAGTTCAACTCCGCCTCATATGTGAAGTACAGGTAAACCTGTTGGCTTATATTCTTGTTATGTGGCTACATAAACAATGGTATGACAGCGGAAGGAGGGCACCTTCTTCAGGAAATCATTGGCAGTTATTTAACGAACATTTCAGTTAGGTTCTGGAATTATCCGTCTTTTCTTCTATATCCAGCATACGTCGGAAGACTCTACCACTTTTTTTTCTTTCGGTTTTTTTTCCACAATTTATAGCCACAGAACTGGCCACCAGCATATGCTGTCAAAATCGTTAACTGATGCCGATGTCAGGTGGATGATGATGCGCTTGCTTACATAATTTGTTCGTTACAAAAATATAACGCAAGGTGCACACAATCACCGATCCACGCCGATCATTTAATTCACCACAAGTTCAGTTTGCTACGCGTGCAAAATCAAAAGACTTAAGCGAGAAACGCGACAAAAACGAAAGACTCAAGCCAGAAACCTGAAATTTTTTTCAGCATCTTTTCTTGTTTAGTCGGTGAATTACTGCCTCTTATTCCTCTTATATACTATCGTTATGTTAATTTACCACTTAAATCTTAGTCCAACATATCGTCGTTAGCCGTACTCACCTACCAATACCATAAAAGCACGTTTCATATAGGAAAATCTCAGCCAATCACGGCTGAAAAATGAACGGCTTGAGATTTCTTCGCTGGGCCAATGAAGGAAATGCATACAACGTTTACTTTCGATTGAAAGAGATCGCGAGAGTAAACGAGTATGTTCCCACCAGTTGGACAAAATGAATGGTGGCGGGGTTCCACGGAAGGCGTTCCAAACGAACATACCTGAGATTGGAGGTGTGTATATGCCGTAATGGTGCCTTACCACGACGGAAATTGTCTCGGCTAATTAACGCGATTTGAATACAATAGGCTCAGGTGGATAATCATGTAGTCATTAAACGTCTGTACTTCGTATGCGTTTTCTTGACGACTAAACCTTCGTGTTAAAGTACCTACATCTCGTAGGTAGCTTCCCATAATTTCCATAAGTAAAACTAGTGAGCAAAAAAATGTGCTTTATTGTGAGTATTAACGTGATTTAATAATTTAGTTAAGTCGGGTTAGCACTTTCTTTTTAATCTTATGAGCGTTTTATTAGCTAAGGTAGCACGCCACCGTCATTGAATACTAATTTTTGCAAATCTTGGTTTAAGTCTGAATTTAATTATGCTTCGGACTGAGCCGATTATTCACATTTGTACGATTAGTACGTCCCTATGTTAGTTGGCTTCCTAGTAGCGCTTTGCTTGAAATGAACGACTTGTGAAATTCCCATTGTTTGTATATTCAAGGCAAGTGAAATTACAGCAATAACTGAATAGTTTCATTGAACTTGTAAATTCCTGTAATATTATTTTTTCGCTAATTTCTCTTATTTTTGATAATTGAATAATAGTTTATTAATTTTTTAATTGCTAATTTAAAGCTGCCATAATTATCCACGCAGTACTTAACGATGTGTACAAATCCTATTAAATAATTAGCTTGTAGCACCAAATAAAAAATTTCATCACTTACCACTCCGTTTGCACCTAAATCTCTTGCTTAGACTGATCCGAATTTAAATTTCTTGTGAAAATTTACATTAAAACTTATTGTGAATAGAAATCTACTGGGTAATAAGTTTGCGATCTCGAATGTATCTCCTCGAAAATCTTAGTTCCGCAATTCTAAAAATAATAAGCTTAAATTTATAGAGTATCTGACATGTTTTCTATAGTTTCTTTTATTGAAAAGCTCCCGAAAAAGATACTTATATACTATACGTATCAATTTTGGTCAACCTTTCGAAAAAACAAAGGTTTTTCATGCGTTTTTCCTTAAAATATACAACTCGACAACTCGTAATTATAATAAATTAATAGTTAATCCGATCGCCTAAATATAAAAAACTATATATAGCGTATAGAACTGTAGTCAGATTTTACTCTCATTTATTTCAGAAATAAGTTAGCTCTGGCTCGATTTGAGAATGGTGGCCCCATAATGCTTTATGGGGCTTTACCACCGAACGTCACTTAGGGCTGGTTTCACAGTCGAAGCTTAAACCAAAAATTTTCTTTAAACTTGGGATCAAACGAATTATGCGTTTCACAGAAGTTGTTAAACTTAATTTTTATCCATTATTAGGATTAAGGCTCCATGATCTCGGTGTGAAAATTCTGTATTCTTTTTTGATTTTTCGTTCTTTAGAGGGGAAAAGTCAATTTAAATCGTTTTTCGTTCGTTTATTTTCGTTGTTCGCCGTTTCAGTCATGAATCGAATGGCTCCTGTGTTCATCGTCTTTACATGCGTGAATATGACGAAGGCAGAATCGGCGTGGAAACTACAACAGCATGAGTGGGGGAAGTATTATCGGTTTGGCTTTATGCTTTGATGCTTCGTCTTTACCGTCGTGCAACACTCAATAGCGCAAATCCTGCTCTGGTTTCCTAGTCAGGGGAAGTACGAATAAGCCAAAAGAAAAATAAGGAAGAAAAATTTGGCGTGGACAACACGTCTGCATCGTTCGCTGTCTAGCAGCGAACTAACTTTGAATTTACAGAAAAAATAGTGTCATAGGTTTTCAAATTATTTCAAAGGCATAACTATTAAAAATCAATAATATATTCATTGATTTATCTTCTAGAAATACCATTTAATTATACTATCTATAATACTTTTCAATGAAATGCGGCCTTCTTATGTAATTCTTGCCATGAAAATCGTGAAAAATTGCTTCAGTTTGACTTCATATATTATTAACAAAAATTGAAATATCTTAAAATTTTTTTTATACAAGTCCTTCTTTAAGGTTTTTTCTAGCATTATATTAAAGAAAATGACATGTTATTAATTCAAGAAATAGGAAATATCAGTTCAAAAAATTCGAATTTACGCATTTTAAAAAATGTTCAAGGGTTTTTGTTTTAATAGCACTTTTTCCAACTACAGTTTTGAATTTTTTCTTTATACAAGTCCTAGTTTACATACCAGCTAATAAAGTGGTGTAATTTTTTGTTATTAGATTTTTCGTGGTAAGCTACCAAAGAAGCTATTATGATTAGGAGTTAGTTATTCTTTCCGGTGTCAGTGGAGTGAAACTCCAACACGGAGTCCCCGACTGTGGACTAACCGCCATCCCTGGTGTAATTTTATTCCGTTTTTTTTGTTGCCATTAACGTGAAATATTGACAAGAAAACAGTCATAAATCATCAAAATCGCATTTAACGTGCACATGGAGCCTTAAGCTAAACGGTAGAAGTTCTTCGGTTTATAGCTCGGATTAAGGTTTTTGACAGCTAGTCACTTCTTCTTTAATTCAAAGTACCGTGATGTCAATATTAATCGGAACGATCGGAAATAGATTGTTTTAAAAAAAAACGCTTGAGTTTTGTTATGAAATTATATAAAATTAGGGCTTCAACAAACTTGTTGTTTTTCCGTTTTCCAATTTTAAATATTACATTGAAATGAAATGACAGAAAAAGTAGAGTATACCAATGTTCAAAAGCTTAACTTCAGCAAAATTAGTTCACAATGATCAGATTTGATAATATTAGGATATTTACTTACTGTGAAATCGGGTTAAGTTTATAGTGCCGTTCATTCTTAAGTTTAAGTTTAACTAAACTTCAGATCATATTTCAACTGTGAAAGCGGCCCTTAACGGTTCATATACCTACGTTTAGGAGGCAAAAAATGAGCTATATTTACAATTTTTTTTAGCGAAATGAAAACATAGTACTCTGGTCGTTTCCCAATACTTTGATTCGTCTACGTCTACGCTATGTGGACGTCACAGCATACATAGCATTGCTATTATAACTGTTTATAAAAAGCTTGGCTACACCGTCAAAATTGCTCAGCTGATGTTTATTTGACACTTCATACATATATCAAAAATAAAATTAAATGCTATAGAAAAATCATTTCATGATTTTATTTTAGATTTGGTAAAATAGACCGATAGGTCATCTGTCGTAAAAATAGTCAAGCCACGAACCAAAAATAAATTGAGACACAGCTTGCTACGTTTGACGTCATATACTGTTATAACTAGACGTAGACGTAGACTAAGCAAGGTATTCGGAAGCGACCTAAGGTAGGGTACCCAGTTACGAGCCCTGCGCCTATTTTTTAGAGAATTCCCAATGTAGTGGCTTCAACAAAAAACATTTTTGGAAAACGTGTTGACCTAAATAACATACATATGTATATATAATATCAATTCTTAATATTAAAAGAATTCTTAAAGACAAGGTAGGATAAAAAAATGAATTTTTTCTATTATTAGTTTTCATCCTTAACATATTGAGAATACGGGACAAAACGATATTTCGATATCGAAGGTATTTCACGAGTTACAGACCAATTTGTGGAACGGTCGGCCGATATTCAATTCGGGTTCTATAAAATCAAACCTTAAACGCGTTTTTCTCGAAAACACTTTTTACGGAGCACATACCGCACTACTGCTTGAATGAATGAACCGATTTTAGTGAAAGTAAACTAAATTTGGGAGCCCCACCCACGTCGAGTTTTTTTTTGAGTTCTTAAGCCAAAAAAAGAGTGAAAAAAGTTTTTTTTTTAAATAGCTGCCATTTTATTCCCAGGGCGTTTTTCTAAAATCGGAAAACGATAGAGCCTCGCAAATTTAAACTAGTTTCATGAAATTTTTTTGATTTTTGGTTTCAGATCAATTGGCAAGGCTGTAGAAGGTACCGCGGGCCCCAACGCACGCCGATCGCGGTATTACATTTTGGGTGCTGGAGCCGCCATTTTGCAACATTTTTTTATGAAAAAATGCACAATTATTCTTTACAGGTACCTCTATAGAACCCGCTAGGATAATAACTAAGAATATATTTATTAGGTATTGGGTGAAGATCCGGAAGCCAATTACAATTCCGTAAATCAGTGAAGATATTTTTCAAGGAGCAGCTGCTGGAAAGACGAGTACCATAAGGACAATAAGATCTGTTATATAGGTATATTGACGAAAACGGGTGAATTTAAGCCGTTAAGAATCAAAAGAGCCCCAATGTGGGACTTGTAGCTTGGAGATGAAATACTTTAAAAATACTCGAGGCTACTACAGACTAATGACGAATTCAACACAAGTGAAAAAATGTCTAAGACCAGAAACAAACTTGCGATAAATCCGGAAATTAGTAAGAATCTGGTTAACGAGATTATAATTATGAATCTACTACGTAGAAAAAAGCATGTCCAACAATCCAATATCAATTTAGGTATCATTAGCAAAATCGCAGAAACAAATAATGTGTGAAGTTGCTTTGGATGATTCCAACTAAAATTTGCAATTTTCCATATATTCAGCTAAGGGGCATGTCTGCAAACTGGAATGAAATATCAGTAAAAATCCGTTCGGGTTAAAATCACGAAACGAAGACAGTTTTCATGCTGCTGTCATTTCAAATATGCCCCCAAGGTGATCAGACCATCCTCATCCTGAGTATCCATTAACTTCCATAAGGGAACATTGTAATTACATCTACAGGAGCAAGAGAAGCTAGCAACTAAACTGAATAGCCGAGGAACAAAAACCGACAAGAAAATTACAAAAACGAAAAAGAATTTAATCGCATACTGGCCGGCTTTATCATCAGTAGAAGTAGCAACATCGGCAGCAACAGCAGCAGCAGCTACAACACATATGTTACCAACTACGACGACGACCCAGGGCGGTGGAATGTTCCTTAGAGGAGCACCTTGATAGTAGGTACAGTAGCAACTGTTCCATATCTCTGTGTGTTTTAATTTTATAACTCTTCAACGTGTTATTATACTAAGACGTGTGTCTGCCAGACGATATACTTCCATCTGAGCAGCTCTGACTTGCCTACAAAAGCCCGAGCCCGAAAATAAGAGGATCGACCAGGGCAAAGATACAAGACTTACCTATAGCTCACCTGAACCTGAAGTATGTGCTCTTCATGAAGGATGGAAACATGAAGAGGTGTAATTGCCACATCTCAACCAGTTTCAATTTTTACTACTGCCGCAGTGCACTGCTTGATTTGGTGCATAAAACCAAATTAAAGTAATTGAGCTCTTGAACTTGAAGCGGGCAGGCACAGATTAAATTGCCCGTGCCGATTGCTAACGGTTAGTTAGGTGCTGCAATAATAAAAAGAAATGCACTTTGCCTCTCATAAGGCACCCCGAACCGCAGTCAGTTCCCTGTGGTTCTTAATTTACGAGATAAGTTAAAGTCAGCATAAATTGTGTTTCTGGTACAGAAAGAAACGATTGTGCTAATTAAGATTCTGTCGAGTTGAAATTGTGCCGGACTAAAAAAGTAAGTTCCTTACACTGAACACATAAGAGCGACATTAAATATTTTTTTATATCTAGCAAACTACCATCACAAAAACCCACATGCCACAGATGATCCTCATCTCGGTATAAGATGCAATCAAAGAAGGACTTGCATATTAAATTTCTCATATTCCGATAGATATCCATTTCGAACAAATCTAGCTCTCTTTTATAATCTGGCACCTACAAAAAAGATCAGGTGACTTTATGGAATCGATATTATCTCGATCTTATCTTAATCCTGAATATATCAAGGAAACCTAAAAAGCCTTTATCAAGATTGCGGACGACAGAGGGTATAAAGAAACATTGAGAAAAATTCACAAAGAAGCATATGGGGACGGACAACAGCATATGTCGCCGATTACCAATCAGAGCGGAAGTCAACGACTGTATTTTATTATTACTTTCCATCGGTATATGATTTAAATTATTCTTCAATATCTTTATTGACTTTAAACTCAGTTCTATTATATTCCTATGGAGTTGGGGAAAAAAAACCTCTAGAAAAGAATCTACCTCGAGACATCCTTAAGTGTCCAGTACGACAGGTTTCTTTTCCAACGTTTTTTGGCGCGGAATTGAAGATTCACCCTCGATACGTACGCGCAATCGACCAAATGCCGTCTCTTCCAAAACATCGTACAAAGCAGGCATACTCTAAATTACTTAACGATCTTCTTCCCGGGCTGACCCTTATCAACGTTTCAGGTAGGGTTCGTCCTTAATGAACAGGTGCCCTTTGATCCTTTTGTTCGGTGCTTTGTATGTGTTTCGTGATGTCATGCAATTCACCTGCCGCAGGTTGCTTAGGAAATCCGTTACTGACTTTAAAGATGATTACATTAAATTGTTACTAATTTCAATGAAAATGGACAGCTAAACGATACCGTGATTTCAGTGCGCCACTGATTTATGAGAAATTGATGTTATTATGTGGATTATGGGTAGACATGTGGGATTAAAAAATGAGCAAGGTGCGGTTTTGGTATGAAGAAACTCAACAAATAATGGACGCTGTGAAAAATTTAATAGTTGTCTGGATACTTGTGAATAAGACGCTGACATACTCGAATGCCAAAGAACACAAACATGTAAAACACACAAAAATCATAGCACAATGACAGTGGAGTTCAATCAAAAACTTTATTAAACTGATGTGCCGAGATCGACTCGATATTTTCGAAAATGAGAATACGGGATTTTGAGATCCGCGATTTTGATGTACGATTTAAGATAAAGGATTTTGGGTTTCTGTATTTTAAAAAAAAAATTATATACCCACCCCATATGAAAGATTAACTTACACTCAGAAAAATATGTAATGGAAATTAGGAAAAATATCTTCGCAATTAAGGAAAATTGTAATTGAATACGAGCCGATGAAGCAAATCATTATAATAAAGATATGTTTTTCATAGGTCCAAGTAAGCGTTTAATCTTTCTTTTAGAGTTAGGCTTCTTGCATTTTAGGAAATATGTATCTTTAAAATAATAACTCGTTTTATTATTTTAGTATACATAAAATCTTTAAAACTTTGGTTCATAATTCATAGAGCTAAGGAATAGATTTCTTTGGAACAAAGTAATTCTTAAGCAGTAAATTCATCTTTAAATGCAATCTTACTCATATATAAATGATTTAATTGAAACAGTGATATCATTTTCTTTAATGCTAACAAACCTGGCATTAATTTAAATAAATTTTCTCTAATTTATCTTCAATCTTAAGAGGTTAGTGTTTCTGAAAATGACGCCAAGGTTTTTAAAGTAATAAAAGTAAATAGAATTATATTTTTTATAAATCTTATTTCAATTTTTTTATTTTTTTATACACAATTAAGAATACATAAATTAAAGTAAAATATAAATTCGGGACATTTGTTATTTTAAAGTAGATTGAATCCACAAAAAGACAATGTTTAAAGCATCAGTAATGTGATTGAATTCTTAACACCATTTCTCCTGATGCTATAAGATAATTGCAAGTAGGGGGATTACTATTAGTTTTTAGTGATTTCATTACAGTATATCCAGTTCATTTTCATTTTCATTTACGATGGCGCTACAGTCCAAATCGGACCTTGGCCTCCTGATATCCAGTTACATCGCCCAAAATGTAACGATTTTTTTAAAGTAGAAAAAATCGTTAAGAAGAAGTGGTATAGTCGTTCTTCTAACGGAAAATTTCATTGTAACTAGTAATCATTTTCAAGTATTAAGTCCATTGTTTTTATTGAAGCAAATAAAATTACGTTTTATTTACAATTCCAATTTCATTGTATTGACGAAACCCCTGTTATTCACAATAAACTCATTTTCCTATAATTTAAGTAACATTGCATGTAATATAAAGAAATTGGAATTGAAAATGAGAAAACCAATGATTAATTAAATTGAAGACAAAGTTTCCTTGTAATTATGGTCTGAATTTTTCTGAGTGTACAATTTTTGACCTAAACTACAATAAAATTTTATATTAAAAAAAAATTTATTTCCAAATCAAGGAGAGTGGGTGATGCTGAGAGGTGAATCAATATGATTTATAAATGTCGAGAGACACTAACGGTAGGCAGCTGAAACTCATTATAACTATTTATCAATGCAACAATAGTAGTAGCTTGTCCCAAAAATATAATTTTAATTAAGAGTAGCACGGCACGACAGTGAGGATATTTTCCTATTTTTCAAAAACTACTTTTTTCAATTTCTTCATATCCTTTAGGTTTTCGAAGATATTGAATTTGTTACAGTTGCTCGAGCACCTCAGATATGTTACATCTATAGGTCGTTCATTTTTCAATATTCAACTCTAAGGAAGCGACATTTCTCGTAGGTGTGATGAGATAAGAAATGTTATATTTCTAACACAGCCTTCATATAATTGCCTAAATGTTGTTTGGTGAATCAATATCTTATCAAACAACATTGTTGTTTGTTGTTTGATGAGATATTGAACTAATTTTTACTTTCACGTGAATTCTTTACGATTGACTTAAATTTAATTTGACCTAATTGTTACTGTACTTTTTTTTAAGAAAAAAGTATAATGATCGACGAGAAACTTAAGAAAGAAATATTTGTGGGTGGAAGGAGGATCGTTTTTGACGAAAAATTCTAAATCTGAGAAACTACCCAAGCTAAAAGGCATAAATTAACAGTTTATATAGAGTTAAGATAGTATATTTTAATCCTTGGCCCGATTTGGGCTGTCGCGCCATTGATGATGATGAAGATAGTTAATCTATTCGCTAAGAGGGGCAATATGAGTTGAGGTGTTTTGAGAGTAGCGGTGGAGCATTTTAAAAAAAAAAAAAAAAAACATTTTTATATTTTTGGAAACAATTCAGATATAGTTTTGAAATTTTTAAAGGAGTTAGAACTGATTGATCCTGACAGAAAAAATCAATTTGCGGGTTGGGTATAAGGAGTTAGAAAGTGAATTGAAAAAAAATTGATTTTCATTCCTGCAGAACCGACAAGGATAGAAACTAGATAAGTTGATATCTGTGTAGATGCCCGATTTATATTTTTTTTTAAATGTGATGCAGGGTATGAAAATGGAAGTGTTGTTCTTTTCTGAAGAATGTCTTATGTAAATGTTATACAAAAGATATTGGGTGGAAAAATGAAGAGTGAAAATTGGATACATATATTTCAACAAATTTCAATATATCTCTTAGATCTTCCGAAACGTTGAATTAATTTTACTTCTACCAAATTTACCAGATAAATATATAAAAGCTGTTTTTTTTATTCAACCTTTAAAGGGCATAACGGAGCTATAAACGTTCTCACGAATTTCGTCAAATCTCTTAGGACCGATTATAGATATAACAAATTTGTTTTTACTTTTACGAGGTTTTTATATAATTGCATTAAAATCTTTTTCAGGTTTTTGATGAATTTTAACTATAACTAAAAACTTAAACTAACCATAAAAACTGTGTACATATTCAAAAGGAATATAGAATTTAAAACTTTAAATTTTGATCGTCTATTATTAGCTAGTTCTTGTCCAATTCTGATTTTATTTGTTAAAGTAATTGCTTTAATTTCAATATATTTAGTGTCAGCTAAAAAATGTAATCATGCAGTAGAATAATATTTTGGAAGGTTATGGATTAACATTAAGATTATGTTCTGAGCTATCTGCAGTTTGTTCAAATGACTTTTGGCATAGGAGATCTGTCCGATAACAACATTTTATTATTATTATTATTATTATTATTATATTGTAATTAAAGGTGTATAAATACACAGTTATTCTTAACAACTAGTTACAAAGACCATCAGTTTTTAAAATAACATTTTAAAAAATTTAAATCGAATTTGTCATGCCGCATTTACACTATTGCCTTCATGTGCATTGGATATTTGTGAGCGCGTATGTTTTGGCGTAAGTGGAAACGGCACACACATCCCTTTGATGTGCGTCAAAAACCGCCATCGACGCAAATGTCATGCGAATATTTTTGGACACTAGTATGGGCTAGCAAGTGTTCAGTTCAGTCCAAGCGGGAATACGAGTAATATATTATTAGAAATAAATAGAGAATCATTCCTTCAACATTCCAGAAAAAATGCAATATGAATAATATGATAATTTTTCCATCCATTGAATCGGAATGTTTTCGAAATGCATTCTTCAGTTTTTTTTTTATAATAATAAGAACGCATTAAGCTGGAATTTTGAAATTATGAAAATGATTCCTTTGAAATGTTTGAATCTTTAAAGAATAGTTAAAGAGACAAAGGGTCGGAGGTCAGTCATATCTTATGTAAGTCCAAGCAATACATCAAGCATATTCTGGACTGGAGTCCAATAGGAAGCCCTGGGATCAGTCGTCTCAAAAACACATGGATACGAACAAAGGCAGAAGAAAATTCAGTGAGAAAATAAAGGAGCACTGTCCAGGGTGAGGAACTGTAGATAACATAGTACACTTGTAGAAAACCCTTTTTTCTACTAACTAAAGCCAAACCAGTACTATCTGAACTTCCATTTTATTAAGTTCCTCTGATCCGGAGCAATAAACCAAAATCTGCACTACATCTGAAACGAAACTACTCGTACCTACTACTGTCGCCAGAAGCCATTGTAAAATCATCCTTACAAGTAAGTTACAAGCTTAATGATGTTAAACTAATTTATTTCGTTCGAATGAGCTCCCTGTTTTGGGATCATCGCGAAAGTCAAGAAACAAACCAAAAAAAAACCGCTCTTTAACCCTTACATGGTTTGTTCGTATAGCCCTTGTTCGCATTCAGCTGTCGCAAGACTCTTGTGTGTGCGTGTTAATCTTCGGATATGGATAAAATTTTTGCGCAAAGCCCTTTTAGCTTCAATCGATTCGACTTTACGTATTCTTCCGTTCAAAGAGATCCGACATGGATAACAGTTTATCGATGAATCCAACAATAGTGTTGCACACATCAAAAGCGGCCTCTGCATCTTTTGCAGATAAGAAACCGATATCCCGGTATGGCAACATGTGGCAAAGGAGTTTTAATTGGTCTAAAGCATGCAGCGTCCATTTAGATGCAACATCTCTCGCGATATACTGCACTTTTAACTCTCATTACAATTTAATTAAATTTATTCGATGGAAAAATTAAATCATTAATTGATATATCGGTGGCTGGCTATCTATTTGACATGTAGATACATTTCTTCGTTATCAGAAATGTTGAGAGTTGAAGTACTTGTATTAAACCGGGTGTAGGTATATCACAATCCGGTTGTTTATGAATGCGATCGTTTTATAAGTGCGATGAGATCGCACGTTTCCCTAAACATCTTTTGCGGTCGTTTACCTTCAGACTTTCTTTAAATATCGGCGATAAGTTAGTTTAAACAGTTTTAATAGTTTCTTATTTGGTTAGTTCCTGAGTACCCCCTTCGGAGCATAGGACAGCAGGAGTCTTGACGTGGAAGTGAAGTGAATAAAAAAGTCCTTGACCAGTTTGGAATACGAACAACATAATTGGTGCAAGTTCAGAAATGGGTTTATTTATTTCGTAAACGGACACAATTTCGGAGCATTTTTGAATAAAGTTTCAATTTAATTTAATTTTAAATTTAAATTAAATTAAATTTTTTTTGTTTTTTGTAGTATGTTAAAGTTTTCGCAAAAAGTCCAAGTCATCTTTGAAAATTCATATCTCTGTTAAATTTTATCATAGAATAATAAAATCCTTAAATTTTTTTTCCAAGGATATGAATTTTGTCCTTTATCCTTAAATGTTATAAATATATGTATATTATCCTTTGCAATCAGGAAATCACTATTAAACATCTACAATAAAATTTTCATATTTAAGTAAATTTTTCAGTCACTGTAACGGCAGGATATGGGCTTTCACTATCGATAAAAACTGTTCTGCGGGATTAAGGTAAGAATTTCATCTAAGGCTAAGGCTTTGAAATAGCTGCAGATTAAAGAACTTCTCTACCAGGATGAATAATCGGATTGAAATATAATTCCGGAAACCAAAGACTACAAGTGATCTTAAAAGAAGGGTTTGTGCTTCCGAAAGGAAAGCAAAATAGCTTGTACTATCGATTTAACTGGACTGCATATCTACAATATTCAGTCGAAAACACTTGCATGAATGAACATTCGGACTAAAAGTGAGAGGATTATCTAACTCGGAACTCGCAAACAAGTTGAGAATACTTGTTTGCATTAATATATTATTATTTGCAAATAAACATGTTTTCAAATAAAGATTTCACTGATATACGTAATTCCATTTTATAGAAAAATCATGCAGTCCTGCCCACGTCTTACTTTCGAATAAAAACTTGGCATTAGACTAATAAGTACTTCTCTAAACAAATATAATAGATCGGCAATAAAAATGCTATTGTGATATCATTAAAATATGAAATTGTATTCATTATTCTGCATAAATTCTAATGGAATGTGTTCCAGAACTACTTAGTCACTTACTTAACTAATAAAAATACTGTCGTAGCGATATGACAATTATGCAAGTTTCTATTACACTCAATATTTCCTTAACCGGTTTACTCTACTTTCGATTTATATGTAGGTCTACATTATTTCGTTTCATATTCTAATTAATTTCTCATAAATATCGTTTGATTTATTCTAATTAAAAGTCTTAGTCGCAATTTCTTGTCACAGTAAAGTCGATTAGTTGAAAAGGACAACGTATGTATACGGGTCTGCCGTATCGCTGAAACGTACTACGCAAAATAAAATATTAATTTTATAAAGGTAACAATGATGGATACCGGTATGCTAATGTACATAAGCCTCTAAAAATATATTGAAATTGCTTTCAAATGAATTTACCTATGCAGGCCGACGATCATAATATTCTTAAACTTTCCATTAACATTATCATAGTTTCTTGTCACACCGAGCACCTCTAATCACTATCTTAGTAAAAAAATGTCACCACCAATAAATCAACGAGCTGCCAATAAAGGTAATTAACAATTCGCACTTAGCAAGCAATATTGGCTGCTTTACATAATCAGTAAAACTTCTTTTGAGATTGTGTGCAAATATAAAACTTGAGCCCACTCTCATATGCGTTCAAGTGGAGGTTTTAGTATTATGTCTTATGTGTGTCTCATATTCAATGTCCATGATCATGACCAAACGATCAAGAATTTCTTAATGCACTCTTCCATCCGATCGGACTAAACGAATATAAGAAGAGGCAGGTACACTAGAATTTATTAACACTATATCGCACCATAAATAAATTGTCCTATTGAAGATCATATAGGGGCACATACTCGGGGCCTTTTTCCCATTTTATTCAAGCCATGTAAGACGAATACAAGTTGCGCTGTCTGCTCTTGTCACCTGGATTAACGTTTACTGACAAGTGCCTGTGTTTTACATTAAGGTGTTTTTTCCCATTTCGATGGCACAAGATCGCGTCTTTCGACAAGGTTTCATCGCACATTGATTTGCTTCTTATTCATCCATGTTTAAATTTATCTATTGGTAATATCGGTGCGAAGAAAACAAAAAGGCTTTATGATCGTCCAGGCTTATTTATATTTATTTTTATTTCCTGCGTGAACCACTTGGCGCTTAGAGCAGTTCTTCGATCAAGGCATTACTGCCACTTCCAGAATGTATTCAATTTGATAGACCATTGAAGTTACGAGCAACCACATTCTCTGCTGAAGCCTATTCAATTTTAATATCCTAATTATATTGAGGTCGTGAATAAAACGTAGGACTATGTTATGATTGATACTTGAAGGAGAGGATGATCTCTGCCATATTCAAGTGAGCCAAAAAAGTGGTGGTGAAGTTTAACGAATTACGATATATTTCTTAGGTTTAATCCTCATCGAGCTCCCTTTTACTTCTAAATGCCTTAAATGCAATTAGTGAAAAACGGATTTAAGTTTTTTTTTCTAAATAAAATCCCCTGTTGTGTAAAGGATTGTTCAAGTTTTCACGAATTCCGACAAATTTGTTAAGTTAAATGAGATCTAATACGCTTTGCTTCTATGGGGTTTATATGTAAAGATCGAAAAATGAATTTCAGGATTTTGCGATATTCAACCCCTAAAGGGGGGGGGTTTTAATGGATGTGTGCAGTTTTACGAATTCCGACCTATCTTTTAGGTCTGACGAGATATTTAAATGTCTTTTACAGTAAAGGGTATTTTATATAATCCTAAAAAATCGGTTTTAGAATGATTTCATATTCAACCCAATATTAAGTGGTGTGTCAATATTTTATCTCCTACATTTTTAGTGGAATTGCTAAAAAATATTTCGCTACACTAATTGGAACTATTTTGGAAGGTACTAAGAAATAATTGAAAAAAAAGTTTAAATAAAAACCACCCTATGAGCTAAAGAGTTCTTCGATATTGTCAGCTCATGTCCTGTACAAAAGAGAGCTGTCCTAAAACTCTTGGACAAGACTGTACTCAAGTGCAGCGATTAATCAACAGTTGGGCATTTCGTGATGGAGTTTCACTCCACTGACGCCGGAAAACAACAAACATTTTTTCAAGACTGTACTGCATCACTAGCGTAGATTTTTTGGGGTAACCTTGCTATTTGAGTAAATAAAAAAAATCGTCCTTTAATGTCCTGAATCATGGACACTGTGGCATTGTTTGGTTTTCGATTCAAAATGCAGCTGTTAGGACAGCGAGAAATTTAAGTGCACAAAATACTGCAAACATACAGTAATATTGTAGGCATTATCGTTATTGATATTAGTAAACTTGATGAAATTTCTATTGTTTTCCGGCGTCAGTGTATTTTTTGGTGAGAAACCCCAACAAGAAATACCCGACTGTTGATTAATCGCTGTCATTGAGGACACGGCAGTTGGAAAACCTTCCCTGGATAAGCCATAAGACTGTGTTGGAAGACAAAGACTCGACTCGTCTCTATCCGAAACACCCTAACAGCTGGTGATATTGCTGAGGATTATTATTATTATTCTATATAGCGATATCGAAACCTATTTTTTTTATCTGGAGCGAAATTCTTGCCGTTGCATCCTTATATTAAAGGTAGGTGGCACTGAAGATCACCCAATATTTCAACCAATTTGATGAAATTTTTGGCTGTTGGCTAGGATATATAAAGTTCAACGCTAACACCGTCGGATCGAATGCCACCAAAAGCAGTTTTACTTATTTTTCAATTTTTTTTTACTAATGGTAACCTGTTTTTTGTCACTTTGGACCCCAAATTTTGCTGCATGTTTCTAAAATCACACTACAAACACGTGCAGCGCGGAGATATCATAATTAAATTTGAAAAGGATCGAAATTCCTGAATCTACGGTATAGACGATAGACGGGATAAAAGGATTCGGTTTCATCGTAAAATCTGATACATCTTTCGATAAGATATCGAGGATTATGTTTTGTGATCAATACGAGTATGTCCAGTGTTCCCACGATAGCATCGTTTTTCCAATATGTTAAGCGGGACGCACAAATAAACTGCACCACTTAAGACGATTCCGTCCAATAAATACGCCATAACGAAGTAAGCCACAGAATGTACGAGTTTGATTCTTCCAGAATTGAAGACCACATCGAAAGACCCAAGACAAAAACTAAGAGCTGAGGTAGGTCGTCAATTTAATCCCGATCCAGTCGGTATAATACTCGAAGCGGTACGTATATATGTTTCGTCGTCGCATAAGCTTAGTGCATTCTGGTGCCCTTTTTTTCCTTAAGAACGAAGATAGTCACCCAGATGCACCATGCACTCATACATCGATATGCTTAGCCGGGGCTAGCGATATGCATTTATGTGCACACCGAACAAGTCTATAAGTGCAGTCAAGTTAGTTTCCTTCGGGCTGTCAAATTAAATGATTCGGGACTGTCTGTGACTGACATATTTGTTCCCCGCGCTCTTATAAATTTCAATCCAAATTAAGTTGACATTTCCCAGTGGTTTAGTGAATTAAGCTGTAGACTATGCCTCCGACTGCACGCGGTAAGGGCTACTCTGTCCCGAGGAATATGGAGGACAAGGGATACGGAACGTCAATTATTTTATAGAGTATCAAGTCCTTTGATTGGACCATGATGTACTGTTGAGCCGGTTGCCTCTAACTTGTTGATATGCGTACATATCAGACTGATAATGAGGATTGGGAATTACTCGGTATGTCTGCAATAAACGATTTGAGACTGAATTCACTTTCCAATATGAAGGTAGAAGTGGTGGTGAAGATAGTATGGAGTTTCAGAAAATGTTGACTACATTAGCTAATAGAAATACCCAGTTCCAGGAAGGTGATGACTTCAGAAATCAGAAGGACAAGTGTATTTGAGGATTACAGGCATAGTTATAAAAGGTTAAACAATTTGAATGGACGTACGTATAAGGGAAAAATTCGTCCAGATTGCTTATTTTATTTTTTCACTTTAATTTTATTATCATATTCAAGGCACCGATAGATACTTGAATCTTTTTTGTTTGAGCCAAATTCCTGAAGCCCTTTACGTCTCCTTTTGAATGACGATCTCCCTAGCACATGAAACCTTTTGGAGAAACCGGAATTTATCACCCCCTTGGCTAGATTATAAGTCCCTGCGTCAAAAATCAAATCAAAAATCGTCCAACGAAAACTATTAAAATTATTACTAAAACTATTATGAATATCTAATATTATTTGTCAGGTCAAAGTTCACGAATCGGTATAAGTTCGGTCTCCATACTTACGCCACATTTATTGGATCATACTCCGAGACGCAGTCAAAGTCGAAATGTAAAATGAGTTGTTTTGAGGCCAGAAGGTTCTGGAATGTTAATCTTAACATTAAAAAAAAATAAAAATAAAAAAAATAATAGTTCCAAAATATAATTTTTTTTCGATAAATATTAAAAAAGCCCTGTAAACGTCTCGAACTTCGGAATAATATTTACACTCAAAGCCCATAGGAGGAAGAAGAACCTAGTTTCTGCCTCATCAGATGTAAGAGATATGACAAAATTTTAAACGTATGCAACTTTGAGGTTGCATACCTAAAAATCCTCAAATCCATTTTCCATTCGTGTTTTGTTGAATATAGAAAACGTCAGAGGAAGTAAAAGTCAATTCAATGTGTTGTAAGACACCTAAGAGATATGACGGAATTCGTAAGAACGCGAACAAAGCTTTATTTATTTATTTATTTATTTATCAAACAAGATATACCTATATAGAGATTCAGTATTAACTTAAATTAATATAAATTAATACAATATAATTTGACTTAATTTAATTAGTTTAATATACTTTAGTTCGACGCACTGGTTGGTTGGTTAAACGGGATGGGGAGGGGTTGATAAGATCGAACGAAGTTTCAGTTTATATGTTGGCTTACTTGTTGGAGGTGTGAACTGTACACTGAAATTGTTAAATGTTCTACAGCATCTATTGATGGGTTCATTTCGACCGTAATCAGTACGATGGGGATATTCCTTAAGAGGTTTTAAATGTCTCGTCAGTCTGACAGTGTCATTAAGTCGAATTTTATTTGTAAGGTGATCAACCTTAATATCACCATTCAAGACATCTTAGGTGAAGGCTTTTGTGACACCACCGTAGGGGTTGGAAAAGTATTAGCTTCGCCAGTGGTTAACCCTGGGTTAGCCCAATGAATGTAGCTTTTTTCGTTATTAAAGCAGACTACTTACCACTTAAGCAATTATTTAAATGGATGTAGTAGAAACTGTCCGGTTGAGAAAAACTTATAATGTTATTATTGTACTCCCAATATTATTCGAGTGAAAAGTGAAAGTATGTAAACACCGGCAGAGACAATAAACACCAAATAAGAACAGATTCGTAATATGACTTTAAAGAAATCCGACAATAATAGAATCCCTTACCATAAGGTGAATGGAGTCAAGTCAACTTGAATGAAATACAAATCGAAACAGAAGCTGTTCCACTTAGTCCAGGCTCAAGTTCCGCTCTCCTCCATCCATAAACCTTATTTTTCTAAAAAGCCTAAAAAATTTCGAATTGAAATGAATATAAAAGTTATATTCGGAGTCAAGTAGTATAGTGGCGGCTCTAGGGACAAAGGGCTATTGTTCGGCACACGGCGTCTTTGATGTTTATTCGATTTTTTTTTTCGTCTTCGGGCTGCATATTGACTCTGAACTGAAAACTGCTACTGTGCACAAAGTAACTCACTCGTTGCCATTCTATTCTTCAGTCATTTCGCAGTCTAATAGCGTGACTGCAGTGTACTGGCAGCGTCTGCGGCATATGGAAATATGGTTAATAGGATGGTCATTTATTTCCAAAACAGTTGTTGCGGATTCATATTTCAAAATGTCCATATACATTTGAATCGACTGTTGAATGGCGAAAAAGATTCGGTTTCGGTTGGTGCAGACAAATTCATGGCACCAATTTTTTTGATAATGTTTCGTAAGATTTGTTTTTCCGAATTTTGGGAAATTTATTATAGTTTTGTTTAGTACTAAATATTTTGAATTATGACAAGACTACAGTAGGTACTTTAAAATATTAACTAAACTTTAAAATATTAAAAAACAAAAAATTTGATAGTCTAATTAAAAATGAATCTGCATTTCTTAAGCCACTTCTTAAAGGTCTCTTAGATCATAACCTCTTCAGATATGAGTACGTTGGGTGGATGGGCGCGAAGTGGAAAAGGATATGGACTTAAAGTTATTCAGGAATTTCAAATTAACTACTTATTAATGCATCTCATGTTATTATTAATAAAATTAATTCTGGAAGGGGGTGAAAATGAAAAACTCTGATTTTTATTCCTCGCAAGTCGCAAAAGGTAGAAAACTAAGAATTGGCATCTGTACAAGTAGAGCTACTACAGAGATATCCCAGAAAAATAAAATTATTGATAGCGGTTGCAAGGTACAGGGGTCAGGGTGGTTTTTCATGTGTCAGAAACGGTTTATGCTAGAAAGTTGAAACTTAGTACCTATATGTAGATGTGCTACAATTGATATGATGTACCGGACCACCAAAAATTCAAAACTAGTGTCATTGCCATTTTCGGTAAAAATTTAACTGATGACCCTTTAGCATAGATCCATTCATATGGTATGTAATGATCTAAAAATTTATTTCAGAATTTTGTAATGTATTCGTACCACAAAGAGGTTATATAGTAGTTGAAATCGTTTTAACGAATTCCGATATGTTTATTCAGTCCGACCAGATATCACATTGTTTTTTTTTATCAACGGTTTTTTTATTCTACATTTTTTTTTGTTTCCCTCATGAAGGGCTGAAGGGTAATGGGAACAATTCTAGTTATATCACCTTACCAAATTAATCCTGATTAATTTGCTCTTAATGGAAGCAACCGTAGCCCAAAGTCGTATTTGGTATTTTATGGGTGTCACTGACACTAGCGTCGATACTTCTATAGTGTCTCAATTTTAACGCTTCGCATACTCCTTTGCAGAAAACAAGGAAGTTGCGCCCAGGCTGTGTTTTAGTTATTGTGATCGATCTGAAATATTCCAACGCACTTTCCAGTTAGCAGGTAGCGCCTCTCAAATATGATGGAATATGAATCATGTCCGAGTACTTGTGAACTACGCTACTACGAGTAGTAAATGGCTCCATTATCCCGAACTAAGCGGCTACGGAATCGAATGCTAATTAAAGCTGGTGGAATTAATCTCGATATCGCCACCACGAGCCAACGTTAAAATTGCGTCCGCAATTGAATGCATTTCCGTAATAGACCACGACCCGTGTCATAAAGTTATGCATTAATTCGGAATTTGCGTGATTATTTACGCGCCAATAAATCCAGTCAAGTGATCCCTAATGGGGCACCGGCCATACGATCGACGATCGTACGCGCGATATACGGCGTAGACACAAAATATTTCCAGCTACAAGTCTCGATAGCCACATAAACATGTTCCTATCTTTGACAAATTTATTGACCAACATGAATAATTTATTAACCTGCTGTTAATATTCATATACGTCCCCGGATTGCGCTGAGACAAAAACATGAAATTTATCGCGGGATAATTAGTTAGATGTCCATTAAACTCTTCGTAATTAATCAAAGGAAAAAAAGTAAGAAATGTGTGCGCGCACAGTGGCCATTTACTGCGAGTATGTGTCCAACAGCTAGTCGAGTACTCTATCGGAATATGTCGATAATAAAATGCACAAAACCAAAATAATAAGACCGAAAGAAACGAATTCGATCTTGTGGTGATCGAGTTGGCATACGGCAGCAATCAAGCCCAGGTATCCAACTATATTGTGGTTTCGATATGATTTAAGCGAGAGATTAATCAGCCTTAAGTACTTGACAGACAATACGTGCACGTTGTGAGGATGATATGTGATGTAGGTCATTAGATTTTGATTGAATTTCGCCTTTAATAACCATCAATCGAGTGCACGAAGTCATGATGATCAACTTAGTGATTGTGTTCATCTGCGGTTCGAGGGTATTGTTAAATCGAAACAAAACCAAAATAAAAGCAATCATAGGCTCCTCTGGAACATAGACTTGCTCCGTCGAAGCCACTTTTATTAGTGAAAATTTTGATCCAGTCCATTCAAAATGCAAAAATTAATAATAATAAGAAAAAAAAATTCTAATGATCATATCGATTCATCAACGAGATTTGATTGATCTCGGGACTGATATAAAGCTTAGGTTTTTTTTCTTCTCGGGCCTATGTACGTAATAATTGGTAGCATAAACCATGATCAGGTCGATTGGTATGAATTATTGCCGATACTAAAGTAGATATGAGCGTCAAAATTTATGATACCTTGGGTGGCATATCAACACCTACGTTACCATTGCGAATGCGGTACGCGGTTTTGCATTGATTTATTTCTGATCACATAATTTATAAGGTAATCTTGCATTATCGATTTTCAAATAAAGTTATCGCAATTTAAAATTATTTATCGACCATAAAAAGAGCGTCTAAATTGCTTTTTTTGTTACAGACTTACATTAAGTATCGATACCTACTAATTAGGCAATAATTTCTACTTTCAAGCAAGTTCATGATTTTATTTATAAGCAAGTACTTGGCACTGATCGGGATTCGGGTATAACCACGTTTAAGGCTCAACGTTACCTTCTATTTTGGTAGTATAGTTCCACACAAAAAGTTAAAATCCTAAGATTCTTCCACCACAAAGTAGATACTTACTTGGCTACAGGTTTGGCATACTAGAAGAATATAACATAAATTGTGTTTTTGAAGTTGGCAGTGGTGAACTTGGTGAAGGGTTGCAAGCATATAGTACATACTGGAGACAACAACCAACCACTTTTGTATAAAGTGCTTTAAAGCCAGAAAAGTGAGATGCAACAGAGCCGTGTGTCAAATTGTTATTCTTTAACTTGTTCCAAGAGCGGGACAAAATTTAATTGGGAGTGAGAAAAAACAGGGGCCTATTGCCCATAGCTATTGTTTTGAGTGTAATTCACTCACATGATGCGATGACGTCCCCGTTTAACTCAGTCGCTGCTTGTCATCTCCAGTACATGTACATACTTCTATGTTAGCAAGGTACAAGGTGGGGTTTTTTATGTCTGAGAACCGGCTTATGCTTGAAAGTTGAAACTAGTTGACTTTTTTTTTTACAGTTTTTACCCCAAAATAGTGGTTTATTCACGCTATATTCTCTAAATTTTAGGTATATCCTTCCGATATTTATATAGACAGAAAGCTCCCAAAAAAGGCAGCTAAATCGGTCGATAACTTTTTGAACTACAATAGGGGCAGTTTTTTAAGATGCAGTTTCGAGATAATCGCGTTTAAAGCTCCAATAGAAGAAAACTATTAGTTTTAGTGACTTACCGAATCAGCGATTCCAGGCGCATATAAGAAACCTTCAACATCTAACTCACATATATCTGTGAATTCATTCGCTTGATCATATCCTTTTTTAGAACATTTTCGAGGTATATTACTTCGCGTACCTTTAAGATAGTTGGGCATTTTAGTTCCGAAAATTCAAACGCACGCGACAAACTGACTCTATTTTATACACAACGTTCGTTACGCTTTATTCTTTCGAAATATATAAACAAAATTTTTTTTTTTAAATTGAGTTTACTCCCCCCCCCCCCTTTAAAGCAAAAAAGTATATCAAAGGTGGAGTCAAAAATCCAGTGAAAATTGTTTTTCTCCATTTTCACGAATTTCGATATATTTCTTAGGTCTATTGACGTCACTTTCATTTCGAAATGCTTTTAATAAGATCAGAAAAAAGGGATTCAAGTGCTTTGTGGTGTATAATCTCTGGGGTCGTATGTTATTGGTAAGGTTTTTTTGAAATCCAACACATTTTTTCGGTTTGATATAAAAATTTATTTCAGGATTTTGTGACTATTTTACGAATTCCGACATATTATGAGATATCGAATTGTTGTTTACTGTAACGGGCTTGAAAAAATTCGTGGCAAAGTGTTTTGATATTCAACCCTTGAAGGGTGTTGCGTATACATTTGATTCACTATTTTTTTAATTTAAATTTATAAAAAATTCGTAAATCTATATATCTTCCAAATTTTTTATTTTTTAGGTAGAAGTTCGGAGCGCATTTAAGGCTGAAGTGTTGTGTAGGTTATTATGCGATTGACAACCTAAAAAATTTCCTGGAGGATATTTGGAACGTAATTTTTACGTAGGTTACTAAAAAATCCTTGTTCTTTCAAAGAATTTGTAATAAAAATCAATTGTAATATTTTTTCCAGATCATTTAATGACACCGGGAATATTTAGTAACAACTTTATTCGACATTGGACAATAACAAACATAGAGCGCTACAAATTACAATAATATTTATACCTGTCCTGAGCTCAACATGCACCAACAGCACACTGTTAAATCGAAATGTTTTTAATTTTAATTCCTATCATAAAACGCTAATACTCAATAAATTTTATTGAATGAGAGATACCTACACGCAAATCCAATTTACGTGACACCCCGAGCACAATAAAATTTATGCCGCTGCCGAGATTGCGCGTGGCAGACCAAACTTTTACGTCTAGTCATTAAAATTGGTCAACCCAATTAATAGGTACGAAATGTTTACTAAGCAGAGATAGTCTGCAAATTGTTTAGAAACTCCAGAAATTGATGCACCACTCGGAATCTATGCACCGGACATCTTCCTCACCTACTATATTCCATGGCGAGTTAATGGCCAGTTGATAAATTAAATTACAGATTAGAACAAGCACTTTTGAGGTGAATGGTATGCTGAGTATAAACACGAGCATTATACCCTAGACTCCAATGAGTTATGGCTTCGGATAGACGACGGAGGTAATCAATTTGTCAGATCGTGTTTCAGTTCAATATGTTAATTTTGTCCATGTCAGACCTCTTGTCTATTCGAACTCTAGTTGACAATCAAGCACCGTAAAATTCCAGCTAACATTGTTTCTCATTAGGGCTTTTCTCAATAATTTTCAACTTATGAACTTGTTAGCAAGGTCGTTATCACTGATTATTTCATGATGATTATTCGTTCAAAGTATTTTTCATATTGTATATTTATAATGCAGTATAATATTAATTTATGATGGAATGAAAATATATTCCGAGATTAAGAACAATCAGACAGCAGTATAGACAGCGGTCAATCAAATATGGTATTGTTGGGGATAATAAAAGAATGTGGAGTCTGTACAAAGAGAAAGTACCTTTTTTACAAGTGGGATATGGGATATTAATTTATTAAAGACGTTAGTAAATGGTCACGAAAAAATCTTGAGTAAAATTATCTGAATGTAGTCGTGTGACTAACATTCAAATACTAAAATGTTACTACGCTTGCAACCCCTTGTAAGGTTACAGACGAACTCAACTTTTTGGATTTGGTTTTAGCCAAATTTTCAAATCGTTGAAGAGCTCAATTTTCTGTGCGTGTTATCTTTGTAAAGCTTAGGGGAGGAGAAATTCAAGTTTATTCACTTCAAGATGTTGCATAAAGAAAATAGAGATTAAATACAGTAGAACCTCTATATAGTAACCGCCCGATTGACTGTGCAAAATTGGTCACTTTATTCAATTGGTCAAATTATAAAAATAATTTAAAAAATGAAATCCGTTTCAATTACAAAAATTAAAACTGTTCTGCTTAATCAGAAAAATGAAACGATTTTCTCCTTTTATCAATTTTTAAATAAAATATATCGCATTTAACACAATAAACAAAAATATAAATCACATATAGTACGTTGTACATACGTACATTACATCTACATAACAATGTGTACAATAATATTTGTAATTTAATGCAATATTACCAATATAAAAGGTGTTTTTTTTATGCATTTATCCAGAACAGAGTAGGGTAGAAAATGTATGTCTAACTTTCTTCCATAGATAGTAGGATAGAATAGATAGTAATTTATAGCGAATAGCTGACCAGTAAACAAAGAGTCATTATTACGATCTTCAGTTTAACTCTAACTACAACTTTAAACGGAAGTTTTGTATGAAAATCTGTTACATTAAAGTCCTTCTGAAATATACTCAAGTTACAAAACCTATTGTAATTAAAGTACGCGTTAAAGCAGGAGATGGAGAACTTTACAGATATTAGAGTTTAAGTTAAAGGTAATATTTAGTAACATGTGACAGCTCCTTCGGGAAGCTCCCATGTAATAGTCCTTAAAACACTAGATGTTGATAGCTTCTGAATGCTTTACGTTAGAAACACAAAAATGTGTTAAAATATTTTGTCGAAATTTTACGGAATTTAATGGGAATGGGATTTTATTTTATTATTTTTAATAACAAAGTATTTTTCATGGTAGAGCTACTATAGTAGCTAATTTTAAAATTGTTTGTTGTGTTGTGCATTTTAGTCCACCATATTGAGCGATCATTTCCGATTTCCGATCACTCGCGAACTAGTTCGTTCCTTTAGTTCACTACTTCGTGAGAGTTCAGTGATGAACCGACTGGACCGAGTCGTAGTCATCATTGTGGTATATTGTGATTAGAAAAAATTGTCATCATAACATTTTGGTAAAATGGACTAACTGCGAACTAGTTCCTTCATTTCAGTTCTGTGAACGCTTTTCTGAACTCTTCGTTAGCGAGCTACAGAAGCCTATTGGCTACTGCTTGAAGACATGGCAGTTGAAAAAACTTGACTGCAGTAGCCAGTTTAAAACTATGTTGGATCCGAAAGAGCTGGTTCGTCTTCGGATGGCAGAGGGTGTATCATGCATACATACTATCCGAAAGAAACTTACAACTACAACTACTGGGATTTCGCTATATGAGCGATATGCAGATGAAAGTGTCGTTAAAAAATCACAAGCGCTAATCAGGTATGTTATTTTCAACTCCAGCCTCTACGCCAGAAGTTATTTGCCAATATCAAAAATAAACTTGCAACTTTTAAGGTAAGCTGGTAAACTAGTAAAGGAACATTCTAACCGCTTCCCACAAAGTAAGTCATATATAATTCACCTTAATCTTATTGACATATACTCAATTCAGATAAACAATTAATTACCTTACGGTTATTTTCAATTTTTTGACAAACGAGTCACCTTGCGGAATAAATATGTAAATTTAATCGTGCAATTCAAGTATGTACCTGTAATTTAACTGCCATATGGCTGGAAGCGTTTATCTGCATACTTCAACCTTCACTCAGTCCGTCGGATCATTCTAATTCGATTCGGAACGTAGCATTCCATATTCAATATATGTACATATGTAGAGAAGTACAGTCCGCACTCCAGATCAGCAAATACGGAGCAATAGTTCACGCCGATGGGAGCAATGAGTTCGATAACAAATTGCAAAAGGCGCTCGACGTTGAAACCTGTTGACACAACCAGTTCCCGACTACGGAGCTCAACTGCGTCGAATGTTTTGCCACCTGAAAATGTCGCCAGATAAGCCAGGTAAAGTACCCCGGTTCCAGTACCCGTCTATTCGCTAATAAAATAACGAAAATAATACTAATAATAGCATAAAAAAGAACCAGGTACTCCACGCCACGCACTGCACTAATGTGCATGCTAAGAAATCAGAACCAATAACTCAGATTCAGTCACAGACCAGTCATCTGGTTGTTCTGCAATTCTGCATATAGCTCCGTGGCCGTATATCCAGAATTTCACGGTGTGACAGAAAACACGTTGTCCCGCCACGCCACTCCGTATTATTGATGGCTTATTTATTCTGCATAAACACTGAAAGATAATTAACGATTTTGAGCCCCGTGGTACGCCCACAGGTCGGCCTTGTTGTCGGCCCGTCAATTCCTTGCAACCGACTGGAATGCTCTTTTCATCTACCTGTCCGACGCGGACGACTGACTGTACGCTCGGTCGGTGCGCTGCGCTGTCCACTGTCTGCGCGATTATGATTTATGAAAAATGATTTATGTCACAAGCCCACTTTATCTGCCATCATCTGGATGCTGGGCTGCTGATAATTGACCACAAACAAGTGTTCAAGTGTTTCGTTGGCGCGACGAAATTTAATTAAATCAAATCCCGAATGGTTCCGATAGAATAGTCATACGAGTCAGGGAACTGATGTTGCGACAATGTTGTACATATTCATTTGCGCAAAATGCAACACCCCGCACTTGTAAGCCATTGGTAATATGAGTACAGGTAAATTGCGATTATGATACCGTGCAATAAGAATAATGGAGAAATGTAAACCATTCCCAAGTGACTAACCCATTACACATAGCTCCTCGAATTGATATGAACTTGATAGTTGATATATGTATGACATCTTGCGTAGGGATGGCTCTTCCATAAGGGCAGAATGTGCACTTGAATAACTCCACTATAAATAATGAAATAATGTCAGATCTTCCACCAGAAGGAACATGGAAGGAATGACACTCGCCTGACTGTGGAATTTTGCAGTCAATGTAGCAGAAAGGTCGAAGAGAAATTTGTAAAAAAATGAAATTGTGAAAATTGGTGTGAAAATTGAAAACTTAAGCGCAAGTGAAAAGTGTTCAAATTAACCATTATGACCATTATGAATATATCTTAGGGTGGTTCTAAAAAGTTTCTTTATCATGTAAAAAATAACGGAATTTTTTCGTTTTTAAATTAAATTATTATTTATTATTATTATTATTATTTTTTTATGAATCTGCATTTTTTCGGACATGTGCAGATTTGACAAGAAATCCAATTAAATGATTTTATAGGAAGTTTCTATAAACAATGTTTTTTTTTAAAGAAAAAAAAAATGTTATGAAGATATTCCAAAACAATATTGACAATATGAATCGTATCTGGATGAGGAATGTCAAAAATCTTAGCTAATGCTAAAAGTTAGAGCTAATGTCTTTCAGTAAAATTTCTGTTATGAAAGTAAGTAAAGGTAATATATATTTTTTTTAAAAATAGATCGCCTACGTTAAGAACTTGATAAGACAGGAACCCTTATCAAAATGCTTTGACGTCTTAATTTATATGGAATTTACTTACAGTAAATTGGGATGGTGTAAACAATTTATTTATACTTAACAGTAGCTATTTAATACTTAAGTTTTCGGTAACAAATAATTTTTGTCATGAAATTTTTTAGAGTTATAATCTTCTGATATATTTCCAGAAGCTGTTAAGAAGAACGATTTTTTTAGCTTTCTGTTTTTTATTTTTATGTTTTTTAGTTTTATGTACCTACATAATTTATTTTTTAATACACATTCTTGCATTGAAAATATTGGTGGTATTTTAAATTAATTTTAACTTATCTTGTACTTCACCATTTAAAAAGGAAACTGATTGGGTACGAAGTGTCACGCATACATGCATTTCAAGGAAGGTTTCCTCTATGCATTATTATATGCTTACCCTTCATGAAGGCTAACCTTCCACCAAGCTTCCTCGAGGATGAATGATTCATGCATCTCCAAAGATGCATTCTTCATTTCTTTCCATTACAGTAATGAAAAATGCATCTTTGGACACGAAGAGTTTTTAATAATCGGTCTATCGGACATACCCATGTTAAAAGGAAATAGACTCGGACATTTTGATGATTGTATTAATTAGTACGCAATTGGAAACCTCACGACTATAAGATGAGTCTCTCTGGGTAAGCAATAATCATCAGTCATTCATAGAATCATAACCATTACTGAACATCCAAGATCATCGTGTCGAACGTGGTTAATCTTTCAGTTAAAAAATATTCATTTCGGAATAAATTCGCTTAAATGTATATTGAATCTATCACCTTCGTGCCATATTTAACGATACTCGATAAATGACTACTAAATTACCATTAGTACAACCAGTGAAAATACCCAATAGTTGACTTCTAAATTTCCAATACTAAAACTGGTGAATATATGCCGATAGTTGACTAGTAGATTTACCACTTTGTATACCCACAGGAAAATCGTATGACGCAGAACAGCAAGTAAAGTACAAAATAGAACACCGACCTCAACTGCTGAATATTTAACTTTTATACTAGTTCAATAAGACCACAGTTACAAATTTTTGATATCCAAATAGAACGCGTTTCAGACTTCCACTCTCAAAATATTAAAATTGTACTTAGTTTAAATTAAACTCGTTAAACAATTTTTAGGAACATTTTTGCTTTTGACTTCAACTTATTTTAATTTCAATCAGTATTTTTTTTTTTGACGAAACTATTTTATAAAAATATAATGACCCAAAATCTAGCCCAAAAATAATAAATGTGCGGCCAGAATGTTGGGAGATATTTGAATTTCAATTAGACACAGTAGATAAAATATCAACATAATTTTTAATGGGTTGAATATAAAAAAAAATTTGAAACCGATTTTCAGACGATTAAAAAATAGAAAGCCTTTTCATCTAAACAACTATTCGATATCTCATCAAACCTCCATAATTTGTCGAAATTCGTAAAAACGAGCAAATTTTATCATTTTACACCACCTAAGAAGTTGAACATCGCAAAATAATTTTAGATAATTAAATATGAAGCCTATAGAAGTAAAATCTAGTTTGATCACTTTAAACCCAAAAAATTTGTTGAAATTCGTAAAAAGTTTAGCAATATCTTACACCAGCTTGGAGATAGCATATCGAAAAATGCTTAAATATTTTATTCCCCTAACATCTTTAAAGCTTTTAGCAGTGACAGCTTTTCAATATCTTATTAGACACAAGAAATACCATATATCGAAATTCGAGAAATTTTACTCCACTTTATTCCATCGTAGGTGATATTTTTCATGCTCTTATATAAAGACTCCACAGAAAAGATATAACAAAATTCGTGAAAATGTAAGAAAACCCTTTTCACTGATTAGACTTCGTGTTTCCCACCTCCGTACGAAAAACTAATCTTTGTCTTGCTTTAATTAATCCTCCAGTACATCTTCAAGTACGTATTAAATATGAACTTTCCAGCATAAACCATTTCCGAGAAAAAAAACACCACAACCCCGTACCTTGTAAAAATGTATTTTCTAAAATTTTACACACATGCACCCTAAGTGAAGTTTCTTTTAAAATATTATTGCAAGAAATAATTAACTTTTTTGATTTAACTTTTAATAGTCTACAGATTTCATCTAAGTTCTAGTGGATTATCATGACTTTAGAATGCTTGGAACAGAAGCGACATATGGATTACTATACCACGTGCTCCAATATTTACAAATTTTTACCACGTCAGAATATGATTTATAAGTCTACCACGTTGGATATAGTAGTTCATACTCTATTATTATTAATAATCTAGTAAAATTTGTGTTAACGGTTCGAGTGCGATGATTTGAAAGTAGTACACGCTATAGAGCTCCTTTCAATATAAATCCAATTACATCGAACAATAACGGTGCCCCTTTATGTGGTGTTACATTGAAGAAGTGTAACAAACACTACCAAACATAATGCGAGCTCGACACAAGAATCGACTTGGTGCTGGATATTATTGTCTTGTCGGATCAATAGGAGTCGCACTTTCCTATAAAACCTGGAAGTGTAAGACGAAACATCAATAGGAAATTTCCTGCTTGGCCAATTGCTTTCTCATTTTCAATTTTCAATCTTAGCCCGATCATCCGCACTATTGCAGGCCGCATCTTATACTTTTCGGATTTTGTTATGAAAACTGGACGATCTGAATAGCACCTGAATGGATGGAGCTAAGCTCAGGTCGTCATTACCTGGCCGGGAGGATTGTAAGTCGAATTCGCGCGCCAAATACGATTACGTTGCCCAAACTATTGAACTACTGCTAATGGTCGGAAAATGACGGTATGATAGCACGCGCCTATCATCATCAATCATTGGACCAATTGCTTGCATAGGAAATGTTACGGATCAAAAGCATAGGCATCATTACGGGCCACCGCATCGGTCATCAGCTCACCACCATTCAAGAAGGCACAACCTGAAGAACAACGGCATAAAGCAGAAGGAGTCTTCCAGCTGGCCATTATGCTCGTGAGTGGTCATTACACAAAGTAAATTACTGCCAGACAATTTTCGCTATTGTTGTGCTCCACTTTTTTTTCCCACTTCCCGCATGCCATTGTACGATTTTCAGTTCGGATTTCTGCTATTGCTGGGTCACAGCTCCACTCAGTTCGGCAGAAGGTAGCTAGCTCACCTGCCCATCCACTCGGTATCTTAGCCACTGTACCAAGGCGGCACGGAAGGAACCGACTCTGACACTGGAGCTTGGAGCGCGATGGTCAAGCAAAGCGCTGGGCAAGGTTCTTCAGGCCGGGCGTAGATCGTTGCTTGAAGCCCGTATCGCTCCAATGTGATACAATTGAACTTGAATTTGTACGCCGGAGTAATAACAATAATCACATCGATAGCCGATTGCGAGAGAATATCAAGTGGACCGACGTGGATGGATTGGTCGCTTATTATCCGTAATTGCTTGTTGAAGAAACGACAATAGGTGTAATTTGCGGCGCGATGAATATGTTTCGCCGGGCTTCAGGTATTGCAGACGTAGCCCGCGTGATTGCTGGAAAAAGGGATAATGGAGAGGCAGAAGCGCAAAGGTTTCGTGCACTGGAATTTATCGACGGAATTCAATAGCACACATCCATGTGCCGTACCTACTAGGTGCGGAAATTACACATTTGACTGACGGCGATCAGTTCGTCTTTTCAAGCTTTTGAATCAAAGCGAGCCGTGATAGAAGCTGTTAATGTTCGGTAGTAGTAAGTCAATTATGAATTTATTATTGGCGGTTTTGGGATACGAGATGAATACAGTGATTCACAGGTAGTAATTAAGGTGAAGTATCGTATTGGGTAGCCGGTCAGGTAGCTATGCCCGTACCTTGCGTATATATTAAAAACCACACCGAAAAGCGTTCAAATATAATTTACAATTGCAGCCGATTTTCTAAAATCAAAATTGTAATTAAACCTCTTTTGAGAGTTGAATGTAGGTAGGTACATCATCAACGCCTGCATAACAACGATGGCCACTGGTCAGCGATAGTGCTTAACCTTTACACCTGCGTACCATTTATAGGTATGTACTACACTGTGCAGGTATAAAATATTATATTATATTTACCTATGTATTAACTGCGAGTTGAATTAGAACAAATTAGAAAAACCTTGCAATTCGTGAAAACGTATGCACCGTTTTTAGGGAATTATATAAAATTCGTGGAAGTAAAAATGACTGATTACGGAAAAAAAGGTCTTATCAAACGTAAATAAGTGTGGAATTCTTGAAAACGTATGCAAGTATGAAATCAAATAAAAAAGGTATATAAAGTTTGCAAAAATAAAAAAAAATTCAAACTTAAGTGACATAAAGGATTGTTCAAAATACGTGACACTGTAAACACCATCTTTTTCCCAGTTTTTTGCTTAGCCTCAGTTCCGTACGCCAATACACATCTGATTTTTTTAATTAAGTGCGTGGTCCTGTTAGTATTAAGGAAAGATTTTAAATCTCATGCATTGACCGTTTCTGACATATAGAGTGTCAATCAATCATAGCTATCAGTGGTAGAAAAGGCTGGATTATGAAACATTCTTCACCCCTAATATACATAAAATCCAGAACTCCATCTTAAATATTATAGTTCTTAAAATATGTATATGTTCGTTTCAAGAAATAGTTTATAAAATAATTTACTTAACTCTTCACTTTAATTACTTTTAATTATCTCAGCTGTGGTCAGATCCGATAAGCCTTGATAATATTGTCATTGCGATAGATTAATTTTTATTCTCTTAGAAGCCGCAAGCAAAACCATGAAAAGTATTCGTATCCTCTACCCACTTATCAAAAGGAAGTCAAGGCTGTCCACGGAGAATAAACTACTTATTAACAAGACGGTAATGCGACCCTTCCTTACATATGGCGTACCAGTATTGAATTTTTGCGCCAAGGTACGACTCCAGAGAACAAGTGTCTTCAAGATCGATTGCAAAGTGTGCACACTCAGTAAATCCATTGATCCTCTCTTTCATTTCATCATACAATTATCTACAGTATATGAATTCACATCCTAGTCAATTTAGTTTAGTTATAGCTTTAAGTAAGTTTAAGGCACCATTAAGGTTTTTGTTGTTCCAATTTTTCTTATGAAAATTAATACCAAACAAACAGTTTTATTAAGTTTTGCACAAAAGAAAAACATTGAATTACTATGGCTGAAAAGATATGCGATCTGAGCACCAATTACAATTTCTTTTATAGGTATATATTTATTTGGAACAGAATAAACATCTATCTATCTATCTATCTAATTTATATTCAAATTTGCTGTTTATTACGTATTTATTTTATTTCTGATTATATTTTTCATTTTGTTTTACATTATTAATAATTGAGTATTTTTATAATTTTATATATGTTATATTAAAATTGAAATTAATTCTTTTAAATCTAATAATTTATAAAGACTAGCTTCAATTCCATCTCTTGATGGAATAAAATAATTTCAAATTTTAATTTCAATTCAAAAACTGCCGGGTGGTAGTGTACTAGGTCTTGTAAACATTGCTTCTGCGATGTCGTAGGTTCAATTCCCATTCAACGCATAAAATTATTTCTAAGAATTTTTCAGTTGCTATTGGCTTCAAAATATTAACATAAATAGTGAACAGTGCGGAATGTTTGATAGGATCACTACTAAAGGATTTAACACTGAGCAGATGAGTTCTGTTTACATTCTTATCAGATTCTCAAATATATAATATGTATATAGTAATATCATCATCAGAGCTGCCAGACGGTAGTTGATTTGCTCTAGCAAAGAAAATTGTCGGACATTACATAAAAAAAACTGTTGATATGTTCATTCAACGTAATTTTTAGCCATATCGCGTTCCAAGTAAAAAAACATTTTCCTACCTTTTGACAAACGACGCTTCACTTATGTCAAAAGTCAAACGATTCCTTTTCTGGCAATATTGACCTCAAAATTGACATGGCAATGTTTAGAGCAATATTGCCATATGCGTTTGATGTCTCGACACTGTCAATTTGTGTGTGAAAATATTGATGTTGTCATTGCCATTGCCAGATAAGTTGCCAGTGTAGACGCAGAGTAAGTGCTCCACAATAAATCCAGCCAACATCAATTTTATTTTCAATAATACATAATAATCAGAATGGTTTTTTTTTCATATTTCTAAATGTTCTAGGAATTGGGATGTGAGCGAAGGATTTGGTAAGAACAGAAATCTTATACTTTTATTTCACCAAAACGATTTTTTTTAAAATATTCTGATATAACTAAACCATTTTAGAAATATATATATTATTTGCAGAGAACATTGAAGTAAATGTGGCAAAAGACGGACATATATTCAACTAGACTAGACTTCCTTACACGCGAACAAATTTACCCGTTATTAAAATATTCTCTATTTGAGAGTTGAAAAAATGTCTGAAAACGAGTTTTTCTTTCTCAAGTGAAGTATTTGGTCGTATGATTCAATGTTCTAGCTCTAGGAAAATTACGCAATCTAGTTGAAAAAAAAATGGTGCATCAACTACGAATCTGGCTCTAATGGACCCTATGCATTCAAATATAAATATAATTTAAGTTTATATATACGTGAACAACATTTAATTTAAACAAAACAGAAAACTACCAATATAGGCTTTAATATAAGGTTACAAGAATTTAGTGGTCATCATCATCACCGAGTAGGTTCCGAGATCTTACACCAAACGACAGTAAATTTAATCTCTTATCGTCAATGTAATTTCAATATAATGCTATATTTATTACGAGTGTATAAGGTTTCGTACATATCTTAGAAACTCAATGAAATTAAAATTAAAATCAAATTCCAATCAGAAGCAAGCCAAAGTAAATTATGTGGAGCAGTAAGGAAATACGCTGCCAAGATTTTCTAATGAACTCGTTCGCAAAGAAGCTCACATCTCGATCTCGAGCAAATAAAGTCATTAAACTGTCAATGTTATAATTAACAAAGTATTTTAATTGAATTGCCAATTGGCTAAGGGGACTTGAGTTTCGGATCCTAAGGCGGCAGATATAACATGTAAAGGCACGACGACACTCAAAGATCTGGTCAAAGTTGCGCATCGACATCGCAAGATTCAATATGCCAATGGGATGCAGTACTGAGGAGACCTTAAAGTTAGCGTAGCTAGTGCGCTACGACAGCGCGGCTCAAGTCGTAGCCAAGACGCTGAATTAAAACGTGTACATTTATTATTTCCACTGTTGACATCACTCTCCCAGCAGATACAAGATGGAGATAAACTTGTCAAAACAACTAAGGAGCGAAGGAACAGAAAGAGAAATGCATAGTAATGAGGTCCGCTGGTGAATCGAAAGATAAGAGCTAATTGAATTGTTAGATCATTTTACCCTTATTAAGTTGAAGTTCTGAGGAGACGCTGTCTGGTCCCGATCGGAAGCAAAAATAACAGAAATCCTACTAAGGACTTGGATCGTGGAGGCGCACAGTTCACCTATGTTCAGGTAGGTATGGGCATTTAAACTGCAATAACTGTGGCGGTCAGGTGATTCAATCGAATTTGAGATGAGGTGAAGCGATGTGAGACTTCTGTGGTGCACACTCTGTCAACCCAGCGCTAGTCAAGATTAAGAAGTTACCAGGGAGAATGGAAGAATACCGGGCGACGCTAGCAACTCTAGCCGCTACTGGTGCTCGGAAGGTACGAGCGAGCGAGCATAGGACGCTATGAAGAAGTTTACGCTTTCGGTAGTTAAGAAGCATGTCGTGCCGAGTTATCTACCAGATTGATTGATAGACATACACACGACTTTTGGGATCCGTAAATATGTTTCAAACTTTAAGATTTGCCATTAACTACCGTAACTAACAATTTAATTGAGTTCGAATGGGACATTTTCTCTTTACTTGTACCTATACAGTTTCTAGATGAGATGACTTTCGAGGCAGAGCCTGCAGCAAAGTTATTTGGGAATGAACTGCAACTTTATTTCTATTTGTTGTTGATTTATTTGCAGTTAGTGGTATAAAAGCTGTGGTAGTGGAACATCCTTGGCTTAAATATTAAAATGTACTTCCGGTAAATGGTACGAAGAGTTTTTAGTTTTGAAGGAATTAGGAAACAACCTAAACTGCAGAGTTTTGCTCAATATACTGGCTCCGAACCAACAGTCTGGCCGATGAAATCATACAGAACTATAAGTTTATTTCAGAAACGAAAACAGAAAGAATGTCATAATGTAAATTTGGAAAGAAAACCATTGAAAAATGGTGGAAAATAAAAAATTTTCGTTTTTTTGCTCTCCTGCATAATTTTTTTTTTTCATATTTTTTTCAGGAAATGTTCCTTTTCTCGAAAATGATAACAGATATCAATACGATATTTTTTTTTTGTATAAAGATAGTAACACGGTCTAAACATTGAAAGATGGAATTTTTAAAACGTTGACTGTAAATATTTTTTTTAAGTTAAAAAGACACGAAAAGAGTTTTATTTTTCAAAGCTTATAAGTCAATTAGTTCTAAATATTTCTGAAATTCCCTTATGCCGCATTTACACTGCGACGACTGAAAAAATCACCCGATATGAGGAGCGATATAGGCGTATATGCATGATAGCACTGTTGCTATAATTTTACTATAGTCAGCAAGGGGTAATAGATCAGCCGCCTTTGGCAGTTTCTTTTTTCAAATAAATACATAAAAAAATTACAATTCTCATTCATTTCAAATTACTGCAATCATTTTTTTACACTGGAGCACGCGTTATATAACTGTCAAATAGCAACAAACAATTTTATCGGATATTCCCCGTACCAGACATGAGTATACTTATATTTATTCCCCGCTTGCAAATGTGGGAGTAAAAAAGTCGGCGAATCAGCCATAAAAATACTATCTTCGAGTATATGCCGACTTTTATCTGAAAGGGGAACACATAAGCAAAAGACACGTCGGCCGATGTTTTTCTATTTCTATTCTTTTCTAGCCTGTGAACATTTACCATAGTACTATCCTTTACTAACACTTTCCGACATATCGCCGCAGTGTAAATTAGCCATTAGTCAATAGAATTAAATTTATTAACTTAATAAGTTCAAAGCTTGATCAAAATTGTTTAAGTGGTTCCCGAGTAAGAGATACATACAAAAAAAGTCCTACCTACTCTGATAGATAATTTATTTTAAAAGATATATTCAATTTCAAGTGAATCGGTTGAAAGTTGTCTGAGTTACTTGAACTTGAAAAATGTAGCCTTACGATAAACGCGTTTGAAAATTTGACTAGTAGAAAATCAGGATAATTTTACATTATGCCTTGTACTAAAATTTGAAAACCGAGATTAGAGATTTTTTTTCCGCCCATAATCTTTCGGGACATCATTTTTGAAGTCCTAGGGGACCATTTAAAATAAAAAAATGATTTTTCCAAAATTTTAAAGACTTTGAAATTTTGTATACGTCAATTTTCCAATAGTTGCAGTCAAAGGTAAGAATATGAAAAAAACTAAAAAATGGCACGCCTCCTTTGAGTAACTGTCGTACAAATATCCTGCAAAAGTATCCTCACCCAATCTACGCAAATAATTCAAGAAATCGTTTAACTACGAATGTGAAATTTTGTACAAATTGGTTTCGACGAATAGTAGACTTCGGGCTCGTTAGTTACCCAAATTCCTTTACCCCTTCGGATAGCACCCATACAAAAAGTCCTTAAGACACAGTTCAACAATATTTTCCGATATCTTTGGAACTCTTTAAGTTCCGAATTTTGTACACATTAATATGCCAGGAAGCATTAACAATAGAACAAACTATTGTATATTGCATCAGAACAGCGAATTTCTTTCGAAATAATCCTCCGCCAATCGAAGAACTCCTCTCCACTTCCGAACCTAGTGTTCTCCTTCAACTTCAGGGCCACCTGAATATCAGAAGCAAGCTCTAACCACCGCCGCACAATAATAAGAGATACCATACGAATAGTAATTAATTATATAATTGTATTGTAACTCGGAAACATAATATTTAATGTCATGTTAAGCTTTCATATGCATAATTAATTAAATTATAAGTTGGATAAATTTAGGCTAAAAATATGTTAAAGTAAGATATACATAAATATATAAATATGATAAAGTATATAAGCGAAGTGCCAATTGCCTTTTAGTGCATGGCCGAGCGAAGAATGTCCTTTAATATTAATAATAAAGAAACATTGATTAAATAAATAAATATTTTCAATTGTTACAGGTAAATAAATGAATATGTTATAGAAATCGAGTGAGTCTTTCTTGCACCTCCAAACTATCATACACGAACTCACCTTATTCTACTTTATTCCCAACTACAATGTAAACCGAAGTTGATTATTTCATTAGTAAGTATCATACGATTGCTTGCAGCCGGTCGTGACTGTAGTATGCATGTCATGATACGATTTATTATAACTAATGGTGATTTCTTTTCTGAAAAAAATGTGACCTGTAAAGATGCAAAATTATTGCAGTTCTGCCTTCTTTTTTGACAGTTCCGTCCGACAGGTCAATTTACAATAGAACGCTTTCAGGTCAAAAAGCTATTATTAAAATTTAAATAAATGTTCACTACACTCCGTATGATTTCTAATTACCGTATGACCCGTTGGACAGTTTAATTTATGCTTTTAAATCGTTTGCCGCTGTTGTCGTAGGATATTTTTTTCTTATTTTCATCGTTTCTTACGCAGATTTGAGGAGTTGCACCGCCGAAATTTTCGGGGCAAGAAATGCGAGTTTTCAGGTCGATTTTAGCCATGGACTCAAACCCCTTTTTCTAGCAGGTCAAAAAAAAATTCAGAATAGAACAGCGGAACTGCTAGAACAAAAATTGAGGGCAGAAACGGGTCACATTTTTTTGCAGAAAAGAAATCACCATTACTAATTGCACAAATTTCAATACAGCGTTATTGAAATCATCAAACCTTAAAACAACCCCAATTAAGGTTTTTATGAACCAATTCGTCGAATGAGAGTAAAGTTGAAAATGTTCATTAAAACTGGAGAACGTTTAGTTGACAATTCGTTTGTTCCCCGCTGGTCAGTTCCTCTTCAGCTATACTTTCAAGCTACACAACTTATTAAATGTTTCAACCATTTCGTGCTGAATCATCTGGTTAGAATATGTACTAAGACTTGTTTTACGATATATCGAAGACACCCAACAATCATCGAAATATCGTACGATGTGAAGACTGCACCTAGCATACTTAAGAAGTAATTTTACGGTTGGGAGATAGAGGTGTGGGCTGGGAAATAATTTCGGAATGATAAGAAATCGAATTGATTTTTTCTTCATCTTCAAATACCTACAAATTGCTTAAGCGATTTTTTGATACTAAACTCTTAAGGGTGGTATAGGGATTACAGAAGTGTACAATTTCCGTCATATCCCATGTAAAACTAAAAATCGTGCATCTTAGGGTGCCCACTTGAGGGCATTAAGTACTACGTATATAAAAGGTTTAGATATAAACTACATAATTTAAGGGGACCTTGTATGCAAAAAAATCAAAAAAAAAATCAATTTTCTGTTTTCGACTAATTTTTCAAATTTATACTTTCCCTGATACCGGGAAGTGCTTAAAAATTAATTTTTAAATTAAAATGCGCCCGCTGAATACGAGGTCCTTACATTACGATTACGCAACATTCTTGATAAAACGATTGCTTGTCAGTTTTACTTTATTATTTTAATAATAAAGTATTGTTATCGACTTTTAAAAAAAAAAAATTGCTACCCTGAAATTTTTTTTTTAAACGTTTTATGATTAATAAATGCCAAAAAAGCAATAAAAATTTTCAGTCCGTCTGTGCTCCGTACGCCGTACGCAAACTCGATTGAGGAATTATAGTTCCCAAACCCTATGAGCTATTAAATTGATTTTTTTTCTGAATAGACATGGTAGACCTCTTGAAGTGAGAATTTTTTCAGGGGTGAGGGTGCGAGGGGGAAGGTGGGGGAAGCGTTTTAGACGAAAAATTTTGGTTTCTTAATCTCAGAAACCGCTAACTTTTGAAAGGCTTATGCTAGAAAGTCGAAACTCGGTACGTATATGTAAATCAACTAGAAAAGTAATTACGATAAAAAAAAATTTCAATATTCATTGGGGTTCAGAAGGGGGGGGGGGGCAAAAAAATGGTTGTTGTAAATATAAAATGCATATATTTTCACGATTTTCGTCATATCTACTAGGTCTTTCGAAATATTGAATTCATTTTTATTCTACGGATTCTTCATATGAATACCTAGAATGTGTTTTCAAGATTTTTTGAAATTCAATTCAATTCCCTAAGGGGGTGTAAAGTGGCTGTATACTTTTTCATAAATTCCACCATATCTCTCAGGTCTGATCATATATCGAATATCTTTTCACTTCCACGGACTTGTTTAATAATCACCTATTTTTAAGTTTTTTTCTTTTCCAACCTCTAGACCGCATCCCGGAATATGACTCAATTATATAATTCATATATTACACTCTATTCTAACCGTTTCCCAAACTTTTTGTTAGGTTTTCAGTCACATAGTAACATACACCGTATCCCCGAATTAAACACGTTCCGAACATCTGCCGGAAAAATAATAAAGTTGGGCCCAAACTGTTGGCAGATTTTTTTTATTGTCAAATGATAAAAATCAGTGTTGCCACAGATATTTTGCAAGGTTTAAAAAAAGGACTAAAAAATCACGAAAATTTATCGACAAGAGATTCTGAAAGAAATGCCGCACAGCTTACGTATTGTTGTAAACAAATTGGTTTCTTAAAAAAGCACGTTTTTTGAAGCGTTTACCCTGTTGTCTCGCTCAGCCGTTTATCAGAATCCATTAATTTTTTTTTATTTTCTTTATTTTGGATAAAATAATTATTTGATCGAAGATTTTCAAATTTTAATAACGCAGTACGGTCCTGTAGGCCATAAAGTATTGTTCAAAAAGTATTAATTTTCGAACAGCTATTATAAAGAAAGTGAAACGATTGCTTTGAAATACTCCGATCAATTAGTGAAAAAATATTTGAGAAAATGGGTCTCGAAATGCACTCCCTAAAAGCTTCCCTCTAGCTTTTTGCATTACGAAAGAAAATTGTTAGATTTATAATTAGCTCCAATAAAGCACTTCGAACAAAAATTAAAAATCCGAAAGTCGTGTACGAGTCGAATTGTATCTGCAACCTAAATTACATCACTATACCTATCTACTGCGTTTCAGGTACTTGGTCAGAATTTTTTTAGGGTTGATTCCTTGTTATTATTTTGAAGCCCTTGAAGTCGATCAATTTCCAACCATCTCCAGTTTGAAGTTTGAACAATATCTGGACCATATGTTGAATCCAATGCAGTCGAAAAAGCTCTTGATGTGAATGAAATGAGGCTGTATTTTGATACGTTCAAGCTAAAATTTTGCTCCTATGGAATGTGACGTAACCAAATATAATGGAATAGCAACAGAATCGGGAACTAGTGCAATATGGATTCGAAACATCGTATCGATTTATTAAAGAGAAAAACATATAATTTGATTTTTGAAACTTAAAAGAAAGCCTGTATCTTTCTCAGGGAGCGTCAAAATATCTAGGAATGTATAGATTTCACCTGGAGTATCGGAACGTAATATCCATTACAGACAAAATTATTATTACTTAACGCTACATCACCGCTTTCATTCATAAAACTATCACAGTCACAAATTAGTAAATTAGTCTGCAGAAACTCTGGATTAAGCTTCAAGGCATAACTCGTCATCAAGGTACTATACATTGCGTTCGGTGTTTATCGTCATTCCTATCCAAGTCGCGATTTACTATGAAACGACGTAATTGTCCTCTAAGAGGTAGAAATATGAAATCGCTTTGGCCTGATGTCTAATGCATTAACCTAATCCGTTATGAGCCATAACTCACATTGTCCTCAATCCGACTCCTTTCAGTATCCTTTTAGAGTCCGGGAGAAGTTTCCCGATTGTAAGCAACAATGGCAACGTCAATTCACCTGCAATCAAAGCTTTTGTTGTCCTCGAGCATTCAAACGGGGGCACGCTTGTAATACAGCTTGAGCACCAGGCACAACACAAATCGAACATTAACTTAATGTAATTCAATCATAACAAAAGCGATATCTCGTATATCAACCGATAGCGCACGTTCCTACTTTATTGCCGGGTCGTAATTGCGACTAGCGTCATGGTCATCGCGAACCATCACTTCGTCATATCCGGGAAGCCCGGGTCAGAGAGGATTGACCGTCAAAATAGACCGATCAGAAAGCTTCGTCCTTCGATAGATTGTACGTGAGGAGCACCTTAGCAGGGCTGATGTCCGTATATGAAATGATTGCGGCGACTGCTAGGTATTTTAGTCACGTTACCTGTTATGTGCTTAGTTTAACAAAGTTTCCTTAAAGTTTGGCCTTCTCGAGGAATTCCACCGCTTCAGCCATTTTGCTAAGTCTCACGTTGAGTACGGGGGCTTAGGGTTGCGACTGGGGTATCCAAACGAAAACAAATTTATTTGCGGGGGCTGCGAAACGCCCGGCCGATTGGAAAGGACGGAGCCCGATTTGACCCAGTGAGTAGCCTCGGACCGGGATATTGGAAATAGGAAGTCGACTCGACACTCCCGTAATGTGACAAGAAGTTTAGGCAGGTACGTGATTGAAGGAGTTGTGGCCCGTAATCTCGTTGAAATCTTACCTATTGCTCTGCGTGACCAACTTTGTCCAACTCTTGTTTAATTACTTTCTTTCCTGGGATATTCGTCGTTAGTGTAAGGGCTATGAATGTTAATTTGTTTGGCGGATTTGTTCAAACGCAGGACGAACGATACAGGTGCTAGCGTGAAGGGGAAAAGGAACATTCGGACGATAATCTCGACCAGCTCTTAATACTTTTGTTCGATTTCTGCAATTAATACCTGGGCATGCAGGGTACAATTAACGAGTGCTTTTAGAAATTGGTTATGCTCCAGAGGTAGGTAACTACACATGAATTTTATCTGAAGGTTTGATAATGCGTAGAAGGTACGTTCTTTTTGTTCTTGTTATTATTATTATTGTTATTATTATTATTATTAGGTACATATATTGTATTTATTAATAAGGAGCACGTTTGTTGATATGCCTTGAATCTTATATACAAAATTATATGTATATGTATGTAAATACAACGTAAAAACATAGACACAGAACAAAAGAAAGGTATATAAAAAGAAATTATTAATTAATAACAGAATCTGGTGAAATTATATCCAGTTGTCAATTCAAATAAGAAAAAATAAAGAAAAGGAAGGTCATGTAGAAACAAAAGAAACTAATAAAAAAAATTGTATTATAAGTACGAAATGGGTCATTCCATCAAGAATCGCCAAAAATTACAAAATTTTTGACCTTATCATATCTGAATGTTTTGTACTTGAATTGAACTAGTGTAAAAATATTTGATATTAAATTTTTTGTTTCCCTCATTTTCTTTTTGATTATAGTTAGTACTGTACTATATAGTAACAATGTTATATATTTCGCAAATATCGTGTCCGAGTCTTTGAAAATTCACATCTCAGCTAATTTTTATCCTACAATAACAAATATAGCTTATTTTAAAGAGGAAGGTTCTCGCAATATAAATAAGAATTATCCTTGAACTTTTTTTTTTCAATTATAACGATTTTGTCCTTTATCCTTGAATATCTCGAAATTCATATCTCTATTTTTTTTTTTTATTATTATAATTTGGATATTGCCTTATACTGTTTTTCAAACTATCAAAAAATTAAGTTGAGTTCTCGAGGGTATTGGGGTCGAAAAAATCGAATTAAATTATTAGCGAACTAAATTAGCCTAATTTAAATTCTTCGATTTTCTTAACCTCTTTAAATTCTTTCGATTTTCTTTCTTGATATGTTTTAAAAAACAGTATAATAAACATTATATAAAAAATATAATCTATAAATTATATACTATTTAATAGATAATTTTATTTTCCAACTTAATTAAATCTATAATAATTGATATTTAATGCACGATTATAATTGATATTTATTGCACTGATTTAATTATCAAATTCAAAATCTAATAGTTGAATTTTTTTATTTTTAGTATTTATTCAGCCCCTAATTCTATGTCGTTTTTTTATCCTCATATTTTTTTGAAATTTAAAAAAAAAAAATTAATAAAAAAAAATTGGGTCCTGCACACAATTTAATTATTTTTTGATTAGAAGTCCGGAACGCGTTGTATGCAGATAGCTGGGAAACGGCAAAAGATACTATGCAACTGAAAAACTAAAGAATAACCAGGATGCTAATGGAACGATATTTTTGTTTTGGTTATCAGCAGCATAAAACATGTTTCAGACCTCGACCCAAAGAATAATAAAGTTGTGCCAAACTTTTGGAAAATTTTATTCAATGTAGTAGATAAATTTCTATTTGTAAAAGGCTTTGTAATATAATTCCAGAAAGTGCAACATACAATGGATCCGAAGCCAAGCCTAACGGGTAAAGAGTAATCCTGTCATAACGCTACGAAAGTTTCGACATTTTCAGGTATCCTGCTAATTAATGATTCCCCATGACGTGAATTTATGTGAAAAGTTTAACGATATTTGTTGCAGTTCCTGCAACCGATATTAATGGTCTTGTGGACGTGTTTACCGGAAGTACTCCAAGTACATCATAGCCGCATACATCCTCCAGATGTGTTCTGGGTGCTGCGAGAAAGCGAAATAGCCATCATATTAAATTACTTCCGTTGTTACATGATACTCGACAATAGGTAAGTAGTTCCTGAAGGCTTCTAAGAATCGATTTTGTGGGATAATTTGGTGGTAGGAAATTGTTACTTGCGTGAATAACAAATAAGAAACGAATGAGTTTTAGATGCAAAGATATTGCTTAAAGAGGTATTTAGTTACCTAACTGTTAATAAAAGTTTATAAACCAGCAGGAGGAAATGTAGTAGTAAACGAATTTTCTTTTCATTCTGAAGTTTTCATTAAATAATTATGAACACGTGATTTCTTTCTTATGAATTTAATTGGGAACATTTATTCAATTTGTCGGAATGTTTGCTCCGTGATAGTGTGAAAAACTATCGAATTATTTTATTTGTTACATACTCGTACACAGTAATTTTTTTTCAACTAGATTCTAGTTAAATACCACTAGAATTTAGCTCCTAGATATTCTAGTAAAGGTCTAGTGAATAAGTATCCACTAGAAAATCAGGGAATTCTTTTACTGGATTTCGATCAGAATCCTCTCAATAATCTAGTTAAATTTACTAGTTTTACAGGAAATATTTTTAGTGAATTTCTTACAGAATTTATCGATAATCTAGTTCTATTTACTAGTACTTCAGTTGTTTTGATAAAGAGGCAAAACACTGGTAATCTAGCAAACGAAACTGAGTAGATAGTAAGAATCGTACAGATATATATACTGGAGATGACAAGCAGTGGTTAAGTTGATGGCGGACGTCGTCGCATTCACTTGCACGCAAAACAACAACAAATTAAAATAACACCTGTTTTGTCTCACTCACTCACACGCTAATACAACAAAAAACGAGATCGACTCGATCCAAACCAACTTCTCGACCTGTATCGACTCGAAACCGGTTATGTCGTTCGTTTTAATGCCATCTCATGTTTCGATCTTTCGATCCAGTGTTGTCGCGAACGCGATCCAAATTTCGATCTTTCGGTTCTCCATGTAAACGGAGTACACTGATGCCTGACTGCTTGTCTTTATAGCTGTTTGCATCTAGTTCCATTTTCACTAGATTCACAGTAAATTTATCCAGTTTTCTTGTTTTTTTCTTGAAACAGAGTGATAAAAAAAAAACAGTAAAATTGACACTGCGAACTGTACTTCTAGTTATTTTCACTAGATTTCTAGGGGTAGGAAATTTTTCACTAGATTATCAGTAGGAAATTTTCACTAGATTGTCTCTAGTTGAACTTTACTAGCAAAAATTTTTACTGTCTAAATGCATAGGTCGGAAAAGTTATTAAGTCGGAAAGTTTGAATGAAAAATTTTCTTTAAAATGGAATGTCCTCGCTAATGCCAATTTACTATTAACTTTTTTATTAAAATTTTAGTAAAGTGTAGATCAGAAGAGGTTTTTATAAAAATTTTCTTGGTATTTTTAATTCTTCAACGTTACGTGAATAATTTAACATATGAGTATCAGTTATACATTTTTGTCCGTCCACTTCAACATAAAAGTAATCATGTATGTTGACATCAAAATCAATCGTGAACTTAAACCTAATTGTACTATGTATACCAAAAACATGAACGATAGAACACTACAAGGATATTTATCACATATTCATATCGCATGGCTCATGATCAGAAAATATTAAATACCATTTTGAAAATGAGATCATGATACACTTTGGTTGCTTTCTAATTTTTAGAATGGTTCGTCTAAATAATCAGAAGAGGACATAGTATCCACGTTTCCAATAGTTAGACTCTTTTTTCGTTTTCATTTTGGTATTGTAAATATCAATTTAAGGTCGTATTGTACTAATGAATACATTGACAAGACTCGTTAGGAAACACCTCGATTCCATTTACATTTACATAAAACGGCAGATGGAAGGTTGGCATAAAATTCGAGAGGAACCATTTTCGTTTGATACATGTTCCAATTGGTTGAATTGAAAGTTCAATTTCCTTAAACTCATAGATGCTTTTATGTTAATTATATTTTATATGTGGCCTGACATTCAGGCTTCGAGTGCTATTTGATGATGGCATGTGTCACGGTAAGATTCAGGAAATCACTGTAGCCACGTTGATAGGGGATATCAAATGGACCTCCCTCAGGGTAATGTCCAACTCATCGCTCCATGTCACATTAATAAACGTGGGTTTTGACTTTTGCTTTATGGAGATACCACTTTGATGTAACGTGCTATGCCGTAGCTGTTGTTTCTAATACCCTATGTGTCATAGAAGCAATGGCAATTCCATGTTATGTTTATTATCCTTATTTTATTTTAATTCATTTAATTTATGCTGACTTCAATATCAATTTGTCGCTTGATAATAGTTGCTCCTTAGTTGGTCCTTCGGTGGTCCCTTGTTGATTTAATGATTTATCAGCTAATTCATTAGAGTAAACTAGATATTCAGTATTTGAGTGAAATTAATCACTAGAATAAGCTCTTTGACTAGATGGTTCAAGATAATTTAATGCAATTCAAGCATTAATAACTGGAAGATTAATAAAAATCGACTGAATATCCTGTTGATGGTATTGCGATCCTCTAGTTTAAATTGGGGGTTTCACCATTAGAGTCCACAATTCTCAAATCAAATTTTGTCAAAAGAAATCATAACTTAAAGCATCTAGGTTATAATATTTGTGCCCATGTAAGTTATTTTGAGGTCATAAATTCGACACTACATGCGAATTTTCGCATAATTTTAAACAAACTAGCCAGCTGTGATAGCAATTTATAAAAGACTGCTAGAGTTTAGATACTGCTTGCTTCTTTAAAATACTGTTCATAACTTTGAATCCAGCATATTGTTTTCATTTTGATAAACTCTTGTAATTTGGGAAAATAACCGGGAAAAGATAGAAAATATTCTTGAAAACATGGAGAAATTAAAGTGCATCGTTCCCTTCGGCGTGCAAACATTTCCGAAGTTAATTCATATTACGAGAAAAACCGGATGAAATCCGCACACTCTTGAAAGTAATGAAAATGTAATTTCATTTGCGCAACGCCGTTAAAATCGAAATTTATGTCATCGGAAGCTGCAAGCTTGATAAAATTTACAGCTACAGTTGTTCCACTGTAACCGTCTGCTAGTCAGGAAAATTGATGTGCCATACCCCCTCCCACCTTCAAACCCCCTTCGTCCTTGCCGGCAAACGTCGAAGAAAACTAAAACGAAAATTTATTGCTTTGTTTGCACCGATAGGTGAAATTCGAAACAAACACCATGTGTCCCTGTTCGCTTCGCAGGATCTATTGGTAACGGATATCGATAGATTGCGACACAAATATATCCTTTGGCACCTACACCTATATTTGTACAGGCAGTCGTACGTTATTCGGTGGTCTATAGAGCGTTTCAAGTTGTAGACATACCTGTCCGTCAAACTAAGAACTGAGAAGATTGTAGCAAACAAATAATAAAACCAGGCAGATTTCGGAAATTTGTGTTAATTGTCTTCCCAGAAGACTGCAGGAGCCCCAAGCGCCTTCCACCTGCACAACGTATTTCACTTAATCACGTATACGTCGGATGTATGTAACGAATGAATTTACCTGACTATAGAGATACTACATAGTATCTTTGTCTTCTGTCGCTCCGTGCGAAGATGCATATCGTGCATGAAGTTGTTTATAATTTCGCCTGTTCATCAAAATGGGATTACCGGATTAGTACTTAGAACAAGTGGGTAAATCAGAATGTGCCAACTACACTAGACGGATTAGTGCAAGTCTCTTGTACTCTGATTTATGCTTCCCGAATAGAAACGATGGGCTGAATGTAGATTACACGAGCTACTCGTATGTGCGCGTTAATGCTACACATGTAAGTTCTGGCAGTTTCTTTTTATATCCTTTTTTTGGAACAAAATTAGGAACGTGAAAGTAGCATAGCTTGAATAATTTCTTAAACTTGCAAAGCATGGACATGGAGTTGAATTTGGATTAGAAATCGGCACAAAATTTTACATATTAATCAAGTTATTAGTCTGAGAATATTCTGAAACCGATTTTTATATAGTTACTACTCATCAGACCCAAGTGATATGTCGGAATTCGTAAAAACTCTTGAGGGTTGAATATATAAAGCACATAGATCTAAAAGCAAAGTCGAAACTCATGCAAACTTAAAAAGTACTTACACCCCAAAGAGTTTTGTATCGAAAAACTTTTAAATCGGGTTTCACGCAGACTATATTGAAAGCCTTAGGAAGCAAAATATGTCATTAGATCTAAAAAATATATCGGAATTCGTAAAAATTTAACGACCACTTTAGAACAAGTTTTATCAAAAACTATGTTTCCCAGGATACCTCTAGGTGGATTAATATTGTAGTAATTTTTAGCTTTTCACTCTTGGCAGTTTATAAAAAAAATATCAGAATTCTTTCCCTTCTAGCTCCAACCTTACGTTCCAACAATTTTTTTCTCTGCGATCTACTAAGCCCAACTCCTTTTAATTTTGTAAGACCGTATCTGATACGTTAACCATGATAAGTTTTAACAATCTGCTACCAACGCTTCAGAACATATAGATTTTTGAATACTTGGTTCAAACGGTTTCCTCTTCCCCCTACTCTCACACCACTCAACCCCTATCGGCTATTTTTTCGCAAATGCAGGTTCATGCATAGTTCGGCTATCACCTCCACTAAACTCGATTAACAGTGCCGTGAGGAGGTAATATACTTGGAAAGTCAGGTGAAAGCTATTTTTGGGTGCCAGGCCACAGCCAGATAGAGGGTTACAAGCGAGCAGACTAATTATCTAGGCACGGCTCTGCTCTTTAGGGCAATAGTAAAATCAGTAGTTTAGAACCATAGAGTAGTTTGTCTCAAATTGAAAATTAGTTCATTCCAATATTAATATGTACTAAATAGTTTGGTGTCACTATATTTGATGAGTGAGCAAAACATAATCGAACTATTTTATAGGACCTTTCAATAATTCAGTTGTAGCATTCTACCAATTTATAGTTGAAAAGAATCTGAAAATAGTAAGAAAAAAATTCCTAAAATAAAATTTTTTGTTCGGCTGACGGGCCGCGACGAAAAGCAACCAACCAACCATAGTTCTGCATAAGTTGTAAGTTTTGGCGTCCTCCTTACTCACATTGCCACACCACAATACAATTTAAGCTTAATATCTTTACGGGCTTGCACCTTCAAACGCTTTTGCGTGGACAGACGACCAATTTGCTTGTATCTACCATACTAAAACGTGAAGATGCTAAATTTCATGATAGAAATTCTTTTTTTAAAAATCAGTTCGATCACAATACATTACTATTAAAATATAATATCATAAATATGATATACGCATCTCAACTATAATACGTCAGAGTCATAAAATAGAAACGTTTGCACATCTACAATACTGCCTGAGATTATGGCAGAAATAAATTTGCACAATCGTTCGAAAAACTTTCCTGTACTATAATTGCTAAGCTTCTCGGAAGGTAAGAAGTAATAACAGTAAGTGAGATCCCTTAAGTTCAAGAAGTTGAAATTATCGAACAAACAAGAAACTTCTAGAGGTAGATATAAGCCGCCAAGTAAAAGTCCAAACACAATAAAAACTAAAGACAAGATAAACATTTGTAAGGATATCCAAGGAAATCTTTCAACTCGTAGACAATACGAAAGCCAGTAGTCTACCCACTACTCGTATTTTTAGTATATGCAGTAGGAAACTTACGCTGGAATTGCTAAGAAAGGAAATTGTAAGGCAAAGGATTAACCCGTAAAACTTTTCATTTACTAGAACTTGAAATGGGATCGAAACTGAAATCTCTTCTCTAGCCAGGCTAAGACAAAACAAAAAAAAAACAATGTACATACGTATTATATTCCATCTTATAGTCAGGAAAGAAAAATCTCAAGACTGTATGTATGTATGGTAACTTAGAGCTTCGTACAGATACTAAAATCGCATTGCATATTCGAATTAATCGCAATAACAAAATTCATTCTACAGTAAAACTCATTAGCGCAACGCGAATTAACCGGAAAATAGTCTGGTTTTTTACACCCTGGTCGAATCATTTTGTCCGCTCTTCAGGATGTTTTCGCCTAGATATAGAGTTTGCAGTTGAGTAATTTAGTTAATTAGCAAACAATTTTACAACACTGTGCCTCTAATCGGTGTAAGATGATTCTAGGCGAATAGCTTTAATTGCTGGTAATTTGTCTTTGCGCTCAACTAGTGCTGAACGGGTTAATTTTTCCTAGGATCTGATAGAAAATGTCAATCAGAAGTTGTAAACTTTTATAGGTCATCGGGAAAAAGGAAGAAGGTATTTCTGTTTAAGTTTATACGTTAAAGCGGCACTCAAATTATATTCTTTTGTAATTATTCTTTATATATCTAATTAGTTCAACAGTCGGTAGAAAAATGTTCACTATTAATCGGAACACATAGGAGATCGGTACTCCTTCAAGTATGGAAGCATGTAGATTTCGGAGCCAACAATTTGTAGCACATTAAATTCTGATAAACTTAACTCATTCAGTACTAAACAAAGATATTGCAGTTCTCCATGGATATCGCATTAATGGTAAAATTGTGTAATAATAGAGCAAAAATACTAATGAAATGATACTTTGAATAAAATGCTGAACAGGAATCTATATTGCTGTTTGGGATATAACCAAAGAATGAGAAGTACACACCTCTTTCAGGTCTAATGCGATTTTGAATTCTACTTTTTCTACTTCTATTTGGTTTATATATAAGTACAATAACATGAAAATTTATTAAAATTTATTTCGGCATTATGGAATATTCAACCCTTAACCCGGCGTGGTCACACCTCTGTATTCAGTCTCGGCGGTCACACTGGGTTGATTCTACTCAGTCAAATCAGTATTGTGACCAAACTATCCTTCCTAAATTGCTAAACAAAATTACGTAATATGCTAGGAACTAGAGTGAACAGTTCCAAAAGAACACTTCATTGAAGTGGATGAGTGAAGTAACTCACTCCTTTTGAATAACTGCAGTGGATACGACACAAAAAACTGTACCGACTATTTTTTTTTTATCATCACCATCTAGATTTACTAATATTTTCATTTTTGGTCATCATCATGTCCCCTCAAGTTCAACTATGAATGAACTAAAAGAACGAACTATAGTTCGCGAGTGAACGATGAAACGAAAACGAAGGAACGAAGAGTTCCGGAACTACTTCAATCAACTCGTTCCTTAAAGTGAGTGACTCTAAGTGAAGTATTTAACGGAAAATAACTGTCTTGCCCATCTACTCCGAACAACTGCTAAATGGGGTACTTATTATAATTAAGCTTAAAGCAAATATCAATCAACAGTTCTTGTAACCTTTTATAGATCCTCTAAAACGAAAGGAAGATATGCTGTGCTAAGGAACATACATCTATTATAACCAAAGCAGTATTCAAAATACATCTTTTGAAATATTCCTTTAGATCTTCAATTAGAGCTTAAGAAAATACGTAGACATTAAAGCCACTTAAATATCTTTTGACCGCAAGCTTTAGAAATAGGAACGAGTATTCTTTCGATTTCCTCGAAATTGCTTACTCCTTAGCCGCATATTGAAATAAAATCAGGAAATAAATTTTACAGGTAATCCTTCCACTACACCGTAAACTGCTTATCGACTACCACTACATCATTTTCAGGGTAACGACATCAAAGATTTAAATTCGCATACGGCACCACAAAACTTATAAGCGGAATAGGTTAAAGTCAACGTTACTATGCGCGTGTACCTTTTTGATATTCCAGAGAATTATTTTTCAATTCTTCCTCGATTTGGTGATTGGATGCGAAGTTACGAATTTGATCCGATTACGTTTTCCAATTACGAGCATAGAATGAAAAAATGTTAGGAGAAAATTCGTTGCACAATTGCTTCTTCATCGCTTCGGAGGAATCGTCGAAGGCTGAGTAGAAGCAACTTGCCATAATAGATTCTACACATAGTTCAAGACCGAACGGAAAAATGCTTGAAGGCATACTATACTCGAAAAAAGTAGCAAAATTCACAAGTCAGCAAGCTGTCTCTTGTTGATGATATGGCCAAAATTGATAGCAGAATCCGGGGTAGTCTATGGGGTGCAATTAACACTTTTCTCTACCAGCCAACTGAAATCCATATATCTGCGCTGTATATGTAGTGATTTTCATTAATTTTAGACTATAGACTAATCAGATTCGGATGCAATTGCTTGTAGTGTGTCCAAAAATCGCTGTGGCAAAAGTAATAAATTTAAACATCAATCGGCCAGGATATGTAAAACACCAAGATCCAGTACCCTATGTGATGTAAAGTCAGGCCTCGGGTACTTCCTGATAGGTACAAACCAGGACCTGGTCCCAAAAGTATATGCTCGATTTCTGCAAGTGCCGGCAGTTCAAATTTCGAGATCGTATTTAGACAGTAACAAACGGATTTTGTGGTTTATTCATTATGAGCTCTATTAGCAGATTAATAGGAGATGGAGTTTAACATGTGGAAATCGACCATACCGCCTCCTCCTTTGATGAATACATAACTCAGCAAAATGTTGCCATTCCTTAGTTTAGGGCTGTTTCCATTTTGCTCCATTTTGCCAGTCGAAAACAGGTACTATCTGTGATTAGTTTTACCAATTGAATCGATTTTCATACACTTGGGTCTACGATTGAAGTCTTTTAAATTCGCAAATACGTCTAATATCTAGTCATTGTGATATGCAATTGGAGCGGATTCGTACGTCAATTTGTTGAAGTCTCAACAACGTTACACAAGGATTTCGCTGTCGAATTCACGTTTGAGTGACCTAACCGATAAATTGCAAGCTCAACTCACTTAAAGGAGATCTGCTTCGAAATCAGGAATTTCAATCTCTAATGGTCAGGTACAAGAATCGTTGAATACTCTCTCGCACGAGACGTGATTTGTATAGTGAGACGGAGTCGAATCGAGCGAGTGAGCGAAACCACTTGTTCAGGTCACGTTCTTATTTTCCTGGAAAATTAAATTGAAACTTACTTTTGGTTGATCGCAGAGCACTCAGATGTAAGATTTTCAGCTGAAATTTATTGACCGTAAAACTATCCAAAAGTTGTAGAAGAAGTTCTCCCCGGTTCGAGCTAATATTTACGACGTGCAAAGCGAATAAAGGACGAATCCTCTACAAAGGGACTCCCTTGAAGAGACTGCTACGAAGATATGCAATTCGCATGGGGACATCCAAGCTTCCATTGCAGTGCTTTTCTTCGAAAACCTTTGTATCATAGATCAAGGAGCCTTTGTACAGTTGCATACAAAAAGCAACCCACTTTAGTTTCACGCTTGCAACTATGTTCCAAGTGTTCCGGAGATCTCTTATCGTTTCCTTCGGAGATGTCTTACTTTGTTTTGTGTTAGACGAAAAAGGCTTTAAGGAAAAAAAGGTACAGCTATCGTCTTTTCTGTAAAGGCGATATTATTCACATAAGATAAATGTATTCAAATAAGTGGATAGAGTGAGTTTTGAAATGGTATGTGAGTATGAATTCATCGAATCCAGTTCGAATAGTTAAGAACTGAGATGTTAACGACTATCGTTTTAGGGTTTTGAGGGTGGAGGTGAAGTGCAGAAGGAGAAACGCAGCCATTTTCTAAGAAATAAAATTTGTATATCTCATGAAACGTGTCAGATATGATCTTGAAATTTTTACAGGAGTTTGTAAACCGGTAAATGGTGAGGGTTCGGGTGTAAGGAGCGACGGTGCGAGGGGTGGAAATAAAGAAATTCTGATTTCAAGTTCTTGCAAAACAGTATAGAGCAACTCTAGAGACATCCCAGAAAAATAATTTTTTTTATAGAAGCACCATGGTACGACTGTGGAGTGTGGGAGGAGGGGGAGTTTATATCTCAGAAACGGTTTATGCTAGAAAGTTGAAATGTAATATATATGTCAAGATGAGCAATTAGAATAATTAAACCAAAAAAAAAATTCGCCATCAGTCTGGACGCAAATTTATTATTTTATGGGTTGAAGTCAGGAACACGGTTAATGCCAAAATGCGGTGTGGGTGGCTATTAGACTGACGACGTAAGGAACAGTCAGAAGGCTATTTGGAACGTTATTTTACTCCCCCATTCCTTCACCCCTTCATCCTTATCGGCGGTTTTTTTGCGAATGGGTCTACTATTAAAGCTCTATATATAAATTCCAAGTTTCAGTTTTCTAGCATAAGCAGTGGATGAGATCTGGAAACCTAAATTTTCCGTATAAATCGCTTCCCCACCCCCCAATTCAAACCCATTCCGCTCAAAAAGTGTCCAGTTAAAGGGGTATGCCCAGTCTACAGACAAACAAAAATTGAACCAAATAGCTCAAAGGCTTTGGATGCTACGAGCATTCAAACAATTTTAGACGTACGGCGTATGGGGTACGGTGTTCGGCGTACAGCGAACAGCAAATAGCAAACAGCGAACAGCAAACAGCGAACAAATGGACTGGAATTTTTGTTTTTGCTAGAGGGTAGAAAATTATATATTTTTTTTAATTGATCACAATACTGTATTATTGTAGTAATTAAGTAAAACAGGATGTAGAGAGGCGAGGTGAGAGGAAGGCTGGCGTCTTGGCCAGTAACGTCCGTTAGCATTATTGACTCATTCTCATCCAGACTGCCGATTCAAGTGTCAGTCGATGGAGAATAAGCTCTTATACCTTGGGATGGTTGAGGACGTTGACGTTACTCTCATGGTGGTTGATTAGAATGGCTTACAGCCGACTGGTTCTGCCGACCGGGATGGCTGCGAGTAGACCGTTATTACTACGGATGTTGTATGTTACGTATATCACGCTGGATGGGATGAGACAAATTGGGAAGCTTGTTCTACAGTTGGGAACAACACTGAGACCTAAGGGAGTTTCAAATACGGAGGATCTCAAAGTATGAGTGAGACTATACATCTCAGTTGCTTAGCGATTGGAAGAAAGAGCAGTACGAGGTATCTAAAGGATTTGCGTGGGACGAATTCAGCGCAGTGCAACAAAGTTTTTTCAAGCTCCTTCGTCTACGTTCGCTAGAGCAAGAGACACAGATCCTTCTGACGTCCAGATATTCCTCCTCAGAAACTACAAAATATGGTTAAAATTTAAAACTAACTAACAAAACTACTATTTCATACTTTAAGACAAAAGTTCTTCGGATCATTTGTAAGCGTACTTAAAACTTTTTTCCCAAACCCGGATTAAATTGTCCAGAAATTTTTCCCGCTTCTCGGTATTTTGACTTGGGAGATAACTTTACTCTAGAAGTGGTGCAGTAATTGGGCTCTTAATTTGATCCTTGATATGGCAGACAATGGATACGGATTTGTCAATACATTGTACTAAATTGACGAAGCTTCTAATCACTGAATGAAGTAGTCTTGCAGTCAGTAAAAGTCAGTTCTGAAAATCTGGACTTGTATCTCTCTATTAAATTTTGATTTATCTGATAACGTGGCATGTGGATATGGCAGTTCATTGAATTTTATCCTGCAGTATATCAAATTGTTCGTTCACACCATAAGTGACATCAACATCTGCTCTTGCACATTCACGTATTCCGAGGAATTATTATTTTCCGCAATCGTTAGAATTTATATGAATACCATTGGGCTTTAGGCAAACGTTCGTGTTTGTTATTGCAATATAACTCTCTGCGGAAATTCTGCAATAAATTAGAACCCATTTAGACTTTGCAGCCTAATATAAACCAAATAGTCACACCGGGATATCGCATTGACCAGGGCCCAACATTTATCACCATTTGACGGTGGGGAGAGAAAAATATGAAATTTATAACCCGATACTATGCCTTTCAGGTTAAGACCCTTACACGTCCACGTTCCTATTACACTCCTCATTCGTGCGCCTAATCAGATCAATAAGGAAAAACCTCATATTCATATATCATACACGTACATCTGTTTCCCCGGGGGGTGATATAAATCCCCTAGAACCCATTCGGATAGTCCCAACATAAATTATAAATTATGTCAGCTCCACTTTTACATCTGATTGAGTAAATCCTTCGATTTATGTGGCTGTCCTGGAGGAATCGAATCCGATAGCCCAGCATCACACTTGACATCTCAGTTTAAGCGGAAAACAAGAGATCCAGTGGATAAATCGCCCGAAAGGGATAAGGATTTCACTCCTAGAAGGATGCTCACTATGTGGAAGTGTACAACGTGGTAACACAATTACGAGGCTGCATTCATTTGGAGCTGTCCTTCTTCTCGGGGGCTGTCGCTGTCGTGATGACGTGGCAAATTTTAACAAGTGCCAAGTTCATTACGTCGACACGGATGACAATTAAGGGAATTTCTTTTAGGGTCGTACGGGGGCTGTTTGTGTCTGGTATTGTGTGCCAGTGAAAGGAGCACCGGCACCCGTACTTTGCTGAAGGTGAGTTTCTGGATATTCTGTAAATTTGCTGAGTCAAATCCCTTTGGGCACGAATATGGGCTGACTTGTCAGCTGTGACACGGAGTTAATAATATGCTAACATGGTATAGTCATAGGTTCGAGTAGAGCTTGCAAACGTTTTTTTTTCGCCGCCATATAGCGTACTCTGCAAACACGACTAATGAACAGAACCAAGATGAGATTCAGTTAAAAACGGCGGAGTAATATGGGGATCAGTTACCCTTAAATTCGTTTTGTTAATTTCGCCGAGTCAGGGACGCGTTTCCCCGGGTTTTCTCGTTTTTTATTTAAATATTCCATAAAAGTAAAGTGAACAAGGTGAGTACACACAAAAGGACTTTACCAAGTGAGGTAGCCTGCTTAAAGCTTGCACAGCGTTTGTTGAAATTGATTTTGTTATGCAAAGAAGAATTACAAAGATTTGTAAGCGAAAAAAAGCTGACAAAGAAGTAGTTGTAGGTGTACTTGTAGTATTTAGGAATTCATACTCGTGTGCTTTTCAAATATATTTCTTTTGTGATAAACGTGAATATTTTGCCCAATTCCTATCAGCTTTTGCTCTTATTTAATAATATTTTGATCGGTTTAAGCTAGTTCAATTACAAGTTGTTCGGTTTCACGAGCTCCAAATAAAATTGTTTAGTTACGCCCGAGTGCTCTAATTTGTGCATCTAAGAAGCGATTGGTTGGATACCAAAAATTTTTGAAAACCCTTCTAGGCACTTATATAAAGATCAGAAGTATAACTATAACCAAGCACACCCAAAATTTTCGCTGAACCTAGCCACTGGGGCCAATACTTGTAAAATTTTTAACATCATTTTTGGAGCGGTTCTTGAAATACAAACACTATATTTATTCAAAAGTTTCTATCCTCCCACTTCCATGCTCTTCATCTCTAAAAATTTCACATCCAGTTGACTCCAATTTCATTTTTATATACAGCGAACTAACGTTGTCTTCCTGGTACAATAAGTTCGGATGACATTGTAATCTACAGATTTTCAGCCTCACATCCCACCGTGTTCCTTGAAGATTTTAGGCTTAGTCTAGGTTAGGCGAAACACAAAGTTTTAACTCTCGGATATTAGCCGTATTAAAGATATAAGTTATTCAAACGTTTCGGAGGTTTTTTTTTCCCTTTTTTGGAATTTATTAGAACTTTTACGAATTTTGTCATATGCTTAGGTCAGTCGAAGTTTCGAATTAATTTGTATTCTTCACGTATTTTTGTATAATCGCCTACAGGGGACGAATTTCAAAAAATCTTGAAAATACTTTCTAGGTATTCATATGAAGAATCCGTGGAATAAAGATGAATTCCATTTTTCAGAAGACCGAGTAGATATACATAAGATAATCGTGAAAATATATGCATTCTATTTTCACTGATAATTTTTTTTCCCCCTTCCGAACGCCAATGGATTTTTGAATTGTTTCTTTATTCAAAATTCCTTTTATAGCTGATTATCATATATGTATATTCTGAGTTTCAACTTTCTAGCATAAGCCGTTCTATAGTTATGAAACACATCCCCCACCCCCGGACAATACTACCCCTAAAAAAGACATGCCACTACTATAGCTCTATCTAAAGACCAACTTTATATCATTGCACGTTCCTGAGATATAAGTATCGGAACTTTTTCCTTTTAACCGTCCCCCACCCTTACCCTAAACTAAAATTGATTTCCACGCTAGGGTTTTATTAGGCCTACTTCTGGTAAAAATTTTAAGCATCTATTTGACACCGTTTTTGAGATATGAAACGTGATTTTTTTTTTAAATTCTTATCCCTCCACATCCAACCTTCAAAAATTTTACTTTCAGCAATCTTTATTTGTCAACCTTTATACTCAAACCGAATTTCACCTTTCTAGAGCATTTGGTTCTTGAGATGTCGTAATCTAAAGTTCTTCACCTTCCACTTCTACTTAAAAATTTCTTTTCAATCTTTTCTCCTAATATAGGTACAGATATTTGATAAGTTTGAATTTCGTGCCATCAATGGTTTAGGAGATATGGATTTTAGAATGTGTCGATATCGCCATTGTTGCGTTTCAGACGCATTACTCTAGATCCGATTTAGGTTTTCACGTCATAGAACAAAAAACTATATTTTCGAACAAAACATTTAAAAAAAGTTCTTAGATTCCTGTTAAATTCTCCCCTTAATCTGCCAGCGAACAGTACGAAAGATTGAAAAGAGATGTTGTATGTACGATATCTTTAAGAAAAGGTAATGGAGATTACAAACGGATAATACATGCATGCTTCCTTAAACCGAACTTACCAAAGATAAGGAAGAGCTTTCACAAATGGAACAAAGTTAAGTCTACTTAGTATTATCAAGAGAATGACAATCGATTTCGTATCTCAGTTCATATTTTTCGGTCTGATTTGTTAAATAATTGAAATCTTGCAAATGCCAAAATCAACAGTCTGGATGCAATTCTATTATTATTTTTTCGGTCATAGTACAGCAAACCTCTCTTTTAAATCTTCATTCTACTCGCAGGAAGCTACAGCTTTTACGGATAAAAAAAGACAATTTAACATTTTTTTAAACAAAATTATGTTCAGAAATATTTTGATCGAATAGTTTGAGATAGTGTTGCTGACACGTAAAACAAAACAATCATGGAATGGTCAATTAATTGCATACTCGTCTTTGGAAGGAGTCACCATGGAAAACCATAGGTCAGAAAAACGAAATGTATTCTAAATGTCTGAATTGATGCAATAGCGCCCTCTCTTTCGAGTAGTCCTTACTTTGTCCTTCTATACCCTTAACCATTTTATTTATTACTACATACAATTTAAAGTGGAGTTCATTATACCATTTATGTAGCTTTCATGAAGCAATCTGTGTTTTCTACAGAAAATGATTTATTTTAAATTTAAATAATACTTCCTCCAAATCTCGAACATTTTAATTATGAAAATTGCATAGCATGTTGTGTACCTGGTAACCATAGCCAATAAATGTAAAATGCGAACAACTCATTCCCAAACAGACGCCAAAGTTCCCTTTTTTGACAAACACAAATTGAAATTGCCCTTGGCTTGAACGACTTTTTTTCCCCATTTTTTTTGCGGGGGGGGGGGGGGAGGAAGGGAGGAGGATTATTTCACGAATGGAGAACGAGTTGCAACATTAATGTTTCTTTTTTTTACCGAGACTTCTGTGACATTTACATTGCGAGTACCAATCTAAAATTTGGCTTTTTGTGAAAACCAAAAATAGCAAGTCAAGTGCCAACATTAAGTGAGTCGTGCACAAAAAGGAGCTGCACTGCAACACTGTGTTCAAGCTCAGGACGCTTCTGTCGCTGACTGTGATCCTAGTCGTATGTGTTCCGGGTAGAAACCAACCCCATAAATTCAACTGAAAGTGGTATTCCTGGAAAAACAATTTTCTGCATTTCCAGTCACTCGATGTCACTTAATTTATGTTAGAATTGGTTTTTGCGGGAAACGTTCGTATGCAATTTGGAAGAAAATTTCAGCGTTTGCCGTATGGCTGCCGTAGCTCATTTCATTTGCGACTAGGCCCGGCTCTTGAGGCCGGCATATCGCAGCAATTGCGATTACAATAGACTGGCTATAAATTACTTGAAACGAGTTTCGCACTCTATGTAACAAAATCCTGTAGTTTGGTGTCAGGACTTTAGGGTTGGTACCTTACACTATAAATTGCACATAGCACGAATCGAAATGCAAGTCAAACTAAACAGCAAATGGAACGCAGCTCACATCGCCACGAAATGAAATATGGCAGACGCCGATTCCGCGTTTTTTTTCGACTTTTGACATCGGGTATACAAGAACTATTACAGTAGCCCGGAGAATCTGCAATGTCGATATGGAGCAAATCGCGTATTCAAACCTTTTTCAGGGATGATAATCAAACCGAAGGGTAAAAACTCATTGATGCAGCGGCGGAATACCTTCGGGATTTCGATACTATGGTAAATATTTACGTGCTTCTTCAGCAAAGCTCTGTTCTTTTTTGTGCCTTTCCGGGGAACATATTGTTTGATTTTTTTGCAGTGCACTATATTGAAACTACAGCCATTTAGTATCCCTTTGTGAATACAATGGCACCTTCGAAATAGCTGCTGTATATTCGAGAAGAAACACATTGAAAAGTCCTTTGTGTACTGTCAATTGCTTTTCACGTTCGGCATCGTCCTCTTTCTCGGCATTCCAATCTATACACATGGTGATATACGAAACATAATAAAACACTTGGAAATCTGCATACGATATGCATATATTTGGCTGCAAAATCCTTGTGGTGAATGCGCTAGACACAAATCTATAGAGGTCGTGGTTTCGAGAGTACCCAGCTTACGGGCCAGTCCTCCCCCGATTAAGAAAAATGGATAGCACGAAGAAAGTTGGATGCGCTTTTTGCAGAAGATAAGAAAACGATAATATCTTTATTCAATCACAGTTAATCTTCTCCATATCGAAGTCTGCTCTTAACGAAATTGTTTTTTATAGTACATTTCTTCCCAAGTTGGCAACTAAGTGTTCTTAGAGCTACATAGATATTTTCTCTCTATAACGAAAAAACCTTTATATTATACATAAATAAGAGTTAATTACAATTTTGATTAAAATCGGAAAAATATAACATTTGGTGCACCGAAACGAAGAAAGTGTGCCGGTCGCCAAAACTGTCAACACTGCCACTGGTAGTAATATAATTATGCGCAAGTGGAAACGGTCCATTCGCGTTAGTTTGCAACTCAAGTCGAGAAGCGCTTCCATATGCGTCGTTGGCGGTGCTTGGACGCACATGAAAGGGATGCTTGTAGAGCGCGAAATATCGCCTATGCGAAGACACTACCCCAGCAAAAAAAAGGAGTTCTGAAGAATGCATTTCGTAATTATTCAAACATGGAAGAAAGAACTACCATACTGATTAATGTTAATTAAATTTTTTTGACATGCATCACAGGAATATTCGTATAGCACGAATGTGCTGTTTCCACTATCGCCTAGACATTAGTGCTCATCACATTTCCAATGCCCTTGACGGCGATAATGGGAACGCGGCATTTTATTCAAGTTCAAAAACCGTCATCGACTCGAATATTAATGCGAGTATGAATGGCATTAGTGGCAAGTATTCAGTTCAGTTCAGTAGTGTCTCTGAGGCGAATGTGTAAACACTACATTCGATTTCAAGGCGACTTCCTTTGATTCGCGTTCAAAAACTACCATCTATGCTAAACTACACGAATTTCGACTAGAGTTGCAAACTAATGCGATCTTGCTGTTTAAACATTCGCACTAGTTCGCACTGGTTCGCGCTAACCTACACAGCATATTCGCCCAATAATGTGTCTCGGACTTCTACCCGAAAAATGATAAAGTTGCGGCCAGACTGTTGACAGATTATTTTAAATTTCAGCACCACTCTTAAATAACGAGTACTTGTGATCACGGCTAGTGAGGCTATTACACTGAGTGAAAAATGATAGCGAGTTTCAACCATCCCCGGTCTTCTTCATAGAATATACGGAACAAAAATAGAGTTTTTATAGATAAAAGTGACTATGCTTTTACCTCCAATTTTCATTTTCCACACACTCGAGGCAGAATATTAAAAACACAATGACGCTTAATTTCTACAGTTCATAACTTAAAGGAAACTAGTGTCTTCTAAATTTTACCTTCCAGGACTTCTTAATCCATTAGGTGGTGAAATTAGGACACCTCACTCATTCCATTCGCACGAAGCAGTTGCAGTCAAATAATGTAAAGCAAAGATCATCATAAAGTACTTTGGAGCAACTTCATAGAAGCTCCTTCCTGCTTTAATTCACCTGCAAATGATATGTTTCGTTAATTCATTGTGTACTAAAGAGACAAAACCTTAAAAAGCAATTTACTAAGATGGAAGATAACTTATAGCACTGAAAGGGTTTACGAGAAAGTAAATGCGTGAAAATGGAGCTATTAACATGGAAGGCTGGCTGAATATGAAATTCTTCATGGCGGTAATTTTCTCCAAACTTTCCTTTTACACAGTCACCCAAAGGAAGGACGGAATAAAAGTGAGCTTTGAACTTTTCTTGAAAGGAGTGAATTACGACAAGAGGAAATGAGATGCCTTTTGTCCTTGCCGCGTACAGAAAGATTATTATCGATGGTAGCATTAAGGCTTAATTTGAAGGAATTGGCTCGTACTTTTTTTTTGAGCAATTATAAGTGAGAGTAATGGACACTGCGACTCCGCAGTAATCGAATAAATCGTTTTATCTAAGTGATTTGATGGTAATGAGGTTAATAATAATTAAATGTCGTTTTTATACTCGGCGTATTAAATTAATTGAAGAAGTTAAAGTTTAAATTTAATACATTTATCTAAAGGATTTAACATAATATTCTACCGACGTAGTATATTTATATTATACGGCGATGAAAATCCATGATAGGATTAAAGGACGAGCACTGGATTAAGGTACTGGCTGCTTTCTTGAAAGTGTTGAAGACATTGAGCAATATGAATATGAAGCAGATTAGATACTCGCATCTATTCTTATCATTCGAATGCATTAAACAAGATATTTGACATCTTACCAAGCACAAAATTTTGCTTTATTGTGTTTATCCAGGACGCTAACCTGATCTACACTGGATAATTGGTCAAAAGAACGCGTCCAATGCTTCATAACTGGAAAGATGTGGAACAAGTCAAGTAATCTTGGTCAATGGTTTATCTGTGATTTTTTTTAACCATAATACTAGCATTGCGTTCCACTAGACCGCATAACTCAAGGGTTGATAGTTGGTCCTTTAATTTTCCAAATTAATATCATCCTCTCGTTTTCTTTTATTCCTCTATTCTCTTTCTGCTATCAATTTCAGAGAGATCTTCATATTGTTACATACATGCAAAGCTGACTATCGCGTAACTCTATCAGTTTTTTATGAAAAGAACAGAAAACTTTCTATACCTAATGCAGAGAAAAGATTCGGCTGACTACGTTGTAATTCGTAATGAAGATTTAGAAAGCGTGGCAAAATCTTCAGCAACATTCGATAGTGTTAAAGAAGAATCGCTTTTTCCATAGTCGGTTGTTTCTCCGTAGACAAACGCATACTCCCGAACAGCGTGGAAGTCTCTCCACTCTTCTCGCATGCAGATGATATTTCTGAAAAGTTGTACACCTTCATATGATGACATTGTGATCCGCCTTGATGCGTCTATTCTGTGCGGCTGTTGTGGCTGATCATCGGCGTTCTGTTAGTACCGCCAAGCAACTGAAGTTCTATAGTCACATCAGTTCGTCATTTCAACGTTACATTGTTTCACGTTATCCTTGGTAAATAATTAGTGTCTTTCCTTGAACTTACGATTTAATTAAATACATATGTATGTTTCATTCACGCAGAAAAAACAGCTAACTGAACTTTGTTAAAAAAAATTGGAATATTGAGGGAGAAAAACTCCGTATGTCATTGATTCAGGGTTGAAACATCAAAGACAACAAAAATCTCCGAGGATCCTCCAAGGAACATGTAGATTTATGTATGTACATTTAAGCATGTGCTATGAATACGAAATTCCTACTAGTTGTGCCGTGAAGAAAATACAAATGGAATCAGTGAAAGTAAGCAGACAGCAGAATTCATTGCCAAAAAGTGAAAGAAGTGATAACATGCCGACATACGTTCGTCTAAAGTGTTTCAAAATAATTTAACGAGATAATGAGGTTTTCATTTAGTCTATTCACTTGAATTGCCACCCCATATAACAGGAGTATAATTGGCACGTCCCGTCCTACGTATATTTTACCTACGCCTAAAATTTCATTAGAAATGAAACTCCAAGTTACGTTAACAAGGACGAACTGAATGGGAGGGGGAGAGATGGTTCGCATCCTAGGTAGTCGACTAATTAAAACGACGGTATAGCAAGCTGAGTACTGGCATAGGTAGGGTAGGTACTTACCGTAGTTTCCCATGGCAAGCACACACATGTCCACACTTAAAGCTTCTAGAATATTTTTCAAGTCTTCCTTTCTGGGGCGACGATAATTCTTGGAGCGCGTATACTAGACTCGTGTGTACACTAACTCGATATGAGTAGCATATACTCGTACCTTCAAATCCAGCGAGTTTACTGGCATTTAAGTTACATTCGAGTACTTGAACGCAACAAGAATATTCACTTTATTTTAGCATCAAGCACTCACCGATGTGCCGGTGTATACCTTTACTAACCGGTTCGTCGGATCGACAGGGTTCCGCAATTTATGTAAAACTCTCTCGACAGCCAAACGGACTGGGTGGCAGCTTTTAGTCATTCATAAACAGCTACCCATCCATACGAGTACTACGTACGAGGAATGTACGAACCACCAAAACGAACCGTTCCCAGATATAGTGCATGCGGTGTAAAATGTTTTTTTTTCCACTAATCCTTCCGCTTTTACGGTCTGCAGTTCCTCAGATTCTTCTCTTCATAACAAACAAAATATATTGTTATAAGGACATAACACTAAAGCTACAAGATGCATTTGCATATGTGTGTATAGCGCTTAACTCCGTGATAACTTTTTACTTAAAGATTGCCAGTACAGTTTGGGTATGTAACAGTAGTGTACACATATCCATAGTGGAAAAAGGAAGGAGTAGCTTTAAAAATAATAAAGGTTTTTATTTCACCTCGTATATTGTAGATTGAAAATAGGGGTTGGTATGGTTAACCTCTGTCACCGAAGCCAAAGTTGGGCCTATTGTGACGTTCCTGGATTGATTACGATTCCTCTTCAATACCTGCGCTCTCAATGAAGCTTAGTATTTTGCTAAGAGGAATGGTCAGGAATTCCGATGGTTCCATGAAACCCTGACCGATATGATAAAGTCTTTTGTGAGCTAAGCCCTCACATTCAGAGACCAATCCTAATGAGATGTCTCCTCATGTGATAATGTCCAGTCAGAGCTCCCACTAGGGTTCGGGTCTGATATCTGCTTAGTTTTAGATAATCAGATGTTCTTTTTTTCGACTCCTTTGGCATAAAAAGCCTTGAGTGCCTGTTGCCCGGTGCCAAATGCCAGTGAATAAATACACTTTGCGATTTTTGCCACAATCGGATATTCATTCTGGCCCACAGAATGGGTATGGTCCATGAAGTTTATTTCACCTTGGGCAGTTATTTTATAATATTGAGAATTATGTAAAGCACAGAATTTTAAAGATGGCTTTGGAGCAGAGCATTCACGACCAATGCACATAATTGCCAACCGAAGAAGGTGATTCTCAACAAACCACGAACGGACAAGTTTTTAATATACCTATTTTTTTGGAGAATAACCAAAAATCCGAAATTCGCTTAAGTTGAAATGTTTGGAATTCAAATGTTTGTCGGACTTCGTAAGGCTATATACTCCTTCGAGAAGTTCAAATTTAAAAGTCATTAAACCATGCGGTCAAACAAATTGCTTCATTAACAGGCAACATATAATGGGTGGAGTTTCAAATTTAACAACATGCCAAGTGTTCTCACATACTCAGTTAAAACTATGGCGCACACACGAATATGTGGTTACTACGTCGAAATAAAGGGATGTAAATATTACCACGGAAAAGAGCTTTGTTAAGGGTTATAACTGGTAAAAAGATATAAATATAGAAACTAATTATAATTAACGAAATCTAGTTCACAGTCATGAAACTGCCTTTTGGTGAAACATTTAAGTACATGTGTGTATTCGCCAACAATCATAACGCTTGGAATAATGTGACAACACGTAAGTGATATGTTTGACCACATTCCCTTTATGACATAAATATTTTGGTAGCATGGCATTTATTTTTATAATAATGTCATACGTTTCTACTGAAATGGCTAGGCGTTGTCTTATTGTCGCCAGCATTAAATCCAACTCTGATGAGATTAGTGCACCTGGTACTGTCTTCGATTAAAACCAAAAATTCTTTCTTGTGTCATTCTAACTTCCTTCTGTTTGTCCTCATCATTAATAGCGCAACAGCCCAAATCGGGATAGGGCTTGCAGGCCTGTCTGTCCTATGAAACTATACTAGATCATAATTCGAAAAATCTTTTAACATTTTTTGCGAAACGTTATGTTGTATTTTTCGGGTCAAAATTCGAGAGGTTCCGATTATCTGAAGAACTCATACCTTTTAAATTAATTTAACATTTCAGAATACCCAAAAGATATGACGAAAATCGTGAAAATAAATAATGCCCATTTTCACTGACCATTTTTGTTTTGCCCAACGCGAATGGGAATACAACACCCCCAAGCAGCACAAATAGTTTTTGATCAAAACCTGTAGTCATGCAAACGTTGCCACAACGAATTTTTAATTTTAGTACAAAGATACAGATATATTGAATCCAAATTGTTATATCTTATCTTATATCTAGTTTTACATAAAGTTCGCAGATAGTTCACAGGTTGTCCGTAAATGGTTCGGAGAACCACATGCACTGCACTCACAAACAAACTGTCATTCTGCTTAGTCGTAGTCCACAACTATTTGTCACGATGCAGGTAGCGAGGTTACTACGCACGATCATATAACCGTTCTCACTACTATTCGCGAAAGTAAGCATTTCTATATAGTGATATGATATAGTTCCCAGAACGATCGTACTACTGCTACACGACAATTGGTGCTACTTAGTTAATCCCTTTAAGAAGCCGAGCCAATCTACCCAATTTTTTTTTAGATAGCATAGCAAATATTTTTTTTAAAGTCCATCAAAATACTGTCCTTCATCTACTCTAGTGCGTCATTTTGGACTAAATGCATTTATTTGATCCGTTTTATAACCACTTTACCTTACATTTGTAACAAAACACTATTCTCCGTAAAATGTATAAAATCTTTGCATATGTTGGGTCCATAATAAGCATCCCTAGCTAGCTGGTTGTGAGCTCGAGAATGTTCACTCAAGTAAAAAATTCATAATCAGAAAGTGAAGTCTTGCAAAATCGGCGAGATACGAGTAGTGGCTAGTCTACTTCATATACACGAGTTTAACATTTTAAATCTTACCCAATTCTACTGCAATGCACACCACCGTCATCCTGCATTCCGTATGCAAATAGTTATTACTTGGAGTTTTTGTCTTGTTCAGCAGAAACTTTCGAAATTGCACTGCTATCAGTCGTGTAAAACGGGAGCAGGATCGTCACAGAACTCAAAGCATTATTGCTGATGTCGTCAACAACTCATATGAGACCCGAAGCTATTCGACCTCGGAGAACGCTATAACCTGTGAAGTTGGAGCACGTCTACAAAATTCCTGTCCCCGGCATACACTTAACTGTTATCACATATGTGGCCCACCAGGGAGATAGCCCTTACTACGTACAAATACTTAGATACAAGGACGTATCTCTTCACCTGTACCGTATCTAAAAATTGCGACCTGGCCTAATTCTTGCTCCATACATGCACATGTGTAATTTGTGGCTGGTTCTTGCCGAAAATTGTGCTCCTCAGGACATGTAGCTACAAAATTGTTTATTGTCATCCAGTTTTGATGTGGCATGTTGGCTTATGCACTTCATGCTTCCCCAGTGACTTTATAGTTGAAGCCAAAGTAATTTAAACTTTCCAGAAAGGTATAGCGGTTGATATGAAAATTACGCGATAGTTACACAAAATGCATCCATCTCTTAAATGGGTCCTTGCTTCAGGACAGGAATGATGTGTTTTTGCGCTTACCACGGTCAAGCGAAATACATGAAATTGTAAATTGCACAAAGGTTTGTGATAGTGGGATGCGTTTTAACAAACTGATGTAGCACCGGCGGTGCATATTTAATGTGTATCGACTATTCATCCGCTAAAAGCTTCACCGTGTTAGTCAATTAACTATGTCACGTTTAATTATGGGAAATCCATTTGGTAACCTAAAACTTTAGCTAACTGGAAATAAAGCCCGATGTATTTGAATCTTCGACATCTATCAGGTACCTATTTGAAATACGGAAGGTGTCTAGTCCTGTGTACCTACATGTCCCCATTTGTGGCTAAATTCTGAACAAACTTGCATTTAATTGGACGTTCAACAAATTCGTTCACTAGAATAGAATGGACCTTGTATTTCATCTGTAAGTGAAATATTTTGTACCTACTGGCGCAATGTAATTTTTTGGCATTTGAAAGTATGTTCACAAGTAAGGAACCACTCTATTAAGTAACAACCATACAAATCTCTAAAAAATTGTCGGATACTACATACCTACGAGAAACTGAAGGAATGCCCAACTAATTCAAGTGTGGATTAAAGTTAGTCCAAAAATAGTTTTTGAAGTATGGTAAAAAAATATATCGAAGTAAAATCTAATATTAATTAATTTCAAAATGCAGGATGAATTCAATCCTAAGATGCTCTTACACGACCGATTAAAATTGCTCAATTTGCAGCAATATTCGTCAATTTTGTCCCAAAAATCTATTGACGTACAGAGGGGGGGGGGGAACAAAATTATCAGTGACAATGGAATGCATATATTTTCACGATTTTCGTCATATCTGTTAGGTATATTGAATTCCTTTTTGTTTCTACGGATTTTTCATTTTTATTCTACAGACTTTTCATATAAATACCTAGAAAGTGTTTTCAGATTTTTTTTTTAAATGCTACCCCTACGGTGTTGTAAAAGGGTTGTATTCATTTTCACAAATTCAGTCATATTCCTCAGGTCTGATTAGATATCGAATAACTTTTTAACTTAGGCACGCAGGTACGGCAAGAATAATTTTGAAACAAGAAAATACCTATTAATAGTATAAATATGCAATTACAGAAGCAAAAGTTAATAGCGATGTTAAGCACGGTCGAACGTCGAACTGTACTGAACTGTACTGCGTACAATAGGGATGGCACATAATCACCTAAAATATGTTTTAAATTTTGTTTCATTCTCAACCCTTAAGAGGGGTATAGCCGAGTTGAATACGTTTTCTCGAATTCCGTCATATCACTTAGAAGTGATAAGACAGCGGATTGGTTTTCACTCCCTCGGGCTTTCTTTAGACATATCTTAAAACCCATTTCAGGATTTTTGAATATTTAACCCCAAAGAGTGTGCAAGTGGGTTGCATATGTTTTCACGAATTCCTATTTATATAACTTAGTTCTGATGAGATATCGAATTCGAATTCAGTTTTACTTCCTAAGGCTACCTATACGTATATAATCATCAAAAGTTGATTTTTAGATATTCAACTGCAAGAAGACGTAAGGCTTTCGACATATTTCTTACGATTGATAAGATATCAGATTGTTTTTCACTTTCACAGACTTTTAATATAATCGCCTACAAGTGCATTTCCGATTTCATGTAATGGCCCAAAACCAAATCACGAAAAACCTCCTAATAACGTAACAACTGATATTATACTACGACTTAGACGTCGGCCTTCTACCCAAAAATAATAAAGTTGCACCCAGACTATTGGCAGATTTTGTTATTTCTTTTACTTTGAACACTTTTAGAACTCTTTCCACTGCGGATATGCTGTGCTATTATTATTTTAACTTCTTCGTTCATAGTGGAAATTAATTGGAAACTGAAATCGGGTATTCTAGTACGAGTGGTATAACATGCTGTTGCAAAATTGAGCCAAAATAATATAATCTTTTAATTAGTATACATTTGAAAATTCGCCACACTTATTAAGTATTTACATTGTGTGATTTCATACGTTTCGACGCCATAGAATTAATTTATATGAGTGCTGATTTGGAAATTGTTTTCACATTCGAACTCCATTCTCAAAAAGGCAGTAATTAGTTTTAAATAATAGCATTGAGCTATAAAATCTAAAGTTCTACCATTCATCAAACGCGTATTGTTTGTTTCAATCCGATATAGTGGAAACCTTTCAACATCAATGGAGTATCCTCGTAAAATAAATTCCTGTCTCGGGCGCTTCATTTCTCGTTCAAACTTTAGCAATTATCCAATCAGTCAACCATTAATTGAATACGAAACCCTACAGATCCTAATTAACACAAACGGGTCATGATGAAAACACTAACTTTATTTCGGTTCAGTATCCAATAGTCAAACCTTTTTTTTTTCATTGAACAGAGTCGTAAAACTGTTTTAGTCGTCCTTTCTGTCAATAAGATATGGTTTCAGGATCTGTTTCTTCGTCCTCTTTTTTTTTCGCTGGGAAGAGTGTGGCAAAAATTGTGAATGTGTCTCTGCTTTCTGAGTATAAGATATGAGTGTTTGATTGCGTAAATAGTTCAACACTCTACAGACTGTCTCAAGAGACATGACCACTTCCACTCCGTTCGATAACGAAAGGAAAAGCTTCGAACACAAAATTTGATTTCCCAGTGGAAATCACTTTATCAGAAATCATAAAATTTGCTACCAATAAAACGTTCCAAATGCTCGCATTTTCCAGTTTTTCCCTCGTTTTCGAGAAATTCAATACATTCAGTTGTATTTCAGGATGGTTGGCTCCTGAACCGAAAATAAATGAACGTGTTGCTTAGAAAGTGTAAAGGTTTCAAAGTGTAAGAAAAGAAGAAAAAAATGAATTCCTTTTTTTTCGAAATCTGGGTCCACATCAATAGCTACATTTAGTGGGTTGGGATTACGTATCAGTGAGCTAGGTATTCCTAGGGATTTGCAATTTTCCAACACTTTAGAGGCGTTTGATTACATGTACCCTTGTCAAATTTTTGTATATGCTACTCATCCTCTGACATTGATTCCGAAAATTTTCCTTTCAAACATTAAGGAAATGACGTATAGAGGATTTGCTCATTCTTTTCATGTAAGCATAAATGATGGAGCCAAGTTTAATAGAAAATAATAATAAATATTTGAGTCCTGAATAAATTTAAAATATTACTTTGTAGACTTAATGAAAATAGAAAGAGCTATAGAAAATTTTTTTTGGTAAAAAATTAAGCGAGCTTTTTCAAAACTCATTATTACGACAATTTTGTTACTAACACTAAAGTTTTCTTGAAATACACTGAAAAAAGCATGAAGTGCTATTTTTCTTATTATAACTATCTTGCAATCTAAATGGTGGACGTCGGGATAGTACCAACAAATTACTATCTCTGCCATTTTACATGGTCTGCCATGTTGTCTACAGTACGCAAAATCATTTGAAGACGCGTAACTTTCAAACCCGTTGATATATTAAGTTAACATTTTTATTGAATAAGATTGGGCAAGCCCCTACGACTGGTATCTTTTCGTGGGAGTGGGGTGTGAGGGTAATAAGGGGGAATCGTTTTAGATGAAAAATTTTGGTTTCTAGATCTTAGGAACCACCAGATGTTATATTGAAAATTTTACAGAAGTAGTGCTCTAGTAGATAAAAAAAAATGAGGGTGTTGGTGAAAGGAGGTAGAAAGGAAAATATTTTGATTTTTATTTCTCGAAAATTGTAATGGATATACGACGACATAGAACCACTATAAGGAAATGCTAGGAATTTTTTTTAATAAGGGTAGCAAGATACAGGAGTGTGTGGGTTGGTTCTATATATCTCAAAAACGGCTTATGCTAGAAAGTTGAACTTTATTATTTTTTGGGTAAGAGTCCGAAACGTATTTAATGCTGAGAATCGATGTAGATTAGATATCGTCTAAAAACCGGCTTTACAATTTTTCGAAATTCATCCTCCTAAAGGGCGGATAAGAGTTGCGTCGTTTTACTTTATTATTTTAATAATTAAGTATTGTGATTGATTTTTTAAAAAAAAAAATTTGCTACCCTCAAAATTTTTATTTTCACGTTTCATAACTAGTAGACGCGAAAAAAGCAATAAAAATTTTCAGTCCGTCTGTCCGCCGTACGCCGTACGGCGTCCGCCGTACGCAAGATCGTTTGGAGGCTCGTAGCTGCCAAGCGCTTTGAGATATTAAATTGAAATTTTTTTAACGAATAGACGGGATAGGCGCCTTGAAGTGACCAAATTTTTAGGGGTGGGGGTGTGAGGGGGAAGGAGGGGGAAGTGTTTTAGACCGAAAATTTTGGTTTCCAGATCTCAGTAACCCCTAATGTTAGGAAGCTGAAACTTGGAATTTCTATAGAGCTCTGATAGTAGACCCATTTGCAGAAAAATTGTCAATATTGATCAAGGGGTGTGGGAGTGGGGGGAAATGTAATGCGTCCGAAACCCAAAAAAGTCGAGATAGACACATTCTAAAAGCCATATCTCCTAAACCGTTAATGGCACACTATTCAAACTTAAGAAATATTTGTAGTTATACTAGGAGAACAGAATCAAGAAAAATTTTGGGTGGGGGAAGTTGTGTATGGGGGTGGGGGGTGAAAAACTTAAGATTACGATATCTCATGAACCAATTGCTCTAGAAAAATAAAATTTGGTTTGGGTATAAAGGTTGACAAATAAAGATTGATCAAAGTTAAATTTTTTAAGTGGGAGGTGGAGCATAGAAGTGGAGGGGATGAGAATTTTTCAAATCAAACACATTTCATATCTCAAGAACAGTTTAAGATAGATGTTTAGAATTTTTACCAAAAGTAGCGCTAATTAAACCCTAGTAGGGAAAAAAGTTTTGGGGTTGAGGGTGTAGAGGGGGAGGGTGGGGGAGGGTGAAAAGGAAAAAGTTCCGATGCTTATATCTTGAGAACCTGTAATGATATAAGCCTTAAACTTGGTATTTAGATAGAGCTATAGTAGCGGAATGTTGGAAAAATATAATTTTTTTTAGGGGTAGTATGCTACGGGGGTGGGGGGTGTTTTTCCTAACTATTAAACGGTTCATGCTAGAAAGTTGAAACTCGGTGTGTATATGTAAATCAACTAGAAAAGTAATTCTGATAAAAAAAAATTTGAATATTCATTGGCGTTTAGAAAGGGGGGCAAAAAAAAGTATTTGTAAATATAATAAATATAAAATGCATATATTTTCACGGTTTTCGTCATATCTACTAGGTCTTTCCAAAAATTGAATTCATTTTTATTCTACGGATTCTTCGTATGAATTCCTAGAAAGTGTTTTCAAGGTTTTTTGAAATTAGACCCCTTAGGGTAGTGTGGTACAAGTAGGGGGTGTTTTTCCTATATATAGAACGGCTTAAGCTACAATGTTGAAACTCGGTGTGTATATCTAAATCAACTAGAAAAATAATTTTGAATAAAAAAAACGAATATCTATTGGCGTTCAGAAGGGGGGCAAAAAAAATTATATGTGAAAAAAGAATGCATATTTTCCCACGATTTTCGACATATCTACTACCTCGTCCCAAATAATGAATTTAATTTTATTCTATGTACTCTCCATATGAATACCAAGAAAAAGTTTTCAAGATTTTCTGAAAATTGACCCCTTAGTGATTGTGTACTTTTTTATAAACTATTCCATATCTCTCAGATCCAATCAGATTTTCACTTCCATAATCTTGTTCTTTTTGATAGGTTTTCAGTCACATAGTAGCCTACACCGCATTTCAGAATTGAACGCGTTCCTAACTTCTGCCGGAAAAATAATAAAGTTACGTCCAGATTGTTGGCAGATTTTTTTGAAGATGTGACAAAATTCGAAACGTTTGCATAAGTTTTTTCCCTCAAAAAATCTATTGTTTTAGAGTCTACTATCATACTGAAAAGTTTATAAATAAAAATTTAAAAATTTTATTTCGATAATTTATTGCTTAAAAAAATAAATAAAACTCTCCTTTGATATATACTTCTTGATTGAATTATTTCCAGTTGAATCTCGAATTTAACTGAAAATAAAATATTTTACCGTGAATTAAACTGATTTTCATGCGCTTTTAATATCTAAAGTTTGAATGCCTCTGTCGAACCTTCAACAAATGAATTGGAAATCTACAAAAAACGTGTACAGATTTGCAAATCCTCCAAATTGAAAATCGATCGAAATCGGTGTGCGAAGTGCGGTTTATTTACTTTCAACGCTAAACATTTTTTAACTTCAATCGGTTTATCGATGAAGTAGAATTCGGTAGATTGCAAAAACGAAAAATTGCCGCTAGAATTGTAAATTAAATTTGTAGGTATCACAACTTTTCAAATAGACTAAGAATAGATCTACACAATTCTTCGATCTGTTCTACACTTATAAATTAATTCAAGATCCAGTAGTCATCAATCACGGCAAGTAACTTCAATTTGAAGTCTGTTTGCAAGCCATACAAAATATTCCAATCTTCATAATCAAATTCCATGAATAATTACCCTCGATTTATTCGCTTAATTCCATTGTAATTTGATAGAATGCCTTACATATGTGCTTCATTAAAATATAATTAGAATACACACAATGGGATCGACAGGATGAAGGTGGTCCTTACAAGGTGAACACAATGCGTTCTTCACGTACATCCACAAGTGAACAATAGATAATGGCAGATAAATCAGCGGAGGCGCTAAAATCAATACAGTCCCTAATTGCATGGCTACTGGGCGGCCATTAGAAAGAAACATAAATCACAACATGTTTCCGTTTCGATTATACACATACCGCTCCAGGTCGTTGGGATTAACCTAAGTAGGTGTACTACAAGAGTGGCGGGGGTGGGTTAAGTTTTAATCTAAACCGTCATGTCGTCGTCCTTGCCGTAATTATTTCTGTTTTATTAAGCTCCCCTATACGCTCCGGAACCGGGGTAGATTTAAATGGAGCAGTATTTTCAGGCTGTATACCGTTTTATTCAGAATTAGTAGTACGTAGTACTCGGATAGAGGGGTTCACTGCACAACGAATGGATTTCTTTTGTTTTTAACTTTGATGGAACCTTCAGGAATATTGTTGAACGAACAAAGGGTAATGTGGAGTAATTCAGGGCGAAACAATCCGATACAGAGTTGTATTTGTTAGTAAAACGGAAAGACTCCTATAGTATTGTCGGGGGCTGCCTACAACAGTCCTTCATGGCTACGTTACACGTGAAAACTTACAACATGAGCAACGGGCTGCTAAAAGTTACCGGGTTCCACTTAGCCGGCAGTCCCTCTTTGTTTCGTTTATCCCCTTTTCATTATGGGAATATTTCCAGGAAACACACTTCAAGTACTACCTACCTACCTTGATAATGGTAGAAATTCTTAAGATATACAATTTGAAATTTTGATGAAGAGTTAACAGTATGACGTGTTACAATCGTATTCGTATGGATTTGAATTTCAGTAAAGCTCTATAAGAGAAATAGTTCTGGTTTGCGCGATGTTGTAGGTTGCAGGGTAGCCTGAACAAAATTCAGACCATTCGATATCCAGCGGAAAAAAAAATGAATTTCGTAAGCGTTATTATTGTTTTCGCACTTAATTTCATTTATAATATTGATATATCCTAGGCTGGTTGCGTATACGATTCTTCCTAAAATCTGAACACCACAAACACCACATCCCAAAATAACCTGGAATGTTAATGGTTATCCACCCATTCTTTAGAATGTGAGAAGGACACATTCTCATGAACACTATCGTCATTCATAACCTGGAATGTTAAGGGGATGATTCCTTATCCAGTTTTATAATGCGATATGGACACATCCTAAATATCTTTCACAAAACACATACATGCAACATAATGCGTTTAGTTTTATTTACTATCTGCCTGTTGTAGACTCGGGCGGAAATATATCAATTTCAATGTTGAAAGAAAAGTCGCAACAAACTTTTACGGTATGATGTGTGTTCTGCCAACCGAATCTAAGTTACGGTAACTTAGTTAATTCACAGTAAGTTAAGTTGCACATAGGGAACTGAAAATTTAAGGGCTTCGGTACCGCAGTGGTTCCGTGCGCTAATCCAAAAACTCTTAACGCTGGGTTCGACTCCTACATTTAGCCATGGGTTTTATTAAGTCAGTAAGTGAGAAATAATATTTGAAGTAGGAAAATAGTGTTTTAGAAGAGTCCTCTACTCTCTCCTAGAAAGAATTCAGTGTTTTATTAATACACTCGTAAATAAATCCATTTTTTAGAGTAGATATTATGTACTAGTATGATAAGAGTCAGACCAAAATGTCAGGTTGGATATTTCATACTAGTTGGGTGTAAAAATCGTGAATACAATCATGAAACGGTTGGTATAAATCATATATGTAGGTGTGATGGCATTGAAAAACAAGAGCTGATTCAGTTCTGAATCATACTTATTTTTCCTGCCGGGTATAGAAGCTTCACACTTCGTTTGGTTAAACCAATTCAAACAATTTGTTAGCTTCATTGAGTTCTTGTCAAGCGTTCTTTGGACGTGAGTGTTATTTAACCTTTTTTTTTTAAAATAATAAAGTATTGTGAAATTTGGTTCCTTGAGATTTTGTATTTTCCCGTGTTAGGACTGGTTAATCCAAAAAAGCATAAAAAAAAGTCCGTCTGTCCGCCGTAAACGCTGTACGCCTTGAGATATTAAGTAGAATTTTTTATTAGTATACATATGGAGTCAACCCTTGTGAGTTCTATCATTTAGGGGCATGTTGTTTTTTTTCTTACATTTTCACCAATTTTTTTAAATCTTTTAGGTGACTAATTCCACTTTTGCGGGCTCTCTGCAGTTCCCAAAAACTGTTTTCCAATTTTTTCAATATTCAAACCCTAAGGGGTGTAAGGTGGTTGTGTTTATTTTCACGAATTCCAAAATATTTCTTAGGTCTAATGAGACATCGAATCCGTCATATTACTTCTTTATGCTTTACATTTTATGTTTTTAAAAATAACCAGGAGGCTATTTGGAACGTTATTTCTTAGGTTGTCAATAACACAGTTGCCTCACCGCATCTCATCATTTTCGCATTTCGCACTACAATGGCCCATCCCATCAAGAATCACCAAAAATGACGAAATTTTGATCTTACCATCTCCTATACTTTTTTTTTGTACTTGAAGAACTAGAGAAATTCAATTTTTTGTCTCTATCTCATATTTTTGGTTAGTAATAGTACGTTAAAATTTTCGCAAAAATGGTGTCCTAGTTTTCTTTAAAAATTCATATTCCTGGTAATTTTTATCCAAGAATAATAAAATAGGGCTTATTTTATATGGGATGCTTTGCAAAATATAAAAAATACTTTATTATTACAATAATAAAGTAAGATTCGAATAAAAATTGTTCTAGAAATTTTTTTTCAAAGATAACGATTTTCTCCTTTTGTCAATAGCTCTTCAAGACCAAAAATCTTCAAAAGAAACGGTCACAACTTTGGCGATTCTAAATGAAATGCTCCCTCTCCAGAAAATAATAAGGTTGGGCCATTTGATTTTTTGTATACGAGCTTAGATTGGAATTAGTTGTTAAGCTTTTAATTTTGATAAAATATTATAATATCAGTGGTAAATCTGAAGTTAATAGTGGTCGTTTCGTTTGCAGTTTTCGGGTAGTTATCCCTCGTGAGAATTATGTATTAGTAAGATGCCTTGAGAATGTTACCGATTCGCTAAATTGTAAAAATTTGATCGAAAGCAACAAGAGCCCCTGCTTTATACAGAATATTTTAGGACAAAATAGAATTGAAAATGAGCGTACAGCCTCGGGACACTGTTTTTCTAATAACAAAATGCATAACAGAGGTGGTACTTTTCTGAACTTCTCGAATGCCCGCAATTATATCGGCGATTATAAATATTATATGTAATACTATTCATAAATATAATAGAGAAAAACATCATTAAATTCTTACCATTTCATTTACTATTAAGTTCAGCATAATCGCATTGTTTCGTTCCGTCGTAAAACATTCAAGGTAATAATTGTTTTATGGAATTGGGAATAAAAACGGAAATTAAATATTATTTCAACATTACATACGTTTGCTCCCTCCGCATGGAAATTGCACTTGAGTTTTGTATGGTTTTACTATTTTCCGACATAACAACAACATTACTTTGCTTCTGATTGTTATGAAGTTTTTAGTTTTGCGATTTTATCTACAGTTTTTAATATCGGATCGTTTAATTTATCGATTTCACAATATAGAACTCGATTATCACCCATAAAACTTTACCCGGAGTTAAACGACGCTACTGATTTATATTCTGAATAGAAAAATGCATTTATCAAATTAAATTATTGAATATTGACGTGACCTTTACGGGCTGGTTCTGATAAGAAGCAATTCGATTTGACTGATAAGAAAAAAATGTTAATATGAAAATGCAAGCATAACGGATTCATATTTCTTGGGTCTTATTTTGAATGTATTGACTGTAAATGTTCGAAGTACTTTAGCGAATAAGGTACCTTACTATAACAAGTGTACGTTTCAGCGATGAATTTATTTTGATTATATGATTATCGTTTCTTATTTGAATTGGAAATTATCTTTGAAGTCGCACCATGTCACAGTTTTATAGTATAGTTCAAGTGAACCATTAAATAGATCCGAAATGTATAACTATTTTTATTTAATGTATCCACCTGAAATTCGAAAGAAAATTTGCTACCTTTTAATTTTATACTTTCACGTTTTAGGATTAGCACACCACTAAAAGAGAAACACAAAAAAAAAATTAAAATCCGTCAGTAAACGTAGATTTTTCTTTCTTAAAAAGCGCTAAGGAGTGAAATCTAAACATTATTTGCTATATATGGTACATTCGAGATAGAGACATCCTCGGATTTAAGTAATAAGGGGAGACCGTGAAGGGAGTTGGAGTGCTCTGTATAAGGAACGCCTCATACTAGATAATTGAAACTTTCTTTGTATATGTATATCGATGTCCAGACGTAATTTAAGCAACAAAAACGGCCAAATTTTCATTGGAATATGTAAAAAAAAATTTACATTATAAATTTCTTTCTAAATATCTTTTTTATTTTCGGGTCTATCGAAGTATTGACTATCAGGCCTATTCAAGGATCAGCGTCACAAGTCACAAAGTAGGTGGAAAGTCACAATTAATTCGAAATGCATACAAATTATGACTCTCGACCTACTTTGGGACTTGTTACTCGGTCCTGAATAGGCCTGTTAATTTTACTTTTTAAGTATCTAGAAACCTTCACGGGTCTTTCGAATGCATGAAGTTCGCGTCATTTCGTCCACTCATAGTAAAAAGTAAAATCAATACTTAATTTATTTCCTGGATTTTTTTCACTACAAACTGCATTCTTTCCGGAAAATGTAGTTGACATAAAAGTAAAATAAGAACTTGTAACGAATACACGTAACGTTCGATTAAAAACCCGAATCGATCCACAGATGCAGTTACTTACTAACCTTAAGATTTCCTTTCAATTAGACTCGCTTCCATTTCAAAGAACCACTGCACTAATTATCTTCTAATTGGCATCGTTCCGAGAATCCTTCGAAAGCATCCCAAACAATTGAAATTACGACAATAGTTTTTCCAACGTTTGAACTGAATTAAAGGGGAATCTTTGAATTCTCTTACGTAACTGTGCCACTTACAACGGTAGTGCTTGAATGGTAAAGCTACGGAAAAATCTTCGGTATGATGGAGAAACCATTACCGATGGTTTTATCTAATCACATCCCTAAGTACCACTAGTAGACAATTTTCTTCTATAAACTTCCATCAATCAATAAAAGCAATTAATGCCTTCATTTCTATCACTTCAATTCGAGAGGAATGAACGGATGAAAAGGACTAATCCTACGAAGAAACCGTTCAAGACAATTACAAGGCATCTTCGTTCTTCTATCCAGGGCCAGAGTATCGTCTTGGAAACTCCCGTTCTACGAAGTGGAATGAATTTTTAATTATTTCAGGTTTTACAAAGTTTTTTTTTTTGTGAAATTGCTGTGTCCTAGTGCACCATGTTCGTATCACGGACATTGGTCAGACAGCTGAGAGCTAACGTGCATTGTCGACATTTTTCTAGAAATAAATTACATACCGGACATAATGCCTTATCAAATCATCTAAAGTGACATTATTATCAATTTTACCGTCCTTACATCGATTGTAGTCTACGTTGAGCTAAGGGTTGGTTTCTACAATGGAATTCCGTCGGCGGCAGCGTAAAATCCATGAAAGTTTATATGTACTTCAAGGAACTTGTACCTTCTATATTTTGTCCGTGTGCACTCAAGTGTTTAAATTCAGCTTTGGAACAAGAAAATGTAATGACGGGATTTTCTTTTCCGCTTCCTTCACATACGGATGTCCAGCAACTTCCTTTGTCTCGTAAAGTAGATTAAGGCGATGACTCAACCTCCTTCAGCGTATTGATCGGCCTTTAATAGACAGACGCAAGGCCTCGCCATCCTCGCAACATAAGGTAGCATCATCAGTTTACTAAATAGTAACATCCCCCGATATAAATCAAAACATAAAAAAGGAGAATAGTAAAGGAAGTGCGTATCCTTGCTTGCTGACCCCGTCGAATCCTCTGCATAAAAGCATATCCCTTTTTTTTTCCTTCGCTAGACTTTAGGATCATAAGCACGCCATTGTTCTTTGTAATGTCGTCCCATAAATTTTGTGGTGTAGAACTCGGCCCTTTTGAGAATCTACCCTTCAGTTGTGTTGTGTGCCCCCATTTAATTATTTGCGGTATAGGCTGTGTGCACTGGGCCAAGCAGATGGAGAGGCTCTATAAAGAGATAAACGACGACATGGGTCCATGATTTCCATCTTTAGAATTACCCAACCTGCTAAAATTATTTTATTACGAAAGACTAATTTGAAAAATTTATCCAATTAAGGAAATACGATTTATGTTCGAAAAGCGGCCGGAACGAAAAACGACTTTAATATGAATTCGATTCAGTAAAATAATAAAAATTGTTCGATAGGCGGCAGCCAATCAAATAGTAATCTTTATTAAATAATGACAGATTTATATTATAGTTGGGAATAAAAAATGAATGGGGAGTACGTGACAATATTCAGAAACAGGATTGCAGATAAAAAATTATAGTGAGTCCTTCATTCGAAGTTTCTCGAAAAACATGTGAACTCTTCTTTTGGTATTTTTCAAGAAATCTTTGAGCCAGGTAATTGATATTTTACACGAATTAGCTTAGTAGTTCCCATACTGAATCCTTCAATCACGTGTTCACGATAATTAGCCGATAACTTCAGAAGATTAGATTTTATTAACTTTGTTCCTAATAATTTTGCAATTACTCCAGGTGACAAAACTAATTTGCAAAAAATCGAGTCAATGTTTTATGTAGTTGCAAAGTATTTGAAAATCTGTGAATCACCTGGATGAGGAGTGGGTTTAATATGGTTTAATATCAAAATCTCATCACAACTATGGCTATCACCACACAATTTTTTTCTTAAAAAAATTACAAGTTACACAATCGATAAAATGATCACAAAGTTGGTAAGGTTTTTAGCTTTTTCAATGCAATTTTTCTAATTTGAAACTACGAGAGTAAGAACAAGTAAATCAAAGTGAATTCTTTTAGTACCTCCCATGCAAAGGACAACAACAACTGTCAGAGTCACATGTTTTTGCACAAATATTAATTGAAGTCCAAAAGAACTATTTCATCATCGGCACTAATTGATTCATAAAAAAGAAACAACTAAATTTATTTAATTAACCATGACAAATCGTGGAAATGAAATTAGTCCCTGCTTTTTCTTTCCCCTTTCCTTATAAATTGTTCACACTACATATGTAACTATGGATGTAAAGTTCTCTGACTGAGAACCTAATCATCCAATTTACCAGAAAAGTCTATTTTTAAGGAAATAAATTTAATTAAATTTGAATTTAAAATTAGTTCTGGAACGTACTTATGAAGGAACGAACCCTCAGCACTTCTAATTGGACTATGGTCGTATTCGAATACTTTCCTCAGTCTACGTCTATAGTCATAACAGTTTATGGCATCAGACATAGCAAAAATGTGTCTCAATTCCTTTTTGGTTCGTGTCTTAACTACTTTTTCGACTTCGACAAAAATTTCTCGACAGCCATCCCAACCCGCCTAGAGTGGGGAAGGGACTTGGTGCGAACGGAGGAGGAGTCCGCCCACATATATACGGACGGCTTCAAAACTGAAGACGGGGTAGGTGGAGGTGTTTTCTCTGAAATGCTTAATATTAGTAGCTTTTTCCGCCTTCCGGACCACTGTAGTGTCTATCAGGCGGAGCTTATGGCGATCAAGGAGGCCCTGTCCTGGCTGAGGTGTAATGTAATGTCTACTAGGGATATTAGCATTTTCAAAGACAACCAAGCGGCGATAAAATCCTTGGAATCGACCTCGACAACATCAAAGGTCGCCTTAGAATGTAGATCATCTCTTAAGGAGATGGCCGAACAGTTCAATATTCTTCTTTGCTGGATGCCAGGACACAGGGATATTCCAGGGAACTGCATGGCTGACGAACTCGCTCGGCGCGGTACCACCCTTCAGACTCTGCCGGTACATCTGCCTCTCTCCACATGTAAACTGCTACTGAGACTGGACTCAATTGAGAAAACCAACTCAAGATGGGCAGACGGTACTACATGTCACACTACGAGACAGATCTGGCCAAAGCTGGATCTAAATCGCTCTAAAAGGCTGACTCTGCTAAAAAGGGCGGACATCAGCAAAACAGTCGGTGTCCTAACCGGACACTGTCTTATAGGTCGACATGCAGAAAGGCTCGGACTTTTCTCAAACGACTTCTGTAGAAGCTGCCAGGACGAGGAGGAAGAGGAGACAGTCCTTCACTTTCTCTGTACCTGTCCTGCTCTGTCCACCAGAAGGAAAGCTCATCTCGGGGTGTACTTTTTCAACTGTCTTGGTGATCTTGTCACAATGGAGGTCGCAAGAATCCAACGCTTCATTACAAGCTCTAAATGGTTCGACGAGTAGGACCGGATTCGATGATCCTGTGGTATCACAACGGACCTTTTAGGTCTAAGTGTGTCCGTGTTCTCACGGACAGCCACGCGTACCTACCTACCTAACTACTTTTACGACAGCTGAGCTATCAGTCCATCCGATGACGAAACAGCTCATTCGAACCCAGTCCAACACAGTTTTATAAAAAACTGGACTATCCAGTGAAGGCTTTCCAATTGCCATGTCATCAAGGACAACGATTAATCAACAGTCGGGTATTTCGTGTTGAGGCTTCACTCCACTGACGCCGGAAAACAACAAACATTTAATCAAAATTGCTTCTATGGTGGCTTACCCAAAAAAATTCCATTAATAAAAAATTGGACGAAAAAATTAAGTTGTTGTTGGCGAGCTTCGATTTCGCACCTTTTAGTGTTTTCTTAGCAAACCACCAAAAATTCCATCAAATTGGTTGAAATATTGGAAGATCTTCAGTGCTACCTACCTTTAGTTTAAGGATGCGATGGCAAAAATTTCACTTCGGTAAACCTCTCCATAATGAAATTTGTTTCAACATCGTCTATATAAAATATTCTTAAGCAATTCCATAGTATAGTAGGCATGAAACACACGCTCTGTAGAGTTCCATCCGATGACAAAACAGCGCATTCGGACATAGTCCAACACAGTCTTATAAACTGGTCTATCCAGTGAAGGTTTTCCAATTGTCATGCCCTCAAGGACAGCGATTAATCAATAGTCGGGTATTTCGTATTGGGGTTTCACTCCACTGACGCCATAAAACAACGAACATTTAATCATCACTTACTCAGTTTTGAATTGATACTATTTTCAACTGATCGATTATCCTTATTTTAAAGGATTATCCTTATAAGTGCGATATCGCTAGCTGGATTTTTTTGTTAACTAAATAAATACGTATGTACATGTAATTGGGAATCATTGGCTCCTGTATGGTCAACAAGATCGGTATCCGCAGAGTAGACACTGCGTTGCGTATGAGTACTCACAGGAAAGCAAGCGTAAACAAGAATAACACTTCTTCTAAAGTTTAATTTAATTTACTTCTAAAAATAGCACGCATTAGTTTAATTTGTCTTCGTGCGGAAATGATTCGGTATTCACTTGGACTAGAGCTAGACAAGCGTGGCTAATAGGAAGTAATCGATCGTAATCGAGTCACTCACATGTGCTAATGCTAAGTGCTAGAAACGCTTAAGCTAAGGGCAGCGTTACCGTTTTATTATATACGAGTATGTAGCAGATTTACTAACTTTTTTTTTAATTTTAAAATCTACTGCACTTCTATTTCGAGTCACTACGTTTTTGCGATAGTACTCGAAAGTAACATTTAAAACATAAAAATGCTACGCACAAGAATGTAATCCATTATTATTTTACATTACTATTTATGCTAATGTTACTGTATTATTATTTAAATTCGGTTTCTACTATCTCATTTTTGAAAAAGGTAGCAGATTTTGCTACCCCAAAAAAATCGGCTCGCGGTAGCTATCACTATACCTGCCCTATATTCTATGAATGCAAGTCTCATGCATATGTGTGTACATCCATACATACATGCAACATAGAAGCATTGTGGGTTGTGGAGTGTCCACTGAACTTTTTAGAATTTCGCAATTTTGCCCCGATGACCGGCGGATAAAAATACATAATTGAAAATCGTCTTTCCTTTTCACTGCATTTCACTTGTTTAATTTTATTACACGTTTTTATTTACGTTGCTTTTTGTATGATGTTTTTCTTATTCGAGAAGACGATCGAAACCGAACGGCGGGTGTTCTGCTCTCTTATCAAATCGTACGCTAAAATTAAATTTTTTTGTTTCGAACGTATGAAGTGTGTGGATTCGATAGCGTTAAACAGTGGCGTACCGATCGTGCATTATCACTTCATTGGACGGAAAAGTGAAGAAGTGATCGCAGCACGACCCAGCCACTATCAAAATTAATGATCTTGTAAAATGGTGGAGAGATCGATCGATTCAGTTCGTCAGAATTTCTTGTCCTAAGAACTTGTGTTCGTACTTTACGTGTTTTTGTTTTTTATTTTTCTGGAGTTTTCTTTTGGAGTATTTGTTTAAACAAAAAACCATTTTTATTTCTATAGTGTTTTTTAATTTGTTTTTACTCTAAATATTTCGCTTGTGTAACCGTGTTTCATTTAATTGCAATTTATTAAGTGCTTTAGTTGGTGGCGTTTTGTTTAGTGGATGTTGTGAAATTATTTTTTTCGTGTGAAACGTACTGCAAACAAGCAATTGTTCTTATCATCGACAGCTGGGGAATAAGGAGCTTTTGTGGTAGTCCATTGATCGTAATTTGACGTTTGATATTGTTTATTTGTGCATACGGTTTATTGTTATTTAACATCATCTAGACTAAGAGATTGTTGCGGTTTTTGTTTGTTTTGGGCGGTAAGGATAAAAGACCGATATAACTGGTATGATCGGCCAATATCGATAAAAAACGTTTCGTCACAAGGGACATTGTTCTGTGCGTCTATAAAAACTCAAGGAAGCTAGAAATGGATCTTGCTTTCTTTACACATCGAAATTATGATGTAGTAATTTTCCATTCTAGTGTTGTTGTTCAAACCGATGTAAAAGAAAGTAGGAAACACTTGTTGCATTGGGCCTTGGCTTATTGGATTTTGTAGCCTCGGGTGTATCTTTTTAGTTGGTACTTCGGAAGTTGATTGTTGATTTATGTTCTCGAGTACATGCATATGCTCTCTAATATAATCTATACGTAGCCGTGTTGTTTTTCTTGTTGCTATTATTCTATTTTTTTTTCTACTTGCTATTATTTCATATCTTATTTTTTTCCTTCCTTATAAAGTACATTAGGGATGGAAGGCGGCTCAAGCTTTTATGTGTTATGTCTTTTGTTAGTGTTTTGCTTGCATGAAAAAGGAAAATGGATTTACGTCTGTGTCGTTTTCCTTGTAATTCCTTCCAGTAATCATATTCCCTCTTTTGAAGGACTGGCGCATAATGTGCGGAAATGTAGCATAGTAACCTCTACATAAATTCATGTTCTTGGAGTGTAGGTTTTTCATGGTGCGTTTGATGTATAAAAACAGGAAAATGAGAAAAATAAGATTCTGCTTAGTACTTTGTAAACCATCAACACATTTGCCTCTTTCGAACGGTCATACACGCAACGTCAAATTCAATGATGTCCAGAGTTGTAAAAGCGTTTGATAGAGTTTGACATCATTGTTTTTTAGATGAACTAAAGGATGGTTTCCGAGTGCTCGTAATTAAATGGAATAATTTCTTTTTCAATCGATTTCCCAAGTAACAATTTATGTTTGGTCATAATTATCTCACTAAGTCAAACATTTGATTATTCTGGCAAATCCAGTCAAATAGAGTAGATAGTTGTCAAATATTTGTTGGCCACATTATTATCACTTATTTTTTGACCTAGTTAAGTCCTTTGACAAAAAAAATGTGACTGAACTTCTCGTCAAATTATTTTAAAAGAAATATTTGGCAGTGTATTACGGACTTAAGACAATATCGGTCTCCCATTTAAGGTGTTAATATCGATACCGTGTTCTGAATTGTCAAAAATTGCATACTATTATTGCGATAGCGATTTTATGGGCGCAAATCAACTAAACTATTTTCAGAATAATTGGGTCATTTATTCTTTTTAAGTTTCAATAGCACGGGCTACATTTCAAGAACAAGTAGTTATATTATAGTATAAAGACCTGATAATTTGATTAGTACATTCATTTAAAAGACTACATACTTACCACAGGATGGGTGTAGTAGGGGTGTTTGGAAGTTTATACAATTAAAAAAAATTAAAATTTCAAATCGCATGTTAACAATGGTAAGTCCGCCTATTGGTAACTTAACAATCTGTGTGTTGATGGAGTATGTGGACCTACATATAAGGATTATACCAAAATCATTTTTCTAGGTACTGCTCAGTTGGCTTTTGTTGTTCGTGAACGTTTTAGTTGCGAAAGGCGTTCTCATAAGAGAAATTAGTGAATTAGTTTGCAGTTACTCCCAATTTAAATTGAGCGCTCAATTTTGAGATTTTGAGAGCGTTCAGTTATTATTAACCTTGTCCAGATAGTAAATTTTTTTTCTTCACCTTACGTCCACTGTAATAATTTTATTTAAATTACGTGAACCACATGTTATACACTGAGCTATTTTAAAACTATTTACTGTTCAGACGATTTTGTTTCCTATTAAGTTTTTTTTATAACAATTTAATATAGAATATAATGAAAATGTTTTTATTTTTGATTTAAATAAATTTTTAGTATTTTTTCATAGTTTTTGAACATGAATGAAGTTTATTTTCTTCATAGAAAAAATGATTTTTTTATCGTTATTATATTGTATATTGCAAATTTACAGTTTTTTCTTACACAAATGTTAAGGTTTTATTTAAAAAAAATATTCTCTACACGGTCAGAGCCTTTAATCAATTTTTTTTTTTCATTAGTCAAAATCAAATTTGGTTAAAGAAAATAAGACAAATTGTCAAATCAATTTAAACGTCTGTGCATCATATGTGGTGCACAGGGCAACCAAAGGGTTAATAAATGATGCTTTGCAAAAGTTATTTTTCATGCGAATGCCACTTCAGTGTAAAAATCTGATATATAAAAATAACAACGCACTTCTACAACAGTTGAAATTTTTTTTTTTTAAATGAAGCTTCATACACTTAATTACCTACTTTAATAAATACAGTATCGTGATCGAAAAACCTTGCTCCCTGAAGCAAAAGATTTAAATTGTTCTATCTTGAGAGCCGCTAAGAATGAAAACTGTAACTCGTTATATAGATTGGGCTAAGGGTGAAAGGTTAGTGAGTAGAAGAGAGTGTGTTTACTCGTATATTTACTTGCAAGTAAAAATAAAATATAATGCCAGGTCTTAAAGTATCTGTAATCTTTTTTTACCTATTCTAGAATATTGAAACTCGATATATTAATATGATATGTGGAGAGTCAAATCAAAGATTTAAATCTGGTGGGTATGTGTGGAAGTGGAAGTGGTGAGCTATAAATCTAGTCTTGTATATTTCAAAAACTGCTAGCGATAGAAAATTTGATGTCTTTAATAATTTCATGTAAAATTCTTCAAGGGGTAGTTTCGACCATGTGAAATTTTTTGGAAATCGCTGATAGTATTGTAATCCCAAAAACTGCTGAACAGAAATATCCTAAGATCCTAAAAAAATAAGTTTTTCATAGGGAACAAAGTATGAAGGTAGGGAAGTGTCTTCAGTATCTCTTGAAGGGCTTGTGGTAAAAACTTGAAAATTATAACGTACGTATATGTGTACCTAGTTACTGCAGTGGTGGCTCGTGTCTTTCTTAGCAGGTGAGGCTGAATAGGAATATTGAAACACGACTTAGTCGGACTAAAAGTATAGGTATATGAGTAAGGAGGTCGGTTTACTGCGGAAAATCATGACGTAAGATTTTCAAAACAAAAAATCATTAGTTATATTTGATGACCTTTTCCTCTCACTAGCACCATGTGACGAGCCGCCACTGAAATGTGGAAGTGATTAAAACGAGAAAAGATTCAGTTTTGTATTGCCGTATGGAGGTGGGGCAAAATATTAGACAGAAAAAATGGTTTTTCACGAATTTCGTTATATCTTTTAGGTATGTCGAGGTTTCAATTTAATTTTACCCTTTTCCCAACTTTTTCGATATTCCAGAGGCGTCTAAAGTAGCTTACATTTTCATGAATTTTGACATAATTCTTAGCTGTAATGAGCAATTGAATTGGCTTTCGCTACTAAAGAATAACCAGACAACGCGTTGATCCTTCTACAAAAAATAATAAAGGTACGCTTGAAATAGTTGTAAACCGACTTTTTATAAGTTATTTCAAAACTTCTAGATACTTAGAAAATACGTTAGACCAAAATAAAAGCAACTCAAATTTTCTCGAAAAGTTTTCCTGGAAACTGGTCGTCAAAAGATGTGCAACGAAAATTATTAAATATTCTACTCTGATATTCACTTTATTATTTTAATAATAAAGTATTTTGATCGAATATCGTTTTTTAAAAAACAATTTTTTTGTTAATTTATACAAATTGGACGTATGCCATATTTTTGCACTATTCAACCAGAGCTAAGTACGATAGAAAATTGCAATAGGCAATAAAACATCAAAAACATTTCTGTTTTTATAATTTTTATTCTCTAGATGAAACCTGAGAGTATTATAGTAGTTTAAATCAGCCCAAAAGTTTGTGACCCTTAGAACTGACTGCGAAAGAAAAAAAAGTTAAACATTTTCTTTTGTTCAAATCCACTTGCTGTCCGTTCGTCCGTCTGTTTGTTCGTACACATGATAGCTCACAACGGCCTTGATCTAGGATCTTGAAATTTTGAATCTAAGATGTTTTGTCAAATTTGCAAGACTAAGTTCGTTAACGGGCGAAATCGTCCTATTCGCCATACAAAAAGTCTTTAAAAGACGTCTTCAAGAATATTTCCCAATAACTTTGTAAGGCCTTAAACTTGTGTGGTATCACACCTTTGGCCGCCACTGCAAACGCGGCTATTCGAAGGACTCAGAGGAAATTTTTCATATTCATACCTACAATTGTAAATGTTGGAGAACCTATCCTAAGGCCTTAAACTACCAAATTTTTTAGACTTTGGTTCTCCAACATTTACAATTGTAGGTGTGAATATGAAAAATTTCCTCTGAGTCCTTCGAATAGCCGCCATACAAAAATTCTGTGTAAATATCCTCACTCAATTTACGGAACTTGCTATCTTTATACAAAAACTCCTTAAAACACGTGTTCTAAAATATTACCAAAAACTTGCCAACGGCTTAAGCTACGTCTTTTGATATTGAGAATATTATTTTAAATTTTGTGTTCGATGAAAACTAACAGATTTCACACCTTTTTTTTTTTGTTCATTTCTAAATGCACAAATAGAGTCCCTTGTTTAGTTCCGTGACTTATTTCAATCGAAAATGACATGAAATATTTAACAAAATTCCATTGTTATGTGTAGAGGTACCAAATCCACTTACCACTAATCATTTCAGCCTTAATCAGACCTTATGTTATTGTGCATACTTACCTATTTCAGTAAATTTCTACGTGCACTCTCCTGTACTGTACTTTAAATAATTATGTGTTTATGTTCCGCTTATATGTTTGTGCTTTGTGCCAAATGCATGTTTTTGTTGTAAACCGTCATTCAAAAACAACCTACCAGGTTTGATTTCTTACATATAAACTTAGGAACAGCATCAGAACCTGCCACCCTCCAAAATCCTGTAAAAGAGGAAGCAAACGTTCATGGCACGTTCCAGATATCCAAATATTCACATACTATCTGAAGATACCTGCTAGGTAGAGCATCCATCGTAGGATACAAGATACAACCAAGCGCATGATGGATGATCTAAGCCACTCCGATCGAATCGTTCTCCCAACCATCGTACTATCGGAATACGTAGCTGGTGGGACGTCCATCAAAATGGTTCATTAACGGAGATGGGATGTTGAAGGATCCTGGTGAACAATGAATTTGATAACATGCGTCAGACAAAGACCTTTAATGGACTATCTGATTGTAGACAGACCAGAGCTCTTCGTGAATAAAGCAGCGATTTGTATGTATCGAATGTTTCGCATCCAGGTCCGCCTTGGCACGGCTCCTGGCTTTTCCTCAAGACGACACAACACAATAGCGGAAAATACTCGAGTTTGGATTGAGCTAGAAATAAATGCATGCGACACTCAGGACTAGCAAATCACTGACTATGGCGTTCGATTGTATCCGCTACCATCTACAAGGTAGACAAGGCAGGAGCCACCAGCATAGTCATCAACACTTTGGTAGCAGCTGCCAAGGGCCCACAATAGGAAACTAATGACTTAATCGCACCGTCATTAAACACGGCGAGCTTAGGAGGGCCATCCAATATGGGGATAGCCATTTATTTTGCGTATCTAATGAATGGGCAACTGAGTGCTTTTAAATAAATCACCTAAATTCGGTGCCTCGTGTTTTCTTTTCCACTGTCCACAATTTCCTGCTTTTGAAAACGACAATTACTCACCTCTTCCGCTCCGGTAACCGTTCCACAGGTTCCAGACGAACAACCCGCACCTCAACCCTTAAATGCAAAGCTTAAGTATAAATGTGGGTAAAAATCTTTCTCGGAAATGGTCCATTTCTCGGTGTACGGTTAAGTCAAACGCTACAACCACGGAACCATGTTGCTGAAAATAATTGTCAAGGTGCGAGAAAGATTTAAAAGCCACGTGGCTGCAAAGGACGAAGTGTGGTGTCGCAATGGTGCGCGGAATGGATTATATAATTTGTTTTATTCATAAAGGGTAGCCACGGAATTGAGTTATACCCCAGGCATGACATACCTTTTTGTTTTATTCACGGTGCCGTGTAATTTTTTCTCAGGGGCTAGTTTCGCGCACGGTAGGTATATCATATTACAGCGCCACGAATATAATCCTGAAAACCACTTTGCAGCTAATTATTAACGAATGAATTTGCCGGTAATTTTTACCGACGCTTTATGGGCACGCAATAACCCTCTTCATACAGTGCTGTGGTAAATTTTTTGTACAGTGTATCATCATTCGAGAAGTGTACTTTCGTTTTCTGAGAAAAATTACATTGATCAACAAATTTTTAGGGTCACAGTAGCAGAAATTTGTATATAAGGAAAATTCTGTAGATCAGGGACAGGTACAATATCGATACTTACATCAAATGAAAGGTAATTCGGTTTTCTAAAAAACAAGGGTTGCTGTCTATCGTAACTGCACCAGGCGCATAGTTGTAATCCTCAGAGCAAAACTACATATGTAATATATTCACCTTAATTCTGATGAGATATGCTCTAAATCCACATTGTGTGGTTATTCCATCGCAAAAGTTGTGACCTTAGCATCGCCGAATCTTTTGAAAATTTGTGTACTTGAAGAATTAGTGGAAAAAAATATATGATTTAAGTTTTTTTTTCTATCTCATTTTTTTAAAGTTTTCGCAAAAATAGTGTCCAAGTCCTTTTCGAAAATTCATATCTCTGTTAATTTTTATCATAGAGTAATAAAATAGGATTTATTTTAAAGGGAAAGGTTGTTGCAAAATAAGAAAAAAAAAATCAAATTTACACTTAAATTTTTTTCCAAGGATAAAGATTTTGTCCTCTATCCTTGAATATCTAAAAAAAAAAACTTTATTTTTTTATATTTACATAGTAATTTTTTTTATGTGGACTGTGCCAGTTACCGAGTACGCGACCGTATTGGTAGAAAGCGATTGAAGAGTGCGATCGAGACAACTGCTATGTATATAAAAGCGGGCGGTATTGCCATACAGTGCAAATTATTGTACGAATTGAATAATTGTGCGAATCGAATTATTGTGCAAATTGAATTAAAGTGCGAATAATAAATTATCATTAATTTTTATTTTACCCGAATTTTGTTTTACTTGATATCCCGGCGAATCCCTAGCTCGCAACAATACTACAACCAACAAAAAAAAAAGCTATAGAAAAAAAATTTAAATTATATTTTTTTTTCCACTAATTCTTCAAGAACACAAACTTTCAAAAGAATCGGCGATGGTAAGGTCACAAAAATTGGCCTCTTTTGCGATTCTTCATGAAACGACTCATCAAAATCACTACTGCAAAAGCTCGAGCTAGTGCTGCGACTGACACCCTAAAAAATTACGTTCGAAATAGCCTCGTGGTTACTCTTTAGGTTGTCAGTCGTATTTCAGCATTTATCGCGTTCCCTACTTCCACCTAAGGAATGATAAAGTTGGGCCCAGACTGTTGACAGTATTTTTTTGCTTTCTTACGTATTTTTTCAATTTCAATAAAAACATAGGGAATGAAATAACGACATAACCCTTTAGCGGGTTGAATATTAAAAAATTCTAAGACTTCTTTAAAGAAATTCTGTTAAATTAAAAACAATTCAATATATCATTAGAAAAATTTATTTTAATTTATTTTTATTTTGAGTTAATTCATCAAAACTTACACAATTAATTTACACAACCTTTGAGTTTGAATGTCGTAAAATCCTGAAATTTTATTTTATGTGATTATAATTTACAGATGTTAAAACTAATTTGATTTCAATAAACCCAAAAGATTTGTCAGAGTTCATGAAAAAATTAAATCTGGTTTTCCCCATTTTTATGATATACATATATCGAAATTCGTGAAAGTATACACAACCACTATACATTCCTTTAGGGGTTTGATATCGAAAAATTTAGAAAAATCTTTTTGGTCCTTGTGTAAAGATCAAGCAGAAGTAAAATTAATTTAATAACTCGACTTGCCCAAAAGATATAACGAAATTCGTAAGAGTATAAATTATTTATTTACATTTTTTCAACTCTTATCTTTTTTACGCTTAAAAAATCTAACCTTTTTTTGTTGTAATTACACCTGTATTAGATATACATATACATATATATATTTAGCACAAGCCTTTTCTGATATAAAAAAAATCACCTCCCATCCCGTAGCTGGTATACGAAAAATTTGTCCATATTGCAGTGAATTTGTACCGAAGCCGGTATTTGTACCCTGCTTACATACCCAACCTAGGTTGGGTAGGTTACTGAATCACTGGTGGGTGTGAAATTTTGCTGGGAGTGCTATAAAATTTGAAAAGTGAGCAATCGAAATATTTTGGTCGTATCATAGACAATAATTAGTTCAACGAAATAACCACGGACAAATTGAAATTATTCTACCATTTTAATTATATTAATTGCATTTTCAGGTCTCGTATCCTCTGGTTTCTTTGATTAGAAGTTGCTATAATACTGAATTAGAAGAGTGTATAGGAATAATTTTATAAGATAATGAAAAGTAATGCGCTTATTCACCAATACGATGAGTGCGGAACGAAGCCATTTGTATAAAGCGTATAATTAAGAAACACTAATACAGCAAACCCTTTTACAGAGATTTAATCTAATGAAAAATAAAGGTGATTGTTGATTTAATCTTTACCAGCATAACATAGTTCCGACATTTCTAACCGGATACGAGGAGCATTAGTCGTTCACGGTGTACCTTTATTTGAATTTAATGGACGTAATTGAGCAGCACCGTCCATGTCCTTGCGGTTACAACTGAAATGCTATTATCCATGAAACCGAGTAACTTAATTTATTTGATTTATTATTACGATTGTTGCTTCAAATTCAAGCTCGTTCAGAACGGATTATTGCAGACCAACATCCTCCTTACCTTAATTTGCGTTAAAAACATTAAAATAATTTATATCTTTTGTTATTTTCATAATTATGACCCAGTTTCGTGCTAATTAATATTAAATGTATTATTATTGCGTACCCGTTTTATAAAAGGAAGGCTAAGCGTTTACACAGCAACGGATACTACAAATAAATTCATCAATAAATACAGCGTCGAGTAACTGAGAAAGTAGGTCAAATAAATACAAATTAAGGACTATATTCTACCACCTCATACGCGAATACATGTTTTTTTTTTATTGTCATAGTCATTCATACATGTTCGATATTTTCCTCGACAGATGGAAAATTGATTTTACCATTTCCTGCATATCCTTTTAGTTTTCCAACTGGGACTATGTTTAATATTCCATTGGATTGACGAACAAAGAAATTCGTCATAGGGACACGTTTCGGTAAGTTGGACGCGCATTAGTGATTTATAGTTTGTACATGTCAGGTTCTTGCAATATGAAACGATATTAATTTCCACAGGTAAATCCTACATACGTGATATTATATGTGGGGGGAATTAAGCAACAATAATTTTAGAATCTAGAGCATCGAACATTTCTTTTTTACATTGAAATTCCGATTTTATCTATTTTTATGTGTAATTACACCTGCGTAGCAAAGCGTTCAAAATACTAGAAATGCTACTAACGGATGTCAATCGACCTATTTGTTTCCTCGTTGTCATTTTAGTTTATATTGTGGCATTGTAGAAATATGATACTATTTAGGATAATTATCGTATTATTTGGCAATTATGTGATTGATTACACTGTATTAAATCTGACAACAGTCTGGGCGCAACTTTATTATTTTCTCGGCAGAAGTTCGGAACGCGTTCAATTCTGGTTTGCAGTGTAGGTTACTATATGACTGAAAAAGTGGCAATAAGTTAGGGAAGCGGTTAGAATAGGGTCGCGCTAGAATACTCATGCGGCTGCTTCAAATAATATTCCGGGATGTGGTCTAGGGGTTGAAAAAGAAAAAAATTTATAATATGTAGGTGATTATCAAATAAGCCCGTGGAAGTGAAAAGATATTCGATGTCTGATCAGATCTGAGAGAAATGGCAGAATTCATGAAAAAGTATATGATCACTTTACACCCCCTTAGAAGTCGAATTTCAAAAAATATTGAAAACACTTTCGAGGTATTCATATGAAGAATCCGTAGAATGAAAATGAATTTAGTATTGGGGAAGACCTAGAAGATATGACGAAAATCGTGAAAATATATGCATTCTATTTTCACTGATAAATTTGTTTGCCACCCTTCCGACTGCCAATGGATATTCAATTTTTTTTATCAATCATTACTTCTCTAGTTGACGTGCATATGCACACCGAGTTTCAACTTTCTAGCATAATCCGTTCTATAGTTAGGAAAAATACCACCCAATCCCGTACCATACTACCCCTAACAAAAATATATTTTTCCAACTCACCGGCCTATTGTATAGATTTTTTAATTAATTTTGATGCAAGCACTTTTTTCTTCATCACTTTTCCACTACTATAGGAGCTACGCACCTTCAAACGATTTTGCGTACGTCGAAATGCGTACAGACGAACATTTCTTTTTTGCTTTTTCAAGGCTTACTATTCCTAAAACGTGAAAATACAAAACTTCAGGGTAGCAAATTTTTTGGAAATTTCAGGTCTATCACAATACTATACTTATTATTAAAAAATAATAAAGTAAAACTGCTTTCAAGTAAAAGCGTCAAATATCACATATCTTCTTCATTATCATTAGTGGCATGAACACGTGTATTTTCTAATTCAAATCTTATTGGGATTAAGTAAATCACTAATTAAGGTCCTTGTGTGTCTAAAGTGGTAGAGGGTTGCCTTTAGAAGCGGTTGCACTCGATGAATTGAGAAATGGAAACCCACTCAGTGCAGAGAATAATGCGAATAAAACGTGCCCTTTTTTGTTATTGAAATGTATCCGGAAAATGCACGTATGCTAATCAGGAACAGCTAAACTATTAATAAAGACTGAGACTAATTTCAGAACAGATCGTATGCCTGCAGTATCTTTATGAAAACTTGAATAACTTATTTCATTAAGTGGATTCCGCAAACTATCATAAATCCCCCACAAGTACGACCTGTCATCTTAAATAATAATTCATTTCGCCGGTAATTAATTCACTTTTATGACCAACCACACTACGCATCCGTAAAATTTCGTCATAGTGCAATACATTTCTACTCTATCCCATAAATAACCTCACAATATCCTGGACTTACTATTTTCACCGAAAGACTTCTCCCTCTTCCCCCCATCACATTTAACTTTCTTTTGTCGCCACAAATAAAAGCCACTTTGACTAGGTTTTTTTCGCCCGATTTTCCGGTCAACTCATAAAAATTTTTTTTCCGACATTTGGGATCTTAGTAGCAGGTGAAAACGGGAGACAATGGTGAAAAAAAAAAATTTTCCGTCCGATTAGTGTTTAGCAAAATTTAATTTATTTCATGTTTAACTTTTTTTGAAATGTTAAATTTTAGTGTGTTCTAACGTACGTGATAAAAAATTCGATAAAAAATTCTTTAGTGTTGGGAGAAAAGCCTCGAAAGGTAAGGAAAATCTGAAAAGTCCGTGGCAAGAAGGAAACTTATGTATGTCAATTCAAAATGAGGTGAGTGGGTCATGAAAATGCCTTGGTAGTTATATTTTATTTTATCGAACGTGGCTTAGTCCTTACAATTTTAAGCATAATGACTTACTGATAGCAAAGATCCTTTGCTTTTCGGACACTACAGTAAGCTGTATTGTTTACAGCACAGCTGCCTGTACATACTGGGCTTTTATACGCCACTGCAATTAAGAACTTATAGGATCGGTTGTGAATGGCAGTACAGTATTCGGTTATCTGCCCGGTCAATATTTGCTGCCAGAAATCCTTTCACCGCTCGTAATTAATGGCAGATTAATGAACAGTTCACTTGTTGTGGATGTACACCATAATCCTAGAGTACCCTATCTACAGATACGCGATACGCGAAGGATACACTTTCGTGCAGCCCGGTAACAGACGCACCATCCACTAAATGAAATGTTTGAGGATTTTGTTGTCCAGAGGATTACGATTGCTTTATACTCCAGGATGTAATAGATTGATGTGTTGCGATATGGCCACGATTATTAATGATAAACAATTTCAAAAGATGATATCGAGAAGTAATTTATTAAATTTTAATTAGGTGCTGAAGTCGATATAAAACAAAAGCTTCGTAAAGCGTTTATTAAATAAAGATCTTATGTTGTAAACTGCAGTCGTGTCATGGCACTTAACAGGCCTTACGCAAATAGCTTTCATTGTAGGCCAATATATCATCAATTTACAAACTATCCTTTATTTAGAAGAGCGTAGAATTCTACAAACTTCTCACATGTAGGTAATACACACACTGTCGAATGTGCTCGAAATTTCGCAAAACAGTTTTTGCTGGAAAACCCTACCAAGCGATATTCATTAATAGTAGCGGACGAGTATCGCGCATGTAACCACGAAGCGTTGCCAAGTCTATATAGTCGTTGAATTGAGTAATTTGGAATTTACAAATGTAACAATAAATGACCTACGCTAGTAATACAGAGATTTGTATTTATAATAAAATAGTCGAATTGTTTTTTTACTTCAAAGTCAGGAGAACCCCTAGTCTAGTATAATTTTTAGAAAGTACAAATTTAAGGATCGTCGTTTTGATATATTTCGTGCAGCATATACCCAGAACGTAATTTCCCTGTAAATTTATGTTTTTGGATGCTTCTCTAGCATCTTTCTCACATGTAGATACAAAATTTGAGATTCCAAGCGTAAGTAGTGCAGTAGTTATCAAATCGCAGATTTTCACTTTCAACTTACTACCAATAGAGGATAATCCATTCCAACCACTTTAAAATTTGTAAGTTCATCTTTGGAAGCTAAAACAAATTTTGTATCTAAACAGACCTAAGAAATATGACAAAATTCGTGCAACGTAATATTAGTTTCGAACTTGATTCAAACAAAATTCCTGTACTCCAATGGGGTACTACCAAAGAGATACTGGAGATCATTCACTTACACGCAAAACAATAACAAATTGACATAACGTACCTGTTCCGTCCCACTCACTCACACGCTTAGACAACAACAATTTCATGCAACGACCATGTTTTGTCTCAATTCTCATCGTATTTTTGGCTTCAAAGCGCTTTATACTAAACCGGTGGCTTGTCGTCTCCATTAGCTCTTTGGTTACCATATAAAGTGAAGTTGGTTCACAACAGCTCCATGCGCTTCTGGATATATGAACTTTTTTCTACCTACATTACTTTTATAGAACATACATATATATAAATATAATCAGTATGTTTCAAGTTTCTAGAATACGGCGGTTCAGATAAATGGACATTAATATCCTTTCCCGTCCCTCGATTTTTTTAAGTTATTTTATTTTTACTAACATTTGGCGATAATGGCCAAGTATCTAGATTCAGGGAGTATTTTAAAGTTTGGTGATATTATCGTAAAATTTGTACGAAACTTTTTTTATTGAACTACTTTATCAGAAAAATCCCATCGAACTGCCCTTCTTCGACAGCTCTGATGGCAAAAACTATTTAGCGGAAAAGCGTCTATATAATTGTTTTAATAAGATGCATAATCTTTCCGCTATTACCATAATTTCTCATCGAAATTCCGATATTATCGAATAGAGAATTCGCAATAAAGCTGAATTTACTGGATACCATTAGCATGGAAATTTGGACTAATGCACTTAACATTGCCATTATGAATGCAGCGATCCACTCAGCCTGAACTTTGAAGCTGCATGTAAGTGGTATCTTCAGTTATGCAAATTTTATTTTTCCATCCTTTCTCGAGGTAAAATCAGCCAACGAACGAACTCAGCCAGCGAACCATTCCAATGACCGCACTATATCCAATCGGGGAAAATTCTGATCTCAGCACTTTCATCCCTCTGTTGCTTCACAAGTGCAAGTACATTGCTTAACCTCAATTGACCCAGATCCATAACTATACTTACATTCAGTAAGCTACTTCAAGGAGCGCACATACACAGGTCAAGAAGATGTAAGGTTGGCAGCATACGTTCTTCCTACTTTATACGGTCCGCATCCAGTGGCTTCTTACAACTTTATGAATACAATTGGACTTTTTAATTAACTCCTAGATGCACTCGTAGGTTTATGAAAATTTCTCAAGAATTTTAAGCAGCCATCACATTAGGACAGGTCTGCTAGGGTGCAATGGAGCATATGATAATTGAATCGGGCAGGGATTTTCCAGGACTACCCCGTAAATTTATGCGATGAATCCTACCTATGTGAAATCTGAAAAACTTTTTAGTCCTGACTTATATCGCTCGTAGTCCTTTACAGACTCAACTGAAACCGATTTTAGTTATCTTACCGGAAAGAGTCGCAACTTCTGTTCTAGTGATTTCTGAAGTTAGAAAGATCTGTTTCTGTCAGTTGACTACAAGTAAGAAATTAGGAAACACTTGAGTGAAACTCCAAGTGCTTTTCTTTTGGCTACACACTTTTACGATTAGTATTTTCCCCCTTATCAAATGCAGGTTACTTTCTTTATACCGGGATTTGGCAATTGAAGGAAGGAAATATGGGCTGGAAGACAGCTGAGATAGTTCAAGATGTTTGCCAGACAAGTGGAAAAAAATTATATACAGGCAACTGAACATGAAATGAGGAAAATTGAGGCTTCGGGATAAGTTTCCGTAGCAACTTATGGCTAAAGTTCATATAGAAAATAAGATAAGTTACGTTCAAGTTGATAGGATTATTGTTGAGGAGCGTCGGTACTTTAGGGCCAAAATGAATTTATAAAGAACGCAAAAGACGTTTAAATTTTCTGCTACAATTATGTATTCATACAATATTAAGCTTTTTAAGATATTATGGGATGTGTTCTGATGATTTTCGTACGTTATCAGAAGGATACTGTATTTGACTAAGTACTTAACTCCCTTATTTTATATAAACTGGGTTTGTGATCCTTAAAAATGGGGTGAATGATGAGAGGATGTCTTTCTCATAGGTGTGCCCCATTTATAGCTAAACCTTTGAAATATTCAGTTTTTCGGGATGAAAGTAGTAGGAGTTATGGCGGATGTTTCTCCTCAAAATGCTAAGCCATCAAGTAAAATAATGAGTGAAAGAGGTTCTCTAAAAACTGATTATGATATTGTTTTTGTTGTATAAAAGTAATCCGTTTCAATTTGCCAATCTTAATGCGAATTAAGGAATTTCTAAAGAAGCCTACAGTTTAAGAGAATATAATATTTTGTAGAGAGAGGGGCATAATAAAGTTAGGTTGAGGTTCTGGAACGATATGTGACCAATGGAATCCAATATATGGATTTTGTTCAAATAAAGACCACTATGCTATTACTTCTATTTTTTACCATTTCTAAGATATTAGCGCAAAATATGAGACTTCCAATGAAGAAAAGGACAAATTTTACTAATTCGTAAGCATAAGAAATCGTCATTCAAAAGTTCTAAAAAAAATTTCTTATACTTATTTTACTACACAACTAACCATACACATTGTCACAAACTAAAAAATATGGATAATACAATCGTCATTAAATAGTTGGTATCAACTAAGGCATTTCATCGAGTTGCTACCTCACGAAAATCTAAAAAAAGTGCTTGATTTTTTCCAGACTAACTATGTCAGATCTCGGGAACGTTATGAACGAAAAGTGTATTTTCTGTGATTAAGTTAAACTAATTTTGGTGCGGAAAATGTGTATTGCCCTCGAAAAGTAGGTACTTACAATGTGTAGTTACACCTTTAAAATGGAATTAGAAGTTATAGGAATGGAAAAAAGCGGTGAAATCAAGGTGAAGTTTTTTGAAAAAAATGCTTAAATATTTTTGAGGTAACTTTAAAGCCTCGAAAGTATTAGTAATTTTGTTAAGGCAGCAAAGAGGAAGCTGCTAAGACATTATTCTACGCTTTCGTTCCGAATAATGGTAATTCTTGAGGTTGTCACTAAAGTCAGTCGCATAGTAACCTACACCGCATGTCAGCATTAAATGTCGTCGGTCTCGTCGTAAGCAGTGCACATGGGGTCGCCAGTGATTCTCATTCTGACCAAGAGTAGACTACCGCAACAAGGTTTCTCGTCTGCTGTATTCCCTCCATCTCTCAATGTGTGATTTACTAACCCACTCGGCAATGATAGCCAAACGTGATAGTGCGATAGTCCAATCACGATATTGCGCAAGTAACTATCAGGCAGTTTATTGTGACCATAGAGCTATAACTAACGGAGATCGCAAGACGCCGTTTCTGTATAAAGCACTCTGAAGCATTTTGATGCAAAATTTAATATTTTTGTATGGAGCGTTTCATGCCCGGTGGCAGTGAAATGCAAATAGTTGCGTAGTATTTAAAGGTTGGGCTTTTTTTCTTTTCAATACCGGAGTATAACATCCATGTGAGTCAGATGTGCTTTGCGAGAAAACCCCCCGGCTCCAAAGCAGTCGCTGCACGCTGTCTCCATTATACATATAGCTTTATGATTGTGACATCAACTATCGCAGAAACTACCATCGTCTAAACGGGACTGTAGTTGAAAGCAGTATTGCGCAAGCTACAAAACTATCGTGCCGAATATCGCTGTATAAACAGGTTTTTACACCTTCGCGTTATTGTTATTGACATCGACTTGTCGTAAGATGTCAGATAGTCCCGCATCGCCTAACTTTCACGCTGTGTATAACACAACAGACTTTCGATCTTTCACGCTGTTGTTAGGTACCCTCACGATGGTTATGCCAATCCTGCCACAAGGCGATTAGGATTGCGAGAGAGTGAGAAGATCAATGTCTCCTTCTATTTGTCATTAAACAACTCAAATTCATGATGATTACAATATTTTACCCCGATAACTCACTTTCTTACACAACTTTTTATTCAATAAATAAAATTAAAACTGTAAATAATAAAAAGTCTGGGTGGCTTAGTGGCTACACTTGCACTTGCACCTGGTACCAGGTTCGAATCTGCTTGGCGACAAGTAATTTTCGGAAATGGGATTGGGTGCCGGACTACCAGTTTACTCAGCTGTAAATGAGTACATGAGTTAAAATCGGGGTAATAATCACGGACGAGCGTGTAGTTGACCACTTCACCTCCTAGTGTTCCGTTGGTCTCGCAATGAAGTGACTCTAGCATTACTTCAAGGCCTAGGCCCGATTTGGGCTGTTGCGCCATTGATTATTATTTAAATAATAAAAACTCACAAACTAATCAAATCTTTACATACTATACATCACAGCCGGCAATTGTCTTTAACTTGAACTTTTTTTTGAAGTTGACAATTGTATTTGACAAATTTAAAACTGTCAAAAATAATCCTGTAGCGGCTGGAAAATCTAGCAAGTAGCGGATTTGTTCTTGGATTAACTGCTAGAATGTTGCGAAACGCTGCTCGAATGCACTTTATTGCCGCTTTTTTTTGATAGCTCCTCAGCTCCTTAGCTATTCAGACTGTCTCTCTCACACCAATGTCTAAATTGTATGTTGAAGTCTCTATCCCTCTTTATTTGGATTTTCTAGTCGCTATAAAACCGCGAAAATAGCCAGTGTCATCACTGGCCTCGTATTTACCGCAATCGTTAATACGATTTAAACTGTTCTCGGTATTAAGTTAATACGATTGCCGATAATACCGCCTGAGCGTAATAAGTTAATCCACTTTGCTTTAAACGTCATATGTGAAGTTGACATGCAGGTAAATGTCTCGGGTACGCGTAGTTTCCCTTCATTGGTGATGAAACTATAGAAAATGCACAGAAATACCAAGGCTGTTTCAATGATTTTTAACATGATGTGTATTACACATAGACTTGAATTTCCGTAAAAAATATATTAATTTCCCAGACTATTGGATGCAAATACCTGCTACAAATTGAAGGGCGCCATTTGTGAACATGAAAGATTGGTGTTGCCATAATGGCATTTCAACTGTGCTCGGTTTAATTTAGTCTAGTTTAGTCCACATGCAGAACTGGACTAACTTAATACCACACGTTTACACCGCTTCTTAATACGGCTTTACTCTTAATACGAACTAAGTTAATACCGGTGTATGATGATGACGGTGATGACTGATGATGAGACGTCACTGCGGTAAAATGTAATGAGCTTAAAAAAAATCAAGGTTATCAGTCTACTAGTATATTGTACCACTGACTTCCAAACGGCAATGAAAGAACCCAAATGAACTAGGAACGGGACTGACTGTGAACAAGTTCATTCATTTCAGTTATGGGTACACTCTTCCGAACTAGTTCGATTGCAAGCCACACAATCCTAGTATTCAATCGGCGAGCTGTCGAACAAAGAATAGTTGTACCCTCCTTTCATCGTTACAAAATATCCGAAATTATCCAGTGGGATTAGAAAAAGTAATGCTTCAAAGATTCTTATTAGTCTCGACTTTATTGTTAATTGACATCACAGACAATAACAAGAGTACAGTCCGAACTGAAACCATCCCGACCATCATTAAGCTTACTTTTTAATGTAATAAATTGATTTTTACATCAACTTACCAAATCCTTTGTAACTTCTCTATTTCGGTCTCCGCCATTTTCCTCGAAACAGACAAGTCGAATTAAAAGCAAACCACCTCCTTAACAATTCTTTTCTCTGGTAAATTTCGAAATAAAAATGAAAGAACAGTTTGCTACATAGTCCCTGAACCATTAAGGGATGAGCAAACGGATTAAACTTAATTAGCGGTAAGTTTTAAATCTCTTTTGTAATTATCTCTTTGTCCATACGTTCTTGCTATACTTATCCACATGGTATACAAGCATACACCGATGTTGTCGTTCTTTTTATTACATACTCCTATATATATAAATCATCCTGCACGACACATATTTAGCCGACATTATGAAGTCGGTTTATACTTCTTTTTATATTTTGCTTTCGGTGAAAATGAAGACGCGAGTTTTTGTGATCGTCTTCGTCTTTGGTTTTCCCCAACTGGTTAAGCTTTGAGATTTTCTGCTTCGATTGTTGTTTTCCCGAGTTGAAGGACATGTTTGCGCTTTATTTGAAACAACAGGTACACGTAAAAGGGGATATAACGACGTTTGACGAAAGTTAATATATATACTGGCGGCAATAAGCGAAGGACACGAGGAACGTGGAAAAAATTTCGTGAATGCTCTCACCGTATCGAGAAAGAGAGTCATGTAAAACAGGCGGAGAACAAAATTTCCCTTTTCATTCAGGGCGCATGCGAATTTCCCAGCTTTTTCTTTTAAGGATTCCCGGCAAGGATGTGTGGGTGGCGTGTGTGCTTTTTTCGTTTTTTTTTTAAGTTGGAGCTCGCTATTACATTTTCTCGTAAATGTCGGGAAATTCGTTTTGTATTCGACCAAAAACTCTAACCTAAAACCGAAAAAAAGGACAAAAAGGACTTTTTTTCAGCATGTTCGGCTCTTTTCGGTTTTTAGTTGTCGTTTCCTGTGTGCAGTAAGTTCTCTTGCTTGCCTAGTGCCCGATTGTATTTCGGGGAAATACCTTTCGGGCCTTCGTACTAACTTCGATATGGAATGGGAGGGGATAGTGCGGGGCCGCAGAGAAAAGCTAATATTACGAGTAAAATTACACCAGAGACCGGATCCTTTCACAGACAACATAGCCTTAGTACTTAGAGTAGACTCGATGTGTGCTGAACGCGGATTGTTTGTATGTTCGGTCAGTACGTTTTTGACGTTCAAGACGTCCATATTAGGCTCGAATGCGGGTGTAAAAACAAAACACCATTGTCATTAGTTCCACTGGTGTTTTTCCGTATCGTAATTGGAGGAGCGCGTTTGTTTCACATTCGTAGGTGGGACTTAAATGCGGTTAATTGTGATCAGATAGTGTTGTTCGTAATAAATATAAAATAATTTTGAAAATATTTAGAAAAAAGTGTGTTTGTTAAAAAAAAGTGGGTGTTCTTGTTAATTTGTTCGTGCATTAAAACCGACAATATTTTTCTTGATATAGACATATACGTTGACCGGTTGCCATGGCAACATCAACTACAGCCGAAATTGCCAACTATCAACAATGCCTGGCATGACGTTGATTCGATTAATTGAAAACGTGACATAAACCGAAAATTTCCATTCATACCCTGTATTTTCCGCCCAGTTGAGGGTAAATAGCCGGGGAGAAAAATACGATTTTATGTCATCATTTTTACATGTTTCCATTATTTGGTTTTTGATGAAACGATTGAAAATTTTTCAGGCAATTTCGGTTCAGACATGTGGGTACGGTACGGTAATGCATGGCCAGGATGCAAGAAGGAGTGTGTCTGTTTGTTCCACACGCGAATGAAAATACATATCCACAATTTAATGAAACGTTTGACATTTCGTGCAACTCACGAATGTAATGTAATTGAAATAATTAGCACAACCCCCTTACTACGCCCTTACACTTCACATGTAGCAGTCTCTACAAAGTTATAATTAGGTTTTTTAGTCGTCTACTGAATTATTTAGTATAGGAGCCAATATGTACCTGGGACTCAATAGATATGATCCTGTACACGAGCATGCTGGTCACAATCGAAGGACAATTGTGTAGGTATACTATCGTTTTTGGAATACTCATCATTGGTCAATGCCAATTTCGCAGTCCATAGATTTTATGCGTGCCATATGTCTTGTCGTTGGTTGTAACGATACATTTAATTTTAGATATGGGTCCTTTTCTTTTGCTCCCCAGCAAGTTCTAATGGAAGAAAGACGTTTTCTATCCCACACACTTCCTCCCTTGGGGTGTTTTCGAATCTTGATACGACGGCCCCAATTTAAATACATCTTATAGCCTCGAACCCGCACCAACCCACTAAAACGAAAGTTATGTGTACGTTTACACCGGAAGGTAAACAACAGTCGGTACACATTACGAATGCTGGTCCTAATACTATATGCCATTTGTTTTTGCTTTTCATTTTCGTATCAACCGCCCTCTATTCGCTCTATTCATACACATATCTATATATCACTATACGTAAAAAAAAGCCATTTAGGGATGATTGATGTTTTTGAATATTTTTCTGAAATACAACCACCCAAAGAAACGATGTAGAAAATACCAAGGCAACATTTGGACATGGTTTTTTTTAAGTCTCTTCCGGCTATTTGAATACGTTTCCGACCTCAACTGCCGCCATACGATCGATTCGACTTCTGACACCAAAAATTAAGCATAGTATCTGATTAGGAACGATTTGTTTTCGTGTACATGAGCGCTATGACAACACAAAAGAAATCTGGAGCAACAGTTGAATTAATAAGTTGTTCGATTCGTTTTTCCTTGTAAACATATATAAATATATAGTCCTGTATGAATGGTTCGGCCTTGCGGCTGTCATATGGAAATCTACACGTAAAAAAGCCTGTCGGCGGAAAAATTTATGTCGACAGTCCGTATAGAAACGGAAGAGATAAACCAAACGTGAGGGATATTAATTTTACAGAGAGGACAACAACATTATCCTCTTTGTCACGGAAGAAATCTTGAATTTAGGAGTGAAACGTGTTGTATTAAAGTTTCCGTAAAAAGAGTCCTAATTTATCATTCAAATTCATATGGAACGAAATGTGTTCGTAACTAAAAATTAAAAATCGTTCCCGGCTTGCTTTCAACGAAATGAGTTTTGTGTCATGACACAAAATGTGCACGTACCAATAAAACAGCAAGCAAAATGAGTCGAGTTGAGTGAGAGAATTAATTATTCATTAAAAACTGGCCAGCTTTTCTTTTTTGAACTCCTTGGTTCACAATATGAATCCTCATTTTAATTCAAATCGTCTTGGTTTGCTGTTCTAAAGAAACAGTTTCTTTTCTATAGGATTCCCGCCACACGAAGCTTGCCTCCTGGATATGATGGCTGGGATATAATTCAACCGTTGAACTTGAGCCAAACACTCAGTCCATCCGGAGAAAATGAAACCACAAGGGAGGTTTTTTTCGCCCTTCTCAGGGACGAAAGTATACCGATAAGGTTTGTGGGGAAAAGGTCCTTGTATAAAGACGATAATACGATGCTCGTATTTTAAAGCAATTGAAAGGGGATGTGCATTTCAATGCATCACAAGCATTCGAATTACATAAACCACATGAATTTCTGAAATTACATTCAGTCGGTAAACCGACAACGGGATCTCCAGCCTTACCTTTGCACCTTCTCGTTCCACCCATTTGATGCATATCTTAAGTCATACATCAGGGATGTGGAATTTTGTTTCAGGCAAAAGGATTTATGTGCATACAGACCCCCCTTGCTTAGCAAACATTGCCATCCTATCCCATTTCGATGATGTTCTCTCTATCTGTTTATTTAAGGGTATGTTCTGATAGATATTTTGTAATGACATATCTCTGTCGTAAGTATTTGATTTCCGTACATAATAGGTACGCAAAATATCCTAAGGGCCGACAGGTGGAAAGCTGATTAGGACCATGCAAATTATACTATCGTCTTAGCAATCGTGCTCTACCGGAGCAGGCAACATAACATAGCCATTTGCCATTACTTGAATGATAATTGCCTTCATGCAGTGTTTATTAACTCACATGCATAACTTAACAGCCGATGAAATGTTAAGTTTAATGTGATTTAGGAATGAACATAAAATTTGGCTCTACAGCCAAGACTGTTTATTACGAGCAACTTGCTTAAGTTGGAGGAATTGTTGTCACCTGTTGATGATCAAGTGGGCAAAACGTGTTGGAATCAAATGTCAGGCTCTTTAGTTTGGCAGCACATACCTGCAATCGTTCTTGTGTCTTATTTTGTGTGCTCATATGCATGGCAGGGTGCCATCAAAATTAAAATCGAAAGCTATAGCTGCAATTAATCTGCGAACATTCGAATGAACTGAAATGAAATTTAGTGAATGTATGAAGAACAGAAACATGAAGATTAAGAACGGAAATGTAATAAGATGGGAATGTCTAGGTCGACATCTGGTTAAGGGCTTAATTCCGACAGGATGTTACTGAGAAATTCTTTGGTTTTATATTTGCATATCAAGAATCTTTTGTTCTACAAAAAGGAAACTCTGTAGTGTGTAGTCATATAGTCATTTCTTTACAAACTCTAAAAAGGCCTAAATTCGAAAACGAATAGGAAGGGCTCTATCAGTTTTATTTTCTAAGGTAACCTTGATGCAAGCAAGCCGGGAGGTGGTAGGTGGACCTGAATATTAAGCTTAACGGATGTGTCTGAATTACACTTTAACTCTTTTTATTGGTGTACAAAGGGATGGGATCGATTGCTCAACAGTAGTCTGAGTGGCTTAGTGGTTAAAGCACTTGCTTTCGGTGCACCTGGTACCAGGTTCGAATCTGCTTGGCGACAAGTAATTCTCGAGAATGGGATTGGGTGCCGCACTACCAGTTCACTGAGCTGTAATTTAGTACCTGAGTTAAAATCGGGGTAATAATCACGGACGAGTGTGTGGCTTCACTGCCTAGTGTTCCGTTGGTCTCGAAATGAAGTAACTCTAGCATTACTTCAAGGCCTAGGTCCAATTGTGGCTGTTGCGCCATTAATTATTATTATTAAATGAAACAACAGCAGGGGTAAACTAATTCTAATAATTCGATATAGGAAGCAATTTTCTCAACAAATTTTCTTGCGGGTTGTTAGTACCAAACATGTGGTGCTGGATCTACCTATCTCTTCATGAAGGCACAATATTTTTTGTTACAGGAAAATGCGTAGTAAGATGTTGCCAAAACGGTCGAACATTGAATCTTTTTACTGTTGAACTTTGTACGATTAATTAACAACTTTAACTAATCGATTATGACGATTAATCAACATCACTCATATCGATTGATAAAAAAGATATTTTTTAAAAAAATTAATCGAAATCGAACATCCCTAGTGTACAATGTGTTTTTGTACCCCAGAAGCTCTTGAAGATAGTTTACCTTTTTTATTACACAGTTCAACCTATGTTTCGAAGTGGCAACTAAATTCATCAATGTGAAGATCTGATTAATTTTTGATAAAATGACTAAACTTGAAATATTTTTTTATAAAATAATAATAAAGTAAAATATGATTGTGATAATCGCATTTTTGAAGAATATGACTATGGTTGATTTTTTTAGGTGTACGCTCTCTATTGCAACACTACGCTGTTGATGATCTCCTTAAGGACCTGAATATACCAAAAGTTTTAAGATTCATGCATACGTTGATGATCTGGTGATCACTGTAAGAGGTAAGCATGAATGTGTCGTACTGGACCGCATGCAAGAGGTCCTATGGATAGTTGGGGTGCCATATTTATTTAAATACGGTAGGTAAACTTATATTGCGTGTCGAAGGCTCTGTTGCACCACTTGTGGCCTTAAACCGAAAATGGACATATGTACAAGTCTATTATAAGACTATTGATCACTTATACAGCATTGGTATAGTGGCTATAGGTTGGACAAGTCACAGTGGAGAGGGGGATGTAAGAAATCTAGAGGCGTCCTTTTCTAAGTGGTACTAGGGGACTTCAATTATGTCTCACTGCTGCAATGGAGGCCGTGGGAAACTTGATCCTATTACACATAGAGAACAAGAAGGAGGCTCTGTTAACGTGTATTAGGCTTCATCAGTACACAGTACAGCGACCTAGTCGATCACCTTAAGATTCCACAAGAATTTAAGCAGCAAGGATTGTTTCAGTAAACGATAACATGCGAAATATGTAGGTATAATTTCGAGAAAGCCAATAATATATCCACAATATGTGGTGGCTCTGAAAGATCGTGTATCATGTCAATCATGTTCACTAGATTTTTGAGGAGGTTCTTCAGTCTGGCACACGGACGCTCCTAAGACTTATAATGGAATTGGACCGGGTGTATTTCGGTCCAATTGACTTACGACCACTGAGTTGCAGGCTACCTACTATAGAACTCTACGCAGTTAACTCCTATCGAACAAACCTAAAGGCGCCGCAGTTATAATCGTATCTGACAAACTAACCTACTAGCGCTGAATTATTATTGTTTCAATTCTAGGCTTGTATGGTATTGTCATTCTGTTCTAAACAATCCGGCACACTATAATAGTCTAACCCTAATGTAATGCGCCAGGACATGAGGGTCCTCTGGGAAAAGAATCGGCTAACCAACTGGCAACTGGCGTTCTGTGTAGGAGATAGGTAAAAACTTCAATAAGGAGGGTATTTTAAAGTGGGTAAACCATCTGATGGAAGATTGTTCGAACTCATTTTCAAAACTTAAACGGTCAAAGAAATTCCTGACTTAGTTCCTTATATATACAGTGCAACCCGGTTATAACGTACCTTGAGGGGACCACAAAAGTAGAACGGTATAACCGATACTACGTTATAGCCAACATAAAAACCTTTCGCATTAGTGAATGGGGATTGAAAAAAGGTACGTTATAACTGAAAGTCCGTTATAAAAGTGTACTTTCTAAACTCGGGTTGCTCTGTATAATGATATATTGCAAAACCGAGGTTCACGAGAGATAATTAGTTTATTTTTGAACTATTGGACTTAGTGAACTACTCTAAAAAAACAGTGATGAAATAAAATAATTTAGTCGTTTTGGTGAACGGCAGTTCAATTCGAAAAGTGAATAACAAAAAATTGCCAACAGACTGGTCACAACTTTATTATTTTCTTCGTAGAAGTTCGAAACGCGTTTAATTCTGAAATGATGTGTAGGTTACTATTAAACTGAGAACCAAAAAAAATATCGTTGCAAATAGATTCCTGGTTATTCTTTCTTTCTTTTTTGAGATTTTTGTGAAAATCAGTATTTGCCAGGGTCTTAGCGACCGTTGATATCATGGCTAAATTGTATTAACAAGACCGAACTTCTTTCATTTCTTGTTTGCCTCATCTGTAGTCAATATTTTTGAGCAATTAGTATAATTATTCTGATTTTTTTTAGAATCAGGTACCATTTTTTGTAAATAACAATGTGCCTTGGAAAATATTGGAAATATATTTGCAAACCCTTATACTAAATTTTCAGCAGCTGTAAAAGCCTGTAAAATTAAAAAACTTTGTAGTTGTATTATTTTAAAAAAAACTTTCGCAAACTCTTTTAAATGATAAAGTTACGCACAGACAGACCAATTTTGGATGCAACTTTTTTTTTCCGTTGAATGCAATCAAATGATTGCTCACATTGATTTGGTTGTAGCTTTTCTAATTTTTACTTTATTTTAGTTTTTATATTGTATTATGGAAAAAAAAACGTTCCCTTTGTTCCTTTAAAAGAAGTTTCTTGATGACTGCAAAACTCCTTTTAAGCTAGCGATTATTCTTTTTTCTACGTTCACATTTTACCTGAAATTAGTATCTCTTGTATTCCACGATGTTTTTTTTTGCATTCGTTCGTTTACCTTACTAAACTTGGTTTAGCATACCTTTATGAAGCGTTCTTGTTGCACTTCTTGACTTTTAGTGCTTTCGTGAACTCATAACTTGAGAGCACAATCATTAAGAAACTTCAAAGTGTCGATATAAACATGTGTTCACGCTTCTTTTAAGTGAGACATTAGGGCATTAAATACGCTAGTTATAATAGGTCATGAGATGATTTTAAGCTTAGTGAATACAAGAAATGACAAACAGCCTTTTGTCAGGTTAACAACTATTTGTGGTAAAGAATAGTTTAGTTCTCCCAAAAAATAACCTTACTTTCGTTTAACCTAATCAAAAAATCGATTATTTTTGCTCATCCTTGCCATTAAATCTTACGTAACGAATTTTGCCTTTCAACTTTAACCAAACGACCGAGTTCCAAACTTCAAAAATTTATTCCTATAAGTACTTAGACTTTATCTAAAGCATGCAAATATCTCATTCTTTGGGAATTGGTAGAAGTTAACCAATGCCGTTTCTTTCATAGCAGTACTGCAGCAGTATCCAGTAAATTTATTGTAGACCACAGACGATAAACCCGTGACCTATGCATTAATATGATTAGAATTGAACAGAATGAATTTGAACCTACCTCTTTTTCATGAAAACACTTCATATATCCATAAATCTTGAACTTCACAGTTTAAATTCTGTTGAACAAATTCATCAATTTCTAATGATCTAATGTTCACAAGTCTGTTGTTCAGTGTCCAAGGTAACAAAACCCAATTAACCCGTCTCTAAGCGAATGCAACTGCTCTGACTGTGCTTTACACTTCAATTGAGTATAAGTTGTTAATGTATGGTATTTTTAATTCCATTTCATTATTACTACATAGTGTAAATAAAATTCAGATACACGTCTCAGAAAGCTCACGACATATGTAAGTCGATTCAAGGCCTCCGTTAACATCAAAGTTAGCACTTAGCGACCGAATAAAAACCCAATTTTGTTTTACACTTAGAAGCTATCAGTAATGATTGTGACCAATGTCAAGCAAATATACCTACGTTTAAATAAAGTGACCCTCGGTTATGAAATTTTCTAATAGAACACATTTCTTTAAAAAGAACAAGAATTGCCTCCGCTTCAAAGTCCCATTTATTGCTATTTAAATTTTCATTATTTTGAGCTTCTCGCCGCCAGTACAACAAAAAACACTGCTTTCATAGAAACTTCATAATAATTAGTTAAACGTAAATAATAACAACGTTCTTACCTGTATTCGAGCTTACTCATCTTAGTAGAGTCACGTTTAACAATAATTTCATTTAGTTCAGGTTTAACAATAAGTAAATCCACCAGACGTTGTTGGAACATGTTGCTCTGTGATAAGAACTTCGAGTTCTTCTATTTCAACTGGTATACACCCCCTTTTATTTAAACAAACATCAAAAATCTTTTGTTTAGATGATGAAAACTAGATAACAACAAATTAAAGACACTCGATCAAAATAAAGTTACGAGTACATTAATAACATTAAGTGAAGTGAATACGCCTATTCACTGGAGAATAACTTGTGATTGCAACAAGTGCACATTGCGTCCGACACTTGCCTAACTTATCAATTATCGAGTTAAGGTCGCTACAAATGATACGAGATAAATCATGACCAACTAGCCATGGATACTCCGGAGCAAACACCACCAAAATCCACCAATTGCGTTCGGTGCAATTCCTAATTACCTACATGTGTTTTAACCGTTTTTCTTAGTTCGTTTTAATGACTCTCATACGTGATGTGTTGTATAATTAAAAAAAAAAAATCTATGTAAAATTTTACAAGAAATTTATTCTCAGTGTTAATAAGTAAAGTGAGTGACAGATCTCAAGTGAGCAGCTTAATCAGAGTTCTGGTTAATTTTTCTAATTTCTAGAGAGAGCGAGATCTTATAAAATTTTGAATTATGTGCATGTGTGTGCTATCGGGTTTGTTTTTTTGTTTATTTATTTTTTTTTAAAAAAGGTGACGCGAAAAATAACAAGAAATAATTAAAAAAAAAGTTTAGCGGTAGGTCGCTTTTTTTCCGTGTGTGATTGACTATTTAGTTTGAAGTAAAACAATTCGTTATGACTGACATACTGTCGGGAGTTATGCTGAGCTCGTTAGAAGCTTTAGCGGGTAAAATATCGCCCGGTTCGGGAAAAAGTAGCCCGAAACAGAGCTGCAACGGATTGGACAGCAATTGTAATAAAATCAATCATTTAAATCACAACATCCATCCATACCAAAAACAGGATCATAACTGTTCCAAGGAAAAGTAAGTTCATACAAATCTTCATTATAGAGTTTCATAATTTTTCGTAGATATGTAGGTACTTCATTTCAACTATAGTGTTTTTCTTAGTTATTATTGGAATAAAACTATCTAGGATTGTATACTCCATACACTCCAGACTTCATTTACTACTTGTCTTTTTGGATTTTTCCCATACAGAAAAAATTAAAACATGTATTTAGTATATTAATCAGAATTGATTTTTTCTGAATTCTGCACTGAACTGTGTCGAATGCGGAATAATATTTATCCAAAAAAATAAATAATATACTGTGCATACCTACATTATATTATTTATTTTTTTAATAATATTAATATAATATTTATCCAAAAAAAATACAAAACTTTTTTTAGGAGTAACAAATAAATATGATCCATCCGTCTGCACGATAACTCAAGAACGCGTTGGTCTAGGAAGTTGAAATTCGGTCACCACCTGTAAAATAGAAAAAGAAAGTCTAAGTTCGTTAATGGGTGATATCCCTGCACCCCACGGAAAATTCCGAATATGATACAAATCGAATGAATCCTTCGTGTAGCTGCCTTCAAAAGTCCTTCAAAAATATATGCAAGTTGCAGAATCCACTATAACTTTAGTACGAGTCAAAGCAAGGATTCAAAATCTTACAGGAATTATTTTTATATCCAAAGTATGTCTGAGTTTAGCGCCATCCGTCGTCTCCTTCGGGTAGTAGCTTCCATACAAAAGTCCTTAAAACCCGTGCTTACCAATATTAAACGATAACTTTAGAAAGCTTTAGGTTACAACTTAGACATTTTGTACACATTAATTTCACAACTGAAATTATTAACACCGCATAAGTCCTTCATGTACTATAGGTGCAAAAATTCCGTAAAAATGTCCTTACATAATTTATAGAACTCACTATAACTCAAGAGATCGCTTAACCATCCATCGAGCTGCCACTATACATTTGTTTCTACCTTTAAATAAAAGGTAATGCAATAATTGTATGTGCACTCCTCATTCTTTTGATATAGGTATTCCCAACTGAAATATAAATCGGAGTTCACTATTTCATCTAAAGTATCAAACGATTGGCTTGCGACTGATCGTGACTGCGTTATGTTTTAAAGTGAATTTTGTCTTTTGTCACTAGAAACTACTTAATTTTGTCACTAGAAACTACAACTACAATTTTCAACACTAAACAGTTGTTCTTTATACAAACATTGAAATAAATAAACTGTGTAGATATAGAAATAATAACTACCTAACAAATAATAACTTATTTCTGAAATTTTTATTTATATCGTTTTGTCGTATAAGAAATATTGAGTATTATTACAAGTGTTCGGTGTAGGGTTTAAAAATCTTGAATTTTGGCGTTCCACACCGAATCCCACAAATGCAAAAATGCGCAAGAAATCTAGCTCGTTAATTAAAATCTGTAAATAAGAATCAAATTTCAGGAATATATGAGCCCTTAGGTATAGAAAGATATTTTGAAAATGTTTTAAATATCTTGATTTTAATCGCACTGTAATTTTTTGACAGAATAACCTACAGTCTAGACTCTAGCCAGCCATACTATACAAAAAACCTTTTTTTGATTTAATAAGATTTTCACTTTAATATTTAAAAATTGTTGAGTAACCACGACATGTGAAAACTTGGTTCTTTTGACGTTTTCTCAAATACTAAACTATTTTCGCATGCACTTGAAATCGAACCATGTATGTCAAATTATTGTTTGACAAATTGTTCCATTGACCATACTAAAGATCAATTTTGGCCTAGAAATGTGATAAGGCTTTTGTCAATGATTACACAGTCTAATACAAAAGTATCTATGTATGTAAATTTCGTAATTTAGATATTTCTGAGTATCGTTTGCTTAACCCGGCGAGAATGTGGCAGGGTATGACATACCCTGTGTATTTCATTTATGCGAATATTTTTCATTTAAATTAAACTGTAACATTTCATTTTACAATAAAAACACATTTAATTTATTGTAATCTGTTATTTAAGCTTTAGAGTAAGCGGATATACACGCGGGTATGCCAAACCATACCACATAGTCCATTTACCGTTTTTTCACCACATTCTCGCCGGGTTAAAACCTTTCAAACTAAGGCTAGTACTACACTGTGTGCCATGCTGTCAATTGTCAAATATTTGAATAAAAAAAATTTACGAAAAGTCATTTCCGTTAAGATAGACTTTGTTTAGAGCAAATAAAATAATGTGGCAAACAAAAATATGATGATTCCACTATCAGACAGCATTTGTCAAGGAGAATACTCAAATGTATGACAACAGCGTTGCATACAGTGCAATTCAAGCATTAATCTACTAAATTACAATTTTCTTATTTTGACTATCAATTTAGTTATTTTAAAAGTTTTTCTTTGTCGCCTATTGTTCCTGATGATGAGAACAAACATAGAACTTCTTCTGCTGTATTTTATATGTGACAAATATTAATAATGACCGTACGTTTTTTTGCATATGAAAGCTTTATTTAAACTTTTAAGGAATAAAAGATGTGTGATAATTGGAAAAGAAATCTATGCAACTCTTAACTTTTACAATTAGGCGGTTTTTCTTAACCAAAAAAAAAGGTTAGCTCAGTCTTATTCCTCCTTTCAGTGCATTGAATGCGTATGGTCGAATTCCAAATCAATATTTGTGACACTTAAGTCTCAATAATAAAACCAAGGCCAGGCTTGGGTTACTAAAATATATATTCCCCATTTCGTTCATAATTCAATAACTTTCTTGTTTTCTTTGTTTGCATTGCAAATAGAACACGCATAGTAAATCCTACATTTGTTCGTACCGTCTTAAGTACAATCGTCGCTATATCAATCTTCATAAATTCCGAACAAGATATAAATGACTACTTAAAAAGATCCATCGAATCTACTTGTTAGGATCAAAAGGAATTTCGAATGAAATCCTAGAAAAGCATTCCGTTTGCCCAATTATCATGTCATTAGGTGCTTAACTTTGCCAACAATTCTGTAACCCCGGGATATTAGTATCGCGTGTGGTAATCGCTAACGCTACATGGATATGGAAACAGTAGGCAATTCGCTTTTTAACGAGTCAGCACACATATCAGACACTTTACAATGAATACGAAACTACTTCAACATTTTCACAATGGGGTTGGGTGATGGAAATTTTTATTATTTTTTTTTTTTTGAGGACGACGACGGTTAAAATCACATACACATGCTGCTGTTGAAAAACTTTCCTGCACCTTGTTTCAGTACTTGGTTTTGTACTAACTATGGTAAGTGTAGAGAGTGCGGGGGTGCTCGATATGAACGTCGAGGGTAATACATGCCCCCCATTTATGTCAAGACCCTTTTCAATCTGAATGAAATTATTTCATCTTCACAATGGCGAACGAGTCACGTTAATTTGCATGCGACTATAATATTCCTTGGTAAATGATTCGCTTGTGTTAGTAACTTCTCATATTATGGGAAATGTTGCGTTGTTGTCTACTGAAGGAATTAAGGATATGTTTCGACTCGTTCATATGAGCATGTGGCAAAGTTCTATCCTAAATAATTTTTGTTTCGAACAAGTGGTGAAAATCACAAGACAGAATTGTCGAGACTAATATTCAAAGTAACTGACATGAATATTCTATTTATCCATGGGGTGGTGGGGTTGAAAACTCGTCGAGTTGTTGAAAATCTAAAATAATAAAATATATCCTGGTGTATTTCGAGAAGTGCTGAAGGCATTTATGTTATACATACTTTCATAAGCCAGACAGGTGCTTAAAATTTCTCCAGAAACGAGGAGGAATGCTGATATTGTGTATGGAAATTGTTATTCGTACGATTGTTTCTGTACGACGGTAACTGTGATCTTTTCAGCATTTTTTTTTTAATATCCGGAATGTTTAAATAATAATGAATTATTAAAATAATAAAGTATCTAAATGACCCATTAAACTTTAATCTGAAATACTCGCTTCAGTAATTCTTCCACAATGTGTGGATGGAATAGAGTTTGCGTTCGTCTGGCTCTTCTTGTATCTTTTCTTATAAGTATAAGTATTTTCAAATCAGTAGGTATACTTATTAAACGATTTTAAAAGCCTACACGTCTTGTAAACAAATAATAAAATATCGGAGACAAATTTTAAAGTTTATCAATACTTTTTTTATTGTTATCGTTATATGGAAATATTCCCTTAAATTTTTCCTTAATTAAACAAATAACAACATCGAAAAATCTTTGTTTAAATTTTCAACGAATTCATTATAAACAATTAAAATTCATATTAAGTGGTCTGGGTAGATTAGTGGCTAGAGCGGTGCACGTGGTACCAGTTTCGAGTCTGCTTGGCGCCAAGTAATTTTCGGGAATGGGTGCTAGACTACCAGTTCACTCAGCTTTGAATGAGTATCTGAGTTCATTTTGGAGGAATAATCACGGACGAGCGTGAAGTTGACCACTTCACCTCTTAGTGTTCCGTTGATCTCATATTGAAGTAACTCTAGCATTACTTCAAGGCCTAGGCCGGATTTGGGCCGTTGCACCATTGATTATTATTATTATTAATTGGTTCATACATAGAGTTCATCCTTTTTTGTTTTCTTTTTGAAATATCAATTTCATAAAATTGTAATTGTTTTCTTAATTTTACTCCTAAAAATTTTGTGTGTTAAAAATTTACTTCTTACTGAGTTATTTCAATAATAAAGTATTTTTTATTGTTCTCGGCGTTATATCCGAGCTATCTGGGACGTGCTATCGCAATTTTTTCCTTTTCCAATATTTGACTGGAAAAGCTCAATTATCAACCGTGTTTCGTTTGACAAATTTCTATGCAAAGGTAATAAGCTACAATTTTCATTTTATTGTTATACTCGTATTTTGGGTACCTATCTTCAAAATTGTAGACAAGATTAGAAACTACATAAAAATTACCGTCATTAGTACCACATCCGTGCTAGCTAAGACTGATATCATTAAGGCCTGGGGTCTTGGAAGCCTGATTAGAGGACGATTGTACTATAAAGTATACTACCGTAAGACACGCAACAAGTTACGGCCATACTTAACGCAAAGTCACTACACTATAAGCTCACAGTCGTCTTCTATTCCCTAGTCACCATTTATGATAATCGCAAATTTATAGAAGGGCCTTACGTCGTCGAAGAGGACAGCCCAGGTTTCTGGTATATTGTCTACCTTACGAGAGATGTTCAGATAAATGTATCTGGAGAGTTAAGTTAAACACACACGTCACTTGGTTAATTATTTACGTGACTATGTTACGTAAAAAGTCCCTGGAAAGGAGATATTCTCGTAAAAGGGTCCCGACAGTATGGGGGAGGTCAAATTAAATCCCAACTCTTGTAATTAATGTAACGCGTACAAATTGGAAAAATACATATACGCACCTGTGATTCGTAAGTCGGTAGAGATTTGTAAGCTTTCAACAAATTTACCAGAGTTTAGAAGTATTTTTTTTTTTTTCTTGTAGTTATTTGCGTGGATTAGACCCTTTCTATCGTGATATAAGTCGGATAAAGAGCAATATGGTTCTATAGTAAAATAGGCAGGTGGAGTAGTAGGAAATTATGCATTGCGTGTTTCATGATGTTTTATGTAAGGGCTTTCTATATTTTACGAGCGAGTAAAATGGAATATAAACACAGCCATGAATATGGTTAAACTAGTTGTTAAGCTTGTTACCGATACTCTTATTACGAAACACAATGTTTGATATTTCCTTCTAGATGCTTATTTATGTTGGAAAAGACTAGAATTATTTTTTGTTGTAATTAAGACATAAATCAATGCTAATAATTGGGGAAAATAGTTGTGGCGGAAACGAAAAGAGATTTGTGTCTATGGTGATTATATCTGCAAGATTCTTCATTTTTTGTACTATTTTATTTAATTTCTTATTCCCATTTTGTGGCCTTATGGTCCAAGTCGGGCCTTCGAAATTTTTCAACAAGGCCTATTTAACATACGTGGTAGATACCTACTTGGAAAATTGGAAAAATCATGTGCTGGGTGGTAATTACTGCGATATGGGACGATATCATCTTTTTCCTGCTCCCACAATAGCTCACCAAGTATCCTATAGACTCAAGATACTCCTATTCCCATACAGAAAACATTAACCATTAATATCGTCAATAAGAAATGACATCGATTGGTCATATAAAATCGAACGTATTCCCGAAACAGAACAAATATTTAGAATAGAACATATTACAATTCCTTATTATTAGAATAATAAAATAAAATCCAATTACTTTCACAGCATTCCATAGACCAGAATTTGAAAATAATAATCTGCTCTTATTACACATACGCGTGATGCCAAGGGCCACACAATAGGAATTTTATCTTTATTATTCTCTTGAAAAATTGTCCATTATATGGACGATATAATGGGTATGGCGAACATGTAAGGGTGGCTTAGCCCTCTATTTAATTTTTTTTATAAGAACAACTCATTAAAACAGCTTTTGCACAGAAAACCCAGATAATGATCCTTTTTGGGGTGAGCAAGTTATGTGTAAGCCCGTGTTGGGAGAAGGGTTCGTCTACACATATGTTATACATGCACGATTTTTAGATACCAATATACTAATTGTGTAGAGATAAATTTAATGAAGAACAAATTATTATTAATCGTATTTGTTATAAGTGTTCTGTGTGTGGTGCGAGGGAATGTTGTTTGTTAAGAACATAAATTCACTTTGTGTGCGTATTCGGCAAGATTATTGCGGGACAACTCAATGTAGGAGGGTTTAAGTGTAATTAATTAAAACGAATCGTTAGAAAAGTCGAAGTTTTCGGAGTAAACAATAATAAAATTGAGTTCAGCAGAACATCCTTGAGAATTTTCCTTTCCAGTAATTTAAACATTTATTCTTTTAACTTTTCGAGTAGAATAGGCTGCACGGCATGTTCAAGTAGCGGAAAATGGGCTTTTATACCAACATTTGTATAAATATAGATATTGGACAGTATTCTACGTAGAAAGTTCACTCTGCTATCCGATTCTGGTAAAGATTTTTCAAATGATTTCGTTGGGCGTCAAAGCTGTAAAACTCAAATTTTTGGATTAAAGTCTTATTAGATTGTTTTCGGATAGCTTGTTTCGTCACTTAGGTGAACTAATTTTATATTAGTTTAAAAAAGGTAACTAGCTTCATGATTCAGACGTGGAAGTCATAGTGGAAATATAGTAGTGCAAATCATACCTAGATTTTAGGAAATTTGATCCAACTTTACATGGAAATTTCCTTAAACTAGTACCGGCATAATTAGAGCAGAAGAGTTGCAAAGTTTTTTAATAAAATGTTTATTCTACTAACTACTACTACATACTAAAGCCCCGATTACAATGCATCCGTTCCGTTCCGTCACGTTCAGCTGTTAAAGTAGACCTTATGGGCTGGCGATGTAAATGCACTCAATAGTCGTAACGGAACGGAGCGGACGAGTTCACCTAAATTCAACTTTTACGAATCACATAACTTCACTTTTCGTGACGGAACGGAACGGAACGTGAGCATTGTGTTTCGGGCTTAAGGCTTCTTCATACCTATAGGCATCATACTTCTAATGTCTCGAAACACCAAAAACTTGGCACATACGCTGATGACAGAGTAATACTTTCTGCAGGGTTGGACCCACTAATACTAGTTAGTAACCTATAATTTCAACTGAAAAAAATCTCGAATTATGATGTCAAATCGAAATAAAATTTAATGCATCAAAAACTTGGGCCCGGTGTAGTCCAGTGGTAGCGTACTAGGCTTGTAAGTGCGATGTCGTGAGTTAAATTCCCACTCTACGCATAAATTATCTATAACAATTTTTCAGTTGCTAATAGCTTTGAAATTATTAATAAATAGTGAACAGTGCGAAATGTTTAATAGGATCATTACTAAAGAATTTAACACTGAGCAGATGAGTTTAACGTGTCCATCCTTCAACCACCATCCTCCATCCACCATTCACCATCATCCATCATCCATTCATCCTCTATTCTCTCAAATGTTGAAATAACTAGCGAACCACCGATTTCGGGAATATATAATTATGTTTAATCGCCCCGTCACGTGTTCGCAGCCGGCATTAAAATCGAAACAAATAAATTAAAAAAAAAATCACACATGTTCGCGGTCAGCAGGATTCGAACCTACGCTCCCAGAGGGAATTATCTGATTTCTAGTCAGACGCCTTACCCGCTCGGCTACGATTGCATGTTGAAAATTTTTAATTCTAAGTCAGGTTCAACTTATTAAAAAACTCAAATGTTGAAAAAACTCGCGAACCACCATTTTCGGGAATATATAATTATGTTCTCAAAATATCCGGAATTCTCGAGAATGTCCATGCGAAATTTGGGAGGGAACGGTTCACAGGTGTAGATTTCCATCCCGCCCGACCATTTATGCGACTTTATTTTATATATTAAATAATAGATTATATATTATTATAATTATATAATAATAGAGGTAGGCATAAAAAAAATTTGATTTAAATAAGGGCTAAAGTGCGCCAATTGTACATAACACAATCGAATTCCAATCAAACACATTTTCACTTAGGTACGTGACACAACTTTAATTCACTTTAATTAAGTAATGCAGCAGATGTCCAGAGAAATAGTGACATCGGTAATACATTATCTCTTCATAACTAATGACATGTTGTCATTGTCTACAAGTGCCATTTCAGGTAGCTACCTGAAGTATCACTTAAATTTTGATTAAGCCCTCACACAATAGGCTACATGATTATAATTTCTTATGTTAGACGATATCAGCTAGTACAGAATTTGAGGTAATGTTCTCTAGGATTTCCCGATTTTCAGGACTATTGTTTTTGATAAAAAAAAAAAAAAAATCAATGATAACTTCCTTCACGGACGGGTTTAATGGTAACGATGTTTGCCTGCATAGAGCCGAAAATGATGATTGGATTCTGAAACATGTTTGACGTAACTCGATCCAAATTGAAGCAATTAGTAAAATGGAGGGCTATAACATCCGTACAACAATCACATGAAAAATAGACTCGGCATATGTTAGTTGTTTGAAAACTGGAGAGAATACGAAGCGTTGTTTCGGATTAAGCCTAGAGGTGTTTTAAGCTACGTGCATTCAAAGGATATCAATTTCGTTGAATAGAGTATAGATACTCCGTTTTTGTTTCCAGAGAATAGTCGTTGTGCCACCAAAAGAGATTTTTTCGAATTTGTTTTGATATGGACACGATATATTCGAAGCAAATGTATGTCCATATAAAAATGAAGATTACACCACACCACCTCAAGAATGCATGAAGCTTGGAAATACCATTTCCTTAAATTCAGAATACCTGCAAATTTTGGATAAAAATTGCATGTGACATGGTTTTCAGGTCATCAGGATATTAATGTGCCGATCAACATATAGATTGTGACAGGGCAGCTTGAACCTAAGAAAGAGCACTAAATTTTTCCTTCAAACAACTTAACGAATAAATCATCAATAAGAATCAAACTCTCCTATCAGTCAACATTAATCAACTTCTGTTCTTTACCGCAAATTACACTTTCTTCAGTTCAACAAGAAAGTCGACCCATCCAAAAGTCAAAGCTAGTCACTCTTATCTGGGATTTATCAAAGGACGACAGCCCAATTCGGATGTAAACATTTGCCGAACTTATGTACAAAATTTGTTTCAAAGGCGAGAGTTTATTAATGTAAATAAACGCCGTCGGAATCCTAATTAAACTTTATTCGCTTGCCAAAGTCTGCCTAGTACGCTGCCAAATTCAATTCGCGGAGGTAATAGAATTCAATGACGATGAAATCAGCTAACAGCAATTGAAAATTAAATCAGGAGCGTTGAAAATGACGAGCAGAGCGTACGTGAACATATTAGATGCAAGGACGAAAATGAACGGCGAAGGATCTAATAGAAATCGTGAAGTAGTTGAATTGAATGTACTCCACGTGCCACGGATTAACAATAAAGGAAAGATCCATCTTAAGCAACTGGGACATGCTGTATATTGCCATCAATCAGTGATTTCAATTCAGGTATGTGCTTCTAGGTATGTTGAGAAACTAAGCGAAGATAGAAGTTGCACGCATCTGACGAACAGACAACAAATTCTCAAGTATACCCATATTAAATTCGCTAAAGGCATAATACTATCAAGGACGAAACATCGAGCCGCAATTGCAACGAGGAAAATCCAGCAGAAATCTGGTGACTTAAGCAACAAATAAAATTAATGGAAACGAACGACATGGCTCTCTGACTCCGAACTCGAATCCTTTCCTTTCCAGTCAGAATCCATCTTTGTCGCCTTTTGTGGGATTTGTGGTTATCGTTGGTCCTATGGCCGAGATGAAGGGTCAAAAGACTTTGTTTCTCATAAATAGGACGATATAGCGCCGAACAAAATGCCAATAGAAGGATTTTTGCCATTAAATCCGATCGATATCTGGACTTGAATCTGTTACGGAATCCAGACATAAGCCTTGTACCACTGTACTTTTCAAATCGTCCTGGACACTTTTACATACCAAGATCGGCCCTTTGTTTGATAAAACTTGACCTCATCTGGTTCTAGTGTATTCCGAAACTATAGGATTCAACTCTTGCCACCAGTGCTCCAGGGAAAATGTCAAGTCGAGTGTAGTATTGAAAAGGTTTACAAGTATTGCGGAAACTTTTAAATTGTGTTACTTTTGGAACAAAAGGGCTTGGCACAAGTACTGTCGTTGGCTCTGTTCAACTTTTCCTTTAAGGATACTTTGGCGGATAGATCGCAACGGTTTTCCACATAGAAACTTTATAAAGCTATACGAGTTTCCGCTGAAGAGATCTGTTTCGGAAAGAAACAAAGCACCGTACTAACTAACTGTTTGAAATAACTTTCATGAATGACGTCCAAAGACAGAATTTGTTTCACAAATGAAGTCAACTTTTTTCCCCCTCCCGATTGGAAAAATCAGTACTTCAACAAAATGGAAACGCTCTGAAGCTCGTGAACTACATCAATTTTATTTATCTGTGAAGCGGTTGGGGATATAGAAAAAATGAAAAAAAAAGGAATTAGATACAGTAGTAAGGTAATCTTTTCTTTGAAATGCTTGCATGTGTAATGCACCCACGTATCCTCGTAAGTAATACCTACTCCGGTTACAATTCAAAAAGCATTCCTTTCGCCGTAGATCCGAGACTTTTGCTTCAGACTCTGCATACTCCGCACGTATGCACACATATTGCACCAAAGAGCCTGGCTGTGCTATTTTGAAAGGACTCATTATTAGTGGCAGTAGCAACTATACTCTCCGCTTTCTCTAATAGGTTGGGCGCTGGTTTATTTTAATTGCCACCACGAGATCCTTCAGGACTTAGTTTACTTGTTATTAAGTAAAACCCACCAATGTATATTTTGCTTTGATGCATCTTTTTACTACTTTTAGGTTCTGTTTGCTGTCGAGTGTATTCATAGTATAACAAACTAAACAGGGTGTGTGCTTGTAATGTGTAATATGATGTGAACATGATAGTGGAGTAGGGAAAAGCTTCGAGGCTTCTATCGTAAATTGAAAAGAAGAACAAAAACGTAGCCGGTCTTTATTAACAGACGCAGTGTATTTCGTTTGAGAGGTTTAAGTAATTTTCACATTTATATGTGACTGAGTACCGCTAAGAACAGAAAGTTTAATACCATCTGTGTTATAATTTTACACAGGGAACTCATATGCCATTCGTAAGATTCGGTATTATTTTCCACTTTCTGTGACTTATTGATTTATCTTTTGTAACTCGTAACAACTTCCGTATCTATTCTATTTAAGACGGAACAACCTAGATCTCTCCAAAATGGAAGCCACCATGACACTATCAAGCGGAGGAGTTGTTTTGTTTCTCAAACTATACGAACCGATTATGCAATCAAGACACTCGACCAAGTGTCTTCCAGTGACAACAACTGCATACTTGTATTATGAGAGTTCATCGAATGAATTTTTAACCTAATGAAATGTCAATTTCAATTGAACGGGAACATTGTGTTTGGGGCTTTAAAATACCAACTTAAGAACAACTCGATTTCAAATGTGAGCCGTGCTACTCACTCAACTCTAGCCTCATAATAGCGGCGGTAGTTACTTTGTCGCAGCAGTGTCACATATTACGAATAGTAATGCTGGATTTACACCAAACAATGTCGGCGTGACTTTACCCTCACAATACGATGGTTTTTCGATCGAAAAGTCGAGCTCTATTGAATTTTTTCGTCGCCTGAATGGTTAATCTTTATGGTGGAGGTAAACTAAATCCCCAGAAGCCATCAGAAACACCGGGTTTTCGTCAGAGAAAGTGTAGAACAATTGGGTTTTATCGTCGCCTGATTGAAAGCGATGGTTGCGACATAGGTGATGATAGAGTACTCATGAGCGCGTTGAATCACTTCCACAACTGATAAATAATACTATCGAATACCAAAATATTTTATTCGTAGCCAGTGAATGTATTGCCTGCTTTTTTATTGTCCATCAAATACATATGTTATACTATCAAAATTGCAAATCCAGCCGTCTCCAATCTAGCTTCGCATTTGTTTCTCCCGTTGCTTCCGTTGCTTCCGTTGGTCCCGTTGCTTCCCTTGCACCGTTTCTCCCGTTGTTCCCACTGATTTCGTTCTTCTGTTGATCTGTTGCTTCTATTTCTCCCGTCGCTCACAATTTTACAAACGATCATTTATAAACAATATGAAAAGTACAGTGATTTGGGAATCTTGAGGAGCAACATTTTTTCTAGTAAGTTTACTTCATTAACGCTGTTTTCTTCCTATGCGTCACAGAGTCCTTTTTTGATGGATTATTATTAGACGTAAAAAAACGTTTTAAATTTCATGTAGTACGATCATATACGGTTAGCCAATTCGTGCAGTGACACCTAAAAAATTGGGGCATGTTGCGGGAATACTAAGACCCCCCGATCAACGTGGTCCGGTCGATATGTGGTCAATAGCATGCTGCTCTGCTGCATACAGCCACAAAAACCATGAACATTTCGCAGGTGTTATTTCCAGGACGAAATAATTTCTCGTCGTTGCACAATCGATTAGCCACTAAATCACCCGATTAGTGGTCACAAGATATTTAAAAGGAAATGTCAATTTAATGCTCAAGAACACACTTCCCAAACATTTCACTGTAATATTATGCAATACATATACATGCAGAGTGAAAAACCATACGGTATAAGACTATCGTGAAAGGCTGTTGGTAGGTTAACATAGTAGGAATAAGAACGTAATCATGAAAACGTAATCAAAGCTAAACTTTCATAGAGAGGAGTCTGTGAAATGCAACTGCAGCCTGTGCATGTTTGAAATCTTATATGTACACCCATATTGTGCGCCATAGCCGGTCCCAAGCCCGGTTGAGAAAGGAGGAGGGAGCATGGAGTAACATCTGAGTGTCCCAGGAAGTAGGCAAAGTGTATGACATAGTTGGACTCGAAGCATAGCTTGGAGAACTCCAACAAGTCATAGTTAGCTGAAAACTCCCACCTTTTTTCTACCATGTGTAATAAATATGTCGGACTGGGCCTCCAAGTCGGGGGTTGGGCGAGGCAACGACAACACATCACCGGTAAAAAACAGACTACTGTCCAGAAACCTGGAGGAGGCCTGGGCCCGACTTGGGCTGTCGCGCTATTTATGATGATGAGACCTATATTTTTGAATAATACGGTAGGCGTTACAGAGGGCAAGAAGGGACGCACTTGACCCCACCTAAATGTCACCGATCCTCAAAATAGTATCACGAAATATAAAAAGGTTAGTTTTCTAATCAAATGTGACTCAACCATTTTGCTCACTTCTTTTGGTTTCCAAAGGTTGTTTGAATCCGGCTCGACGGACTAAAAAAAGTGAATTTTTTTTTTAAGCGCAGATCGTATAACATTTCCTTTGAGAATTCAATTATTGCAAGTACAAATGAAATTCTAATATTATTATTTAAAAAGTGAAGCTTTAGTAGCTGGACAGATCATTATGAAAATGAAAATCGTATTTAACTCTAAGTATCTATCACCAAAATATTCGTGCCGAAATTATATGAAATTACGACATCAGTTTTCTACATGTGATATGTTCGTTTTACTATAAAAACTTTTTTCAATCTCTTGTTCAGCCCACAATCAAGTGACAGGGTCATCCCTGGGCGCGGCTCATCATTGCGCTGACTGAGCTCTACGAGCTTATCCTTCGACCCCGGTATGCCTGGAAAGTTCGATTCCATAGAAGTCAAAAAATTAATGTGATAATTTTCACAAATATCAATTTTTGTTTTATTTCAGCATTCTCCTCGAAGTCAATAGATCTGCTTAATATAATATAAACCATGTAGATGACCACCAGTCCCAACCACCTCCCAATTACTGACAATTGATTTATTCACAAATTTTGAAATATCAAGTTACAAAGAGTTTGTTATACGTTCCAGCCTGCGTATCAAGTTCGGCTACCACTCCTAAAGGGTGGTGGTAAATTTCAAAAATACTTTCATAGAAATTTTAGCCGTAGCAAAAATAGCAATGACGTCGGTTATAGCTGCTCCGGACCTTCATTCAAATCCAACTTAACACCTATCAATAACATCATTAAGGGAGTGCCGGACTAATTTTAAAGTCCATTAAAGTGATGCCCTTTCGAATTGTTTCTTTGGTCTTTCCTGTATTATATAATTGCTATTCCTTATTATGGCTATAGAACAATACAAATACGCTAACGTTGGTGCCCGGACGCGCAAAGCGGGCTGAAGGGTGAAACTGTTGTTCGCTGGCCGGAACACCAAGCAAGGCTCTATCTCACATAAATGATTCCCATAAATTATAGCCCGAAAACGCACTCCCTCTTATTACGGACTGCTCCACTTAACATTATGGAGCGGTGTCGTGGTATTCATCGTTCTTCCACCGCCAGCTTTAAGGGCGCCTATACGAGATGGGCATCTTTAAAATTACAACCCCATTTAAATTCTTTTGGGATGGAATTTCATAATGTAATTGGATGATACCGAACCACCACAAACCGACACTAGGGGTTGATGTAATGACAATACCCCTTCAATTTTTGTTATAACGTCTAACTTTGAAGGAATATTTTCATTGTTCGGTTTTTGTATAATGTAGGTGAAAGTGGGCGAGTGGATGGATGGGAGGCATTTCGGCTGGGGTTGGAGCAATACAGGAAATGATTGGATGTAAGAAGCAGATGAAGGGACGAGATAGGTAGTGAATTGTTTATATAAATCAATCAACTTGTTTCAAGGCTGTTGAACATCTATGAACACAATTATGCGCTCCACCGTGGCAATACTGGGGGAGGATGAGCGACCTCTATATATCGAGTTCGTGTTACAAAATTATGGCCAACAAAATAATGAAATTTCAAATTTACGGTTCAGCTCTCTTCGGCGGAGCTTGTTTTCTATGTTGTTGGCATGAAACTGACAAATGGTATTTGGTTCGTACATTATTTGAAAACGGGTGATAACAATTGGTACTACGCGAAGCGTATTAAATTATAATTTTTTTTTCATTTAGTTATTTGCGATTATGTTTCGTGAAGAAAATTAATAGAATTTGCCTAACATAAAGATGCGGATACAGTAGACGTATTAGAAAAAAAGTCTAATCAGTTTTTTTTAGATTTGGCAGTCGTGAAATTAAAACTATGCTTTCAAATTCGTTTTAAGGATGACGTTTTGTCCATTTTTAAATATCGCAAAAAACAATCTTTAATGTATTCTACTAAATATCTCAAAAAAAAAAACAATCTTTTTAAATTCTACTTTTGCGTATTATATTGTTTTTCAAAACACATCAAAAATCAACTTGCGATCAAAGACAACTGGGCCAAATGAAGAGACGAACAAGATTTTTATTTTGTAGGAAATTATGCCAAATATGCAACTTTATAATTTTTTAAAAAAAAATTCCGGAACGCATTTAATACTGAGATGCGGTTTTATGTCACCGTGCGAATGGCAACCAAAAAATAACGTTATAAATAGCCTCCTGGTTATTCTATACAAAGAACCCGCAGATGTAAGATTAAATTAATAGCTCGACAGGTTCAAACGATATAACAAAATTCGTGAAAATGTAAAAAAAAAACTTTTTCACTGACCGTTTTTTACATACATTTTTTTGATAGTGATCCCATTTGCAATAAAATTATTTATAGTAAAAAATAAGAAGTTCCGATATTTATATCAAGAGAAGCCGATGGATAACTGAAACTAGTTGGTGCTGAGATAGAGCTGCAGTTGTGGCATCTTGAAGAAGTATAATTTTTTATAAAGGTGGAATGGTGCGATGCTACCATGAGATGTTTTTCCTATCTATAGAACGGCTTACGGTAGAAAGTTGAAACTTGGTGTGATTATGTAGGTCTACTACACAAGTAATTTGCTTAAAGAAAATTTAAAATTCCAATTGGCGTACGGAAGGGAGAAGGGAAAATGATTAGTGAAAACAGAATGCCTATATTTTCACGAATTTCGTCATATCTCTTAGGTCTTCCAAAATATTAAATTGTTTTTTTTTTACACATTCTTTACATAAATGCGAAGAAAACATTTTCATAATTTTTTGAAATAGTGTCATTGTTTGTATACATTTTCACGAATTCAGCTATATCTCTCAGATCTGATTGGATATGGACATTTACTTTTACCGGCTTCTTTTATATTCGCCTAAAAAAGTTTTTTTTTCCATTTCAATCCATAAAATGGTATAAACAGGTTGAACACGTTTTCACGAATTCCGTCATATCTCTTAAAAGTCAAAAACAAGGAAAAAAAATAAAAAATTATAATTTAAAACAATATTAGAAAGAAAGGAAAGAGAAAAAAGAAAAAAATATATATTAGAATATTTTTTAGAAAAAAAGGAAAGACTAAAAGTTTAAAAGCGAGAGAGAAATTGAGAATCCTTAATCATATCAGTAGAGAGAGCTCTGATGGGGTGTCCATATAATGAAGAAGTAGCTGTCGTTTAATCTAGAGAAGAACCCCTTAAACCAATTCAATCTATCGCACCCACACTTAAACCGCTTCCCGAACGTTAACCCGAAAAATAATAAAGTTTTGCCAGACTGTTAGCAGATTTCTTGCTATCTTTCTATTTCTATATATCAGAGTTCAGTTTTCTATTGAGACTACTATATGCTATACACCAGGGGGTGCATATCCTGAGTGAAGTTTGCGTTTCTCCGAAGTTGTACGTATGGAAGGGACTAAGGTCAACCGCCACGTTTGTCATCAAATTAACCTGCGAATACCTGGATCATATATTTCCATTATCCTGAAGCAGCCGTTATCATGTCGTGCAATCAAATTAGTTAATAATGTAATCGAATTAATGACGTTAATAAATTGGACTATGCTCCCTAATTGCGAGCACTACTGCAACTACATCTGCTGGTTTTGTAGATAGGTGCAACTGCTGTAAATCAATTTCGACTGTCGCATTGCAATTAAGCGCATTTCAGCCTGGTGTTGTACATGTACCCAGGTACAGTGCTCTCTGTTTTTTTTTTTAAATTTATTTTATATTTTAAATCTACAATGTAACTCAACGCCTTTTCACCGCTACCGAACGCAAAGAAAACTTTCAATACCACAATATTAATCACTCTGAAGAAGGGAAAACTAATCACTACAAATAAGGGAAAACTTGGGCAAAAAGTGAAAGGAAAAACATTAATAAAAATCAGGAGCTGACATCGGACTGGAGTGGATATTTTAAATGAGCTCTCGCTTTATCACACGAGCAAAGAAAAAAGTTTTCAACCTGAGCAAGGCGTACCGAAAAAATTACCGCACAACTTCTCAGAGTAAATACAATTTCGCTAAAAGTGCAAAACAAATATACCGAGCAAACTTATTGGTAATTATTCGTCAATGTCAAGGCAATAATGGACAATTTGTGTAAGTCGGGGCCGAAGGGTGGATTCGCTTGCAAATAAATAACCCCAGCCATCCGGCAGTAGTCAATCCTACTTACTCCTTCTTCGAGCCGACGACAAGCAGACATACGTAGCATGCACACAGGACATTGACGCTCCAGGACGACACGCTGTTCTCGATGTGTTAGGGAAGGGGGGGGGGGGAGGGGGGGGGGAGGTATACAAATCCTCCCTCTCACAGTAAATCTTTAACATTTTCTTGAAAGCTTAGTCCCGTAGAATCTGGGTAATCAATTTTTATACATGTGCCGTGGGAAGAGAGGCGACATGTCAGGAGACTCTCGCCCCGTAAGATGAAGGTCCTCGTATCGATACTCCACTCGGATCCATAGATACTTCTTGGATGGTTCTGGCTCTTTTTTTTTCTTTCTTATCCCTGAAAGCAAACGGTGTGAGAGAGAGTATTCTAAAAGGAAATTTATTTGCCTTTCGACACAAACGCCTTATACCGAGTGAAACTGCCATTTATAAAATCGAGAAGAAATGCTTCGGAACGAGAATCCGTAGTAAAGTGAGAGCCATAGTTTTATGCAAATTGAACGCAATAAATCAACCTACAACTTTGGCGCACGAGTTTTGAGAGGTACTTGCGAAAATGGGTCCGTTTCGTATCAAACGGAATACCGAAGCAATAAAACGAAAAAAAGAATAAAGAATCGTACAAAGAAAAATGCTTTTGTTTTTGTTTTTGTTTTGAAATATTGCCAGCTGTCGCAGTTATAGAACTTTTTAATATTTGGCAGAAAGAAAATATCTTGCTCGAAAGATACGAGTAAGTTGCCTAGCTCATACGAAGGCTGAAGGCTGCGCCATTCTCTTCTGTTTTTTGTATTTTTGAGTGGTTCAGAAGATTTGTAGGATTTATTTCAATTTAAAGTCAACAACATTACCCGCAGTCGCCAGAGATATGAAAATTATTTCGAAAGTGTTTAAGCAAATTTGGAAGTCGTTGGTAAAATACTGTTTCCAGAGGACAAAATGCGGGTTTTAGTCGTAATTTATATGTATACGTCTACTGGAAGTTAATTCGTTATTCAAATCAATCATAACGACCAAAGTCGAGAATCGAACCGTTCTCCAAATTGGAGGTTCAATAAATTCACCAATGGATTTTAGTTCGTACTTCACGGCGACTTGGTCACAAACAGTGATAATGAGTCCACTCTTGAAATTCAGAGCGTAAGTTGGAAGGGGAGTATTATCGCTTTATTGTGTAATAAATTAATGTCATTATTGTGCGTTAGTGCGACCTCGCCTAATTCGATGTAGTATCATCAGATCTAAGCAATACTTATGTAAAAATTTATGGAAAAATACGCAACGCCCTTGCATTTCATTAGCTTTGAATATCCAAAAATTCTGAAATGAATAAATATGAATATGAGTGAAATTTCGCTTACCTCTCACTACGCTCCTTCCGCTGTGAAATTAGTTCGTGAACGTTACCGAAAGATGTTGTTTGATAAAAGACAAAAAAATAAAACCAATTCATTTTAAATTTAAAATCAATTCATTTTAAATAAGAAATAATCAATATTTACTTCCGTATAATGTATTCCAAATGGCAATACGTGAAAAGGACAATGTTTAGTGAAAGGGCAAACAAAATTGTTGCTGTATCCTGTTTTCTCCAGACTTTTTTGATGTCGAACGTACCTATGTATGTTTAATTCGTCAATGAACGACACTGAACGTCCATCAAAATAAAAAAAATCTATTGACGAATGGTAAAGTTAGAAATCACCACCTGGTGGGAAAAAAAACTACCAGATATGGTAGACACATTTTCGTCAGCTGACTGTTGTAGGGCGGTTCGTGTGTATTTTTACGATTCGGAGCTCGGTGAATTTTCGATTCTCTCTTAATTTCATTATGAAAGACATGATAAAGATTGATGGCGATCGGTTTGGTTGATAATAAGGTGCTTATTTCCGGTTCTACATTTCGAAAATCATAGGCACAACGAAGTCAGAAAATGAACAATTTTTCCATATGAATGGAAATCAAATTTTTAATATTCCAGGAAGAAATATGAAACAATTTTTAAATTATTTGAAAAGAACGTAGACCGTTTTACTTTATTAGTAATAATACAGTATTGTTATTGATTTTCAAAAAAAAAAATATTTGCTGCCCTCAAAATTTTTTTGTCCACGTTTCATGACTAGTAGACACGAAAAAAGCAATAAAAATTTTCACTGCGTCTGTCCGCCGTACGCCGTACGTCGACCGTCAAAATCCTTTGAAGGCTCGTAGCTCTCAAACCAGTGGAGCTATTAAATTCAAATTTTTTCTAGGAATAGACTGGGTAGTAGGCTTGCGCATTGTAGTTGACCTTAGTGACCGCGAACGAACTAGTTCCTTAGTCCTCGCGAACTAGTTCGTTGTTGTAGTTCATCGTTCACCAAACAAAAAGGAATGTAGTTCCTTTGAAGTTGGGATTGAATGTGAGGACCTAAAAAAAAAAAAAGGTCGCCAGGCCGGAAGGAATTAGTTCGTTTCAAGTGGGGATTGAATGTGAGGACCTAAAAAAAAAGGTCGCCAGGCCGGAAGGAACTAGGTCCTTTCAAGTTGGGATTGAAAAAAAAGGTCCCCAGCCCGGAAGGAACTACTTCCTTTCAAGTTCGGATTGAATGTAAGGTCCGTCCCAAGCCCTACTAGTTCCTTTAACGTTCGGATCACCTACAAAAACCAACTACTTTCAAACAAACGAACTAGGACCGGAAATCACTGCGAACTAGTTCGTTCATTTCACTTCTGGGAGCGATCTTCCGAACTAGTTCCTTCACGAACTACACAAGCCTACTGGGTAGACCCCTTGAATTGACATTTTCAGGGATGGAGGTGTGAAGGGGAAGGTGGGGGAAGCGTTTTAGACGAAAAATTTTGGTTTCTAGATCTCAGCAACAACTCATGTTAGGAGACTGAAACTTGGAATTTCTATAAAGCTTTGATAGTGGACCCATTTGCAAAAAAATTGATGATATGGGTGAAGGGATGTGGGAGTAGAGGGGGAAGCAATGCGTCCGAAACGCAAAAAAGTCGAGATCGACACATTCTAAAATCCATATCTCCTAAACCGTTAATAGCAAGCAATTAAAGCTTAACAAATATCTGTAGTTATACTAGGAGAGATGATTGAAACAAAATTTTTGGGTGGGGGTTGAAATACTTAACATTACGATATCTCCCAAACCAGTGGCACCAAAAAAACAAAATTCGGTTTGGATATAAAGCTTGATAAATAAAGATTGCTCAAAGTAAAATATTTGAAGGGGGCGGGGGAGTACGTAAGGGGAGGGGATAAGAATTTTTCAAAAATAACACGTTTCATATCTCAATAACAGTGTAAGATGGATGCTTCAAATTTTTACCAGAAGTAGGCCTAATAGAACCCTAGTAGGGAAAACAAGTTTGGGGGGTGTGGGTGTAGGGGGTGAGGGTGGGGAAGGGTGAGAAAGAAAAAGTTCCGATGCTTATATCTTAAGAATCTATATTGATAGGAAGCTGAAACTTGGTATTTAGATAGAGCTATAGTAGTGGCATGGTGGAAAATAAATTTTTTTTAGGGGTAGTATGGTGCGGTAGTGGTAGGTGTTTTTCCTAACTTTAGAATGGCTTATGCTAAGAAGTTGAAACTAAGTACGTATATGTAAATAAACTAGAAAAGTAATTCTGATAAAAAAAAATTCGAATATTCATTGGCGTTCAGAAGGGGGGGGGGAGGGGGCAAAAAAAATTATCAATTAATATAAAATGCATATATTTTCACAATTTTCGTCATATCTACTAGGTCTTTCCAAATATTGAATTCATTTTTATTCTACGGATTCTTCATATGAATACCTAGAATGTGTTTTCAAGATTTTTTGAAATTCGACCCCTAAGAGGGTGTAAACTGGTTGTATACTTTTTCATGAATTCCACCATGTTTCTCAAGTCTGATCAGATATCGAATATCTTTTCACTTCCCCAGGTTTGTTTAATAATCACCTATTTTTAATTTTTGTTTTTTTTCAACCTCTAGACCGCATCCCGGAATATGACCCAATTATTTAATTCATATGTTACACCCTTTTCTAACCGCTTCCCGAACTTTTTGTTAGGTTTTCAGTCACATAGTAACATACACCGCATCCCCGAATTGAACAGATTCTAAACTTCTGCCGGAAAAATAATAAAGTTGCCAGATTTTTTCAATACTTTTTTCTTTTATTTTAATTCTTTAAATAAATTTTTTAAAAAAAATTTTTTTGTTTTTGATACGATACATATGTCCTTCTTATTCAATTATAACAATAATTTAAGTTCACTTGAAGTAATATTTTGTAGTAGGACCCTCTTCTTTGAGCTCAATCTCAATTTTGTGTGAAAATAACATGTATTTGCCACTTTCTGTCTACCATATATAGTTCCGAAATTTGCCACCAGAGCACATTGTATATTTGTCAATAAGGGATTTCCTAATGCAGTAGGCCATGTAATAATATTTTTTTTTAAGTGGATACTTGCTAGCGAAATGAAACTGAAAAATTGTTTACTAGCATTTCGCTTAGTTTTTATTGTATGTGTTTTTTGATTTCACTCGATCTGGATACTAGGCTTTAGAGGATGAATAAGGAAAAAGCTTAGAACACGTTTTAGGCAATTATGTAGTACGCAATCCCTTGAAAAGATATTCGATATCTGATCTGATCCGTAACCTAATGTCACCTTACACCACCACTCAAAACACCCCCACTCAAAAATTTGTTTCCGATCTATTCTCCTAATAGCTAGGTATATATCTAGATATGTTTCTTAAGTTTTAAGTTTTTGACATTAACCGCTTGGATTTAAAAATGTCTCAATCTCGGCTTTTTTGCAAATGGGTTTAATATTGAAGCTCTATAAAAATTCCAAGTTTCAGCTTCCTAGTAGGTATAAGCGGTTGTTGAGATTTAAAAACCAAAGTTAAAATGTATAGAACGCTTCCCCCACCTCCCTTTGACACCCACACTTCTCAGAAGGTGTACACTTAAATTATTATACCCAGTCTACCCATGCAAAATCAACTAACGAGCTCAAAGGGCTTGGGTGCTGCGAGCCTTCAAACAAATTTGCGTACATCGGTAGACGAACGGCGGACAGACGGACTGGAATTCTTTTTTTTTCCGCTTTTTTCGAGTCTACTAGTCATGAAACTTAAAAAAAAAAATTACCAACAAATTTTTTCTTCAAAATCTATCACAATTGAGAGATGGAACCGTGTGCTCTGGCGGTAAAAATTGAAAGTGGTAGACTGAAATTTAATCCGAAATGTATGGTAGAAGATTACCACACTTAATAATTCACTCTTTTGCACGATATATATGGCACGTATATACCCGACGTAAATATTTCCGTTATGAAAATGAGCAGCGATAAAAAACTGAACTGTCAGATTTCATATCAGTCCAACACTTATAATTTTTCCACGAGGGGGCACTTATCCAACTTTACCATTTCTCAATAGTGTTTTATTGAAATAATGAAGTAAAAATTGTTTTTCTTATCTTTTGTGTTGGTACATGCACCATACGCAAATAATAAGTTTATTTTTAGTAAATTAAAAATGTTTTTTTTTTATCCATTTAAAATTTTTTTAAATTTACAAAACTGAACGAAAGTTTTGATTGGTTGCTAAAATTCCTGCCTGGTAACGCTTTCAGCTGCACTACACATGCACTAAACGAAATTTTGTACCGTTAACGGTTTCTTCAAACTCCTGTAACTGCCTAACGGTTCAAAAGTTGAGCGTAATTTCGCGGCCGGTCCACATTAAGTTCTGTCGTCCATCTTTTCGGTGTGGTGTCGTAGAAGTGAAAGTTTTTTCTTTTAAAGTTTTTATTTAAATTTTATTCGTATCGATCTTTCGTTTTTTATTCGATTATATCCGAACGTAGCACAACTTGAATACGAAAATGATGCGTTTTTCTTCGAATAGCTTTGCGCAAAATCGCCGTTCGATTTTCAGTTTTGTGGAAAAGGACGCGTACCTGTACAGGTAAGTGCGTGCTTCGGGGCCCCGATGCACGGTTTACGTGTGCTTCGTGTAATTTATTGCACGGCCTTCTTTTCTGCCCGAGAAAATCCATTTGAATTAGTGCGAATTTTCCAATCGATTAATTAATTGCTCTAATTGGTATCATATGACTGCAGAAGGTACAGGATCCGAACGGAAGCTTAAAGTGTGTCCTAGGTATCGACCGTTTCCAGTAATTAAAGCATTTCGGCGCTTAGGATATCGTCGGCATTAAGATCCTGGTGTTAATTAATATGACGGAGCATTGGAGGTTATGTCAATTATCATACGAGTAGGTGGCCAGCCACATGGCTTCGCATGGGCTGAGCGTTCGAGAACCTTCGGCTTCGATGAAAAGATTTAATTGATAGATGCTGTGGTCCTGTTGTATGTATGATATAAGACATTGCTCCTCCTTTTCTTACTTTCTATCTCTTGGTCGATTTTTATGGAATAATTTAGTAATTTGAATGTCTTATTTGTGGATTTTATTCACCACGAGTTGTTGTGTTGAATAAAAGCAAAGATAAATAAATCGAAATGGTCTGCTTTCTTTCTATGGAAGCCACATAAAATAAGAGGAGTCGTTGACATCCTTTCTTTTAAATTTAAGGTTCAAGTTGGTAATAAAAAGAAGTATATTGATTGCTTGAGTAAGAAATAATCAAATCAATTCCCTCCCGACGAGGCACAGTTAAGATAAAGAAATTGCTTCTACGTCTTTCCAATCTGAAAACTTACAACATTCTCAATTTTTAAAAACTAAAAATTCTTGTGTTTGATCAATTTAATTTCTTATTTCCATGAAAACGAGTTCTATACATTTTCACGAATTTCTTCATATCTTTTAGGTTTGTCGAGGTTTCGAGTAATAACTTTACTTTGCAGTTTTATTGAGGCACATGGAAACAATTTTAAATATATTTCGATATTTAACCCCTACATTAAATTATAATTACAATAGGCCACTGAGGCCACTGTGAATCGGGCCTTATAGACAGTCCTCCACCAATTATAAACGTTAACCCCTAAGGAGGTGTACAGTATTTGACTGTGTACAGTATGTGACTACAGTATATACTTACACTCTTTCGGGTCATACCGTGAACCGATACTTAGAAATGTGAAATCAAAAGCAAAAAAAGAAACTTTTGGTAATTATAATTTTGGGTATTAGTAGTATTTTACTAGACGCGTACCGCTTCACAGGAACCATCGCGTAACTATTCTACACGTTTTCTGAAAAAATTTTCAAAATCGGTTGAGCGGTTAAGAGTTCATAGGGAACATACGCGCATACACATATCCTAATAAATATTATACATATAAGCAAAATTATTAAATTACGTGTTACTTTTTGCAATAGGGACAATAATACGTTACATGTGCTTTACAGAAATACTTGATACATTTGCAGCAGCGAGGGAGATGTACATAAAAAAAATTATCAATTGCTTGCCTAGCATAGTAAGTTTTCTTTTCAAAAGCAATTGAACTTGTATGAAGTAAAGAAATTATCGCAAGTTAGATTCAGTCGTGTACGTCCTTAGCTGTGATCTTAAACTACTCGCATTCCTTGGTTCTTCTCCGTTGCCATACCAGACTGTATTTAGATGTTACTTGAGCACTTAAAGCGAAAGACTTAAACTACTGCAGAGGCTCCATATATGCCACATTTTGCAGGCTTGCTAGTAATATATTATTTGAAGGGATAACGTCTTCTGAAAGTTAAAGCTATCAAGAGTCACATTTTCTCCAAGATTTTCCACAAACTTTTGGTAGCTTCACCGATTGATCTGTAAAGTCCAGATAAAAGTGCAAACCTATGAAGGTTAGTGGAGTAATGTAGTCTAATTCCTGTCACTATACACCTTCCAACCCCCGTCAAAATGGCTTAGCTGATGCTTATTTGACACTTCATAAATTAAAATTAATTTAATTTCAGTTCAGTTCAATTTTTTCCCTTATGCCATCTTCTAGTTTATCATTTAGATAACAGATCATTATCGTAGCAGCTAAATTAATGCTAGTTAGCGCAGACAACAGAATAATTAATTTTGAAATACTACTAATACGTTATCTTAGCATATTGGTCCTTTTATGGTACTCTATTGGTGCCCAGATGCAGCTCTATTCGTTCATCAACCATAAAATTATCCAATACAATTTACCTAATTAACGAAAGTCTGACTTTAAAAGCAACTTTTCCTCGGCTTTTGCAACAATTCAAAATGAAATTTCCTAATTGCAAAGGGATTTGCTGTGAATTTTAGTCTGATAGGGTTGAAAACTCTTGCCAGCTCCCATTTTACCATCACACAACCAGTGCAATACTACGTTAATACTAAAATAACTCCCTTATTTTTGCACATAAAAAAAATACGATCAATATTGCTGTTGGCTGCCGTCGCCGTGTATAACTCTCGTACGTTATAGCCACATTCAGTGCCAGAGCCTTTAGGCTAGGCCCCTTATATCCGATGTCACTGGTTTCGATTATGTTGAGTTGTTGATATGAAACAACGTTTGCAGGTTTGAGTCTTCCACTGCTTATTTCAAGATTTTCTTGTTTGACATGCACTCAACTTTTCATCAATTTTCCCTTACCCGTCATGAGCCAGGTTTTTAGTATTTCAGAGCACGAGGGATAAAAATCGATTCGTTATTATAGGACACAAGACCCTTTTCGCCCCCGTATACATATCTAATATTTCCGTACCAGTAACAAGATAATTAACTAACTTTCATTCGAATTTCTTTTCTTTGCAGTGGAATCAGTATGAACAGCAGCAATACAAGCCTTCAGAATAACAATAACAACAACAACAATAATAATAACAATAGTCTTTGTAATAACAACAATACGTGCAGTCCGAATAAGAATTTCACAAATGGACCAACAGACTCGTGCGATCTGATGACCACGGGCATCACGTTAAGTGGCGAACAACCCGATCCCGATTATATTAAAATGTTTGTTGGGCAGGTCCCGAAATCCATGGATGAGGATCAACTTAGAGAAATGTTTGAAGAATTCGGACGTGTGCATTCGATAAATGTTCTTCGAGACAAGGGCACAGGTGTTAGTAAAGGTGAGTTATGTTTGGCATTTTAATATTTTTATGAAAACAACATGAATAAAGATGAACAAATGGCTCTGGAGGAATATTAAATCGTTCTCTGTTTGGAGTATTTATGAGAAGGGTCCTAACGAATTTAAACGCTGCAGGAACTCAAAAGAGGTTGGCGCTACAAAGGGTCATCTAATGTAGATACTTGACAGCTAAAATTTCAAACTTTTTTATTTGCTTTAATCTTTCACTTCTATCAATGTAAATTTATTGCCATTCAATATTCTTGCATTATTTATTCATTCAGAACAATATTTTTAAAAATTCAAAATATCAATTTTATATGCATACAGCCATCAATTTTGACAGATGGTAAACTATGCTAAAGTGTAAGAAATTACACCTGCTCCCGACCCAGTGTTGAAAAGTGTAGGTACACTGTCTACACCACACTCGACAAAAAAAAAACAGCCACCACTGACGTTACACCGACAAAAAGGACACTTTCTGCCGTAGTGTAGAAAGTGCTGGCAAAACAAACAAACCTAATGTATAACTAAAGAGAAAGGAGGCATCATAGAAAAATTGTTGGTAGGCGTAGCGTGTCACGAAGTTAGGGAGTGGTTTTCTGTATCTCAGAAACAGCTTATGCTAGAAAGTTGAAACGTAGAACTTACATATATGTAGATGCACTACAGAAGAAAGAAGTTCAGATTTTCATTGGCGTATGCAGGCGCAAAGAAGTTTTTTAGTGAACGATATCTTTCCTGCATTTTCACAAATCTCGTTATAAATTTTAGGCATGTCAGTTATGAAATTACTTTTACTACAGCGTGCGAGAATATCGAATTCGCTTTCATTTCTTACAAATGGGGGAAGAAAACGATTTAAGCATTTTTTGGTAATAAACCTACCAAGGCGGACGTAAGATATTGTTAAAGTTTTCATGAATTTCGAGAAATCTTTTAGGTTTAATAAGATCGCTTTTACTTCCATGCCTTATATACAATAGTCTCAAAACTAATATCAGGATTTGACGGTATTCAACCCCTAAAACCCGCTTCAGACTTGTCCTGCTTTTCTTGTTCATCACATTTCATGAGTTTTTCGTCTTCTTTCACGAAACACATGAGACTCGCGAGAAAGCCACGACAAAATCGTCTCGCTCATTTTTCGTCACTCTATTGTCATGCAAAACTTTTTGATGTCGTCAAAAAACCGCCTTCAGTAGAGGAAACTCACGAATCGCGAGTATTACTATGGATAACTGCTTGTATAAAAATCATAATATCGTCAATATCACCAGTGTATCACCCAATAATGTGCTGATAGTACGTCAGTGTATCCAGTGTACAAGCAGTGTATCCAAGGTATGACGAAACGCGAGAAACCCACGAAAAACATCTACACAAAGGCGATAAGTCTGTGGTCGGCTTAAGAGCGTAAAACAAAAATTTAACGATTATAGCAAGTCATATATTTGACATAGTGTCATACAGTGAATACAATAATTCCCCCGAAGATAAAATCGTCAATGTTAAATTGGTTGGAAATTAGCGTAAGGATTTTATCTATCGAATTCAACAAACCCGTATGATTTGTTGTGTCTCTAGTGGTGGTCTTAGGAATCTCAATCTCAAAGTTTCGCTGTGAAATATGTCTCACTCCTCTCTAATCTCAACATCTCTCCCTTGTATCTCCTACGTTATCCCAACAGTCCTAAACGCTATTTCCAATAACGTTTATCTGAGGTCGAATGAGTCAAAGCACATGGCTGAGTATTCTAAATATTTTTCGTTAGAAAAAAAATTCATTATTTACGATTTCTGCTCGAAAGATTCGGTTCGGTTCATCTTCATGTGGCCCAAAAATAGCTAGTCCTTTCTGTCATCTCAGTGAAATTACCCCCCGTGTCAAATCTTGCTTCGTCGCATCCCTATTTCTCGGCCGTTTCTAACGAGAACGAAAAGTGGAGCGAAATTGTTTCATCCTGATTTATGGGTTTCCAGTCCTCCTTTTTCGATTTGTTTGTTTGATAGGTGACTTTGAATGGTCCCCATTCTTTGGGGATTTGTCTAAATCATCCGCCCCAAAACTCAAACAGATATGGTTTTAATGTTGCCCCCCCCCCCCCTTCCTATCTCCCCTATATAATAATTTATTCCCTTTAGGTGAACTAATGTCCTCTGAATTTAAACAGATACGTTTCCAATATATGTATATGTACGTATATTTGAATTTTATTGGCGTATGGATACGGTCTTGGTGGGCTTACTTTTGCTCGTTTTTCTTTTTTCTTTCGAGATAAATTTCGAGGACATATCAGGGCTGGAATATGTAAAAGCGAGCCGATCGGTGAAAAGAAGTCGGAAAAGTTTAACGTGTCAACATTAAATTGTCTTCGGCTCGTCTTATGCCAATATTTGAGGAACTATGCTTATATAGTGGGTCGTTATTTTGTGTAATTTTCAAATTGAGTGTTTACTCAATTAGGGTCGCACACATAAGTTGTCGTGCAAACATGTTAAAATATTAAAATGACGCTTTTCCTGGCTGGGGACCTAGTTTGTGTGCACCTCTTGAGAGAACGTGAAGAAGATTCTTGAAAGCACTTTCCTTCCGTCTTCTATTCTACGGTGGCATTAAATTTGTGGATTTTTTTTTTCTTCTCTCGCTTTTGTAAAATATTTATTCGAAAATGTAGTGCACAAGTCCTTTAATGCTCGACATACTTCCATATGCTCTCGTATCTACGAATACAAGTCCCCGAGCCAAGTGACTTTCAAAAAGTCTGCAAAATGTAAGGGAACGAATTTAACTTAACCCATTCACATTATACTCTAGTCTAAAGTCAACCGAAAAGCGGGAGTTAGTGATGACTTCGGGTTTGTTCATATACAATTTTGTTTTTGTTGTGTTTAAAAGAAGTGTTTTATTCGCCACTGTTTGTTTTCTGTATAGGCTTTATGGTGTTTTTGTTTTTTTATTTCTTTTTCAGGGTGCTGTTTTGTAACATTCTTCACAAGAAAGGCTGCCCTGAAGGCACAAGATGCACTGCATAACGTCAAAACACTTGTTGGGGTAAGTTACTTCAATGTTTCTATATTTTTTTTTTGTTCGCACATAATGTCTAGCTTTTATCTGTGGATAGTTTGTTTTGTTGCTCCGGGTCCCTTTTTTGCTAGTTCCTTGCAATGCGGCTTTAGCGTTTTTCCGACGCTTTGCTACAAATGTACAACCTGAAATGTTTGCGATATGACTTTAGTAAAAGTATGCTATGTGTGCCCAGGGATGAAATACTACGAGGGTATACAGCAACAGTTTGCCCTTTTTTGAAATACGATAAGAACGTGAATTGGATATCATATGGGGAAAATGCGACGGTCGTTGCCGTCAGCAAACAAAACTGAATTGAAAATTGATTTTCTAAGTTGGCAAAATAGTAGAGTCGCGGAGTGACGTTTTTCAACTGACTATAGTACGAGCAAATGCATAGTCTTACTCAACATTCATTCAAAATCAAAGCGATAAACTTATTTATTTTTAGAACAATAGGATTACCATCATTACTTGAAGGTATATTTTGATATATTAGTTTGGCATCATACTTTCCACTTTCAGAATCTCTTTGAAATTTTTGTTTTGAATCATCCGACTGCATGTAATCTTGGGAACCGCATGCCGTGCAAGCGACTGACATTCTGTGCGCCGACTATAACAGCAGCGCTCCCGGTTAATATATATTTATAAAAATTATTAGCGTACCTCAACAAATGTATATGATTTCGAATAAAACCAACCTGGATAAAATCGAGCCAATACTTTTTGAGTTAATAATTTCTGAAATTAAATTAATAATACAGTATTGTTATCGATTTTTAAAAAAAAAAAATTTGCTGCCCTCAAAATTTTTTTGTCCACGTTTCATGACTAGTAGACGCGAAAAAAGCAATAAAAATTTTCACTCCGTCTGTACGCCGTACCCCGTACGCCGTACGCCGTACCCCGTACGCCGTACGTCGACCGCCCCAAAATCTTTGAAGGCTCGTAGCTCTCAAACCAGTGGAGCTATTAAATTAAAATTTTTTCTAAGAATAGACTTGGTGGACCCCTTGAATTGACATTATTTTCAGGGGATGAGGTGTAAGGGGGAAGGCGAGGTAAGCGTTTTAGACGAAAAATTTAGGTTTCTAGATCTCAGGAACCGCTTGTGTTAGGAGGCTGAAACTTAGAATTTCTATAGAGCTTTGATAATGGACCCATTTGCAAAAAAAAAACAGATATGGGTGAAGGGGTGTGGGAGTGGAGGGGGAAGCAATGCGTCCGAAACGCAAAAAAGTCGAGATCGACACATTCTAAAATCCATATCTCCTAAACCGTTAATAGCAAGCAATTAAAACTTAACATATATCTGTAGTTATACTAGGAGAAAAGATTGAAATAAAATTTTTGGGTGGGGGTAGTGACGTACGGGGGTGGGGGTTCAAATACTTAACATTACAATATCTCCCAAACCAGTGGCACCAGAAAAACAAAATTCGGTTTGGATACAAAGCTTGATAAATAAAGATTGCTCAAAGTAAAATCTTTGAAGGGGGCGGGGGAGTACGTAAGTGGAGGGGATAAGAATTTTTCAAAAATAACACGTTTCATATCTCAATAACAGTGTAAGATGGTTGCTTCAAATTTTTACCAGAAGTAGGCCTAATAGAACCCTAGTAGGGAAAAAAAGTTTGGGGGTGTGGGTGTATAGGGTGAGGGTGGGGAAGGGTGAGAAAGAAAAAGTTCCGATGCTTATATCTTAAGAATCTATAATGATAGGAAGCTGAAATTTGGTATTTAGATAGAGCTATAGTAGTGGCATGGTGGAAAAATAGAATTTTTTTTAGGGGTAGTATGGTACGGTGGTGGGGGGTGTTTTTCCTAACTTTAGAACGGCTTATGCTGTTAAGTTGAAACTCGGTACGTATATGTAAATTAACTAGAAAAGTAATTCTGATAAAAAAAAATTTGAATATTCATTGGCGTTCAGAAGGGGGGGGGGCAAAAAAAAATATCGGTTAGTATAAAATGCATATATTTTCACGATTTTCGTCATATCTACTAGGTCTTTCGAAATATTGAGTTCATTTTTTTTCTACCGATTATTCATGTGAATACCTAGAAAGTGTTTTCAAGATTTTTTGAAATTCGACCCCTAAGAGGGTGTAAACTGTTTGAAATTCGACCCCTAAGAGGGTGTAAACTTATTGTATACTTTTTCATGAATTCCACCATGTTTCTCGGGTCTGATCAGATATCGAATATCTTTTCACTTCCTCAGGCTTGTTTAATAATCACCTATTTTAAAGCTTTGTTTTTTTCAACCTCTAGACCGCATCCCGTAATATGACCTAATTATTTAATTCATATGTTACACCCTTTTCTAACCGCTTCCCGAACTTTTTGTTAGGTTTTCAGTCACATAGTAACATACACCGCATCCCCGAATTGAACGCGTTCTGAACTTCTGCCGGAAAAATAATACAGTTGCGCCCAGACTGTTGGCAGATTTTTTTTTTTGCTTTCTACTCGTATAACTCCCCCTTAAGTATATTGGACGCTACTTTTAGTTTTGTTCTGTCATTTGAATCTTATGGTCCGCATTCCCATACTACTCTGCGTCCTTAATGGTAAAGAAGTTTTTCATTATGTCTATTAATTTGATCAAATCATAAGCAATTATCATTTATCGATCTATCTTATACCATTATCTACCAAAAAGAGCAAAACCTCAAGACCAACCACCCAATTTGATAAAATAAGTTTCCTTCAAATAAAATTCTTGGTTCCATTAATAACTACCTCCGCTTCAAGAGCCGCCGCCGTCGTTTCAATGAAAAACGCCTTAACAAACACCATACATTTTCAAAGAAACAAACAACTCTAATGGAAAATTCAATTAGACTTTTCCTCAACTTCCATTTACCCTTCTCAGAGCTGTTCTCCATCTAGTACTCTTGACCCTTTAAATCTTCACAAAAAAAAAATAAGGAAAAAAGTCCTAAAAACTTGACACACTTTCCATTGTATTTCTTCGAAATCATAAGCAATCCTGAAGCCAGAAGCACAGTGCCTTGTAAATCTCTATAATTATTCTAATCCTGACCTTTCAGGCTTCTATTTATCCACATGATTGATGACGCTAATGTAGCGTTTTTCTGTACCCCCGTTGAAGTTACTTCATGATTCTGCCAGTTTTGGGGCTGCCGGCATAGGCCTCTTCTAGATTGAAAATAACATCTACGAGGGCCATTAGACGAAGGCCAAGAATAAGAAGTCATGAATACTTGGTATAGTACCCTTCTCAACGAAACGGGTTTATATATGAGGAACACTTTGCCTTCCGTGTTCGTCATCCATTTACCTTAAAGTCTAATAAATCTAGCAGTTAAGCTTCAATTAACCAGGTGTCTTAAGTGATTTTTTAAAATGACTCTATTTTTATCTCTTTATGTGCATTTTAGACACATTTTTACTGAAAGTCAAGTAGAGTTGAGTTATTAGACGATTGCATGTTTCGGCCTTCTAAGAACTACTGGGTATATCGAGAATATCGCATTAACTGTATATGTCCAAAGCTGCATTTGCCACATGAAATCCTGAATTATGTGACAATATAAAGGACGTGGATATATTACGTGGTTAAGAGCAGTGGTTAATTTTCTTTCAGGATTAGGGATGATGGTGTAGCTTTATGCTTTAATACTACTTGAAAATTGAATTTAATTAAAGATTTTGAGAATTGGATGTGCTTCAATGAATGTGAATTTCTATTGCTTGTGTAGTCTGCTATTACATGACAGCATCAGTGTGTAGGAAATTATTAGCTACTCTCGACAATTCTGTAGTACTATATTATAAATTATTCAAATAATTTTTTCGCTTCTCATACCGGTGTCAAGAAATCTATGAAGAGCACTGTACCTAGTCCTGCGACTCTAGAGAACGTACGTCGGCAAGATGTTAGAGTATAACGAGGTGAAAAACTTTTGGTGCATAAATACAAGTACCCACACTACTAGTATAGCGACATTGTTTCTCGGCATTTCACCAACTGAAGATTGTCTCGGGCTTATAGCACATCACCTCTATCGTCCAACATCCTGTACGCTAAATTTGTTTGTGTTGCTACGCTATTCCATATGGACCCTCGTGGGTCTATATGAGGCTTTTGACCGCCACTGCAATCTACACTATTCCCGAAAAATTCCTTTTTCGCATCTTAGTCCTTGATCCTCTTGAGCCCTTCAATTTTGAAGATGTAATCGAATTTTAAGAAATTATTTCCTTTTTTTAAACCTCTTCGACTAAGGTAATTAGTTCCTTAACTGGATCAAAGTTAATTCAATTTATTAATGAAAGTTTCACATACCGGGATAGAAGAAGATTGTAGCTCAGGAAGGGCTAATGCTAGAAAGTAGGATATTCATGTGTATATATAGCATTTAGATGTAGGTACGACAGAAAGTAAATTATTTCAACAATAAAGTTTAGAATTGTATTGGAGTACGAAGGTGGTCAAAAAATTGTCCGTAAAAGTGTTTGTTTTACATTTTCATTAATTTCAAAGTTCAAAGTCAAAATTTAAAGTTGTGTCGATTCAGGTATCCTTAAATATAAACGAGGAGTTTTTGTGGGAAGTTAACTGCTTGGAGCGTATGCACCGACAACCATAATTAAATTTTGACTAACTACGATCCCGACTGTAACTCAAAAACGAAAATGCTGTTTCACGGCTACAGTGGCTTTTAAACTTCTGCCGCACCCACAACAGTTCCCTCGACTTCTATCCAAAAAAATAATAAATTTTGTAGTGAATGGAGGCTTTGGAGTGATTAATTCGACTTGAAAAAGTCTGAAGAACCGAAGCATTAGGAAAGAGTTCGTGATGATTCCTCCTACGTTCACAAAAAATAAATCTTTGCGAGGTGCACAATGCGTAGCTCATCACACGCACTACTTGCAATGCTTTCCGATTTCATGTACTACTCGATCGCTGCTACCAATCAAAATCGCTTTACAAACACTTTCCCGTAGAATTGACCGTCGTTTCGCATTCGCCGGTGATGTGGCTTTCTCACTAAAAACGGATGCCATTCAGCTGTGCACCCGCACATGCTAGGGTTCATGTAACACTATATTGTTCAAAATTGACTGATTCAAAGGTTGAACGCTTTTTAATTAAGTAATTAGTAATGAATAAGGATTCAAACAGTAGCTGTTTCGAACCCTCCTTTACGCCCATCGATAGAACTCTGGATTTGATCCTGGAGGTAGTCTCATTGTGAACCAATTTTTAAATAATGGGGTTCCCTTTTGTTACTGCGAAATGTTATTATAGTTAGTTAGAACCTTAGTTATCATATTGGTTATTTTGGAGCTAGAAGTATGCAACTAAATATGACAGGATCATCAATTGAAAATCTTATCTAAAAATGAAAGATATCCTGGTTTGGCCCTCCGAGCCATGCAGTGCAGAGTAGCACCAGAAGAATATCTGCAATCATTACTTATCTTAGTCACTATCTTGAAATATTTGCAAGAAGAATGTGCCTTCCATTCGCAAATAAACCCAAAATTTCTTATCCAAATTTCGAGCTTTAGCTAGCTTAAGCCCGTGGAAACCTTAACGATTTACCGAAAATCATTTATCTTAATCTTCCTAAAGAGAAAAGAAAGGAGTAGTGCCGCTTCCCGTTCGGCACATAAACAAAAATCCATAAAATCAAATATCCTAGAATTTTCAAATTTCAATAAAAGCTATCAGTGGAAGTGATGGCATCTTTGTTGAGATATGCACGTGTGTGTGGAAGGATGGTTATAGTAACGAAGATACGATATGATGAGATTTGGGATAAAAATCCTAGAAATCCTAGAAATTTTCGTCTTCACATCGCCAATCCTGTACACGAGATAGGGTTTAAACATCTCCGAAAGAGGAGAAGCTTTTTATATTTGTCCTATTCCCGTTTTGCTTACCTTGTGTGTATAAGTGAAGTGTAAATGTATTAGTGTCGGATTGCTTTCAATAGAATTTATAAAAAAAAAAAAAAAGATTTTTTCCCAACTATTCGATGTGAAGGTATGTTATTTTGGTTACTGCTGCTGCCATACACGCCATGCAAGTCGCTTTCGTCCTTGCTATGTTTCATGCATCTTTTGTGTTCACTTTATTCATATATCGCAACCATAATGTTTGCCGAAGGACTATGATTCGATCGATATGTAATAGTCATTATGCTGTAGTAGTCAGTAGCCTTCCTTGGCTTTGCAGGCGCGGGGGAGTACCATGTTTGCAAAGAGACGAATAACAGATTCAGGATATCTAACAAGTTTCACATTGTAAATTCTTGGTGCAATTGTAAGCCAGGAGATTGGTCTGTACCCTGGTTGTACACGATTTCGAAATATTTTCAACGTAAAGATTTTATCTTACCGGAGAGCGGAGATATTTATGAGATCTGAACGAGGTATACAATATTCGATGAGGCATGAAAATTTGTTAGTTGGCACTCAAGTTGGATTGGACATTGTTTAATTGGGAGTATTCTAGGAATATGAGTACAACATGTGCATAATCGTTTAGATTAATGTGAAATGCGATATGTTTGCGAATTACTACTAACATTTCTGTCCTATTATGTTCACATGATCCATGATGTTACGATTGACATTATTTGTATTAGATTTGAAATTTGCTGGCTTATTCCCTAAGACCACAATTAAAGCTGCTGGTATTATTCTTACGCCAGCTGAAAAACTGTTAAGGGGGTATTTGCCTCTAGCTGACCTAAAAATAGGGTAATTTACATGATTTTTTTTTCATAGAAGATGTAAATAGAATGCTGGGATTTTTTCTCAAAATATTTAGTAAGTATTGAAGTACAAAATAAATTTTTTTTTTTCAAAATGATATCATAGTGGCTAGTTATATGGCAAGCGCCGTAATCACTTTCAAAAAAGATGTCCACTTGGCGTAACCTGTACAAGTCGTAAATTTTATCCGAATTTAAAAATTCAAAAATTTCTACCTTTTCATATGGGAAATCCATAAAGCAAGTACCTAAATGATAGGATGGCTCACGTATGTAGCTGATTTCGAAAAATCCGTTTGGGTACCATATTCTACACATGTTTATCTACGAAAATATTAAAAAAAAAATTAGATTTTTGAATTGAGCTAAAGGCAAATACCCCCTTAATGAAAAAATATTCTGCTCATGCTTAAAGCGCCCGGTGATAGTTTTATATTAGACTATCTACTATCGTGAAAGCAGAATTGCAGTTCGAGAGTTCGAAGCATGTTACATACACGGCACGATAGTTCAATAAACGATAGTAGGCTATCAAGTTCTTTCCTTTTTGTTTGTCGACATGTTTGCCGTGATTGACTCGACATGTGCTCTTTAGTCGATTCCAATCAAGAACTTGAAATTTTTTCGCGATTGCTTTAGGTATAGCCTATCTCATGACACTATCTAGCTCTCCAGTCGTACTGCAATATATCTGATCATACCACCTACAAGTACTTATTTCAGCATACTTCTGAAACTGCTGCGGTGAACTTAAATTTCACGAATCTTACGTAAAATCTGCTTCATTATGACGAATTTTATACTTAGGTCGTACTCGAATACTTTGCTTCGTTTACGTCTATGTTGGCGGCAAAGCATAGCATTGCTATTATCACAGTTTAGAAAAATCTTGGCTAAACTGTCAAAATGGCTCAGCTGATGCTTATTTGGGACTTCATAAATCAAAAATTCAATTACATTCCATAGAAAAATTTAAATTATTTCTTACGTTTGTAAAGATTGACTGATAATTCATCTGTCGTTAAAGTAGTCAAGACACGAACCGAAAAGAAATTGAGACACAGCTTTGCTACGTCTGATGTCATAAACTGTTATAACTAGACGTAGGCGTAGACGAAGCAAAGTATTCGAATACGACCGTAGTTATTTATTTATTTATTTATAACAATAACAATTGAACAGGAAATCATTTCCAATTATACAATTGCAACGAATTACAAAATAAAAATATTTATTTTTATTGATATGACTGTAGTCCCCTTGTGCCTTTCCTACCAAACATTTTCATAAACATTCACCAAAAGTGAAAAAAATCAAGTGCTGAGAAAAAAATACAAAGCGTTGTTAGTGCAGTATCGGCAAAAGGTGAAGAAAAGTCGAAAATTTTAAATGTTTAACTTTATATCAATCAGTCAATATTTATTAGTTTATCCACTTATGTCTAACATCTTATAGTTGAGGCTATCAGTGCAACAGTGGCCTAACCCACAAGCAATATTTTTTCCATAACATTTTATACAAATGTTCCTCAATAATAAGATTTTCTGTCATCTGTCCGCAACTATTTTTTAAAATTATCTAATGACAATAGAATGCAAGTATACTATAGATTCTAGAAAAATCATTTTTTCAGTTTTTACGGTTTTGTGGGTTAGGCCACTGTTGCACTGATAGCCTCAAATTATAGTTTAGAGAACAGATAATTCAAAATCTTAGCAGCTAAATTAAACCTAGTTAGCACAGCAAAGCAAAACATTTATGACAATTTTTGTTACATAAATTCAAGGAAAAATGTTTTCAAAAAACCTTGTGTAGTGGCCTTAAACCTAAATTACTAACTAACTTAAATTAAAGAGAAATCAAAAGAAAATAGTAAAAAGGAAAATTAAAATTTAATAACGATATTTGACTCCAGAACATGCCCAGTAGAGGGATATTATAGGAGTGCTAACAATAGTGGATTATCAACTAGTTCCAGCCTTGTAAGGAAGGATAAATGTCTGTTTGCAAAGCAAGTACAAATGTTAGTAGGATAAAAATTAAAATGGTCTTCTTAAAACAAATTCTCTAGCTGTATGCTTACGAATCTTGAACATGATTTAAGAAACAATTCGTTAAACGCTCTCCGTACATACAATCACTTAATAGAAGATATTTTGAATCATTTTCAAATCTTATTAACGATTGAGTGGGTGTGTACTACGTTCAGCTAAACAGGTCAACTCGAGTTGCGGGTTAGTTCATTTTCCTAGAGTCGTTTTGGCAATTTTAAGATCTGATTCGTAAGAAATTTTTTATGTGACTCGTTTTGAGTAGTATTGAGGTAAAATTTCGTTATTAGTTCTACTTGACTAACGTTTTTAAGTTGTTACGCTTAATGCAGAGTTTCTCCATAATATGCACCAACACTAGATTTCTGGGTGTGTTTGGCCAATGCAGTATATATCACTGATATTTTCACCACATTTTATTTCATTCAACTTAAACTGCTGTTTGACGTGGGTTACTTAATAGGCAAATACTGCATGGTTTTAAAATTGGCATATATGCCATTGAGCCATGAAGTATGAAGAGCCTTATATCAGTCGGGATAATTGACTAATTAAAATGGTATTCGTAGTCATTAAGCTCACCTTTTCAAGAACTTTTTGGTCCTCGTATGTACCTGTAAATTATTGACGAAAATATCAGAGAATGAAATGTAAAGGGTAAGTTTTTAATTTGTTTTTTAAATTACGTAGCTCAATGGTGCCACAGTAGGCTGTACACCCATGATTGTAAATATGAATTAACACTGTAATGTAAACTTATTATTGATTTCTGTATTAAAATATTTTATTTCAAACCAATTAACCCTACTTGAAAATATTTATGTTTAATAGCAATAAATCGGAGTAGTGTAGTAATATGACTCCTTGTTGCTGGAAAACGAATTACAAAATGGGCTTGTTACCAAGCGCCTTCAGGTCATAATTTGCCATGCAGTTAATAACAATTTACTATATATAAATGAATTTTTCCATAATAATAATGCCCAATATTATTGAATTGCTCAAATGTCAGTAAACATATTTGTTATACGTATGAATCTTTGGAATCATATTTCAGGCGTAATTTGAAAATATTAATCCATTATCATCTCAATTAAATTAATTCAGAACACAAAGCTTCAATTCATTTCTAGGTATTATGAAATTACATTCTCTGCCATAGTAAGTATTTGCTATATGTTTATTTTGTGGTATGTTCCGTATTAACTTTGCGGACATTCCAAAAAAAAATCCACGTCAGCCATTGTCTCATCTGCCTATTATGTTTGTGACTTTGAGGATCTTATGATTATTATTTCTAGATGTTCGCTATGAATGGAATTCGCTTCTTACATATCCATATCCTTCGGGATAAAAATAATAAAGTCAATGAACAAATATTGTCATTGAATGTATTTTTTTTTTGGCGAAAAGATAATACCATCGTAAAGTCAGTTGAAAATTTCCAAAACGTAGGGAAAAAAGAAAATTAAAAATTGTCAGAGGATCATTCATCGATTTCTGACGATACGTTTGGACTATATATTTGTAAATTGGTTCATAGTTCATTTATTTCAATAATTCTTAAATATATATAGACACAGTTTGTAACATAAAGTACCAGCAACTCTTATTCAACTAATTAAAATTTGAGCTTTCTGGGAAACCAATTTCTTGAATAAATTGAAAATTTTTATAAGAACTTTTGTATGGTGTCTACCCGAAGACCTAACCCGTTTTGAACATTAAATATTTGTAAACATGTTTTTTAATGTATTTTATATGCGAGATACCGGCCGCGGAATGGGACGATTTTAGCCGTTAACGAGGTTAGCCTTAAAAATTATACTACAGATGTGAATACAGATTTTCCAGCATGAGCCACAAACGAACAGCAATCGAATTTGAAATTTTTGGCTCTCTAAAAAAATAATGTCTTAACCGTTTTTAGCTTGAAGCTTTTTTTGGACTAAAGAGTTTTACACGTGAAAAACCCTTAGGCTCTCACCACGTACTGGTTTAATGTACTTAGACATCTCTGCAATTTGTACATATTCATACCTCGACCTACTCATTGACTTATTATTAGCACATTAGGATAATAAGGTTGATCCACTTTACCCGGGTTCTCCGTTTTACTCAGTCTTCCCCTATTAATTTCATACATAATCAAATGCAAACATATTCAACCAACATTTTATCCTAAATCTTGAATCCATCAGAGTAGAGCTAATATTTCAAAGAAAATCATACATGTGTATATGTACTATATGCGCATGCCGTCATATCGTAAATGATTGATGTTGTTTAGAGACAAAATAAAAGACGAAAGTCTTCTATCATATTTAAGAAATATGAAAATGTTGATGGTATTGCTAAGAAAGAATTATTTTCTCCATGTCCTGTTTGTCGGAACCAATTACAGTATGCTATCTTATAACTAACCCATCAATAGACCTTTCTCTACGCTGTAAAGTATCTTCCAGAATCAAAATACGCTGATTTTTAATATATTTACGTAAAACTGGATTTTTAAGTTAAATCCATCCCATTTCTATTTTAACGTGTAGAATAAATCCTCGGAGGAAAAAAATCTATATTATTTTTCGGCCAGTGATGGTCAAAACCTCAAAACCTCATGTTCAAAAACATTACGCCTTGAACAAGGATTTTTAAAATTGGAATCCAGCTGTTTGATCGAATATATAGGGAGAACCGGAAAACCCGAATTTTCCTTGCCATTCAGAAGTCCTTAAAATATTTGATAGCTTCAAAATGTTTCACGCTGCGACTATGAAATTTTGAATACGTTAGTTTTCCAGTAGTTGGACATAAAAACAATTCTGCAAAAATTTCAATTTAATGAAACTAAAATTGCTATAACTGAGGAAATTGTTAATTCATGAATTAAAAAAATGTCTTCACTTATTTGAGTAGTGTAGTCCTCATACAAAAATTCTTAAGACACGTTTCCAAGAATATTAGTCGCTTCAACTTGAAGGTAGCGGTTTCAAATGTTCGCAATGTAAATGTTTGTTGATTAGAGTTTCAGCTAGGAATATAACTACAGAAATTAACAAATGAGTCCTCATCCTTGGAAATTTCAGCTTTCATTTTACGGATCGCACGATACCTCTCTTTCGTTACAGTTCCCATACAAACGTCCGTAAAATGCTTGTGTACGAATATTGTCCAATCTATTTGGAACGCTTCAAGCTACTAATTTCAAATTTGACCCGCATTAGTGAATAGAATCGGAAGCTATGTGTAGCTGAAGAATCATTTAAAAGTCCGTAAATTTTGCTTTATTATTTTTTAATATTAGAGTTGTGTATTTTCACAGTTTAGGACAAGTAGACCCCAAAAAGGAGGGACAGAGAGGGTATTTGCCCCGCCCTAAAAAAAGCTTAAATAACGTCCCTGCCAAAAAGTAAAAAAAAATGTCTGTCTTTCCGCCGTAGACGCTGAAGCGTTTTAAGGCGCGTAGCTCAAAAACCCATTGAGGTGTTATTTTTGAATATTTTAATTGGATATTGAAAATAATGTCGAGGTCATTGAAAAGTTGCTCAGATTTCCAGGGTGAGCATGTAACAATATATATAATTTGTATTTGTCATTTTTGTATATCATACTAATTAACTTCTTGTCACATATGAAAGACAGTTTGGACTGATTGTTTCAGTGGTTAAATAATTTCATTTTTTCCGATGGTATCGATGAATTCCACGATTTCATATAAATCTTCCAAGATTATTTATAGGCGAATAGCATCGAGGGTCGTCGGCATTTTTAAGCCATCGAACAAGTCAATCGACCTATTTGATGGTATGGACAATAGTCCGGGTGCAAATTATTGTTCTTTTTTTTCAAATTGTTCTTAATTTATTATATTGTACTACATCTTTTTTTTTTGCTAATTTAATTGTATTAATTTCTACCATCTTTTTCAGATGCATCATCCAATTCAAATGAAACCGGCTGATAGTGAAAACCGAAATGGTAAGTCTATCTGTTTGTATTTATTATTATCCACACTTGTGAAGAGTCGTACACCTTCACGGAGTACTATGATAATTTATGTGATTCTTCCCCCTCACTCACTAAAAACGTAAGCTTTTTGCCATGAATATATTCATTGGTTTCACCAGAACTCATACGAGTTTGAGTATATGTAGATATATATTTTGAAAAATGTCAAGTGAATATCGGAGCATTTCATCACAACTTTCGGTATGTGTGATAAAGGACTGAGTTACATGTGCCAAGTTGATAATGCCTGGTAGCATTTGGGATATCCTCTCATGTTGACTAGCTGAATTTTAAAGTTCCCTTGTCCTACTGCTTTACGTCTACAAGGCTCAAAAATATGTCATATAGTACCTATGAATATACTATTCATGCGGCCGATCGATAAATATTTGAATGTTTTAATATTTCATAACACATTGTGTTTATATCATTTTTTATCACCCATTTTACACTGAATGACATGCATTCGTTCATCTTTTATATCTCTCATGTTCAGAATTTAAGAATTTAAGTATATGTGCCTTTTGTGTGAGCCTGTAGAAGGCTTTGTGACTACACTAGTCGCTGACAATGACAAGGGAGTATTGAAAAAATGAACCTGTACACAAGGTAGAATTTACATAAAAAAAAACCTTACTTCCACACATTGTAACCGAAAGACTGTATCCAGTCCACTCTATGATAAGTCCCTGAGAATTTTTTAATTAAAATTCTATTTTAAAAAAAAACTCTTTGAGCTTACGCTTTTTTACAATTTGAGTGTGCAAAAATTGAATTTTTTTAAGTTTGTAGTGGTTGCAATAGTGGTCATGCATGTTCATACCTTACTAGTTGGTAGCCAGGGTGATGATTTGTTACATTTTCTACCGTAAAACGGAGCACGCATAAAATTTTTGTGTAATCCCGATAAAAGGATGCAAACACATTTTCCATAGAAAGCCTAGATGAAAATTAAAATTTCACTAAAATCAAAAAGTCCTCAAAGGTGAAAAGAATAGAGGTAGCATGAGAGTGAATGTCATGGTGTCAATCAGGGGTCGTGATGGTGTGTCTACGGTGAAAAGTGGTTTAGTGTATGAAAGTTCACCAATTTTTTTTTTTTGAGATTCTATAAAAAAATGTTGATATCAAAATTGAAAAAAATTTAATTAAACCCTCCATAAAATATCGTTTTGTAATCGCGATGTGATATGAACCATAGTGAAAAGCCTTCTAGTTTTTAAGGGTGCCTACATCGACGAAACCAATCCTACGTTTCAACTTTGATGACGCTCTCAACTGTGAACCAAAAGCGAACTTAATATCGCACTCCACCTTAAACGCTATTGAGACTCTTAAAAAAATTAACATCAATTTTTCACTCCCCTAGGAGTTAAATATCTTAGAAAAAAAGTAAAGGCTAATTTAATGTCTCTTTAGAATTGTCAAAATTCGCCAAATCTTACACCTTTAACCCCTACGAAGTTGAATATCGAAAAATTCTTTTATTGGTTGTTTTGGCGACTATATTCACAGCATTTAGAAGTAAAAGCGATTTCGATTTTCCATTAGAGCAGAGAAATTTTTCAGAATTCGTGAAATTGTACACAATTTCTTTACGTCCCCCAATCGCGCTTATATTGAGGCCGTAGAAATAAAACCAATTCCACTAACAGGCCTACAATATACGACAAAATTCGTGAAAATATAAACAAATTTTACATGCGCCATCTTTACGCCCAGCACACACATTCACATGCGCCATAAAACATTATATTGCCTCATTTTTCAATTTTGATTGCGATTAATCGAAGATCTAATGAAAATGTTTCGCAAGTCATTCGATACGGGGCCCTAATGAACATTATCGATGGTACATTAAAAGTGATACTTTCATCCGGTTTCACTGTGTTCCATATATCCCTTATGGGATTAGCAGGAATCCCATTACTTCTGATCGAAATTATTATTTTTTTTATTAGGCCATCAAATACGGAAACTTGACATCGAATTTCACTTCTTTTATGTTTTAGCCTCTCCTAACAAGTATCAAGAGTAATAAAAAGGAAAAATACTGAACCGAAAATAAAGCTGGCAGTCCCAATGAATTTATGGACAATGTGTTCGTTCTCTCTTGTTTGGTTGGTTTGGTACAACTTGAAGATTGTCGTTATGCTTCAGGACTCGAAACTACTTGCCGGTAATCTCCTTGATTTGGACACGGGTATTACACGTAAGCATAATATGAGAACGGAAATATACTGACCAGCAAATCCTCGGTTGTTGGAATCAATGTCTTGCGGCCGAAATATAATTCGAAATTGATTTTCGTTTTATTTACGATCTCACCTGGATTTTTTTGTTTTTTTCGAGTACAAGTTGCGGATATATGAATAAGCGAAAGGAAAATAAGACCAACATAAAAATAAATGATATCGTAAAATACGGGCCGATTGATTAAGTAATTGAAGGCATGAGAACAATTTTTTTTGTTGACATAGCCTGTTCTGGATATCGTAAGAATTCTGGGAATGGATAAACCACCGTAAAGCTTGAGTAAACTTAGTCCTTGATATGTAGTTGAGGGTCGGTATGGATAATTTATGCCAGATTTATTAAAATGCCTACGATACTTTGGAATGTTCTCTAGAACCAGAACGACTCTACAATCATATTTGCTATTTTGTGTGTTGTGAAATTAAAAAGTAAATCGAACAAACTCATGACAAGTTCGGATGTAAGAAGGTCGACTGGGCTGGTCTCCCTTGATTAATATTTACTTTTCTGTGGTCAGTGTGTGAGAAGTTGCCAGAAGTGGGGTCCTCTGCATGCGACATGAGTCGAGAGACTTCCATGCTGTTCTGGAGGTGTATGTAGATGTGGAATGTAAGAACAATCGATTAGGTGAAACTAGCATAGCATTAAGATTTAGTTTTTTAATTTATCCTCATTTTTTTATTCCTGCGAACACTGAAGTTTTTTAGTCTTTTGACCGATTGGTTGTGCCGAAACTTTGAGGCCTGCAATTTGAAAATTTGTCTGTATAGGCAAAATTTATTGTGCCTATAAGACAGTGTCCGGTCAGGATACCAATTGTGGTGCTGATTTTCACCCTTTTGAGGAAAGTTAGTCTTTTAGAGCGATTTATAGTAGATTTATAGTAGATTTATAGTAGTCTCGCAATGTGACATGTAATTCCGCCCGTCCAGCTTCAGTTGGTTCTCTCAACTGAGTTCAATCCCAGTAGCAGTTAACATATAGAGAGATGCATACCTGAATTCCGATGTTCCGACATAATCTGAAAAGTAGTACCGCGCCGAGCGTTTTCGTCAGCCATGCAGTTCCCTGGAATATTCCTGTGTTCTGGCACTCAGCACAGAAGAATATTGAACTGTTCTGCCAACTCCTTAAGAGATGATCGACAATCTACGGTGACCTTTGATGCTGTCCATTCTGGTTCCAGTGATTTTATGGCCACTTGGATGCGAAAATGTTAATATCCGAATATGTCAATATCCCTGGTAGATATTTCATTATACCTCAACCAGGACAGGGCCTCCTTGATCGCCATGAGCTCCGCCTGATAGACACTAGATTGGTTCGGAAAGCGGAAGCAGCTGCTGCTAATGTATCGTATCATATACCATATATGTGGACGAACTCTTCCCTAGGTACTGAATCTCTTTCCCATTTTAGACGAGTTGGGATGGCTGTTAGGAAATGTTTGTCAAAACCATCACTGGTACGGATGTAGTCAGTGTTTTCAGGAATAATATTGAAGTGATTCAAGATTGTTGAGTGATCTGCATAAATGTTAGTCCACTGTGTAGAGGCTTCAGGAGGCCAAGGTCCGATTTGGGCTGTAGCGCCATCGTGATTAAGTAAGTGTAGAGGCTCTAAGTCGAATGGCTGCCATTTGATCACAGTGCATAAGTAGTATCGATCTGATGATGGACGCGCAGAGCTAGGGAGGGGTTACTTGTATCGATTAACATCATTATGTGTATTTCTGCACCGTTCATAACATTATGGAATTGCTTTCTTTTGTACGAAATACTAACCAATAGTACCTTCTACAGATTCATACTCAAATTTGATCCCTTTCTTTGACCTCCTATATAGCGTTCTTGATTAATCTTAACTCATGGCTAGTACCTATACTAAATTTAGCATATCTCTTCTACGCTGCATTGAAGTCCTAAAAGAAAGTGATTGGCTTCATTTAAAATTCTCTATGAATGTTCAGATATTACTGATTGGAAAAGTTCTGTTTAGCTTGAATAGTATACATATCTACTCTAATGTGACGGTCTCGACTCGGAAGAGAACCCCTTACGGCCAAATTTGTAGAAATTTGTAAGTATCCAGCAGGTTTTTGAGTTTCTAATGGAATTTGTCTTTTTCGATTCTCCACGAACAAATTCCGCCAGAAGATGTATCAATTACTAGAAGGAATGCACGAAGAAACAGAACCAATGGCCATTTGAGTCTATTTATTTGCGGAAATTCTAACCCATCGTTTACAATATTGACTTGGTTTGCTGAGTCTAAGCAAACTTGCTTAGCTATTCGAGCTAAAGTTTCCAAGCGCGTCAAGAGACTTGTCTCCACCTTAGTTTACCTATAATCCGAGTCTGTACAGCCCCGTCGCCCGTCTAAGATCTATCTCGATTTCGAAGTCGGCATTTAATCCATCAAACTGTAGAGAAAAAGTGGCAATTATTTAGATCGACGACGTGATGATGTACTCTAATCGACAGCGAGTACTCTTAAGTCGTTTTGGTTACATGTGTGAATCACGGTGTCGTCTCATTATCGAAAATAAATGGCCAATTGGAAATAGATCTTGTCGCCTCGGAACGGTTGGGAGTGGATCCTTTTTATTGGGTTTTATTATTGTTCACGTGATTATGTGTGTGCATAAGTAAAGGCAAATCGATTAAACGTATTTTTAGCGCAATCGTTTCAATTATAATCCGAAACACAACAATGTCTGTAACCAAATTAGATGTCTTTTAGTTTATCGTAATCGTCGCGAATTAAGTGTACGATCGTGTGCCGGCCGATTAACTGAACTGAATCGCGTAATTTGATTAAATGGACCAAAAGTCGTAACCTTTTCGAATATAATTCAGCCAAAAGTGTCGTATTCGTGTGTGAGGAACGTGCGGAAAAAAGGACAGAACTGAATCTATGGTGGAAAGTTACCGGTCAAAATGAAAAGTGCAAGTGTTGAAAGCAATCAGCCCCTACCGTCGACCATTGGAACCAATTCGATTAAGATGTATCCGTCGATTAATGCGGCTTATTGGTCGCCCTCACCTAATCCATCACCTTACATTTTACCAGGTATATTTTCCGTTGTACGCTCCTCGTCTAGTGTCGCTTGAAAAGTTTACTCAACTCGGTTATGTAATTCAAACTTTTTAAGCTTTAAAAAAATCCGTACCTCGCCATATTTTACCACGTCATGGCGAATAATTTTATTGGAAAGGAGCAAATGGTCCCTGTTTTATAACGAGGTCTTAATTAATATTTAAAACCACAGTCAAACTTTATTTGAGCTTAAAAATTGAGTTCTGGTTAATTAGTGGTTCATCATGGGTGTAATGTTTGAAAAGGGGGTGGTTTGTTGTACGATGAATTCATGCAGTCAACGTTATGATTTTCAGAATTTGATGTTCGTAGCTTGGCATCTATATCATAAAATATGGCAGATTTTATCTTGACCCTCGAGTGTTATATTTCCAATGTTTATAATTGCAGCCGCTGGATGGCATTGAGATCTTACGCTTTATGAAAACAGTTCTTTGTTAAGGTCTTTCCGAGTGGTAATGAAATATTAATTTGTGCTTGGGTGATTGCGATGTTTTTTCCGTGGTTGTTACTTAACAAAAACATATGCAAAACATTTCACTGATTCAACTCTGGTAAATATTTTGTAACATTAGACGTAATTAATATTTCAAGTCGCATTGTATGTGTATGTCCTTCTTGATCGTCCTAAAAAGAGGAAAGAAATTTTAATGAGCAGTAACCTATGGCATATTAACCTTTACATAAAATACTCAACTACTATTCAAATTTTATTTGTGAACGCCGTTCTCTAACAATTTTTAAGGCTCGTCTCTCATAAACCTGTTCAGATATTAAGGGGGTTACTGACTTGAAAACGAAAAAAAAAATTTAATTTTTTTAAATATTTTATTATTGTTTTGCATTCAGATTTTTCCGCAGATTTTTCCGATCTGTAAAAGAGGTTAAAAAGTAGTTCAAAGTGAGAAAGTTCGGTAATATTTTGGTATATTATTTATACATTTTCGTATGTATTTTTTATTATATGTATTTTAAATGAAAACCAACACAAAATCTGATAAAAAAAACAGAAGAAGGTTTGAGAACAGAACCAATGGAATCTGTGTGATTTGTATTAACAATGCATTCAATTTAGAGAGAAAACCATTGAAAACAGATTAGGACTAAACGATTTTAATTTTTTTGTTCTACTGAACAATTTTGGTTTTCGCATTTTTTTCCAAAAATATTCCATTTCCTCGAAACAGGTAACAGATATTAAAATGATTTTTTTTTGTAAGATAGAAACATGATATGTATACTGAATGAAGGAATTTTTAAAAATTTGATTCTAAATTTTTTTTTTAAGTTTAAAAATCATGAAAAAGCTTTAAACTTTCAAAGGTTATAAGTCAATTAGTTTTTAATATTTTTGAAATTCCTTCATTCAGTAGCATTTGATTTACTAACATAATAAGTGTAAAAAGTTTGATTGAAATCGGAAAAGATACATGAATTTGTAGAAAAAATCGTCAAGTCAGTAACCCCCTTAAGTTAACATTTTTTCTGTATTGATTAAGTGGACTTTTTGATGTGATGAGTTTGTGACGGGTATATTGATGTTAGGTAGGAAGGTGGAGTGCGAGTTTGAAGAAGAAAGGGGGGGGGGCGTTCAAGAAGAATCTCCGAAACCACCAATGGCATATAAATATATGAGCGTGAAGCTAAGTATGTTAGTATATCAAAAAGTGTCGAATTTTGCTACGGGAGTGTTGAGGCCAGAATGCTTGAAAATTGAAATTGAGACGTTATAAAATTCACATTTCCGAAAGCTTTATCTCATAAGATTTACAACTAAATTCGTAGGAAGTTGGAATGGCGGTGGTAATGTTTATATCTATATATTTTTTCAAAAAATAAAGATTGATATTCAGAAAAAATGGTTTTACCATGGGCAAATTATAAAACCCTTCACGATTATAAAGCAGTGAAATATATAAGAAAGTCACACACTGTCCATCTTGGTACCTGTATCAGTCGATGGCTCGACAGCCCAAATCATGCTCTGGCCTCCTGCAGGTTTTTGGACAGAGTTTTTTTTTTGGTGATGCGTTGCTGGCGCCTAGCCCAACCTCCAAACTTGAGTGAGGGCCAGTTTTACCTATTTATTGCACCCTGGTAGGGAAGAGGTTGGTGGCTTTCAAATATTTGGTTGGTGGCTTCTAAATATTTCCCCAGAAATGAAAGACGCCCTTAACAAACTTTTTTCTGTTTGTAAATAGTAGGCCAGTAGCAGTATGTTATATGCACTATAATGTCTGTATCGATTGAAATAGTCGCAATTCAGGATGGGCCATAATCTTGACGACATGTTTTCGGACACTCAAGTATACAGCGACTCGACATCCTCTTTGCTATGTCTGCATTTTATTAAAGTGACAATTCTTTGGCATTTATTGAAATCGAATATGCAACATTCGAAATATTCTAAATGCGACTATTCGTATCAGTTTAATTCCTCATGTTTGACATCAATTCGATTCTGTAAATCTGACATGCATAGTTACGTCTTCTCTATGCCAACCTTTTGACCCTTCGTCCTATCTGTTTCGAGTGTGCTTCAACTATTGTCCATTGAAAAGGGGATGCAGTCATGCTTCCATATAGCAACAAGGATATCATGTAATGTCGTCTGTACACAGTAAAGGCATTAGAATGAAAATGGGGGGATGGCCATAGTGCATCGCATAAACATAATCTGCCCAAACTCCGCACTTATATCCACAGCGAATGTATTGTCGAATAATAAGAGTATGATATCCCGAGCTGACCCACTAGACTATAAGGGGGATATTTCTCCCTTTTTCTTTTGAATTTAAAAATTCTGTGAACTCGGTCAATGTGTGGTTTTTTTTTGTATTGCCCGTGGTATTACCATATTTGCTCGGTAGAAATGGTAATGTTGGTAGAATTTCGATTATAATGCAGATTGCGATCAGATTGAGCAAAAAATATCAAATGTAATGAAAATCGATATGCTATTGAACACTGTTGAAAGAGAGGGTGCAAAGTTAGTTGATTTATGTTGCAAATTTGGTGTAGATACTGTAAGAGAGATGTGAATGTTTGGTATTTTAGTGCTGCAACGATTTATTATTATTTGCATACATATATTGAAAATGATTACACTTCCTTCGAATAAAAAGGCAACGTACATAGTCATTTATTATTCTAAATGAGATTGTGACCTTTTTAACTTGACTTGTTTTAGATTAATCGTGCAATGTACATAAATGTAGTATGTAGAAGAAAAGCGCTTAAATTGATGTCCAGTTGGGCAGTCGGATGACTCTCTGCAATTTTATTTAAATATAGTTTTTACTTTAAGGTTCGGTATATGTAGGTATGTCAGTTTTTTGTTTTCTGGAGTTCACATGTTTTTATGTTTTTAAGACCTTACTACAATTTAAAATACAAAATTTTGAACCCGAAAAAAAAAAATCAGTACGTTCCGCAACCACATCCTGGCCTTTGACTCAAAAAATAATAAAGTTACGCCCAGTTTTTCTTCATTTCTACTTCTTCACACAACTGCCTAGAATTTTGTTTTGAATGATTAGAAAATATGTTCACGAATTTTGCCGTATCTCTTATGAGTTCTCGACATGGATTTAATTTCCACGGTAGTCTATTTTTCCCATAGGTATGCGCTGGAATATGTTTTCACCAATTTTGAGGTCTTTTTGGTGTGATTTACGTAAATATCGAAGTAACCGTATCGTGAACCTTGCTGGAAATGTTATAAAGTTGGGCCTATTTTTTCCCTTACTAGTCTTGTATACTGTAAAATTGACACTTGATTATTGTTCCGTTCAATTTCACTAGACTTCGGGAGCGGAGTTGGCATACAGGTATATTACAGAGCGTCGTTCTGTAATATTACAGTAGTTTAGGCAACATCTTGGCTGATGTGAGAAGGAAAATACTATATTTTTTTATTTTAACTCATTTAATGCTGAATAGAGAATATTTTTGCTAAAGAAATTTCTACAATGAATTAAATTTATACAATTGAATTGAAGGGCTTGATGCAATAGAGATAAAAGAAGCAGAAATAATATTTCTGAAGATCAAACTCTTTGTAAATCCAGGCAAATAAATAAATGATGGCTACTTGAAATTCGTAGTAAAGGAATTATATCAAACATAAAAGTATTTTCTATTTTGGTTAGATATTAAAAAATAAGGCGAAAGATAACATATGAATTGGACACTGTTGCTGTGACTGTGTCTCCATAATTCGGAAATATTTACACATCTTATAAAGCCGAGATGTTCAAATAAATTTTCTATTTGGCAAGAAGGATCCTTTTATTATTCGATTTCCGCACGCATTTTCGTCAGGCACCGAGGTGATATACTTTTATTTACTCTGTAAACATATCACTTCGGTATCTATCTCAATTAGGACTATTCCTATTTTTGCGGTCTACACCTAGGATAACAGACATTTTGAAGAGAGGAAGTTTCTGAATATCAAAGAATTGATTTTATCGGAAGAAACATCACTCTTATTCTTCTGACTCACAAATTGTAGATACAGATTTTATATAAGATTTAGCTCGATGACTTAATAACATTTCATTCCCGTAATACAATCCCAGACTTCTAGACGATATGACCTGTCAGTATAACGTCCTTATTCAAACAAACTCTGAAGAGTCCTACGGGCGATGGTTCGAGATAAACAAGTAATAAAAAATCTGCCAACAATCTTGATTCAACTTTTGTATTTTTTCGGTAGAAATCCGGAACGCGTTGTGGGATGCAGAGAAGGTTAATATGAGACTGACAACCTAAGAAATATAGTTTCAAATAGTATCCTGGTTATTCTTTAGGTTGTCAATCACATAGTAACCTACTCCGCTTCTCAGTATAAAACGTATTCTAGACTTCTATCAAAGAAACAATAAAGTAGTACCCACACTGATTTTGTACTACTTAAACTTTATGTTTACATGGTCAGAATTGAATTTAAGTTGTGTTTGAGCTGGCCGGAGTTGAACTACAACTCAAGTCTTGCTTGTTCCCTAGCTCGGGTTACACTTAAGTTCAACTCGCCATGGAAAATATTTTCTGGTATCGCAATTCTTGTTTTTTGGCAGTAAGAAAATGGTAGGAAGAAAATCAACAGTTTTCCGGACGCAATTATTTTATTTTGGCAAAAGTTATTAATTTTTTGTTTTCATTTTATAATATAATAAATTAAAACATAGAGGATAAAACTTCGGGTTGAATATCCAAAAATTTTAGAGCCGATTTTCAGGACCGTTAAAGTAAAAACCTATTCAATATCTCATCACACCTAAAAGATACATCGGAATTCGTAAAAGCGTACTCAATCATTGATGAAGGCTGGGTGGAAATATCGCAAAGTACTGACATTTATTTTAAGATGGACCTTTTGAAGAATAAATTCGAAATTAATAGTCCTATAATATTTGCCCCCCTCTTGGGAGTCAAATATGCGAAAAGCTTGAATTGTTTTTTGGAAAATTAATTCGATACCTTTCTGAACCTAAACGATATGGCAAAATTCGTGAAAATGTAGAAGAAATATGAATGTTGGTTGTTAGCTTCCCCACAGAAGAATGAATTCAAAAAGAATCCTTCATACAAAAAAAAAAGATAGTGAAGATTGGGAATTTTATCATAAACTTCAATATAATGATATCGCCTGAGATAGATTTTATCTTCAGTATTTTATGTTAGCACTAGAAAGCGAAAATTCGTGATATGGGTTAAGGTGGAATTACAGTAGAAGCGATGCTCGCGACGCGCACGGTGTCGTCAAAATCGCATCGCGCGCGTCTTATCGCGACAGCAGGTATTGTAAACGAGCTGAATCGCTTGCTGCAATTACCAAATAATATTCTGGAATATTAAAATATTTGGTCGCAGTCTGCAAACGTATTGCCTAGTTAATGCGTAGGCATTCCTTTTTCGATATTTATTAGCCATTTGTCATCTTTTGCTGTAAATTTTTTGTAAATAAAAGCTAAAATCATTTTATCGTGCGACGAAATCGGAAACTGTCAAAGCGACGCGATTAGAGCGACGCGATATTACTGTAACTGGATCTACTTCGTAACCTGCAATCTAATCAGTTGTCATCGCAGCGAATAGCGCGCGGTTTCATTCTTTTCACCTGCGGCTAGCATTATCTCGCTAAAATGATTCAATTGCGATGCATCATGGTGATTATGTCTCCCAGATTGATTCACTTTCTGTCCCTGCACATAATTCTCTTAAGAGAGAAAGTCCTCAGCGATTTGTATATTAATAAGGTAAGAGGGACTCACTTGCGAAGTAGATCGATGGGCGTTTATTGTGTGAAAACGTAACGAACTATAAATTGCTATCATTCTATTATAAATTTTTTATAGTTTAAACTTTGTTTGACGTCATCAATTGGCAATGAACTCAAGATTCGTCGGATTCACATAATTCGCCTACGAAATGTTTTTTTGCATTTCATTTTATTGATTAAATTTACTATTTGTTTATAGTTTACTTCTTTTTTATAATATCCAAAGATTAAGAATGACGTGTTTTCTATAAAAAAAATAATAAAAAAAAGTAGTAAAAGAATATGTCAGATGTGGGGTTCGAACCCACGCTCCCTCTCGGGAACCAGAGCTTAAATCTGGCGCCTTAGACCGCTCGGCCAATCTGACTTGTGGAATTCTTGTGCTATACGAGCCCCAAGTTCTAACGCGAATAAAGATAAATCAATACGTACTTGTTTCAGACGTACAATTTAATGCTATGCTCGTGTCACCTTCTCCCTATCACGCGCATGCATACGTTTTTCGCATAATTGGAGTGGTGAATATTACAAATGCGTTTCAGTTGGAGGTGATTAACATTAACGTGATTAAATTAGTTAGGTACGTATGTATATGAATTGTATAATTATGGGGACATGTGTTCAAAACTTCAGATAACATTTTGTGTAATGTTAAATTAGTCATAGAATATATTTGAAAATTTGATAGTGCTACAATAGGTTTGCACTTTATTTAATTATTGCACTAGTTTATGGTGAATGTACCTACTACAATTTTTTTAATATTGTAGGTATGCCTAAAAATTTTCTTATGATTTTTTTGGTGAGAAGACTTTGTGAACGTTTACAAGCCGTAACTTTTGGTGGTGTGTGAGGGGAGTTAGGGAGTCGAACCATTTTTTTTCTAGATCTAAGGAACCGCTTATGCTAGTAGGTTGAAACATTTAATAAAATCTTGTAGAATTATGGCAGTGCATTTAAAAGTTAAAAGCGGTTTAGAGATGTTGGAGTAGGGGTCAAAACAATACGTCTGAAACCCTCGAAAGCTTTGATGAAACCTTCTAAAATTCATATGTCTTGAACGGTTGATGTCAGAAGGTTGAAACCTTGTAGTTGGACTAAGGTTTACTTAGAGCCTAGACAAGGACTAACATTTTTAAGGGAGCATGTATGTGGAGTGTGGAGGTGGGTACTAAAATTACTAATTAATGAATTGATTGCAATAAGTTCAGAATTTGGTTTGGCTATGTGCTTTTTAGGGAAGAAAGGGCGTGGAACACAGAGAGACGATAGCAATTCTTCAAAAACATCAATACTTATATCTCAAGAATCATATCAGATACGATTTTAAATTGTTTAAAAAAGCTATGCCCAGTAGACTACAAGCAGATAAAAAGTTGTTGGATGGTTCAGGTATAGGACGAGTCGGAAGAGTGTTTTATTTCTCAAAAACCGCGAATGCTGAAACTTAAAAATTGTATTGACCCACTATAGAGAAATTTTAGAAAAAGATTTTAACTTGATTACAAAGTAACGGAGTGGCTGGTTTTTGTATCTCAGAAATGACTTATGCTAGAAAGCTGTAACCTAGTACATGTATGTAGGTATAAATATGCTATGGGAGTAATTCAGGTTGAGTAAAAAAAATTTCGCGATTCGCGAATTTCGTTATATCTTTATACATACCATCTACCTAGATTTTTTTCTTATAATTTTCCGATTTCCTCCCCTGTAAAATGGTTGTGTCGTTGCGTACGAATTCCGGTATACGTCTTAAGTTTCGATATCGAATTCGATTTTATTTCAAAACACTTTAAATATAATCGGGAAAAAATCTATTGAAATTTTTAATAAATTTTTTTATATTCAACCTTTTAGAGAGATTATTGAATTCGCTTTTAATTCTGTGGGTTTTAATTATACTGGTATATACTATGTACAGTCAAAATTTTCGCGGATAGTCACAATTTTAGAAAATCTTGTGACTCCAAATTCTAGCACTAGTCACAATTTCGACGGCTCAAAAAAGCATCACAAAATTGTCGAACATAGTGAAATAGGTGTGATCAGAACGGTGAACCAAGCTAAGAAATTTATCGCTGCGTGAAGTATTAGGTACATATTAATATTGAAAAAAATTTAAACGTTGGTATATTTGGTGCTGTAATTACTGGACAAAAGTAATTCAACGTAAACTTAGATGACTGTTCTACATTTTGTGTAAGATTCACATTGTGGAAGTTTTCATTAATTGACAATACATTTGAGAGTTACTTCAGACGTCTACGTTTTGTACTCCTTAAAAAGGAGGTGTGTACGTTATTACGAATTCCGACATATATCTTGGGTAATTTTCTTCGACGTTAACTGCATGTTGGTATTTCACTAAAAAAAATTTTGGTTCGTTCCTTTCCAAACAGCTTTCTCCACAAAAGTTGAAACTTGGTACATATTTCTGTTGTTATAGTAGTAGAATAAAAGCTTAGATTTGAATTGTTGTACGGAAATTGTGTAAGTGATAAGAACAGTAGCTACCTACATCTCAAAAATGATGTCCTTACTATCAGAAACCGTTAAGCCCTATTATTTTTACTGAATACAACTAAATAAAATGTTACTAATTCCGTTCTTTTTTCTCTTTTTAGAACGAAAACTATTCGTCGGGATGTTAAACAAAAAACTTAACGAAAATGACGTTAGAAAACTATTTGAAAGTCATGGAACAATCGAGGAGTGTACTGTTTTACGCGATCAAAACGGACAAAGTAAAGGCTGTGCATTTGTAACGTTCGCTACAAAACAATCCGCCATATCAGCAATTAAAGTGGTAAATAATATTGCCTGACATCAATTTATTATTACCTATTACATCATTACCCATATTTTTATATTTAGGCATTACATCAAAATCAAACAATGGACGGTTGCTCGTCACCGTTAGTTGTTAAGTTTGCCGACACACAAAAAGAAAAAGAACAGAAAAAAATGCAACAAATGCAAGCAAATTTATGGAATTTGGCAGCAAATATTAACATACCGCTCGCTCAAACGGCGACAAGTGTTTCGACACCGATTTTACCGAATCCGCCACAACAAGCTAGTCCGATTTTAGGAGGCGATGCAATAACGCCAGCGTCGTTACAACTTTTACAACAATTACAAGCCGTAGGTTTACAGCAACAACTATTACAAGGTATTGGATATGTTTCCTAAGTTCAAACCAAAAATCTACAACCTATGTACAAAAGATACTCTAAAAGGTTTACACATCAGTTAAAGTTTTTGCTCTAAATACTCTAAAGTTAGTTTTACACAGTATGCCAGGCAGTCAAATATTTGACCATAAAAATTTGACCATAAAAATTTGGCCGAATTTCGTGTCGTATATCTATTTGGCACGCTGCCCGATTGTGATATTACACTATCTGACATATTTGACAAAATCGTAAAATTTTCTCTTCGTGTCAAACGGTCAAACGCTACAGGTCGGGACGAAATTCTGACTAGATTGTTCAAATCTAAATCGACGTGTTGGCAGACATCACACAAACAAAAAGCCGAACTACAGTAATTAAAAAAAATTAATTATATAATTATTGCTATTTGTTTAACTGATTGCCACAAAAAAATTTCACGAGTGACATTTCCTATTTGAACCATTTGACACAATTGTTTTTCCAGAAATCGCAAATGCAGTCAAATGAAACATTTTGCCAAACAGCATTTGACCATTACACTATCTGACACCATCTGACAGCATTTGACAGGGAAAATGGTCAAATATTTGACCGCCTGGCATACAGTGTAATATTAGCCTAATTCATTAACATATACAGGAACACAAAATATGATTTTAAAACAAGTTAAACCTTAATTACAAAATTTTGAAACAATTTTTGAACCAAGTGATTTGTTACCTCTTATAATCTTATTGCATATCTGGCTTGTGGGTCCGGTTGCGGCAAACAGGGTCATGCTGGCAGTTATATCAGTGATATTTAAACTGTGCAAGGTCGACATTATACTTGCTTTTGAGCACAGTTTTTATTCGATTTTGTACTAAATTGACAAAACAACTAACTGCCAGTCGCATGAGCGCTAGTTTGTCGAGACCGGGATCGCAGTGAACCAGAATTTTAACCAGGCATACATTTCTTGATGTTATCTTATTTAATTTATATTTTAGATATAATTTTGAATTTAGGTATAGGCGCACAGACGGCGACAGATACAGCGACAGCAGCTGCTGCCGCAGCTGGCCTTCTACCTCAGATGACTGTTCAAAACTTAGCCGCAATTGCTGCCATGACACAGCCGTCGCTCAGTGCAGCTTCGCAACCAGCTAGTGCCCAATTATCGAATGCAGCTGCATTACTATGTAAGTTCTTAACATTAATTACCATTCTGCCACAATTTAACAAACAAAACAGAAAAACACTCAGAATTTACTACGAGACTGCAAAAGTTTAAATTCGTTTATCATTTATGTAGCAAAAATTTATTTACCTTCGAATCGACCCACCCTATAAATAAATAACAAAAGTTACCAGCAACTTTCCTACGACTACTCGACCAGCATCCAGGTTATTTGACTTCAAACTTACCCCCTTACACTCGCATACACCAGTCTCTCACCCAATGCTTTCACCCATCGTGTTTTTGTTGCATTGCATTCGACTCCGGTGTGTTTACCTTAGTTTAATGATAGTACCCATGAACAACTTGGAAAATATGAAATTAAAATGAATTTTTAATTCGTCCATCCAGGTCTATTAGGAAAAACTGCCAATTCAGGTGAGATATGTCGGCTTTCAGTTCAAGTTGGGTTATTATTATCCCGGTCGTTTTGCACCGTAGTCATTCCACACATGTAGCGTGCACTTTTAGTTCATACTTAACATCCCTAGGAATAAAGTCGAAAAATATTCAGAATTTAATTTTTTTTTTTTTTTTTTACTTAAGCTAACATATAAAAGCATGTGCACTTTTTTATTGCAGTTATGAAATTGAGTTGCAGTTGTTATCTTGCATGTCTCGGCAATTAAACGTGTTTCTCTTGCTACAAGAAGTTTTATTTCAAAAACTATACGGAACCTTATTGTGTATGATGCATGTATGCGTTTTTTGTACAGGGATGTACATAGATGTAGCGACAGGACGAATTGTATGAATACGATCGGCTTAATTTAACAAATAAATAAATAAAGTTTAGGTTAAACTTTACAGAACTGAAAAAATCATCATCACATTGTATCTCTAAAATAACACTTAAATTGTAAAAACATTGCAATCGAATAGCTTTTTTTATATTTAGTTACCTAAAACAAATAAATAAATAAAAAAAACATCAGCTGGATCCTAGATGCATTCTCCTCCATTTGGTAAAACCAACTAACTCTTTTTGGTTTATCCATGGGGCTAAATGATCCCGAAAGACTGTGTGCACTTGGCATCCCTTCTGTGAAAACTCTTTGTGGACTATGTATTTTCTTGTGAATTTTAGTTCACCATAGTGTGCGATCATTTCCGATTTCCGATTCCCTCGCAAACTAGTTCGTTCTTTTAGTTCAGTACATGGAACGACTCGTAGTCGTCAATGTGGTAGAATGTGATGAGCAAAAAAGAAAAACGGTTCGTCTTGACCAATGAATGGACTGACTGCGAACTAGTTCATTTATTTGAATTCCAGGAGCGCTCTTCTGGACTAGTTCGTTCGCGAACTACACAAGCCTACTTTATATGTTAACCTTTAATCGGGCGCAGATATTGTTCCGGAAAAGGGAAGAAGGGTTTGGATACGTTGAAATGCCGCTGACGCTTCACAGCTTGAACTTAATCAAGCCTTGCATTTAAGCTAGCTAAATTTGAATCTGATAAATGTGACGGTCATCTAGAATATCCTGCATCCTTCACGTACCATCCAGCGTGAGAAACGTTTTAGTTGATGTTCTACGTCATAAGATTTTTCTATAGGTAGGTGGTAGGTGGTTAACTTAGTATTCAACGGGTAAATTCGCTGGTAGTTTTCCGGGTTATTTAGTAGTCAACTATCGGGTACCATTAACGTGAAAGGGAAATGACATGCACGTACAACGATACGAAACATAAAAGTGTATTTTATCTCAAGGTGAACAAGGTTTAAACTGAAAGATTAAGTGTGATTGATACGACAGAGCTAGCAAGTTGGTGCCAACTAGAAATTCATTTTTTTTTCCACACAATATATAGGCAACTTCGATGTTTTCAATCGCTGTCCTCTAGAATCTAGTAGCAATGTTTCTTTAAATCGTTTAAATCTGATTTGAATATCTTTTGAACCACTTATGATGAATGGCTGAAACTTGAACTTACGTGGAACTATAGTGTGACTCTTAACCCTAGAATACTACAGCTATTTTTTAACGATTATCACTACACCTACGTCGAAATATTAAATGTAAGATTTATTTTCCTTTATAATAAAATGGGAATTTACATAAGAAGTGTATAATTGTAACTTAAGTCTGCTATTGTGAAAAAATTTAATCACTGATGTGCATTTATTACGCATATGTTGTGTAATTATTTCAACTTATTTGTGTAATTTGGCCTCTAATTACACAAGCATGTAATTTTACCATTCCTATGAATGGAACATGAAAACAGTTTCCAACTACAATAGTGGTAAATTCACTCCAATATTTCTTAGAGTGTAATATTGAAAAGTTATTAGATAGAGCTGTCGACAAAACTTACTTTCTAAAAAATCTCATTGCCACGAAAGCACCGATGTTACATTTTGACATTGACCATGTCGTGGACTATGACGGTATAAGAACTTCTGTCGCACCTATACTTTAAAGTCTTGTCGAACTTTTCTTGATTTCAAAATTATATTAGGCGTGTTTTTTTTTGCAGTTCAGAGCAGGTTAGTGAAATGCGAAAAAAACAAACGCAAAGCGGTAATAGCAACTACATCTCCTCAAACAGTGGTGCAGCTATTCTCGATCATGAAAAGTTTAAAGCTCAAAGCTCCTACTCTGCTCTAGATAAGTGCACACAAAAACACGCCCATTAATAAATTAAGATACCTATAATTTTTTCTTATTATTATTATTATTTTTGCTTTTTATTCTTGGAATACGGGTTCTCGGCACTATGTACTTTTAAAAGATTTGCAATATTTTTCTATCAATATAAAATATATAAAATTAGAAATGCTACCCTTATTCTATGCAAATACCGAAACAATTGAAGTGAATTCCGAAACATGTTTTATTCGTTATATTTTAATAGTCTACGTGTCCTATTGTTCTGCCAATTTAAATATTTCTATGAAAAACACCTCAAAATCTACGAATTTATCATTCGTATTACTATGACCGTAATATTAACTCACTCGGAAAACTACTTTCACCGCATATTACTCGGTCATCTCGGTGAGCAATTCTGTTGGGGCAATATCTGCCCGATTCGCCACAGAATCAACAAAGAGGTCCCAAATAATACCAGCTACTGGATGGATAGAAATTTTACGATATTACCTTTCCAAAACGGCACCAAATAAAAAACCACTCTTGTACGCCGGAAAATGAAATGTAAGATTTAGAGCTGACTGAAGAGCCTACCTAGGCCACTTAATTTGATGAAATATTAAAAAAAGAAAAAGCAGAGGAGAAAATTCCTCAGGCAATTGAGAGGCTCTTAAAAAAAGAAGTTTTTTTTCACCCAACACAAAAGGTGAAGAAATAAAATTGAAATTTCATTTTAAATCGAGGGAAGATCCTTGGCCCACTCCCAGTAAAGAGTATAGAGCGAGATGCCTCGAAAAATAGATTCGGCGATTTTTTTTTCTTTGCTTCGGGGAAGATTTTTATGAGAAATAAATTCCGTTTTATGTGCTCCGATACACCTTTTAACCCAAATATCATTCCTTAATACGTTTTTCCTCCCCTGCAGACATGGTATGTAGTTCGTCGGTTTTGTCTTTTTCTCTGGTTTTCCATCGTATGCTAGCCCCGGTTCGGTTTCATAAAAATTACATCATGAATGTTATAGCGTTTTCCGCTTTATATTGTAGTTTCGGAAAAGTTTGTGCAAGCATCTTGTTCAACGAGAGAAAGAAAAAAAAAATTATTTGTTTTTTTGTTTTTGTCCTTCTTTTTTCGCCCCGTATTCACTTTACTGCTTGATCTTAAAATAGTTTTACTACGTTTTAGTTGGCGCTTCCTCAAAATAACACGCTCCTTCTTCACCCTGTACAAACATCTATCCCCGGATCCAAGACTTGGGATATGTTCAGTGAAAATTTTATTCGTAGTACCGACGGTTTTTAGATATTCAGGACGAAATTGAGTTTGTGTTTTGCGTCGCTCTCGGATAAACACCGGAATAATCCGTCGTTTCAGTAGTGCCTAGATGCATGTTAGTGTTTAAAAAAAAATATATAACCCCGTGTTGCTTTCCACCGTATAAAATATGCACATAACTTTCATTTACAATGTTTTTAATATTTTTTTTACCTTACAGCTATCTGGGAATTGATTATGCATACGTGACTAATAATAAAAATTTATTTTACTTTTGTATGCAGGGTCTGATCCGAATTCATTAACTTCAGCGTATGTGTCGTCAGCCACTGGATTACCTCAGTTCGGTAGCAGCACTTTATCCGCCTCGCCTTTGGCTAGTGTAGCACTTTCCACAGCCGCAGCTGCTGCCGCTGGCAAACAAATAGAAGGTAATTTTATTATGTAATATCAAAAATATAATGTGATTTTGTATGGGGCTTCTATTTGTAGAGCACTTGATTTTACCTCTTAAGCAGATTACGATATCCCTTTTTTGGATCTAGTTGATTGGGTCTTGATAGAGGGCTGCATGTCATAGTCCTTGAAACAATTTACTTGCGTTCCTTTTTTACATATTATGGAAGGGTAATGTGAGTTCTCCCGTTCCTACCTGATTTATAGAGCGCCGTAGATTGATTGGCTGTTGACGGAGCGCATTTAAGTATTAGGTTGGAACTATCATAACACTTTTACTTAACAATTAAATGATACCTCGCAGTTAAAGAATATAAGCAGTCGATGACGCAACAGGCAGGGGGTGGAGTACAGAAATTTTGTAGAGAGGTGGATACCCACTTTTAAAAATTATAAATTTTATATCTCAAGACCCTCTCAAGGTTTTCAGAAGAAAATGAATGATACAAAATATTACAAAGAAAGTAGCACTTTTTTAAGATAATGGTTCAATTCCGTCTGGACCAGTGGAGCTTCTCGCTAAAATCGAAGCCAAAAGATGTACTTTCTCTAAGGAATCGACGACTGTGCAGTTAGTTACCTTCAGAAAGTGAAGAGGTCTGGACTTCGAAATAAAATTCTTGATAAATCGCTTTCGCCAATGACCGAACGGAATTCGATGCTTTGGGGTACTCCAAAGTATTTCGTCTCTACTATTGATCATGCTGTAACTGTTTGAATATCCTACATACCTCTCGGATTCCTAGTTTGACCGCATAGCCAAATATCAGCTTTCTGCCAAGAGTTGTCCAAACATACGAATTTCAGAATATCTCAATTCCAACTATCTAACGATTTCGGCGATTTGTCTTGCCTTCATGAAAATTTGTCTTTGCAAAAGGCTCAACTATCGTAGTACTATGTAAGCGTTTCTTAACATGTACAAACCGAAATTTGTTGCCTAAACCTCACTCTTTTAGATACTTTCCAAAATGTAACCACTAGGTCCCGTTCCTACGATCGTCAGTTATATTATAACCGGAACTTCAACTGCAAGTTTTGTATGAAAATATGTCAGTTAAAGAACGTAGCTGACGATCGTATGAACGGGCCTTAAGGCTCCATGTGCACGTTAAATGCAATTTTGATGATTTATGACTGTTTTATTACCAATATTTCTTGCTAATGGCAACAAAAAAACAAAATAAAATTACTCCACTTTATTAGCTGGTACGTAAACTAGGTCATCCATAGAGAAAAAATTCAAAACTGTATTTTGAAAAAATGCTATAGAACAACAACCCTTGAACATTTATTAAAATGAGTAAATTCGAGCTTTTTAAACGCGTATTGCCTATTTCTTGAATAATTAACATGTCATTTTCATTAATATAATGCTAGAAAAAATCTTTAAGGTCTTCCTTCTATAAAACAAATTTTAAAAAATTTTCAAATAATTTGAAAACCTATTACACTATTTTTTTTCTGTTAAATCAAAATTAGTTCGCTGATAGACAGCGAACGACGCAGGCGTATTGTCCACGCCAAATTACACGAGCGAAAAACGATTTCAATCGATTAAAATTCTCTCAATAAAGAAAAATCAAGCAGGTATAAAAAATTGTCGTACCGAACTCATGGGGCCTTAAAGGGATCCACCAAACACATTTAAATTTAGTAGCTCAAAGGAGTTGTGAGCTTTCAAATTTTAGTTTTGCGTTTAACTTTCCTCATCAAGGACTTCTATCAAAATGTAATATTAAGCCGTATGTAAAATTTCGTTCGACATGGTGCAGAGTGTTGTTGCTGCTATTTATTGTATATATGCAACAGTCGATGCGTTAAAATAATTTCGCTGTGTCACCCATTGCAAATATGAGTAATATTTGTATCTAAAGTTTACTAGTTAGGTTAGGTTAGATTGAGAAGGGTGGACTGAAGCACCTGCCACAGTCCATCACAAGAGTTCACTGCGAATCCATTGTGGTCCCCTTGTATAAAAAAAAACCGGGCTCTAGACTACTGATTCCAAATATTGCTCTTCTTTATGAAGAGAGAAGTTCTCCATAAAGGAATCACCGCAAGTTCTGATAGATCGGTTAAGGAGAATTTCCCTAAGTACCGATATCTGGTACGTGCCAGACTTTCGCATTCACACACCAGATGCTCCAAGGTCAGTTCAACATTCTCATCACCACAGCGACACAGGTCAGCCATTGGAATTCCTATTCTTTCTCCGTGTATCCCAAAGGGACAGTGTCCCGTCAGGACCCCCACAAGTTGTCTGCAAATGTCACTGCCCAGAGACAAAATGAAGCTAGAGTTTCTCCTAAGTCACCTATTTAAGGACACTTGTTTCCTGTGTTGAAATGAATGGAACGAAAATTTAGGACATAATCGCTATGGAAAAGCTCGACATTGCATGCATGTAAAAGAAATTGTAAAAGAAATAAAATTTGAAAAAAGTTATGTTTCATCCTTGTAATATTGACAAAACGGGTATATGTGAACGACTGTGAAAGAGATTTGGCAGATGTATGCGCATATAGAAATCCTCAACAGATGCCCTAAAACGCAATTATCCGACGCGATAACACAAAAATGCACTGATTCGATTTCTTGTCAAAATAACGAGGTCCTTGCAATGTTGTATTGCATGCCAAGTTTTAAAGTGGCCGGGGGACTCTGCTACATTTTCCCGAAAAATTTCGCCGACTTTAAATCCTTACACTCTTGCCCCATATAAAACTGAAAATGAATTCGTTTCGTACTTCCTGTTTATCTGGAAACGATTTCCTGCAGTGCATTTTCCTTTTCCTCTGTCAAAAGACGAAGAGAGTAGCATTCATCCGCATAGAGCAGCATATTCAATGTATCGCTGGGGTATGACCCGCATATGGGAAACGAATAGCGAGGGCAGACTCATCGTATGGATGTTTTAGAAGTACCATCCATGCAATGTCATCTCGTTTCCCATGTGACATTATTGTTGTTATTTCCCTTCAGAATTTAATATTCAGGTTTTTTTTTTCTGATATTTCTTACTGCTTTGCCAACCATATACATACACTTTTGGTGTCGCGACAAAAATTTCTCACCCATGTCGAATGGCAACCTACTACTATATAAATGTTGCCCTGATTCTTCAAAAAGTTTTTGGTTTATGCACATCATTTGTTTGTTCTATTTGAGGTTGGTCTAATCGAATTTATCCTGAACTTCGTGTTCCTGGTTTCTTTTTCCATTTTTCAGGACCTGAAGGATGCAACCTGTTTATATATCACCTGCCGCAAGAATTTACGGACACCGATTTAGCGTCGACGTTTCTTCCGTTCGGAAATGTAATTTCGGCCAAAGTGTTTATCGATAAACAGACAAATCTGTCGAAATGTTTCGGTTTTGTATCATTCGATAATCCGGAATCAGCTCAGGCTGCCATCAAGGCAATGCATGGCTTTCAAATCGGAACGAAGCGACTTAAAGTGCAACTGAAGAAGCCCAAAGATGCATCGAAGCCTTATTAGGTAATTTACCTATTTTATCTTCATTTTCAATAATATCATTTATTTCCAAACAATTTATCTCACTAGTTTGGTTGTATCGTATTAAGGCTGTGTATCTCTATCACAATACTTTCGGCCTTTTTCGTTAAAAAAATATGCTTTTTTTTTGTTCATTTTTAATTTTTAATGAATTTTCTTCTAAAAAAATGTTTCAATTATTCGTGAATTTTATTGTTTTATACAAGCTACACAAGAAAATGTAGTGGTGTGCCAAATATGTATTTTTTTTTTGTAGCTGTAGTTAGAATCTGTTGACGGCTTCGCTTTGTGCCATGCTTTAAGTTTCGGCTTAAAAAAACCGAAAACCGTTTTTTTTTTATTCTAATTGTTCTAAATTTTTTTTTATGTAAATAGATTTTCTTTTTAATTTAGTGCAAGACATGAATCTTAAAAGACCAACATTTGTACATATTTGCTCATGAGTGTTACTCGTTTTTTTACGTGTCTAAACTGAAGTCCCGGCAAAATGATGAATATGTAAAAATGCGTCACTCTTTGTAGTAATCTATTTAAAAAAAAAAAACAAATGTACTTATTTTACTCGTTCCTAGTATCTTTCAATTGTTATTAACTTTTTTTTTATAAAATAAAAATGGATTTTACTTTAAATTTTGTGAAAAAAAATATGTTAAGCGTTTGTAAGTTTTTTTTCGATATACGAATATTTGTTCGAGTTTAACAAATCAACATTAATGTAAATTATGAATTTAAAACCAATGAAAAAAAAATTGTTATGTTCCTTTTTGTTCTATTGATACACTAAACAATTTTTGCGTTAATTTCTATTCTTAAATGTAAACTGAAGTGAATTGAATACTCTCTACTATTTTGGAATTTATATAGAAAATAACTAAAAATATCTTGTAACGAAAATCAACGCTTTTTAATTGTTGAGGAAAGCAAAAAATTTGATATTATTTGTTTGAGTACAATAAACATTTTGTTTAGTAAACTTTATTGTTTTGTTTATGTTTAATTAGATGTGCTTTTCTACTGCAATTTTTTTTAATACTTCGTAGCTATGTATGTTGTTGTTTTTTTGTACTGTTTTTTAGCTTCCTTCTTGTAGTGCGGGTGTGTTCTTCATTTCAAGTTTTTTTACTTGTTTCCATGTAAAGAAGGCTTTTTGGCTCTCCTACCTTTTATAAAGGAATTGCTTACGTGCAGAACGGGTTGCCTGGTTGCTAGTTTTTTTCATATAGATGTTTACTGAAACTGTAGACCGCACCGCTGGTATCCTAGGAACAGGTATGTTAATTAAGTGTTTCTTTATTTATTATTATTGTCGTTTTAAAGTTATGCATTATATTTATTACATGTTAATTTTTGTTATCGATTAAAACCAATTTTACTTTATTATTTTTTAATAATAAAGAATTGTTATGGACCTGAAATTACAAAAAAATTTGCTACCCTAAAATTTTGCATTTTCACGTTTCAGGACTAGTAAACCCTAAAAAGGCAAAAAAAAATGTCCGTCTGTCCGCCGAAGGCGCCGTACACAAAACCGTTTGAATATTACGTTAAAATTTGTATGGTGTGTAGAATGGGTGAAACCCTTCGAGTGTGATCTGGGTGGGAGAGGAGGAGGAGTGTTTTAAACGAAATGTGTTGGTTTTAACAATTAACAATTTAATTGTCAATTTCGTCTTTAAATAATCATGTTCTAATTTGAGTACAAATATCAATTTTCAAAATTAATTAAATATTTCTGTGCTTAAATGATCATGATCGATGCTTGTGAAGTAATGATTTAGTTTTTTATATGGTGAGGATTGAGTGTTATGTATCTTTCTGTTACCGTACCATAAAGTATTGGTACTACCTCTCGCAATGATCTTTCGATTAGTATTGATCGATTTTCACTAATTTTCCTGGGATTACTATCCATTTTGAAATGTCTGTATATGTAGACCGACCTTATCACGAACAACCTGTTCGTTGCCGTGTCCATTAGGCTTCCTGAACATCGAGTGGCTTCATTCATTCATTCTACTTATATGTAAATATATAGGTATATTCACAATATCATGACAGTGAACAACGTACGATACCTTTAGCGTTAACAATGCCTGTGTCAGATGACAGGGTTATCATGACCACACACTCATCAGCCGCAACAGCACAAATTATATATGAAAGTAGAACTTTTGATCAGTGCACTGTACATCGCATTTAATAACATCACTTTATACAATATTTCCAACTAATCCAAATTAATTAGAAATCACGGTTCTCAGTTCACCTTTCGTCATGAACACACGAGGCCTCAAAAAATAGATAAATCATTTCATAAATTAAAGCCATAAAATCGTTTTTATCTCAATCGCACACTCACTCCCTCCGTACTTCAGTGAAATATCCGTAGGATGGAAACACACACGCTGTACGCTTTATTGTACAATTAATTACGGAATTCGCGTCGCCTATCCACCACTAATTCTGCAGTCTCCAATTTTCTATTATGTCTCAACTTACTTACTCGCCTCTCATATATCCCGGCGGTGTGTGTAGCGTTTACCAAATGTGAAATTTGTGGAAATTTAATTATAGCTCGAAGAAGTAATAACCCGAAGTTCTCTTTTACCCACGAACAGGATATCTAATTTCCTTCCGTAGGTACACCCTTCGGAGGACATGGACCACACTACTACAGTTTGCCCATTAGACTCAAATAATCCCACGAAATTGCTGATGGTCGAATGATGATGCCGCTTAATGTTCGTCGTTGCTTCCCGACTCGACTCCTATAAATATCAAATATCAATTAAAAATATCGAAATTAATTGAAAGCAAACATTACTGGGAAGAGTCCGAAAGGGATTTCCTATTTTGTATTAATGTTTCGTTTGAATGGGGAATGGAATCGGGGGAAGGAAGGTCCTTATCTTGTACATCTTCAAATAGACAGTCGTAAGCCATTCAAATGAAAGGTACGGCCGACAATACTAAAAACGACGCAGCTCTTTAGCATCGCATTTTCCGATAAGGAAAGGTTCCTTCTGCGAAACTATATTTGTATATTTGCGATCCTTTAATTAATCGGATAAATGCGACCGATGCTTTAAATTAATTAAATTATACAGAAAATTGTGTACCGTTCTGAGAGGAGGAGTATCATTGCGTAGATCGGTATCGCAAGCTTAGCTTCCTCAGAGGATTTTTTTGACGTGAAAAATTTATGTCCTTTCTTCAACGACATACCCAAGATAAGTTTTTGGTAAAAAGGGATTTAAGGTATCGGATGGTTATCAGATGTTGAATTCAAATACAAAGAGACTTTAAGAATTATTCAAACTCTGTCCAATGGCAGAGAATACAAGGAAAAGTCATGTTAGTTTTATTGAAGAAATTGTTATGTTGTCATCATAAGATTTTTCAATTGATGAGACTATAGCATCCATGTACACAGCTGAAACTTAATTTATAGATGTATTATAGAGTATTCAATATTTAGGTTAAAATAAAAGAATTACGAAAATAAATGATTTTGAAAACGGGTTCTAATAAAATTGCTTCTGGTATAGTATACGGACTTAGTTCAATTAGAGCAGTCCATTTGTATCATGAAATTAAATATTATGGCGGGCTTGCGGTTTACTGTGACTTCAAGTATGAACACTTCGCTTTAAGCCGATGGAAATAATGTCATTTAATTATTCGCATTCAATAAAGGCACTAATAATCTGCCCGACTTTATATACAAGTTGGTTACTACTCTATTGCTGCTACCAATCCACATCGCTTTACAAATACTTTCACCTAGAAACTGATCGTTGTCTAGCTAGACTGTAGTAAACGCGTTTGGTCTGTAAGCTTTGCCGTGCTTGTATACTGCATGTGTTGAGTCGAGAGCTTTCTCGTATATTCGATGGTGTACGTGAAATGTTCGGGAAATGTTGAGATCAAACGTGAAAGCATTTTCCATGACTTTATTATTATATTACAACGTGGCCAATCGATATTATCAAGTAGTTGTTTTTTTCAGAACACAGAAACAATAGTAACAGGCTATGGATCAAATTTTTATCAGCACGTTGCTGAAATGTGATGAGCGATATTGACCAATTTCTAGCAATTAGGCCATAAAGGCTTACACGAGCAATTCGATATATGAACAACAAGAAAGCAAACTATGCAAACGAATCTAAAACTTAAAAAAAAAGAAATATTTTTTAATAATATTAATACATATTTAACTTAAAAAAAGAAATATTTGAATTCCAAGCCATTATAACGCGAAACTTGACAAATTAGTGCAAAATTCAAAACAACAACAATTGAACTACCGAACGATGGTAATAACTCGGAGTTTCCAAATCAGTCGAAATACCACATTGCCGAAATATTGCCGCAACCTGCACGATATTTCCCTGTATTTCTCCACTAAATATGGCATTATTTGTCGGGCAATTAATTGCTTGAAAAATTGCTCGTATATTCGATTTTATTATCGATTTGATTTTTACTTTAACGTGTTTTCTGTATAATCTCCTAAAATTCAGTTGCAAAATTTTTCAATATTGAACCCCTAAAGTAACGTGTTATTTTATCCTCTTTTTATAGAAACTGAAACAAAAATTAGTTAGGCGATTTTTCTTTTCACTTGAAATTTGATACATCCTCTTTGATTGATACTGCATTTGCCGAGTCGAGTGTGGATATTTGAGAAGTATGTGGAGGTGTTAGTTTTCTAACTGTTGTCATCATAAGTGTGGCCTTGAGCCTTCTTGGGGTTCCGAATAATAATAATTATTTTTTTAAATTTAATTTTTATATTTTAATCAGTAGTAAAAGCTTTTGTTAATACACTCGTACATATAACTCAGATAGAAATTCAAACGGTGAGTACCTTAACTTTGTTTTCTAATATACTATATATATTTTTACTATACGGACTAAAATAATTTAAATACTAAAACCTTGATTGCCGCAGACTTACCAAATTGAGAATTTAATTATTTCTCTCTTTCCAGATCAACTTTTCTGTTGTTTTTTAATTATTACTCTAAGGTAGATACCGTTGTTGCCACCGTAGCTGATCCTACTACTGAAACTGCATACTGCTATAGTAGTACGAGCTGCCTGCGCTTCCCTTGTACATACATTTTTTTTTTTAAAGAAGAAAAAAAGTCAAAATGTTTATATATACATACCTATATAAAAATACATGTATAATCATCGAAATGACTATATATGTATCGGATAATTGATAAAAATCGACATTCAACGCACTGACAAATCACTTAAAACACAAATTCACACCCGCTAATGAAACGTTTTAATTGGCGAATTTATAAAAACGAAGACATCCTTTATAAAATAGTTGAAGAAAGTAATAAGAAAAAGTTCTATTTGGAAATGAAAAAAATGAGAAAAGAATAACGACGAGGTTAGTTCTGTGCCACGATGTAGAAAAAATGTTTCTAAATTAAATTTCAAATAGTGTTTTTTTAATTGGCGCGGAAATTACAAGAGGGAAACTTGTTTGTTACTCTATATTTTGCCAGTGTCCGGTAGTGTAATATTCGCGAAGAACAAAATTATGAAAATGATTTTACACGATGCCTCTCTGTGTGTACTCCTACTTATGCCATACTTTGTGTTTTTAATGAAAATGAAAATTGATATATGTACAACACTAACGGTGATGACAAGATTTAAAAGTGGGTTAAAAATATTGAAGATATTAAAAATTTAAGAAATAATATAATTTTTCGGTATTTTTCGATGATAATAATATTAGATGAAAATTATTTGTTATGGTTTCATTAATTTTTTTTTGTTTTTCTTCTATGGAGCTGAAGAAAGAAAATTTTGTATTAAAAGGAAATTGAATTCGAATTAAAACACCTAGAAGGGTTTTGCTTTTCAGCGTCTTCATAGTCTTGAAATCATGAAGCGTTTTTTTTTAGATTCATAGATAAGTTTAAATACTTTCCTATTAAAGCTATATTAGCCCTTTATCCATATGTGTGACAATAAAAGAAACACCTTCCAAATATATTTTACGGTCAAAATAATTTCGTTTCACTATAACTTTAAAAAAGTTTACGTGAATTGGTTTACTTCTTGAAGTTGATACGAATGTAAGCTCTTTTGTTTGGCGATGGTTCTTTTTATGTAAGTTTTTTTCCACCAAATTATATCTGAGTAAATTTTATCCATCATTATTTTTAGTGGTGTACACTAAACCCCATCGTTTCATAGAAGCAAATATTTATATTTATTTTCCGTTTCGTATTGAGGCATTTCAAGTTATACTTGAAGTTTTTCTGGAACTCCCTTTTTTTAAAGGAGAACTCGAAACACTCGAATATGTACAGAATCATCTGGTACTTATAGTTTTGTATTCTAGATAAACTCAAAGAAAATTGAGATATAAATTTAATATAGCCAAAAATATAGCCAAAAACTAAATCTGTGGACATACAAGGATTTCATTAATTTTTTTTTCAGTTGTGGTGAATAAAATACATTATCTGTTCGGATGGGCTTTTCGGAGCCCATAGGTTAGGTGGGTGGCTACACAGACCAACCAGACACATAGATCTCCAATGGTTCTTTATGGTCTTACCCATAAAAGGTTGAAGTGTTCATAGAATTGAATCATTTAATTAAATTTATATCAAAGACTATCAGACATAATATACATGCATTTTTTGTGGGTAAAAAACCAAAAAATTATTAGAGCGACAAAGAAATCCCATTGAACAATTTCAATATTTCATATTCTCAATATAATAATAAATAATATGCAAAAATGACATTCGCATCTGTGTGCATCGTTTTTCACAGTAGACGTAATGTGTTCTATTTTTTGCGGCTGTTCTATTCTCAAGTGTTTCAGCATACAAATTTGTAGGAACAATATGAGAAATGAAATCACACCAACAAAGCTGAGCTGTGTCTAAACTTGATTTGTTATAATTTTTTTATATGCGTTCTATGAGGACGTCATTGAATTGGTGAATACAACTCGTTATCACTTTTTGTTTCTTTTTTAATCATGCATGAGGCTATTGCTATCCACTTCCCTCATTTAATTAAATAAAGAATGACCTAAGTTTCTTTATTTTTGATAAGAAAAATAATGCGTAGTGTCCTTGTTTCTCGTTGTAGATGTCTTTGATGTCGGTATATTTCTTGATAGGTGAAATCATATCACTATCTTGGGTAGCTCCCAATCTCCAACAGAAGTACTTCCCAACTTGAAATCATGAATTTAAAATTTTTCGAAGCCGTGCTCAACCGTTCCATTGTAGGTAAAAGATTGATCATTATTTTCCGGAACACACTCAAGAAATCGTTCAGAAATAATTTTGATATTTTTGAAGAGCTCTCCACCCATTCGTAAGTCAATTAAAACGTACGGTTGGGAGCAATGGATTCGCCGCGATTTCAAAGAAAACATCGACATAACAATACTTTATCAATCGCACAACGGTTTCCGATTTAATGTACGAGTATAACTCGATCGCTAGTTCCACTTAAGATCGCTTTACAAACACTTTCGCGTAGAACTGACCGTTTTCTCACTTTCACTGTAAAAACCGATCTGTATTAATGCTCCGCGGCGCTTTTATAATGCATCTGAAGAGTTGACAGATTTCCTGCATAGTTGGTGGTATATATGGTATTGGTAAACAATATTTGCATACAAGAAGTGCCAAGAGATTTCTAGGCTATGCAAGTTGTTGGAATATTTTTTGAGTTTAAGTCAAAAACAGGTTCGTTGTTTCATTTGAAAATCTACCATAAAAAGTCATTAAAATACGTGGCCAAATTTACAACAATTTATTCTCAATATTGGAAAATACTAATCTTAAAGAAGAATTTAAATTTTTTTAATTTTTGTGGTATGTTTAAAAATTAATTAGAGCGTTGTCTAGAAAGGAGGTCGTATGTATAACAATACCATCTGCTCCTTTTTGAACGATGCTCAGGACTATTTATCCTTTTTGTTGCTAAGAAACATATTTAGGTAAAAGTTTATATTATTCTCGGCTTGAAAATAACTCTTCAATTAAAACAATCTGCTAATAGTTTATCGTTTCAATTACACGCTGAAATATCCTTTTTTTGTAATTACCAGAAGTTGTTTCCAAGCACTTACACTATATAGAGTGAAATGTCCATTGTTATTTTTCGCCGTTCAATTTTACAATCGAAACTTTAAGTCCTTTCCTTCGTCATAAAAAGGTTTTTCAACACTAAAATGAAAAGAAAAGTATAATTTCATATTTATATAATTTTTTAGTCGTATTATTTAAAAAAAATTCACTTCCATCCATTCACAATATGACCTAGTTTTAAATCTTGCATAAACACTTTAAATACGCATCCCAAGAGAAAATCTTAACTTAATATTTAAGTATAAAACGAATTCTTTCCTTCTCAATAAATCTCACTGCCAAGTGGGTTTTTATCGTTTATTTTTCTTATAATTTCAACATTTTCGCAACCGATTACCATAAATTTGCAATAATAGAGTGCGATACATACGTAATACTAATATTTGCTTACGATTTATAAATTTTCAATTTTGTTTTCCAACAAAATTTCTTAGTATTCATAAAAGGAGCCGTCATAAAACGTCATAACGAAATGTAGTAAAACGCTAGTAAACTACAAAATGGCTTTATCAAAAGCCCATAAAATCGCCATGAAATTCAGCCATCAAATGTTTTGTCAAGCTAATAAACTTCCAATGACCAGAAAGTTAATTTTCCATTTAGCAAAATATTTGTCAATTAGAAATTAATAATTTTAGGGACATTGTTGAAAGTTTTTAAATTGAAATTATAAAAAATTTTGATTAGTTTTATTTACAGCATCAAGAGACTTTGAATTTCAAACTGAATTTAATATAAAAAATGATTTTTATGTAATCACAATTTTTCTAATTGTCTATTTATGTTGTTAATTTGTTTGTGTAATATTTTGGAGAAAGTACGAAAGTCTGAGTTTTGTTATCGATGCATTTAAACATTTTATGATAAAGAAAAAAGAGAAAAACGAGAATCGTATTTTAACCGTTTTCATTTTGTACGCATATAATTTCCGAACCCCTAACATTGTAAGAAAAACCCTCTTCATATTAAGAACAAAAAAAGGCTGTGTGTAAAAAATGTATTTAGATTATATATTGATATACAAAAGAGACGTTCACGATGAATAAATTTTTAAGAAAATTATAATCAGTTGTTTTTGTGTGGCTTCACTTTTCCCTAGTACATTTTTCAGGATGCTTCTTACAGCTGTTCAATAAAACCCAGACAATTTTCAATTAGAAAATATGACGTCTTTAAGGATTTCTCCGAGGAACAGTTGGAAGAAAAGTTTGTCGTATTTTTTGCAGTTTCTTTTCTGCTTGTAGAATTTCTGGAATGGAACTTTCGTGGCTCGGGTGGACTTTTATTAAGAATTGAACTAAGACAAGAGACACATTTTTTTCTTTTCTTTTTTTATTATTTTAAGACCGAAAAAATTTCAAATATCTTTAAAGAGTTTTACTCAATTTCGTAAGTATTTTGGTGAAAGATGTGATAGTTTAAAAAAGTGTGAGTATGCCTTTATTCCAGTAATAAAACATTACCTACCATTTTCAATAACTGATATTGGGAAATATTTTAGGAAACAAAAAAACTCCAAATAAAGTTGTAAAATATAGCCTCATCTTCGACAAACTACTATAGCAACATCCTTAAAAAAACCCGTTGTCAGCATGTACCTAGAAGTTTAAACTAATGACTTTAACAACAATTCGGGAGCAAATTTGTTATTTTTCGGAACAAAGTCTGTTTGGGATTAAATTTTGGCAAATTTTCAAATTTGAGTGCCTTATTGAAGGTAGCTTGCTAGTAATCATGAGAAATGATTCACATTCTTCAGGTTGTAGTCACCCCCACGGTCATATTATGTCCAGTTGGCTCGTTTTTCCTTGTTGGGATCATAAACTTGGTTTTGTTCTGATTGACCCTTAACCCGATATCCTTTGCCGCTGAATCTAGACAGCCAGTAGCGGATCCAGTACTTGATGTTGGAGGAGGGGACCGGAAATTTTTTTGATTTGGCTATTATGTTTGATCAAGTTCTGAATGAATTTGGCTACATATACTGTACTCAACAAAAAAAGGGTCATCTGATGACGGGATCATATTGTTTTCATCTTAATATGAATCATTCCATCAAGAATCGATGGTAAGATCTCCGATTCATTTTAAAATTTTTGTACTTGAAGAACTAGTGAAACAAAAAATTAAAGTTCAAGTTTTTGTTTCAATCTCATTTTTTTACTAACAAAAACAACAACAATCCTTCAAATAAGATCTATTTTATTATTCAAGGATAAAAATTACCAGAGATATGCATTTTAAAAGAGGACTCTGACACCATTTTTGCGAAAACTTTAACATATTATAACTATACAAAAAAATCATCTCAGTAAAAAATGATTGCATTCGCCTAAAGGCTGAGTTACATGACGACTGAAAAGAATTTTTACTGAGATTATGAGCGAGAAGGAAAATCTCTTATGAAACGAACAGATATTATATTCAGAAAAAAATATTTAAGATATTTCCGTGAATTTTGTTTTTTGCAGTGGTTGCTTTCTACTCCATTGAACATCCTTACAATCTCAGTAAAAATTGTTCGCAGTCGTCATGTGAACCAGCCTTTACAGACGATCTAGAAACAAATTCAAGTGATATGAAAGGGCAATTATAGACGATAGTTGACTGCAGTCCCGTGCGCAGGATTGTATGTTGAGGGGGGGGGGGGGGTTATCAAGTTCCCACCATACTGAATGTGATGACCTAAAAAAAACGGTCCTGGGGGGGGGGGGGGGTGGAACCCCCAATAATTATTAATTAATAATAATTAATTAATAATTATTAATTAATAATTGAATATTACAACGAAATAAAATGACAGAAAACGCTTTTATACCAATGTATAAAAGTTTAATTCATTTGAATTAGTTCACAATGATTGCGAATTTCAGATTAGTTAATCATAGGATTTTTATTTACCGTGAAATCGAGTCAAGTTTAAAGTGCAGATTATTCTTAAGTTTATGTTTAACTAAACTTAAGTTCAAATTTCTACTGCGAAACTGTCCCTAAGAGTCAATAATCTTCGTGAAACTTGAACTCTAAACTACAACGACATCATCAGAATTCCCTGTATTAAAACAACTCCATCAAATAAATAAATATTGCTCCACTTCCCGAGACCAATTCATTTCAGGTAAGACTAAGAGAAATGCGGATTTCGCATTTCCATTACCTTTCAAAACTCGAAATAAGAAAAACTCAACACAATTCATTTTCACCCTTTTAGTGCTTGAAAAGGATTTTAGCCTACGGAAGGATTTATGAAGAAAAACAACCGACGAAAATAAAAATTATATTCACAGTCACACCCTTCTATTTGTCCCAGACACAAAGCACATCACTTCCTTCTTATCACGGTCCCATGAGGGAGGCAGACTAGAATTGAAGGGTAAATTGAAAAGAACCCGACGAAATCTCCATTTTTCACTGAATAAATAAAGCGCCTCACACATAGGTGACACTTTTCGCTAAATCTTTTTTCTATTAAACTTACCTCCAACAAGTTTTAGCCCCGAATACTTTACGGCAAAGAAACTTGTTACGGGCACAGATTTAGTAAACTTCTTTAAAGTTTCGGGTGAAAAAAAAAATAAGCACCTCAGATTGTACGTGTCACGGTGATCCTTTCACTGCATCGCTTATGCTATTCTTTCTGCTTCCTTTCATTCATTGTATAGAGTTCGAGCCTTACGTTTTGCTTTACCTTGTTCAACGGCAGGGGCTTTATTCTATGACACTTCAGTCCGAGTTCTGGAAGTGGTTTCTTCGAAACTCCTTCACTACACCACGCAACCTCATTCACCTGAATCGCACCCTTCAAACTTATCCGGAAAACCCATACGAAGGATTGTGTAAATTGCGAGGGTTTTTATTAAATTTCGTTGACACTTACTTTTCGCCGCGTAACTTATATTTTGCATGGCACGAAAGACGATGACTTGATTTTCGCGCTAAGGATTTAGTTGGACACGATTTGCATTTCTCTGTTTCCAGCGGAGCCTGTATGATAAGATTTTTGATTTGGAAACGTGACACGTATCCAGAACGAAAACGGAAAATTGATGAAGGAAATTGATTAGGTGATCGAACGTTTATGCAAGACTGAAACCATATTCCTGATTTACATTATTATATTTTTTCGCGGTTGGTATAATCCGGAACGTGCAAAATTCATAACGCTGATTTGATATTAAAAACAGGAAAATGTAGCATTTCGTGTTAGCAAATTCGTATAATAAGCCGGTGGTAAATATCTGAAGCTTAAGGAAAATACATTGTGTCAAAAGAAAATAGATCGAATTATAATCAGAAGACGAAAATGATAAAAAACTTTTTGGTTTATTTAAGATCATAAAAAAAAGTATTTTTTATTATAACTCTTTTTATCTAAATATACGTACAGCGTTTCAACTTTGTTGCATAAACCGCTTTCGAGATAAAAAAAAAGTCTTAACACACTAATTAATAAACAAATAACCATCGTTTCTGTATACTAATTTTACGTCCAGATATAAAAGTCTATGATATCAGGCATAAAATGTTCCTGTCCTGATTTAATTTTGGTAGATAGCTTGGTTTAGCTGGGAGTGTTTTATAATAGCTGACGAAGTTAACGAAGAGTACATTTAAATTTTGAAGGCAAGCTGACTTCAACTTTAACAATTATTTCAGTTGCCTTAGGCTGCTGAAATAATAGTGCGAAAACAGTGCGTGAATGGTAAGAAAACTATTTATATTGGTAGCCAAGCTGCCATCAAGGCTGTTAAGGCGCACTTTACGAAATCAAAACAAAAAGAATATTGCAGATAGAATGTATGAATAACAACCTGAAAATTAGTTGGATTCCTGGTCCACTGACTTCCCTGGGAATAAAAAGGCAGACGAGCTCGGAGATGATTATAGCTGTCCGATAAATCGGTTCTACATATGTCCCATTGATTATGTCAAGGAAATTATTGATATTGAAGCGCTCAGACAGATAGAGCAAGAATCTGCTGGCCGAAACACTATAGGCAGAACTCTCGAGACACTTTGAGAGACATGTAGAAAGACTGGGAATACCAATGGCTGATCTGTATCTCTGTGGTGATGAAAATGTTGAACCGACACTGAAGCATCTAGTGTGTGAATGCGAAAGTATAGCACGTACCAGGTACCGGTACTTGGGGAAATTATCCTTGACCGATCTATTAGAGTTTGCGATGATATCTCTATGGAGAACTACTCTCTTCATAAGGAAAAGCAATATTTGGAATCAGTAGTCTAGAGCCCGGTTTATACGAAGGAACCACAATGGATCCGTAGTTCCGTCTAGGCAATGTGCTTCAGTTCAATACGATGAGCTGCGAACTGTGTGGTGCCACAATTTATTTTATGTGTGTACACATAAAAGTTGAAAAATCTCTCTTGGGAATCCACAAGCTTTTTGATTGGTTGAATTTTTGGTGGGAATAGAGGCTCGCCTCAAACGTTGAATGTAAATGCACCATCATTTAAGCTGCCAGATGACTGTAGTGTATTCTAAGCAGAGATTCCAGCAGTACTCTGAGCAGGTAATATCATGTTGAAGGGGCGGTCAAGGTAAATCACTCTACATTAACAGCCAGGTGGCTTTGAACGCATCGAAATTGGAGATATTATTTTTAATAATAAAGCATTGTTATCGACCTGAAATTTCAAAAAAAATCTACCCTAGAATTTTGTATTTTTACGTTTTAGGACTAATAGACCCCAACAAAAATGTCCGTCTGTCCGCCGTATTCAATTTAAATGATCATAAATGCGAGCATATGGAAACATTTTTGATAACTTCTACACTTCCATTGCTTAAGACTTAAGGCTTTATATTGGCAGTACTGATGTAGAAGCAGGATTTTAGAATTTAGAACGAAGGAAAATTACTGCTTTATCCGCTGCTTCTGCCGATGCCTTCAATTAAAAAAGCGTCATATGTTTCGGTACGTTCAAAAAAATCTGCTTCTGGTGTCACGGCTTTTAGAGATTTAACGCAAATCATCCAAAAAATAATGAAACTGACCTCAGTCAGTTAAGGATTGGGGACTTAGCAGCATATTGGCTTCCTGTATCAAATGAAATTTATACAAGGTTAGGCCCACCTTTGTACTTTCCAGAGACAGCTTTAAAACCACTTTTTTCCAATTCTCATTGTCAAAATGTTCAACACTAAACAACATCAAATGAATATTTGTCAAAATATCACTTCACACGGACCTAAAGATAATAAGGTCTTAAAAAGTATCACATGCCGATGGATGTAGCACAGACATTGAATAGTGAAGATTGGATTCAGAAAAACTTGCAAGATATATCTAATTATTTCTTTATCAGTGGCCAATTAAACTCTATGGACCCATTCGTGTAAGATTCGTGTAAATTTACAAACAAAACAGTAAAACTATTAATTCAATTCAATTCCGTTTTCATATAATCCCTTAGAATAAATTAAGCATTGGCAACAGGCGTACAAGACCGTATTAGAACAAGACCTAAGTGCTTCTTCGCGTCATGAATAAAATGTCCATCTCACTAAAATTCACTTTTAGATACGTACACATCCATGAAATCTCTAATCTGCAGCCGTACCGTAAACCTATTCAAACTCGGAATACTGACAAATTACCACTTGTACAAATTAGCACATGAAAGCCTCTAATTCCAGCAAAAATTTCCATCCTGATGTCTATGGTGTACAGTGGCAAATTTGTATGGGAAAATTTCAAGGATCAAGGAGAAGAAGAAGTCACTTCCCACAAAGTAATAAACTTTTCAATGCATTTAAATTATTTATTCATCAGGTTTCTCTTCACGTGCCTAGGATATAACATTCCCGGGATTTTCACACCATAGATGAGGAAGCAAAAGAGACGAGTGGGACGACCGCATATTCGAAGAATGTCGCCTTCTACAATAAAGTCGGGAAATGATTCGACTTTGATGCTGTGCAAGAGGGTTGTATGTTCCTTTGACTCAGAAAATAAATATAGATCTTAGAAACTTGGTTATTCTGCTTAATCTTATTTTGAAAATATTTTAATAGTAAGAATTTTTTGATTAATAGTGGAGTCTCTGGTGTTCTCGGGTGTCTTCGGGTGTCGATAGCCCGAGTGGGATTGTTCGCTTGCTACTACAATGAGGACAGTACAGATTTGTTCAAGCTTTACGAATTTCGCCATATCTTTAATGTCTGTCCAACTAATTACTTATTTTTACTTCTACAGTCTTTTTATATAAGCTCCTTGAATATGCTTTACAGATTTTTCGATATTCAATGTAGTTATACAAGTTGTGTACGTCTTCATGATTTCCGATATATTTCTTAGGTCTGAAGAGATATCGATTTTCTTCTGATGGGTCTAAATCGCAAACTCACGAATTCAGATATTTGAGATTTTCCAAAATTAGGCAGCGGATTGCTGTTTCAATTGAACTGTCGCTGTACAAAAGGAAGGCAAGGAAGTCAATTTTTCGATTTTTTTCCAGCTGGTATAAAACTGTTTTACCAAAATCTAGCTCTATTCAAAAATAAATATAAAATATAAGAACATAGTATGCAAGAATTTATTCAAGGGAAGCTGAAGAAAAGTTTTTCCCCAGAAGATAAATTTTTGACTCATTTCATTTCGCACCGTGGCCATTCAATTATTTGAACGAATGGAAACCATAGGCAAAGTTAATGTCTGCATGTTCTTCATTGGAAAACACCACTATTTTAATAGATATTGTAAAATTTGAAAAATATGTAATTTATATAAATGTTTGATTATGCTTACAAATAAATAAAAGTAAATTTGAATGGCAGATGTAATTCGGGAAACCATAAAGTCATACTAACACTCAATTTATTTCAGTTAAATACTCTAAATTTATTTTATTTGCTTAATGGCTGACTAGTACATTAGATAACAAAACGAGACTTCTTCAAATAAAATGTTACCTCAAATTCAGAAAAACCAAGGTAAAATTTTTTTTGGAGAATATGTAGGTTACATCATGTCGCACTAGAGACATTAAAGAATGAATCGAGAAAGAGACATCATTTGGGTGGTAAGACATAATTTTCCTGAAAATTTAATAAAAAAAAATTTATTTTTAAATCACGTGCTTGGGATTTTGGACGGTAAATATCGTTCCTTCGCTGTGTACGTATTTCAATATTAGCATTGAACAGTGGAAAATCTGGCCCTGTACAAAGGCCGAAATAGGTACTAGTGCAACCATGCACGTTTCTTAAGGCCCCATGAGTGCGTTGCGACACTTTTGTATCCCATTTTGATTTTTCTTTCTTGAGAGGGGAAAAGTCAATTTAAATCGTTTTTCGTTCATAAAACTTGAAGTGCCGTGCATTGTTCGCTGTCTATCAACGAACATTTGAATTTACAGAAAAAGTAGTGTTATAGGTTTTCAAATTATTTAAAACGCATAACTATTAAAAATCAATGACCGCTATTCACAGTCGTCATAAAGTTGGCTTTAAGTTAAAGCTGACTTTAGTATCTTATTAATAATATAACACTAAAGTCAACTTTAACTTAAAGCCAACTTTATGACGACTGTGAATAGCGGCCAATAATTTTTTCATTGATTTATCTTCTAGATATACCAATTAATTATACTATCTATGATACTTTTCAATAAAATCCGTTTTTTTTATGTAATTTCTCACATGAATATCGTGAAAATTACTACTATTGATATTTGCTTTATGGAAGATATTCTTTAACATTTTTTATACTATTATATTAATGAAATAAATAAAATAATAAAATAAATTAAGGAAATAGGTAGTAATTGCACACAAAGAACTAGGATTTTCACATTTTAAAAAATGTTTAAAGGTTGTTCCTCTAAAAGCTATTTTTTCAAATACAATTTTGAATTTTTTCTTATTGGGCGACCTAGTTTGCATACCAGGTAATAAAGTTATGTTATTTTATTTAGTTTTTTTTTATTGCTATTAAGGTGCAAAATTCACATGAAAATAGCCATAAATCATCGAAATCGCAGTTAACGTGCACATGGGACCTTAAGTCTGGTGAGTACGGCTTCGTGCCGAAATACATTTTATCAAATTTCACATTACTGTTTAAATTTTTATTTTTTTTACTAATAATTCAATAAAAGGCATACAAATATATACACAATAATCTATTACTTAAGAACTAGTGACTTAAAACAGCATCTTAAATTAATTCTATAAGCTTTTGAGACTCTTGTTTAAAATTGGGATATTACTACGTTGGCGGTTGAGATATGTTTTGTAAAGCCCTCTCTATGCAAATAAAACCGATTGGGTGAGCTATGCAGCGTGTACCCAAACTAATCATCTAAATTCACACAAATCGAATTTGAACAATATCATGCCGATTTACACTTTAAAATTTACGTTACTACAATCAATCAATATGTGCTCGCCTTTTGATTAACAAACATGCAAATGTGCAAAGTTTGAATGTAATTCAGTGCACGTAACGTAGAGGAATGCAAAATAATGAAAACGTATTTGGCACGGATATCCTAATCGATATTTACTATCAATATAAAAACTCGAACTTCGAATCGACTATGCGCCCTTGTTTTTCTCGAATTTTATTTGGTACTTTAGCGTCAGGCCATATCTCACAAAATGTTCGCTGACACGTGTATACGGTTCAAATGTTACCGATTGATGTTGGGCCATGGGGACAAACACGAGTCTGGCTGATCGGATAACATTTGTCTTATGTGCAGAAAATCCTTTTGTCAGGTACATTTAAATTGATTCTTAAGCCCTAAGGATATCTCGAAAGATATATGGTTTGTAGTAGAGAAGAAAAAAATCTAAAAATAGGAAAAAGCTCTGATACGTGAAGCTAAATCTAGAAGAGAGAAGAGAAGAGACAGGCAAGTTTGTTTGGTTAGTTACGCGCGGTAACATATTAAGCTTATAAACTATTTTTTTCTAAAATTCAAAAATTGTCTAGATTTTTCCTTTCTTTTCTTTAAGAGTTTAATGGTACTTATGCCTAACCAATATACCCTTACTGGATTCTTGTTGTAAGATTCTATTTTATCAGAATTAAGCATATACATACATATATCCGGTTCCTTCACTTTTTCATGCCAGTTTAACCATTTCCCAAAGTAGTCTCATTCTCCATTCCCACAAAATGCCACATTTGTATAACTAATTGTAAGACCCCTTCCCCTAATCACTCCCGTAGATTGCAAATCTTCCCCTAAATATAGTCTATCTGCTGAGCTACTTATTGAATACCTACAAGACCGTTCAAAGTGCTACCGAGTCACTAAAGACAATTGAAGCCGATTTGCCACCGGGATCCACTCTGTCACCCTGCTGTTCTCTACCTTTACGGTTCAGACCCGCAAAGTTTCCGCATATTATGCGGACGGGACTGATTTAATGTTTCAGTCTAGGAGCCTGACTTTAATTGTAGAAGAATCTCAAACGGCGGCTACACAACTTGAAGACTGTCTTAACCAAGGAAGAAGAAACGTTAATCCAAACTAAACCTAGTCCATTTCCTTTGTAAATTGCTTAAAAGTCACACACGTTACGTTACTATCGAAAACAGCAAACTTATGCGTAGGTACTTATGCGGCATTGCAATTAGAGATCGTTCAGGAGTGAACTGTTCCAAAAGAACACTTCATTGAAGTGAGTGAGTGGAGTAACTCACTCCTTTTGATGAACTGTAGTTCCATTGGACACGTGACAAAATACGTACTAGTGAAACGATGGAACGATCAGTTAGGGAACTGTGCGAACCTTCTGCTAAGTCCTCATATCTTTCCCCGCTTCAGACAACAACAACAAACCACAACAAATCCTCATGGTCCAGATCGGAACGAGAGATTGAACAGTTCCAGAACTAGTTCAGTGAACTAGTTCCACCAAGTGAGTGACTCGGAGTGAAGTATTTCACTGAAAGGAACTACTTTGTCCATCCAACCCGTAACGTAACGTAAAAGCCTGTTATACCTCAATTATAAAGGAGAGTTGCTAGATATAATTGTACGTAACAGTAACGTAAAACAGGGCCCATATAAAATTTTTGAGTTACGTTTACGTTGGTTCGCATTACGTCTATCGTAAATCAGGCATTATGCTTCGTGTGCTAAGATTATGACTAGGGTCAAAGCTAAGTTTGTTGATAATTGCCCAAACGACACAAACAAATCTGCCAATTCATTAGAAATTATTCATCAACTTTTCTCTTTACTTAATCGAAAAAGAATCCAAAGTCACGTAATTTTTGGTTCATTTAATTTCATTCACGTTTCCAATTTTAAACTCACTTCCTTGAAACCACAAGAAAAGTATCGTCAATTACCGTATCCCGGCACATGACACAAAAGTTTTTTGTAACAGGGCTACCGAAGTACTAAATTAGATTTAATATCCTAAGTCATGATTTGCGGAATAAGAAATTTCGCAAAAAGAATATTTTCGTCTCGGGACAAATTTCGTTTGCGGTAAATTAACTTGGACCATTGCTTCGGTACTAGAAAGGATAAACTAGTTACCACTCTGGCCTCATTCTCTCGCAACCTTCACGTTTAGTTCTTTCCAAAACTCCGCTATAATTCCAAGAAGTTACCGAAATATCGTAAGATGCCAGTAAGAGTAAAGCAAGTCAAGGAAAGTCACTAATCCATTTGCCGCTTGTCATGATTCCGGAACGAAGGATATTCCGAGATTTTCTCGTCTCCGCTTTTATTATTCGCGTCACGTTTTCTTATTATTGTGACGATAAAATGTAGGCTTTAAAAAAGTGTCGTATTGAAATAAAAGACACCAGTAAAAGTCCTCCCGAGAAAGCCTGGATGTTGCTATCAGCAGCAGTTACGAGAAATCAGGAGCAGTGCTATCATGAGCCCAAGTCGAGGCAGCAGTACCAGCAAAAATGCCAACAATAACAACAGTGCGCAGCAATACAACACACAAAGCAGGACTCGAAGTAAGAAAACTGACGATGTGTCCTGAATAGCAAGCAAGATGACATTCTGTGACTGCTGTGCAATCTCGATGCCGTAGAAACGGAAATTCGGTTGTCAATAAAATCCCGCCCATCGAATCCTATACCTACTTGGAATTCAATCTGAAGGTGAGACGTTACATCCCTGAACCCGTGGACTCTTCCTGGAATTTGATTCGAAGCGTGACGAGTCTGTACGCCCCATTGGGATAAGGCTGAAAGAAAAATGATGCATGCTAATGTGCTGATCGTCCTTCCCCGGACATCCCGACGATACGGTGTGAGAATGGTTCGAAGAACGCACCTGAGACAAATTGTCAGTCAATTTGTTCACGAAGGACATAAACACGTACAATGTCTCCAATTTTAGTGCCAGTTGACTACGATTCGATGAAACGCAAACCCAAACCATTAGAACTAACGGCTACGTTCTCGAATCTTTAGTAGATTCTTCAGAAGTTCTCGTCGAGTTAGATAACTTTCACTATGCCATTCGATTGGAGTCGGTTCGGTATCACGCACGATTCCTTGTCGTTAATTAACGTATTTCAGGAATTTGATTAAAACATTTAAAGTCTGGAATATATGCGTACATATTTATACTAGAACTATTAGTATTAAAAGTTTAATCCAGCCCGAAAAGTTTGTAACGCATAGAACCGAGCCTCGGACGAAAAAAAGTCTTAAATTATTTTGTGTTTATTTTTGGCCAAAACCCCCAAATCCGTTTGCTGTTCGTCCGTCCGTCCGTTTGAACGATTACTCGAGAACGCGTTGATCTAGGAAGTTGAAATTTTGTCACAACATGTAAAATGGAAAAAGTAAGGCTAAGTTCGTTAATGGGTGATATCCTTCCACTCCTTTCCATACAAGAGTTCTTAAAACACGTTTTCACAATTATTGCTCGAACGCTTCAAGTTAGGAACTGGAAATTTTGCATACTTAAGGTTTACAATGTTTGAATCGAAAGTTCCGAATATGATGGAAATCGAATGAGTCCTTCGTGTAGCAGCCTAAAACAGTCCTTCAAAAATGTGTGCTTGTTACTGAATCCACCATAACTCCAGAACGAGTTAAAGCAGGAATTTAAAATTTTACAGGAATTAGTTTTATACCAAAACCAAGACGGAGTTCATTAATTAGCGCCATCCGTTGACTCCTTCGGGTAGCTGTCATACAAAAGTCCTTAATAAACATGTTCACCAATATTGAACGATAACTTTAGAACGCTTTAAGTTACGACTTTGAAATAAAGTTTCTACCTGTAAGTAAAATATCATGTAATAATTGCTTGTGCACTCCTAATTCTTTTGATATATTTCCAACTAAAATATAAATCGGAGTTCAGTATTTCATCTAGAGTATCATACGAATGGCTTGCAGCCGATCTTGACTGCGTTATGTTTGGGATACGTTATGCCGCAGTCGAGATTATGCTTGTATAGTTCGCGAATAAACTAGTTCAGAAGAATGTTATCAGAACTGAAGTGAACGAACTAGTTCGCAGTCAGTCCCACTTCTAGTTCGTTTCTATTTTTTCCTTGCCGTTTAAAAGACAGTGCTACAATATGCTTGAGGCGGTGCGCAGCAAAACTCGCTTCTTCCATTTTCCAAAAAACATGTGTTATGATTTTCTCTCGATAGTATTTTGCCAAAAATAAAGTTTCTTGAAAAATTTCTACATTCACAGACATTTTACAAGAAACTGTGTGTGGCAGGTGCACGTAGGATTTACTCTAATTTCTTTATCTGCAAGCACTGAAGTATCAAACTTGAGGTGCTCTAAACTTATCGAACAATATTGGTGAGTGCGTGTTTTAAGGATGTGCCAATAAGACTTTGGATGCTTTTTTGCGTCATTTACTCCAGTAATTCATATACATATTCGTACTGAGTTTCAACTTTCTAGCATAAGGCGTTTCTTGGTGGCAGCCACTGGAGTTCCACGTTGGTCCCTTTAATGAATCCATACTTATAACATGGCAGCTCTTAGTGGCAAAATCTGTTCTAGAGTCTGCTTCAGTGGCAGCTACGTTCTGTCCACTTATAACGCAATTTGTAGGGGAGGGGTTTTAAGGTTTTAAAATGTGCTTTATTGATGCCTATAACTTAAATCTAAGATTTTTTTTCTTAATTTCTAAAGCTAAAATTAATTAATATCTAAGCTGCTAATATTCTTAATGGCCTCAAGTGGGCACCCTACGATATAAACAGTCTCGGGGATGTTTTGGGGGGATCTGATTCTCTTTATTGAACTACAATTCTAATGTATACTTAATTGTAGAACTCTCAGGAGATTCGTATGGAATTCATCCAACTTTGTTGGATGTCCCACTAATTGGGAAAAAAATCTGGCAAGAAAAAAACCCAATATTACATATTGATACTACTTACTCTACTTACTGCTATACGCAATTACTTACATCCTAACTTAAAACTAGATTTTGGGCCGAACTCTCTGCCGCCGGGGCCAGCAGTATCATACTCCACTATTAGAGAATAGTGAAGCAGAAGCCACCGTTCCCAGCCGCGGACAGAAAATCTGACATGCCTTGCCTGAAGACGACCAAAGTTCAACCCAAAGTATGAGCAGATTTTTGTTTAATTTTAGCTTCAGTCGAAATGTGTGAAAATCAATTTCAAAGTTATTTCCCAACTACTCAGATCGGAGGATTTTTGCTGAAAAGTCTATTTCGTGTTCATTAATTTTATTCGTACGATAGTTTCAGTAGTTCGCCAATTCATCAGTTTTGCTGTCCCTTGGCAGCGGTAACTTTTCCAATAAGCAAACACTTTCGTGAATTACTGATAACGTCAAATCGAACAACTTTCTTCCGGCTACAACTATACTACCGACCGCTAAAACTATCTCCAATCGGTAATTTGTGGTTCTTGCCCTACCGCTTGGGAACTTGTGCAAATGTCTCTGAACTTTACTTTTCTCTGGGGCTCGCAGTACGCCTGGAAACCGGGTACCTTTTCCGCTTTTCGCTGGCATAGTCAGTGAGTCCTTGCAAAATGTACGAGTGCCGTAGCGCTGTAACCACAGTAAATCGATTCAATTTCATAGTCGAATAGAAACATTCTCTGTCAGACGGGTTTAACCTGCCCAATAATCTTATTACGAGCTAGTTGTTCGAACCTAATCAATTACCGACATAATTACAAACTTTGTTAATCTCTTTAGCAACGTTCGACATAAATTGTCCACAGATTTCGACCGCCCTTCGGCTTATGAACGGAATCGCTAAGGAGAGATTTCTGGTAATTTCTCGAGAATTGTGGGGTCTGACGTCGATATTTCGGTGGTGTATATGTTGGGGCTGCCTAGTGTCGCATCCAGGATCTTCCTCCTTGACGATATCCTCTTGAGTTCGGGCCGGAATCTTGGGATGGCGCTCCTTTGATGTGATGTGATGTGAACTTGGCAAGTGTGCGCTGTGTAATATATTCGAATGTTACTATGCCCCTTGCCGAGAACGCGAATTGGGATGTTTCATAGGTTCCTTTCTTGTAAATTTGCGCCACTTCCTTGCTAGTGCGTGGTAAGTCTGGAACTGTGTTCTTTGAGTCCTGATTTCGCTAGAGGATGTGGAAAATGTGTTGGAATTCTACCGGATAATTCAATTACGAAAATTATTTGCTTGGCTAGGCGGCGAATATAATTTTCATTTTAATGAAATTTCCGTGAAATATTGTTTCGAGTCTATGCAATTATTACGGTTCATTTGGCAGCACATTACACTTGAATGTATTTGTGAGTAGGGTTTTATCTCATCTATTATAAAACAAAATTATAGTGCCCTGTCTATGGCTTCCTCGAGCAGTTGATTTCTAAAGAAAGGGATCTAATTTTGATACAATAGTCACATAGCCAAGGCGTGTTTCTGAAATGGAAATGACATAACTAGGCAATAGTCTTTTATTAGGGTCGGTATATCTTCATCTAAGAAGTATAACATTAGTTCACATAGGTATTGTTACATAACTTCGTCGAAGCAGGCTCGTCTGCTGTTCTAAATTTAGCAATTCTTAAAATTGGATTAGCTGCTCTACAAGTCCTGAATTCCGTAAATTAATTGAAGACACTTGAACAGGATATTTTTGTGGCAGCTACACGATGAACTAGTGGAAGTTTCCTCATAATCATAATTTTAGCTCCTACTATTGGAAAGTCTACACATACTCAATTTCAAAGTCGTAGCCTACCTCCAATTAATTGCCTGAGAACTATTTTCTAAACTAGTGGAGTGATTAAGGCTGGCCGCACACCGAAAGAGCAAAAACACTATTAGTCAAAAACATTTTAGACTAATCAAGAATATGTCGCTGTTTCAATAGTAATTCAATTGGCAGAGCACACTGATTAGTCGCGTGATTCTAAGGAACGAGACTAATCAGTTTTTGACTAAATTTGTTGGCTGGACGCACACTGAAAGACCAAAAACAGTTTTAGTCAAAAACATTTTTGTTTTTGCTCTTTCAGTGTACGTCCAGCCAACAGTTTTAGTCAAAAACTGATTAGTATCGTGCCTTGGAGGCACGCGACTTATCTGTGTGCTCTGCGAATTGAATTGCTATTGAAACAGCGACATATTCTTGATTAGTCTAAAATGTTTTTGACTAATACTGCTTTTGCTCTTTCAGTGTGCGGCCAGCCTTACGGGGCAATACAGGGCAATATCATGCTAGTTGCGGCAATATTTCGGCAATGCGGCAATGTTTGTGTATTAATCGCCCTATAGTTGCCGTATTTCCACTGACTTAGAAAATTCCGAGCAATTGTCCTTGTTCGATGATTCAATTGTGATTTTTTTTTTAATTTCGCATTTATTTGTCAAGTTTTGTTTTTTGAATTCATATATGTATTTTTATTTTAAGTTTTAGATTTGTTAGTCAAGTTTACTTTCGTGTTGCTCATAGCCTGAAGTGCTCGTGTAAGTCCGTATTGCTGAATTGCTAGATACTGGTCAATATCGTTCATCTTAATTCTGGAACGAGTTGGTGAAAAGTTTATCCACATTGCCAGTTGCTATTGTTGCTGTGTGTTGCTTCATCGTCAAAATTGACGAATATGGCTACACATTGACCAATTTTAATCGTTCGTGAAAGAGCACCGACGATAACAATTGCTCGGAATTTTCCAAATTAGTGGAAATACAGCAACTCTATGGCGAGGAATTGCAGCAATATGTGAAAGAATTGCCAAATTGCTGCAATATTGTCGCAACTAGCACGATGTTGCCCGGTATTGCTGCATTAATCGCCCAACTAGTTTTGGCAACAGTCGCCGGGCAATTAATTGCTGGGAAAATTGTTCGTGTACGGGCTCCATAAGTGATGCAACGTACTCCTCATTCAACTCTCAGCTTATTATCTTACAGAATTTTTACTTAATCGAAGTAAACGAAATAAGTAGCTAAATGATGGTCAATCACAAAACTCCAACGAAGAAGTTCGAGAAAATTGAAAAGTTTCTGCTTATTGAAAGCGAGAAAATGCCAACCATAAAACCAACATAAACTTCTCCGTTTTCTCATTAAATTTGTTGAGAAAGAAAAGTTAGTAATGAGTCTCATAATACTCTAACGCATCAGCGCAGAGTTAGACTTGAGTCGGTTCAGTTCCCTTTTTGCATATTCATGACAACATCAGTCCTGAACGAAACATCTTAACTCGCTCGTCGTTAAGACGACGGCGACGACAATTGCATTTCGCGGGGGAGAAAAAAAAACCCCGACAAAACTTAATTTGCGAAGAAGAGCAATGACAAACAAACAGAAACTCAATTTCCATAAGACAATCCCATTTTATCCTTCGAGAAAATAATTATCCAAGGGATTACTTAAGTGATTTTGAATTATTTCCCACGATTCCAAAGGGCTCTGTACGCTTGAAACCTGAATGCTGGAGTGTGGGGTTGATAATCGCATCGCGACAACCAAACAAAAAAATCTGGAAAGTTTCGGCAACTTTCTCTCTTGAAGGTCTTGGTCGTGAGCTCATTTAAATTCAACAGTTTGGTGAAGGAATGAAAGTAATTTATTTTTAGTAAAGATGTCGTTCTTACTTTTCATAGGCTTAGGAAAAGTCAACAGGTAATTTTACAGATCGGTAAATTAGTTCAGGAGATGCAAGTAGGTTAAGGCTTTCTTTATAAATACTTATACTCAGACCCATTTTAAAAATTTGTTCGATTTTCAACCGCTAGGTGGGCGTACAAGAGTTTTTAATCATTTTCACGAATTCTGACATATGTCTTAGGAATTGGGTTGCCAGATAGGTAGCTACAGAACCCACCTAGTCAGCTTTATGAAATAGCCCAAAACCCGCACGAAGCCTTGTAGCCCAAATACCGAACAAAACTTTGCAGTTTTACAGACCTACCTACTTAAATTTGTTGAACACAGATGTGATTTCGACAATGAAATGTGCTCTATAATTCGTATGAAACACTTTAATCTAAATATTATGTGAATTCATAAAGTAGTATCTATTTATAACTATTTTAAAAATATTAGTTGAAAAAATATTAGGTGCAAATTCAAGATTAAATTATAAATGAAAAATAATTTGTAATTTTCATAATTCTATGAAGTCAAAAATCATTCGTAAATTATCCTACATAGACCATTCCATCAAGAATTGCGAAAAATGACGAAATTGGTAACTTTACCATCTCCGATTCGTTAGAAAATGTTTGTACTTGAAGAACTAGTAACAAAAATAATTAAGATTCAATTTTTTGTTTCTATCAAATAATTTCTATAATTATTCCTATAAGCCTCCCCTATTAAAATAAGCCCAATATTATTATTCTAGGAAAAAAATTATCAGAGATATGAATTTTCAAAACGGACTTGGACATCCTTTTTGCAGTCTTTAACATACTCCCAATTGTGGAATAAGAGAATGCGGAATGATAATGTAATGAAAATATAATAAGAATAATTAAAGTATAAAGTGTTGAACAGAAATAATAATTAAAATATAAAATACTGAAAATGAATCCACGTGATCGTCGTCCGTCGTATTCGATGGTCACGTGGATTCATTTTCAGTATTTTATATTTTAATTATTATTTCTGTTCAACACTTTATACTTTAATTATTCTTATTATATTTTCATTACATTATCATTCCGCATTCTCTTATTCCACAATTGTGGAATCGTTGTGGAATAAAAGAGTGCGGAATGATAATGTAATGAAAATATAATAAGAATAATTAAAGTATAAAGCGTTGAAATGAAATAATAATTAAAATATAAAATACTGAAAATGAATCCACGTCCGTCGTATTCGATGGTCAGGTCGAGAGAGCGAGCATCAGCAAGCCCGGACCTATTCCTCGCCGTCATTGTTGGTGAAGTGGGATGAGTTCGCCGCGGAAGGGTGCGTTCCGAATCCCACACTATAGCTAACAAAAAAACTTAGATAGAAATAAAAAATTGATTTTTTTTTAATAATCTTTTTCATTAGTTCTTCACGTATTAACATTTTCAAAAGAATCGGAAATGGTAAGGTCACAACTTTGACGATTATTAATGGAATGACCCACATATCAAGTAAAAATAAAATGTGGTTTCTTGCTTTTATGAATATTAATGTACATATATTAGTTTAGTTTATAAAATGGATATCAATATTTAAGAATGTAAGCACCGAATCATCAGCTTCGTCTAAGCGGTCAGAGATCCGGTCAGAGAGTGTAAAGAAGATTAACCCATCTCTCTATTAGCGTCATACTTTATAGCATAAAAGCAGTTAAACTTCAAATTAGGAGCTAGGGGTTCGCCGGAATTTAAAGTAAAACACACTTCGGTTTCATTCACTACTTCATCGCTTTTATCGATGAAAATTACTTTACAAATACACATTGGCGTAGAACTGATCGTCGTTCACTCTGGCAATAGAAAAACACGTCCCCTAGCTTTGCGGCACTTACTCTGTAACCCATCAATACAGTAAAAATAATATTAGTAAATTATGGTAAAGGAGCTCTTCGAAAGACATCAATATCGGTTAAACTATTATCTCTTGCATGTTATATTTATATGGGTGTCCATAATTTGAAAGAAACTGGTTTCATTTGTAGCAAGTCTACAAATACTGAACAGATTCTAAATTAATTTTAGTTTCAAAATACCAGATAGATATCGTGTCACCTATTAGTTTTCATTAAAGAGTTTATTTACAGGCTTTTGGTGTGGCAGCTATTCGAAGAACTCATGTTCACTCCTATAACTGGAACTATGGTAAAAACAAACGTTTCTTCACATATTTCGAAGGTAAAAGGGAAAACGAACTTCGCCCAAGCAATAGAGTCAATTAAGCTCGAAAGTACATATGTCGTGTGCGGTTGAATTTTCGACACTGAAATGCCAAACTATCATAAAGAAACGGGACGTAATACGTATAGCTCGAAAATGTTCTAAAAAATAATATTATTAAGGAAATCAATTCACAGAGAATATGTTATAGTTATTTCATAATTTTATAGACTTATCCTTCCCTTACATCTGCCAGTATTGCGAATTATTTTTGTTTAATGTAAAGGATCTATAGAAAATAAGAAAATATAATGACAAATGGAGCATTTTACGATGTCATCCAAAAGACGCCTAAAGGAATACCCTATACGGCTCCATTTTGGTTTGTAAGACAAACATTTGAAAGTGGGAATAATATCATATCAAAATTTTAAAATGATGCTATTATTTTATCACCATAAAAAAAGCATAAAAAATAACTTATTTTCGGGCGTATAACGGTTTTCGTCCCATGAAGGAGTTCTAAGGATGTTGTCCAATATTCTTCAACGTGATTTTTCGTATAGCAGCTACCCGTAGTAGTAATACGATTTAATCCTAAAGGACTTAACCTTACAAATTCGAACAAACATCCAGATTTAAAATTTCAAGATTTCGGTTCAAAGCGTTTTTCAAACGCACAGACGGGCGGACAGACAGACGTGCAGACAAACAGACAGGCGAATGGGAAGCAAGTGGAATAAAAGTTTTGGGTCACAAATGAACAAAAATAGTTTCTAACTTTTCGTCGTCCAGGGTTCGAGTCTATGCGTTACAAACTTTTCGGGCTGGGACATGACGAATTCATCGAGATAGGAAGACAGCAGTCTTTGGTAATTCACTGCGGCAGGATATGTTCCAATCAACCCTATTACATGATGAGACTGGAGTCGCAGCAAATTGCAGAATCAGTGAATTTCTGGTTCTGTGTTCAATGGCGGTTTGTTCATATCTTTTGTTGTAGTAATTGAAATAAGATAAGCGGTCATTGAAAACCGCAAGACTTGTCTACCAGTCCTGCCGCACTGAAAAGAAAACTTCTGACCTACTACTCGCCTATATCCTTCTAAAACGTACTTACTTCCCAGTTGGAAATCTTATTTCGGTGTGCATGTGTGCACTCTAAATTAATTACTCAGCTGAAGCGACGGACGTTTCTCTGTAACGAGTTAAGTGTATACGTTCCGAACTTTCCTAATCCTCTTAGTAACATTCTGTGGAATCTTAGCCTAGAATTTCTCAATAAATCTGTTTCCATTGGAAGTTTAACCAGAACAAGATTTTGGTTATAAGTTAGGTCCAACTTTTCATAGTTTCTTCACTCCCTTGATAAGTTAATTAAGGATTAAAATTTTGGTTTCGTATCAGGAGACAGAGCTAACGGGCACAGACGTGCCAGACTTGAAGAAAACTTTACTCATTGTTGTTGGACTTTCATGTCTGTCGTGTGTAAGGACTATTTTTGTTGTTAAGCCCCAGAGCTTTGAACTTTAACAAACAGAGTTTCAAACGTACACCTGAAACACTATTTTTGTCTTTATAACAAATTAGACAAACTGAAAGTGCCAATTAACAATTATAGTGACCTCGGTTGAATTTATTCATGTTTTTAATGATTCAGCACTTACAGATTTTAAAAATGATGTCCTTGGTGACCCTTCATGAGCCTGACTTTGTTATTTATACACTGCACATAAGGTATGATATGACAGTATCTGTTATAAGCAAAGAAACACATTTAGTTGCGATACTCGCCACACAATAGGGAATGGAACTACTACCAGTAAAATGCAAAGTGAAAAATTATCGAATTTTTATATCATGCAACAAGTTCAATACTTCGAATACTTAGGTTCAATATTAGAATGCTTAGAATTGGGTGATACACTTCTGGTATTGACGATATTATGATATCAGTACCAGTAGTGTATCAATGGTACTAGTTAATGAAGATAGCAAAGCCATCTTATAAACTTGCAGCTGGAGGATGCGGTCTTTGGATCGAGACGATTGAAGGCGGCAACTTGAGGAGGCTAGGGCCCTATTTGAGAAAAGAATCTAAGTTTCTATCAACATTGACATAAGCTCTGCGTATTTTATGGTTAATTGAAAGATTTACAATAACAAATCACAGAATAAAAATTAGTTTGTAACAGAATTGGAAGACCAAACAGAAGCATTCATTTTTCCGTGAACCAATTACTCACCGAACGAAAGTTGATATGAACAAAAACCCTTTCATCAGCAGACAATGGACGACGTGATGTAGTACAAGTGGCAAGCAAAGCTTCAACTAGCTCTGGCATACCATTAAATCCTTTCATTAATATCCCTTCGAAAGACGCCCTTTGGGCACCTATTCTTCGCACGAAAGTAGCTTTCAACCTGGCGCCTGTACACGTTGCGCCCAGTCTCTACACCATCGCACCTTACATAGTAATTTCCTAGCTATCCAGATCAAATCTGTTGCTTCCTTGTTGCTTTCTCGTATGGTCGTGTATAGTTAACCTTTTGTCCATATGCGGAACATACGGTACATACTACCTACATCCTTTGGTACAGAAAAAAACGGCAAAAGAAAAAACTTGCTCAAATTTTTCCCAATGCTTTTCTTATCTCCATTTTGTTCTTCATTAAAAAGCTTAACAGAGAACGTGCGAAGCATTCAAATAGCCTTGACGGGGAGGTACATCACCTCGTCCGCCCATTTTATTTGTGGCCCCTACCGGTTCTGAATATTCAATTGACGGGCGATTTTCCACTTCTGATATTTGTATATGGGACTACTCCTTACGCTAGTTTAAGTTGTTCCTTAATAGAATTGCTATCCATTCGTCTCGACCGTTTTATATGTCTGTAGGTACGTGTCCAGTTCAGGAAATGATCCTGGCAAAGTGATATTCTCGGGATACCTGTTAGTGATATCCGCATTAAGGAATTCTAATGTGAAGTTAAGTGTGCACCGCGTGTAGTACCGGGACGATAGAAATGTGCACTTTACCTTTTCTGTAGAGGTATGCTAGACGCTTATCGCTTCAAGATGGTAAACGAAATGAGTACGCCAAAATCGATGAGCTTGATGGAGATAAGCGGAATTGATAGGGAATACTTTCTGTAACTATTAAGTGGTAGTTTCAGACAGTAGCGTAGGCCATAAATAATTGGTAGTAGAACGATTTGGCTGACTACTAGATTTGACTTTATTTCCACTCCAGACTTAATTGTACAAAATTTAAAATTCGTTGCAATTTCTTTAGTTGCAGTGAGCTCCGCAAATTAAAAAAAAATATTTGTTTGTCCTGGATTTTTTTTTCATAACAACACCTTTAGCTATAACTACTGGTAAGTTTCTACGAGTACCATATATTCATAATTTCAAGGTAGTAGCTTAATGCCGTCCGAAGCTATTGGCCAATGAACACGTGTCTTAAGAACTTTTTGTATGGCAGCTACCCTAAAGAGTTGAACAATTTTTTCACAGTAAACTTAGGCCCGTTCCTACGATCGTCAGTAACGTTTTAACTGGAGCTTTAACTGACAGATGTTCATACGAAACTTACAGTCAAAGTTATGGTTTAATTTGAACTGAAGGTCGTAATTACGGCCCTAAGTCTTACAAATTTGATCAAAATTTTCATTCAAAATTTTAAGATCCTAGGTTAATGCGTTCTTGAGATAGCATTTTCATGCGTACGGAGTGGCGAAGGACGAACCGAGGTCAATCGGATTAGGTTGTATTGACCACAAATACACAAAAAATAATATAGTATAACTCATTTTTTTTCGTCCAAAACTCAATGTTTTTTGGTAAAAATAAATAAATAAAATAAAAATAAATAAAAAAATACCCTGAAAAATAAGAAAATAAAAAAATAAAAATAGCTAAACAAATACCCAGAAAAATTCGTTACTCAATTTTAAACTGCTTAAAAATCTATAGGAAATAAATTGAAATTAAAATCATTTTTATTTCTTCAATACATTTTTTAACTGAAGCTAGTTTTAATGGTTCGCTGATGAGACTATTTTGAAATCTTTACATTTACATTTAAATTTTATATAATAATTGAATTTATATTTGTTTTTAATCATTTTCTACTGGCATTAATCATTTACGGAAAAAGGAGTTAAAAAAAAATGTATAAAACCAATCCTAATGAGATGCTTCATGTGTCAACGTCCAGTCAGAGCTCTGATATCTGTTTTGGCATAAAAAGCTTTGACTGCATGTTAAATTAATGCCGCTTTACGATTTTTTCCACATTCGGATGTTCAATCTTGTCGTGCTTATTGGTATCCCGTCGAATGGATATGGTTTCATGATGTCAGCTTATGAACCTGTCCGAGCCATTAAGTCAAGCCTTTGCTATTTAATAAGTTTTCAAAAATTTGTAGACTTAAAACGTGCCATAACTCTAAGGAAATTCCTTGATTTTTTTTTTGTCATAAGCGCTATTAGTAAAATAAAATTGAAAATATTTTGCTGGTAGGGATGGGGTAGACTGCAGACTGTCTGTTTTTGGAGTGAATAAGTCCTGAATCGTGAACAAAATTGAAGTCATAAATTTTTGCTTTTTAAAAATCGATCATAATATTTTATTATTGAAGAAGAGCCCTATCGCGCGTTCTCTAGCTTTGTGGCAGGAGAAACTTGGTTGTAGCTTCGCAGAGATTCTTAACATTACTTAACCGAAATTAACAAAAAACCTTATACACTCATCACACACAACCCACCTTCTTAAAATCTTTAAATTTAAATTAAACATTTCGTTGAAAGTGTTAAATGTCTTTCTGGTTATTTCCCGACATCGAATAGCATTTTCTTGAATTTTTTCACAGAGCTTCTTTTATTGAACTAATAGACGTCGCTTAGAGCGTAATCTTGGCAGTTTAATTTGTTGGAAAATCAGCTTAATAAAAATTTCTTCATGACCAGCCATTAAGGCACTTTACTTGCCTTGTGACCATTTCAACGTTCCATCGAATCGAATCACTCAAATAAATGCCCGCACTGTTCGCAGAGTCGAATTTTCCTTTTGCTGTGTAAATCGACAGAGCATGAAATATAATCACGTCTGCTGTCGGCGATTTATTGAAGAGGAAAAGTTCGACGTGGGATGATACACAGCACATCCCTCTCGAAAAAAGGACACGCACAGGTACCTTCTCCAAAATCCAATTCGAAAAAAAACACACCCTCCACTTTATATAATACATTTCACATACTTAGAGTGAGTTGTTCATTTTAAGCAGTCGCTACGTTTGCAATATTTAGAAATTTGACTGTGGAACTAAAAATATCGCTATAAATCCATTGTATGATAACCATTTGAATTGGAAGTTAATTGGTCTATTGGGAATCTGTGTTTTCTGTTTTTTGGAATAACCCTTCTCCTAGTCTTTCAAAAGAGTTTGCCCAGAATTCGACGTATACGTATCCAGTAGAAGTACCAAAAGCCTTTTCTTAAAATACATCAAGGGTATTCATAAGTAAGGAAGGAAGCTTCTCTGCTATATGCTTGAGAAGGAGATTAAAGTTTGAAAAGAGCTCTAACTCTCTACTGCATACATAGGGAATAATTCTAAGCATGAATCTTGAGTTTGTTCAAACAGGATCCTTCACCTAGTTGTTTGCTACTGGAAACTACTAGTCCGGCGTAAAGATTGTGCGAAAACTCGTTCTAGTTGGTCACGTACTCTGAAGTTCAAAGAAAACTAAATCGACGTTCTCAATTATTGCAATCGAAGGTGAAAATTCTAGTTTATTCGATCTCCTTATTCATGCAAATTAATGGATAAAGGACTTTGGGGTAGTTTATATATACACTAGGGAAAATCGATTGAAAATGGTGAGTTTTGAACGTTTGGAACAAAATTAAAGTACTAAGTAGATACCAATCTTACAATCCAACTAAGCTTGTAGCGATCGATCTAGATCGTAAGCGATTCAGGGTGATCCTAATGACTCAAGATTCCATGTCAAAAACGAGCAAGATTTCAGATGATAAAGTTCCAAAAAGGAAATAAAATCAATAAAAAGCTGAATACACTAAAAAACACCCCCATTAGAATTTTCTGTCACGAAGCCTGTCTGAGTCCTACCTGTATATTAAATTCTAGTAAACTATCGTCAATAAAAATGATTGAATGATATTCCTCGTCCAAAGTGTAAATCTCGGCCGGGCAGCAGTTTAATTTTAGATTTCTCCACGATAAATCATTGCGACTATTACGTTAGCAATGCCAAGCTCCTAGAAAACTGTGGTTGCTACTGAGCCCAGCAGAATGATTTTAATTAAAATCCATTGTCCTGATTAATAACATAGTGAAATGAAATACTAGTACACATGAGTGCGCACAGGTAGCAGTACACGACATATACGTTCGAGGACTTATACGTAACATATGAAATAGGCATGCAACAACCCCTGCTGTGCATCCATGGCGGTGGTTTCAATTTTAATTAACGTCTGTTTATTAATGTTTACTGTTCCTTAAAGAAAAAGCGAAAAAAATCATAATGCGGAAAGAAAGATGCCAATCTTTTTATTGAACCTACTGCAGAGTATTATACATCAGCAGGACACTCCAGTTCCTTTGTGTTTTCATATATCCCGGACTCACAAAGTAAGTGTATCGAAGAGATAACACTGTTACTTGGTAAGAAAAGTAGTTAGGTCGATTAATGTAATGAAATTCTTCCAACGGAACTCTACAGGAATAAATTTACAAAGAGTTGGAAGATGTTACGGGTGGGACGCTACCACTTGGCGTTTACGATGCTTTGTACGATCTGATCCGAAGAATGCTTTTAATAAAGTTCAATTATATCTTAATCAGCAGGTGATATGTAAGAGCATTCCTTAATTAAATTACACGCTGAGCTGTCTGAATGTAGAACATTGTGATTTAGCCCGGAGCGAAAAGATAAAGACAAATGTCGGCAAAAGTCTGAAACAATGGTTTCAGGACATTTTCAGGTACATTATGAGCATTCAAATTAAGTTAAAATACCTTTTGATGCCAGGACTCGCAGCGGGCTTGTAAACAAATTAATAAGAGCCAAGCTGAGGCTTAATATCTGTCAGGCTTTAATGAGAAGCGATTAGGGTGATTTCTTCGCAGCAATATGATTGAAAGAATCACGTCCTAAGTGTTATTACTCTCACTGCAGGGCGACTTCATTTAACAACAAAAATAGTGATATATTTTACTGGTCCAGGTATGTATATACAAGTTTAGCTAAAAAATATCATACATATATATACATACATAATAAGAAGAAATTTCGGCAACATCGTTTTGTTTGGAAAGAAGTCTGATAATCAGTGTGAAAGAGGTGTCGACTATACTGGCACCAATCCCGGCTTTGTGGCATAGTCCAGGCGCGGATAAAGTCTAAAGGCTACAGTGGGTGTTTCGAGGGGAGCAACCCTTAAAATTTTACCAGAAGGGAATTTTACCCATAATTTTGTCGCAAAAATAGAACCTTTCAGAAAATCTTCTTTATGCAAAATGAAAAAGAAAAGAACAAAAAGAAATAGCTCAGAAATGTACAAACCAAATTAATATCTATAAATTTATGAAAACGTCTTCAATAACGTAGATGCAGGGAAATTCGTGAAAACATGTAAAACCCTCATACTCTCCCGGCCAACATACACTATCATTCTTGCATGAATATTTGAATTTTTTGTTGAAAAGCTCTCGTGTATGGGGCTGCATGACGGCATGAACTCTTCGTGGAAAAGTATACAACCTCCTTTTCACCTCCTTAAGGGTCGAATTTTATAAGATCCTGAAAATACTTGTTACGTATTGCAAAGACCGTAGAATCAAAATGAATTCGATATAAGTATTTAGGAAGACCTAAAAATATGATAAAATCAGTGAAAATAAATGCACTACCTTTTCACTAATCATTTTTTTTACTCCCTCCTCCTTCCGAATGCAAAACATTTTTTTAAATTTCGTTTTATCAGAATTACTTTTATAGTTGATCAACATATAGGTACATACCGAGTTTCAACTTTATAGCATAATCCGTTCGATAGTTAGGAAAAACACCACCCTAACCCACAGATCATGCTACCCTTACACAAATTTATATTTTTTTAACATGCTACTACTACAGCCTTATGTAAATACCAAGTTTTAGTTTTTTTTTTATCATTATAGGTTCTTGAGATATAAAAAATCGGAACCTTTTCCTACTAACCACCCAAAAGCGGCTGTCGAGGTCTGCAAATGAAAATTTTCCGTCTAGAACGATCCCTCCACTTACCCGTCACACCTCAACCCTGAAAATGGCACTTTAAGGATCCTACCCAGACTATTCATAGAAAAAATGTAATGCCTCAAAGGGTTTGGGTACAGCGGTCGACGTACGGCGGAAATTTTTTATTATTTTTTTCGTATATAGTGCATACGGTGGACAGACAGATTGAATATTTCTTTTGGAGGTTTAGAGTAGGTTGATTCTTTCAAGTTAATCGTAATACGGTATTATCGAAATAATAAAAATTAGTCCTTTTTGCGTAGCACTATTGGCTTATATTAAGTATAGACAATGGAGTCTGTAGTTGCCTTACCCGACCCTGAATAACTTTCACCGTTCGTGTTATAGAGCGGGTGTAGACAGTGGTAGTGAACTAGGTCTTAAAAACATTGCTACGGTGATATCGTGCGTTCAATTCCCACTCAACGCAAAACTTATTTACATGAATTTTTCAGTTATAATTGGCCTCGGAACATTAAATATGATTAGTGAACTTTGAGGAATGTTTAATAGGGCCACTAGCAAAGGATTTATAACTGAGCGGATGAGTTCTGCTTACATTCTTATCAGTTTCACAAATACCTACTCATGGTGAAAGAACCGTGGTCAGAAAGGCTCAGATTGCCATGGTGCACTGTTATCACTACTGACCCAGAATGTACTGACTACCTTTGCACATAGCAACAAAACTAACCAAACCTAACCTGGTGCACGCGACACTGTATATGCTTATTTGAAATGTTTCAACATCACCTCGCCCCTTCACAGAAATTTGGATACGCCACTGAACCACAAACTATTTACCTGCTCACCAAAAGCGGACAACAATAATGGGGAAAATCGCATAGTACTTACCTATTGCAAATGGCAAAAATTTCATAAACCAAATTCCTAAATTTGATGGTTTAGTTTATGGTTTTAACGACAAAATTTCATATAAAATCTCCTGAATCGAAATGTAACGAAATACGAAAAAGATTTACATCGTGGTCCAGTGACTATAATACCATTAGGCGTCATTTTTAGTGCACAGGCACAAAATGGAACATATGCCGGTACACTCACAATCTAATTTGGAATTGCGCCCATAATACGATTAGCATGCACCTCAGTCAATCTGCGTTAATTCCCATGGTCCGAAACCAATTACACTTCATACCATTTGATGGTGCCGCACTTCCAGTAATGTCACTCATAAATAAATTAACACATCGCAACGCTCCTCATAGCAGGAGAGGGCGCTGCATTTGAAACTCGATAGTGGCGCTAACGCTGGCCGGCCCAAAGTATTTTATGTGAAAATTGCTTCGTCGTGTAACCGACAAATCACCTACCTACCTACACACCCAGTATTCCTGGAAAACTTGTTAATCCTCTTCCTGCTGGCTGTGGCCAGCAAAATTTGGGTCACATCTAAATTTGCATATTTTGCGAATCCGAATGGCGGACAAACCAGAGATCCCCAAAATGAAGGACTTAGTGAAGTTTTTTTTTTGTTGTACTTTCCAAAAAAAAAGAATGAAAAACGAGGAAAAACTTCCGCTTAAATCTTGTCCCTTTCCGCCTTCCGCTACTCTATACGCTTCCAGTATTCAAAAAGATTAAAAACGTTTCGCAAATAAGACATACGAAAAGTTTGCCATAATCTTTTCGATAACGAACAGAACATGTAGGAGCTAAAGGAAAAACATATTTTTAAATATTTCAAAAAGTTTCGGTAGCAAAACATTTTCGAAATCGTCAGATAAAAATTGTTAACGCGGAACAAGATGATGTCTTAGGGTTGGTAGGGGGAAGTGTAGGTTGAGAAGTGAACGAGTAATGGGCACACAGGGACGAGAAGGTCGTTTGGTCGAAAAACTTTTCTATGCAAGAGAACCATTTCTTCAAGACATGAGTGCAGGAAAACTTTTAGCATCAACTTTTTTCTTCTTCAGTTTGTTCACGTCACCGAAAAATTTACATGCGACAGTTTTTCGTCGAAACAGCGAAAGTTTTCAGTAAGCTGACGGGATAAGTTAATAGAGAGAGAGACCGAAGCAATTCCACAACTTTTTAGTTCACCTGAGAAAAATCAAATAATTATTTTTCCTACAGGAAAACATCATATCATATGAACTGAAACCGGTGGCAAAAAAAGAGGAAACTTTCCAGAAACAATTTTCCGTACATTACAACTGAGTTCCAGTTTATTACACGCAACTCAGCACACCCGCTTCCACCCAACCCATTCCACTCGCCCCATCAAATACTCACCCGGTCACATGCTATCTTTGGCCACCTACCTTTAAATTCGTTTCTGGGAGAATACTTCCCATTTCGCAGGTGTCAAAACGATTTCCTTCAACAACAAAAAAAAAAAGAAGGAGCCAAAGAAAACTCAGAAATGTTTGAAAGAAAATGATTGAAGAAACGATCGGGGTAGGGACAAGGAAACTTTTTCTTTACCTTCTCCGACATTTGTACACTTTTGTCTGGACGAAGAGGAAAAAAATGAGTTACACCACACGGTGGAAGTCCTTGGAAGTGACGGAAGATAGCTCCGAAACGAGACCGACAAACTTCCTCAAAGTGTCATTTAAGGTTGGAGAAATTACGCTGTTTATGAATGTCAAAGTTTTCCATTGAAACTTCTATCGCTCAATTTTCTGTAATGACGACATGGAGCACGGACATGGCTCGAATTGGGGTTGGAGTTTCGGGGGTGGATGTAGCGCACGCATTCGTATGGTAGCGTTTGAGTTATCGCAGATAGCCGTTCGTTAGAACAGCGAGGCCAACATTGTTGTAACGCTCGGGAATATTGGCAGAGATAATGTTTCAGGACGATTCATTTCTTTGAGTGCCGGTCGAAATGACATGTACAATCATGCAAATCAGATTTTAAATGATTCCCCCGGGAGTCGTAGCGCTGTCATTTCTTAAGCGAAACGATTTCTGAGATTTCCACGAGATGTTTTCTCGTTTTAATGTGAAAGTTCTTTGTATCAAGCAATCGTAGGAACGATAGAAATGTGCTGAAGTAATCACAATCTTCGCTATCGAAGTAATGAGAATGGCTCTGAACTCCGTGTGAACAGGTACGTGCTTTACAACAATCACTTAGAATCATTTTGAAATTGAAAATCGTTAAAAGTCGTACGTAAGATCATCTAATAATTGGAAATGAAATCTTAACTTTTGAGGACGAATAAACAAAAAAACGCATGAAATTGTTCCAAGGAAACGAAGAATACTCGTAGAAAAGTCGTCAAAATTCTACAAGCTTTCAATGAACAGTTATGATAGAGACATCATGTACAAAGCCATTAAAAATGTTTCCGAATTAATATAAACAAATTTGACCTTCTTCATCGCGTTTAAGAAAGGAGAAAGCACCGAATGACTACAACATATTTTTATGAAATATTTACCAAACTATAAAAGTAAAAGAAAAATATTTACCCATACGCAAAAAGTAAAATAAAAGAAAATCCAAAATCTTTTCAGACCCAAGTGATATGTCGGAATTCGGAAAACGTACACAATAATTGTACACTCTCTTAGCAGTTGAATGTCGCAAAAACCTGAAATTAATTCTTTGATTATTGTACCATATATAAAGGTCATGGGAGTAAAAGCGATCTCGATTTGATTAAACCTACAAGATTTGTCGGAATTCGTAAAAATTTTAATAACCGGAAAATTATTTAATTTTCCCCCGATTAGACGAAGGCAGAGTAAATACTATTCAGATATCGATATTGAAATGAGCCTTTTGCAAGCGAAAGCGATACCGATATCTCATTAGACCTAAGAAATAAATTCGTGAAAATGAACACAAAACAATTTACATCCCCTTAGGGGTTGGAAATCGACAAATTTAGAAAACTCTTTCTTGGCATTTATATAAAGTGCGCCACGCATAAGTTAAATTGACGATAAAAGTAGAGGGTATGTGACTAGTCAAATCTGAGAAAGAGATATTCTAAAATGGAGTTTGCTGACTTTAAATTTTGTTAGAGGAGAGTATTTTTCTAGAAAAAACCAAAACAAGGAGGGTGAAAAAAAAAAATCCATATTACGTTTTGAGAAAAGCTGCTGCACAAACGCTGAAACTTAGTATTTGGGTTATACTGATGTCACGTTCTAAAAATACAACAATTAAGTAATGTTTGATTCAGGAGTGGACGGTGTTTTTCCTATAGCTGGAATGGTTTGCGCTAGAATCACGTAAACATAATTTCAAACGTCTGTTAGGTCTTCCGACATATTGCACTATTTTTCCTAATGGCTTTTCAGATAAATGAAAAACAAATTTTTAAGATTTTTCGAAATTCGTTCTCGAACAGGACAAGACGTTGTATGCACATTCACAAATTCAACTATATCCCTCAGGTCCGGTTAGATATTGAAGAACATTTTAATTACACGCCATTTTTATATATTGGACTTAAACAGATTTCAGGATATATTCCTTTTCAACTTTTTTGAGGGTATAAAATAATTGTTTGAATTTTTACGAAAAACGTCATATCTAGAAGAAATAATAAGACATCGAATTCTTACTTTTTCGGGTTTTCTTTGTAATAATCTAAAAATTGATTTCAGGATTCATGGATATTGAACTTCTGGGGTTGCATGTGTTTTCACAAAATTCGCCATATTTATTAGGTTTAATGAGTTATAAAATTTGCTTTTATTTCTATTGAGTTTTTGTTATACAGCCAATAAACTGATTTGATATTCAATTCCGAGTGACATAAAGAATTTGAATACGTTTTCACGAATTTCAATATATTTCCCGGATGGAATAAGATAATAGTTTGATGGAATAAGATAATAATTTTTACTTTCTAAGCCTTGTCAAGATAACTTCTTTCAGGATTTTTAGATTTTTAACACTAAGTGGATCCAAGGAGGTAGCATACCTTTTCACAGTTTTCGATATATTTCTTGGGTTTGATGCGAAATAAAACCAGTAACTACTTCAATGACCATATCATGCAATCAACTGAAAACTAATTTTACGAATTTTCAAATTGTAACCCGCAAGGTTTTGAATTTTTATAAGCTTTCACCAATTTCGTCATATCTCTGAAATCTGATGAGGTAGTAAATTGGAGCCTACGAAATTTTGTGTAATCGGCCAAAAACTAATTTCAGGATATCTTGATTTTTTCCGAAATAAGTATAAAGTGGCTACACACGGTTTGCGTTGCATCTTCAAGGGCCTTCTACATACGTATATTTGACAAAAAACCTATTTTAGCTTGCAGTACCTATGTTGTTTATATCAGTTAATGTCACAACAAAATAATTATTCAAACTTGGCGAAACTTTGTTATGTTATGGGTAGGAGTCCAAAACGTGCTGAATGCTGAGATGCGGTGTAGGCTACTATGCGACTGACAACCTAAAACATAACATTTCAAAAAGCCTCCTAGTTACTTCTTAGGTGGTCAGTCGCGTAGTACACTACACCGCACCTCACCATTATAACGTTTTGAACCTCTACCCAAAAAACAATAAAGTTGTGCCCAAACTGTTGACCGATTTTTTTTAGTTTCAATTACTCTAGTAGTATATCTGCATGTAGGTCTAAGTTTCTGATATATGAAAAACTACCCCAGTACCTTGCTACCCCTATCAAAAATTATAATTATAGTTTTTCTGGAATGTCTGTGTAGTAGCTCTATACAGTTTTAAATTTTTAGCTTTCTATTCTTTACGGCTTTCGAAAAATCAAAATTGTAATTTTTTTATTTCCATCTCCTTCCCCCATCACCCCCTGCAACCATACTTTCAAAATTTTCCTCCACTATAGGTCTACCGGTCCCAGCTCCTGTAAAAAAAAATCTACATTCTACATATATGATACAAATTTTGAGATATAAAATTTACTTTTTTGAAGTTAGATTGTCCTCTCACTTTCCCCCTCAAAATTTTTACATTCAGTACACTCCGCTACTAATTCTATACACAGAAACAAAATTTTATTTCCCTAAGATAATTTAGTCGAAAGATATTGTAATTTAAAGTTTTTCACTACCACCCCCCTTCAGATTGTTAACTCTTTTTGAATCCCTTAGTATAGGTTAAGACAACAACAAAGTTTCATCCATTTGACATCTATTGTTCAGGGGATATGGATCTTAGAATGTTTCAATTCCAGCTCTCATGTGTTTTGGACGTATAGTTTTCCTCCCCACTCGCACACTTTTCAACTATTATCAACAATTTATTTGCGAATAATTCCACGATTATAGTACCACATATGTTCCAACTATCAGCGTCCTACCATACGTAGTTCTTCAGATCTAGAAACCACAATTTTTCATCTAAAACGTGCCCCTCTTCTCCTCCTCACGCCCCCACCTCACCAAAATGTAGATATCACTCGTAGGGGTTCACCCAAAATACCTACCATACAAATTAATAAGATTATTAATAAGCTTAATAATTTAAGGGGTTTTAGAGCTACGTGGCTTTAAAAAATTTTGCGTACAGCGAACGGCGCGGCGTCTACAGCGGACAGACGGACATTTTTCGTTCCGCGTTTTTCGGGTTTACTATGTAGTCCTAAACCGTGCACACAATAGGTACTTTATTATTAAAAGCAATAAAGTGATAATTATAAGAGAAAATCTGTATTATTCCAAAAATTAAGTTATGCCGATGGGTGGCTTTAATGAAATTAAGTTTAAATCGTTTGTATCGATTATTTGGGTCGATTAATTCAATAAATTAATTTGTTGTCTTTTGTGTCCGTGAAGTTTTTTCCTTCAAGGTGCCACCAACCACATTCTTGTCTTTCAGAAAAGAGAATTGTTCAGAATTGAAATCAAACAACCATACATGTATTAGGAATAAAGTAAATTATGTTTTGATGTGTTGATTATGATTGTGATTATCGTACACTGTCACTCTTTCGTTGCTCAATTCATTCTATATATAATTATACAAGATATATATTGATTATTTCTGTTATTTTTAGCGTGAGTGTACTGATCTTAATACTGTAAAAGGCATATGACTTTGATGTACATACATTACTAAGGATAAAGCATAAACCAAGAAAAAAACAGATTTCAAGATCTATAGAACCAATTTAAGGCAGTATTCTTAAACCACATGTGCAACAAAATAACTGAATTGAAAAGAAAAGAGGGCTTTCAATCCCAGTCACATAGTCTCTTGTTCCAAATTGAAAAGCATCAAAAAGGACACATTAGTCCTACGTTGCATAAAAGGGTCCTGTCACATTCCTTTAGAAGATGACGGCGACATTTTCATATTAAATGAGAAAATGCTTTTGCTACAGGGATTTGTGGGCTCGAATGAATTTCCTCACATCAAAGACTCCTCTCAATTTCACAAAAGTCGGAAAATAGTTAAAATTTGAATTGTCTGTGATTTTCGGTCATCACTTATTCACGCGGTGATTAACCGACAGAAAATTTCACTTAGACCTTATGAATATGCAATGCGATCCCTTAATAGCTTTTCATTTGTGATAAATAATTTATAAGAAAATAAACAAAAATCAACCACCAAATCAACTCAACAAAAAAGCACTCTAGCGAAATGACAATTTGACTTACTTCCTTTTTATTTCCGGAAATGGTTTTGTCTTTAATTTCCATTTCAGTGGAGGTGGCATAGCTTGACCTATAACCCAAACATCGATGAATCAGCGATGAAAAGGCAATGAACACACTGTTGCGTTTTTAGGTAATACCAACACACGTCGGGCTCATTTAACAAAGGTGCCGGTTTTACAGATGGCAGGGCTGCGATATAAACGATCCTGGACGCGTTGCGCAATATTTTCGCCCAAGCGATGCCACAATAAAAATTCATGACACATACAATGTGTCATCTCTGGAATATGCAGTAGCATTGTAGAAAATTAAGTGCATTTAAACGTGTGTCAGACTGTAGAAAACTTTGCGGTTAGTTTCACAAAAGGAAGTCGTTCAAAACTTCTTTCTTCAGCCACCACTTTTACTTTGCGCTTAACAGGAATAAATAATCCTATACTGCGGTACTTCAATTTCATGGTTTGTTTCATTCCTTATTTGCTTAAAGTCACAGGCACATTGTCTTTGCGAGCAATTCCTGGAAATTTCCGAGAATGTGGGCCATTAAAAGAGACACACACTCTTGAGCTCGTTGTATAATTGCATTGAGTTAGGTTCACTTTTGTTCCACATATTTCTTGTAGGTACCTTCTGTGAACGAGTACTTGTACTTCTTGTTTAGAGTGTATCACTCGTTTAGTAATTTTGATACGGAACGTCTGTACGGTATTAATACGAAACATTCAGCTGTTCATTTTACACTTCGTTAACGAATTCATTCCATTCGCATTTCAAATATCCTGAGGGTCATGGGACATATGTACATATCTATTGCTACAAACACAAAAAGTCGATGAAGGACTTGATGAGCTTATTGAGGAATTTCATAATGAAATTCATGAGTATAGTCCTGGATGATAATTGTTGTGAATATAAACGTGTCAGGGGCTATTTCGACTTTAAAACAATCGTAGGATGGCTTCGGGATAAGGAAGCAGTGGCCAAATCGGCCTACAATCGAGTTGATGGTTAACATTGTGAATTGGAGTGGTTAAAACAAAATTCAAACTGGCTGATGGACGATTATATTCAAAACTCTGAGGCCTGTTCTTACGATCGTCACTTATATTCTAACTGACATATTTTCATACAAGACTTTCAGTTAAAGTTCCGGACACCTACCGAGACTATATGAATTTTCGAGTACTGGTTGGTTTGGTTACTTCTGTCTGAATTGGTCCTATTGTGACGCCCTTCAGGATTATCAAGGAATTTCTCTTCGATCCCTGCGCTTTCAATGAGGCTTGTATTTTTTGGAGAGTAATAGTCTGAAATTCCGATGATTCCATGAAGTTCTGACCGAAGTGACGAAGTCTTTTGTGAACAAGTTAGTGCTCTGGTGTTTTCATCTTTGTAATGGCCAGTGAATGGCTCTTTGTGTTTGCATATTCGTATAAATCTTTCCTGGCCATTGAATTGACCATTTCGTAGCCGCTTTGTCCCAAATCCAAATATCGTTTACTCTGTTTTAGTTTCCTAGTTCAATAAAGCTTTGGAGGGAATCCCAAAAAAGTGTGGAGTAGATTTCAACTATAATTGCAGATCAATTATTTTCACTTTACAGTCCGAAGAAATGGATATGTTGGTTTTTGTAACCTCGTCTGATTTTTTCTAATTAGGAGTTCAATTGTGAAAAAATAATAAACTAGAAATTAAATTTAAATCGGCATTAATCCGGTGAAACACTCTTCTAAAAAAAATTAAAAATCGTTTAATACCTCCTACTCACCAGGAAAACCAAGATACCAGACTTTAACCTCCCCCACCTCAACGGCCAACCACTCCAGCTATCCTCCAGAGCAAAGAACCTTGGCGTTATCCTCGATTCAAAGCTGAGTTAGAAACTTAACATACATATACATACATATGTTAAGTTCATTTCTATAGAAATGCGTGTGAAGAAAGCTCGTCTGGACATTCTATGCCTGCAAAAGAACCTTCGGCAAGAAGTGGAGACTCAAACCAAGGATGGTCTCGTAACTCTAAACTGCCGTTATACGTCCAATTCTCGACCCGTAATTGAGTCTGGTGGTCAGCTTTGAGTAAGGCTTATAACTGAACTACACTCAGTAGGGTTCAACGATATGCGGCAATAGGCATTACAGGTGCTATGAGGTCATACCAAAACGATGCTCCAAACGTGCCATCTCCTACCAATCGACCTTTATATAAAGAACAACGCATCCAACAATGCCGTCAGACTCAAAGAATCTGCAAAACCGTACGGGTATAGCAACATCCTGGGACACTTACTAGGTTTAGCAGAGCCGATCAAAGTTTCTATGCTATGGGTCCCGGGTATAGAGACGTAGAGGGAAATGAACTGGTGGATGAACTGGTCAGGAACGGTTCCGCTCTTCTTCTGAAGAACAAGCACACATTCCTTTAGGATTTGTCTCTCCTACGTCCAATTAGTGAATAATTCCAGATAGAAAAGACTGACCACCTGCGCCATATCTAGGAAGATGTGGCCATCTTACAACCGAGCCAATTGAGACGAACTTTTATACAAGACCCGGACAGACATCACCAGAATCACAGCGATTAGCACGGGTCACTGACCAATTGGAAATCATGCTGCCAAATGGGGTATTCCGTGACACAAATGAGCAAGAGTCGCTCGTTCATTTCCTTTGTGAATGCCCGGGTTTAGGTAGAGTCCATGAGCGAGCACTTGGCAAGCCCTTCTACGGGGACCTGAGTGAGATTTCGGTTAAAAAGATTGAAGAGTTATAACTCTTACTGTCTTACTGGACAGTACAGGATAAAAACAACTGACCAATTTTCCTCGCACTCTTACTCTAAATTCCCCAGTCACAACAACCGCTAACATTGAAGTTAATACGAGTTTGTGGTTTCAAGACGGCCTTTGAGCTAATTGAGCTCTGCCTAGAGAGAGGACAGAGCTGCCACCCAAACAAACCAACCAACACCCTTCTTCATCTCGCTTTAATAAAAAAGTACTTCATACTCGTTTCATTGAATATTCACCTATATAACTACAAACATTTTATGCTAAGAGTTTGAAATTCAGCAAAGAATATTGAAGAGCAAAGCCACTCTTATTATAGAAAACTCCTTAAAATCCATAGTGTCATATTAACTTTAAGTCACACACTACGTCCCCAAACTTTAATTTTTTCCCGCATGAATATGCTACAGTCCTCTCGTATTTGAAATTGTAAAATACATACAATTGAGTCAACTAAACTTAATGCACTAATCCAGAAAAGCAGTCTTTTCCTACCTTAAAGAAACTACAAAAGATCCTTCTTATCCGCAAGTCCTCCAGAACTATTTCCAGAACTTGTACAAATGGCAGGTTCTGAATAAAACTTCAAGCCCTAGACATTTTTGTTTTAAGGCACAACAACGATAAAAATGTCTCAAGTACCACCTCAACCTCTTCTAGCGAAACTTGTCCTCCGATGAAAAACTACTGAGGATTGCGGAAAAGCAATGCTTGGTCTATTCAATTAGCATAACCGTGCAACTCAACGACTGCCCTGGAGATGCATTACACATCAAATTAACAACATGTCGAGTGTAATTACGAAACTATTTCAGGAATCGAAAGTTATGCTGGCTTATCCGCCATATTTTCCTCTCAGCCATGCAGTCGGAATGTAACATTAGAAAACAGAGAAAGGATATGGCCGGGAACGGAATGTTTTTTTTCCCAACTCTATCACTAAGGACCCTTCAATCCACAGGGAAAAGCCAAAATGAAGTTGCGTTACCGTCAAATGGCAAAGCAGCAGAACGAATACTTCAATGCAATTTTTCACGATGAACGTACTTCAATAATTCACTAAATGAAAACCAAAGGACTACGGAGCAACAGAATATATCCCGGAATTAGTTTCCGCACACAAACACATATCCTTGGAACAGATATGCAACTAGTTGTGGTTGTGGCTGTATTTGAATGGACAGGATCCGTATAATCGACTTAAAGGATAACATCGTATACGATGGAAGCCAGAACTCAATCACATAAAGGGACATTTTAAGATTAAAAATTCATATGCGGTCTGTTTCTAGTGGACAGACGACGCTGGCTCTAACTCCGAATATCTACTCTGGAACATCTAACAGACGTTTTACCAGAAAATTATTATTTTTCTTTTTCCCGTTTTTTTTTCTCGATATTTTCGAGAAAAGCTGGACCACATGGTGCTTTTATTGAAAAAGGATTTTAAATTAACTTCCTTTCGGGGCTTTAAAAGCAAAGTTTTCTTCTCTTTGTGCGGTAGATAATGAAATTCAAGAAAAATGTCCTTGGCATGAGTTCGTTAGCATTTTGAAATGTTTTCTTCCCAAGTAATATGTAATTTAGTGAATATTTTAATAGAATTATTCAAATGGAAAATACTTTTGTTCTCTGATAAAAATCGCTTGATTCTTGGAAATTGTTGGTAAAATTACTCGTTTAGATGTAACATTGATGCATATATGATTATATAACTTATTAAACCGTACCGACTGTTAACCATAACTCAGCTAATGTAAACAATAATCAAATTCAAAATGTTTTACTTGATTAATTTTATTTATTTTTAATAATAACTTTTTTAGATCGGCATCAATGTTAAAAAAAAATCCTGTCCTTAATTTTTGTATTTTCACGTTTTATGATAAGTATAGCCCGCCGAAAACTCCGTACGTCCGACCTAAAAACGTTTAAAGGCATGTAACTCCAACAAATGAAATGCGCCCGATACCGATCGAAACGTTCTAGGATAAGGTTAAGCCTGTGATTCTTTTTAAGCCTACTTGGAGCCAAGACAAGGCGTAATATTGTTAATATTGCTTTTTAGAACAAGAACCGTAAAAATCAGCACCCAACTTGGGGTTCGAACTCACGATTCTGATATTCTAACTAACCAAAAGAAAATCATATTTTTGGATAGGGGTAGCAAGGAACAGTAGTAGGGGCGGTCTTCCGCGGAAATTTAAGCCTAATAGTACCCAAACAAATTTCAGTGTTCAATTGAAGTACAGGGGTTGGGTAACATCATTTCCGATAAAAGAGTTTTATCCTACATTTTTACGAATTTTGCTTAATTTTTTTAGGTACATATGTAGAGGTATATATCAAATTATTTTGAATCTGTGGTCTCTTTACAAAGGGGCTAAGAACCGTTTTCCTGATTTTAAAATATTCAACTCCTAAGATGGTGTAAAGTAGTTGTGAATGTTTTCACGAAATCCGACATATTTCTTAGATCTACTGAGGTATCGAATTCACTTCATTTCTAAAGGCTTCAAATACAATCGAACCATAAACCGACTTCAAAATTTTTTGATATTCAACCACCCAGAGATTGTACGGTGTTGTTCAAGTTTACACGAATTTCGACAAATCGTTGAGGTCTAATGAAATATCGAATTCGGGTTCTCTTGAATTGACATGTAATGATCTAAAAATTAATGTCACGACCCCATCTTAGCGCTTCAGATTTTACCCAAAAAATAATAAAGTTGAATAGAATTTTGGCAGAATTTCATTTAATGGTGTGCAATTTATCTAATCCATTACTGTACAAAAAACAGTATTAATATAATAAACCACGGCTTGTATTAGCACCTGCAATCGATTAACTTTTTTGAAAAATAGCTAAAGCTACATACCTAGTCCTATAAAAGGTAACGTCCAACGTCAACTCGTCATCTTTTGGTTAGTGTACTTATCACGGAAAGTATCTTGTTGCGATTCGCATCAACGCTGTCTCAGTGATACTTCAAAGGTAAGTATTCTAAATAAGTAGAAAACGGAAACTTTGAGACTTGTTTTCACGTTGCTTCAGCAGGGGAAGGGACCCTTTCAAAAATAATATGTTTTACAAGAACTCTACTCTCGTTCCCAAATATCAAAAATTTCCAACCTTTTCATTTGCTCCCAGTCAACGAGTGGAACTACCACTGAACAACACACCACACCTAGATCAAATATTTCTGATCGTGTACATTGATCCGTCGATCCGAATCGAATTTAAAACAAACATTTTTTCCCTTGTGAACCCGTCAACAAAGTCCATACCAGCAAGTATCAATTTACAGCGATCACCTGATCGTATTCAACATTAATAGTTCAATAGCAAAAATAGCAAGCAAGTGATACCCTGAATAGAACTTTATACCCCGTACACAATTTTATGTTACTAGCTTCATGTGTTCTCCAGTAATTGTGATTATGCAATAAGTCTGTATAACCATCTATTCCAAGGATATATAATATGTTAGGCATTTTTTTATGACAAAATTAATCATGTAAATTTCAAGCAGCAAATGGATTCATAATTTAATAGTTTTTGCAATGCTTTTGAGATTTTATATGAAAACCACTTGGGACTCTCCAATCCTCAATAAATAGTTGCACAAAAGCGAGCATATTGCAGTAAACAAATTCAATGTTGGCAGCTCAGTAGTATCATTTCTGGTAAATATTTTAGCGTAAACCTATTCTCCTCGGTGTACAACTGTGTTATTCTGTTTCTCTATTCCAATAGTATCGCCTTATTCACTCCTCGTTTGCAATACCCGATAGTAGACTTCTAAATTACCCAGAATATTTCCGCCAGTTGACTGATGAATTTCTTAAGCTGTAAGGATTTGGGAATATGGAACAAGAAGTCGCATTTTCGAATAACTGCCAGGTAGCGACTGGGGACTACTGTCTTACATGAAGAGAGAAGTGAAAATAAATCAAAATGACTGTAACAAATGTTCATCTAATGCAAAGTTGGTGATGTGGTTCAGCGTTTGGATGAATTTGTTACTATATTTCGATCCTCATTTTATGAAGCAGGTATAGGTACTTAATGCCAATGAATTATGCTGTAAATACACACAGTCCCTGTGCATCACTTCACTGGTACCCTATCAAAATGTCTAGTATATCTACATACATACATAATTATATACATATGTAATAAATTTCAACTTTCTCGCATAAGCCATTCCTTTTCTTTAGTAGAGAACTGATTAAGGGGGTTAGGCACAGTAGTATTTAGTGTACAGTCCAGCTAGTATAGTATTTTCATGTTCCACATCAATTTTTCATTTAAATCTAAGGTTGATCCAAATGCAATATCGTCTGTTAGAAAATTATTAAATCAGATACTTTAATCTTCGGCTATTGTGATGGTGACAAAGATTGAAAATTCTTAATTCTAAGTGGCGTAATATTTAATTATATTACAATTTGAAAGTGATATACCTACTCAACATAAAATAGCAATTACTTCATTGAAAGCTAGATTAAGAAGGACGCGAATAATTAAAAGTTTCTCGAATATTTTACCTGGCTCTTTTTGCAATGTGCACTGTCATCTACAGTAGCTGCGGACTCTTCCCTAAGAAGGAGATAAGGAAAAGCAAAACCAAAATACAAACATCCAACAGAGCCGTCTAGAATAGAGTGCTTTCACCTGTAATTAATTATATTACCAGGAAGCGTACAAATATTAATTTTCTCACCTCGTACTTTAGTGCCAACAATACGCCGGCAAAGTGACTGATAAATTTCAGTACACGATACGACAGATCCGTAGTATTCTGTATTGTAAGAAATTGTGATCCCCGAAGACAAAACCAATGGTGACGGCTTTTTCATTCATCATTTGTCCTTTGTCTTGAATCTTACAACGGAATGCTGTTTTCTATTGTTAAAGGCGACAACATCTCATCTTTCACAATATTCAAGGTGGTACCCTAGTCACCTTTGCTACCGTCGTCGTTCGTTTTCACATATTCCTCATACTTACATGAACAGAAGACATATTGCTATGGATTTCAATCCTGCTAAGAAGAAAATAGATAACGTCGTGCATTCTACTCATTATAAAAGATATCGTTACGTTAGGCAAGTTAAATATTTTTTTCCCAGGATTCAGGTATAGATTACAACCATATGCAGGTATTCTTTTACTTTTACTGGCAATTTATCTGGCAATGGTTGTGACAACGGAAATAACGCCATACACATTGACAGTTGATGCATCAAACGCATATGGCAATATTGATCTCAACATTGCCAGGTCACTTTTGAAAGCAATATTGCCAGAAAATGCAACGTTGGCCATAAGTAAGCGACAACAACAAGAAGGAATAACCTTTTCTTTGCTTCGAAAGCGAAATGGCTTGAAATAAGTTGACTATAGAGAAAACTATTGAACATAATATTTTTTTTTTTTACAATTCAATATTCAGCATTTTGCTTTGCTTTAGAACTTGACGCTTCAAATCCCCTCAATGAAATGAAAATTGTCGGCTCAATGAAAATATTGCCAAAATATTACCTGATAGATTTCCAGTTTAGACGTAGTGTTACAAAAAGACGACAAGAAGACGACTGTTCCTTAGCCCTTAGCCATCATCAATGGCGCGATAGCCCAATTCAGACCCTAGCCTAATGAATCCATTAGCAGGTAAATTTTTTTTTTTTAATTCACTTATTTCATTTTCATTTATTTATTATTTCATTTATTTTCGCAGTTTAAGATGCTCTTTCAAAAGAGATTTTTCAGGACCAACTACTATTGCCATAACTAGTGGAGCGATTAATGGAGCAGTACAGGCAATGGCAAAGTTTTCACAGATTGCTAGTTGTTGTATTTCCACTGGCTTGGGAAATTCAGAGCAATTGTTATCGTTCGGTGATTCAGTTGTCAAGTTTTGAGTTTTGTTTTTTTTTGTCAAGTTTCGTGTTATCCTGGCTTGGAATAAAAATATTTCCATGTTTTATATTTGTCTGTCAAGTTTGCTATCGTGTCGTTCATAGACTGAATTGTTCGTGTATGTCTTATGTATATCTCATTGACAAATTGCTAAGTATTGGTCCATATCGCCAGTCACTACTGAGCAACGAGTTAACCACTAATTGATCCTTAATGACAATTGCTGATGGTGCTTAATGTTAGATACTGTATGTTTTTCGTGACTCAAAATTGCTGCAAATTGGAAATTTTAATCGTTCGTGTATGAGGACCTTTAATTAATTTTGGTTAGAATTTCGGAAATCAACTAAATCGCGAAAATTGGTAAGTGTTTCCACTCGACATATCAGAATAATTTTCGACTGAGACCAAAGAGCTATGTTTTGCAATTTTCAAATTTTTAGGTAAAAATAAATTAAAGGTAGTAAACTAGTGAACTCGTTAAATTTCTCTTCACCAAACACCATTTGACTGGTGACTGTGCCGTGCTATGAGTTTGCCATATTAAACTTATATTGACTCCTTGCCAATGAAGACTCTTTGTAGGTACATCATCAAGAACGTAAACGTTATTACCTATGTGAACTGTCATCAACAAACTTGGGACGAAATTTATTGAACAACATGAACAAAAAAATTTCGAGGAGTTTACCTTTAAATGAAACATATTAAAGGTGCCATTGGTAACGTTTCGTATCGAGTCTAACGATACCGGAGGCATAAACTTCATCTTAGCGAAACAGAAGTTTTCCCGAAATATTCTCCAAGAAAATAAACTTTCGTAAGTTTTCCATTGCAGAGTTTACGTAGCCGAACTCGTAGCTATGAGGCGTATAGCCTGACTATATACCCAACCATTACATCTAATTACGTTTGATGTATTACGACAGAAGGTGTAATATATGAGAGATCTCGAGACCCAACACTCAACCATTTTCAGCTGCAATTTTTTGACATTCGTCATACTGTCAATTACTAAAGTTTACAGCGAAATGAACTTGCGAACATAACCATATCTATATCGGATATGATGGTACCTACCTATTTTATAATCCTTTCGCTTTAATGTTGCAAAGTGTATAAAACAACATGAGTCCCACGTCATTCATCCCTTTACTATACTGACAATAAATGTACAAGGAACAGACATCTCTTATTCGTATATCAAAACGGTACGGATCTAAAGGCAACATCTGAAATAAATCACCTAAGCAACAGGAATCCCGTCCCACCTTGGCGTTACCGACAAAGCATTCTCCTCGGTACCTGTCCTGTACCGGTATAGGGCGTATTGTTTATCGATTTTCGCCAGGTTGACGTTGATTGATCTATAAGCTGTCACGGAGAATTTGTCATCTCTTTTTGATATTATTCGCCAATTTTGATTTACACCCAATTTCCCGCAGCCGAAATTGTCTTGTACGTACACCGTGTGATGGTTGCCTTAATGTAACGATGAGGTGAAACAGATGTGGCGAAAATCTTTTAATTTATTTACTTATTGAGAATCCTTCGGTTTTTCGGAACTTTTCATTAAGTTACTGATGTGTATGAATAAATTTTGAATATAGCCGTATGCAGGCTCTTCAAAACTTTTTTATAGAAAATTTTTGAAATTGGATCCGAAAATACCAGAAAAATTTGATAGCTTAAGAACGTGAGTATCTGAATTTGGCAACGCTCAGTAAGGTCCTGCTAATCCGGTCTAATGATTTCAAGTGGTAGAATATCGAAAAATTCGGATAAACGGAAGCAAAATTTCAGATAAAAATCAATCAAAAGTTTGAATAATATAATAAAAAATATAATGTATTTAATATCAGTTTTTTACTTTCATTGTAACATATTAATATTGATCAATCAATTTTTTACACAAGTCGGTTATAATTGATTGTTTCGATAAGGAAGCAGAGTTATTGGAAGTAATTAAGGTACTATGTTGTTCTCCATGTTTTTTTCCTTTTCTTCGCCAGTCATATAACGTCCTTAGAAACATATACGTTTGTAAGCGTCTGTAAAAGGTGCCTAAATTTTACTTCTTTCGCGCGAACTACTTAGTAGTACCATTCCAAATTAATATCTAGTATTAGATACTGTCAACATTTGTGTATGATTTCCAATGTGAAACTTTACCAATCGCATGACAAGAACACACTGAATCCTTTAGTCTAATCTTTCTAGTTGATTTACATATATGTACCGAGTTTCATCTTTCTAGCATAAGCCGTTCTAAAGTTTAGGAAAAACACCCGCCTACCCCGTACCATACTACCATTAAAAAAAATTTATTTTCCCACCATGCCACTACTATAGCTCTATCTAAATACCAAGTTTCAGCTTTCTATCATAAGAGGTTAAGATATACATAAGCATCGGAACTTTTTTCTTCTCACCCTTCCCACCCTCACCAACTACTACACTTGTACTTCCAATTTTTTCCCTACTAGGGTTCTATTGGACCTACTTCTGGTAAAAATTTGAAACATCTACCATACACTCTTAATGAGATATAAAACGTGGTATTTTTTAAAAATTCGTATCCCCTCCACTTCCATGCACCCAATTGGTTTGTGAGATATCGTAATCTAAATTGTTTCAACAATTTTGAGCTAGGTGTTTATCAGGCCAAACTGGTTAAATTTTAACTGATGGTCGTAATAAAAATGCCCTTAGTCTAGTTCTGATCCTTATACCGAACAAGGATAAGTTAGTTGTCGTATACCATATAAGGAAATAAAGCTACAAAACTACAAGTATTTATATCGCTTGTTAATTTGAAGAAAACCTTGATGCGGATTATTTTAATACAGGTGTATACGAGGCCACTCATATTGGTCAGATTTATAAGTGAGGTGGAATTAAACATGAACTAGGAATCAGGTAGGACGTACCAGTTTATTACACCTGTAGTATTTTTTCAGAAGAACCCAGAACTCATCTTGAAGCAATTGTTGTACAATACAAAAGTCTGTGCGTTTATTTGATGCACGCTGCAGGAATATTCAGTACTAGTTTTTGATTAAGTCCTTTCTTGTGCACAGGCTGATGTTAATCGCCAGTCAACAATCGCCGAGAACAAATCACAAAGCAAAACAACTTGACGTGGTTGGAGGTCGTTTCATCTGAAAATTGGAAAACTTTGCAGAGCGTAAAAACGAAACATTTCCAGAAGGCTCTTCTATGCTGTTGCTGCTGGTATTATAGGCGCCGCCAGAAGTACCAAGGGACAGGAGTAGGAGGGAAATAAGGGAATTGGAAGCACCTCTATAATATTTGTACAAGAATGGACAGACGGCAGGCGGAGTATGCTCCTTCTATAGATCTACGAGCTTAGCTAACATTATGTAAAACACAGCTATACATATGAACGGAATATGCAATCTCTGAAGCTGACGTGAATCCATTGTAAACGGCTCAAAAGGAAAATTTACTTGACGATGGAGTACCGACTAGAAACAATTTCAAAATGAGGAATTTTAATTAATTTCGGATTGATTTGTATAACTCGTCTTTTAGTCCGCTTTATTGATGGCAACCCTACAAAGCTGGAATGCTCTTTATTACAAAATTGAACTTCGGGATTCTTTCCTTTGAGGTAGGTTAAAAAAACAAACGCGAAAGAGAAAACTGTTACATCAACGACTACCTTAACGTCTATTGTTTGTTTTATGAAACTCCTGGCAGACTCTTTGATTTATGAAACTGAGTACTTCTTCGGAGGAAGAAAGAAACGCAAGGCAAAGAATAACATAAGGGGATACCAATAAGGGATGCCAACAAATACACACATCGAATTAATAACTCGTGAAGCAGCAGTTGGATATGATCGAGTTTACGTGACTCAATTTGTTCGGGAAGTAGCACGCTTCAACAGCTTCTTTGAACATTATGAGAAATGGCGAAAAGGGTTAAGGATACACGGGCATGTTCAACAACTTAATCAAATCCGCTCGCAAGGAATATAAAAGTAAGGAGACTGCATTGCTTGTAAGGTACGATTTTTAATTTCTTTTTTCCCCCAAAGATTTATGTAATTGATTTCGAACATTGCAACTAATCCTTACACCGAGAATTTTCCAGATTATCTTCTCCCAGGAACATATCCGAACAACCTCCCAACTAGAAAATACGAAAGATTGTAATTTGTAAAGATTGCAACAAGAAAATTAATTTAATACTTAACTGAAAGGGACAACCGAAAGTCAAGTATTCGTGCAACTTAAATCCTTTGATCAGATTTCTACAACAACCCGACTAATGCTTTTCACCCGAGGAAAGTACTAAACGTACAAAACTTGAAAAACTAATTAAGGATATGGACTCAAGAGTTCTACGATTTAAGTCCAACTTCCACTCGATTACAATGAAGTGGAATGAACTCGAGAAATTGAACTTTGTTCTGAAATAAATGAGAAGCGCTGGCCGTCTTTCAAATTAAAATGTAACAATTTTAATTTTTGGCAAGTTACTTTCTATAATCTCTAGCTGGACAAATGATGGAGTTTTTTATTTAATTAAAATTATGGCGTATAAAGATTTTGTTCTTCGATCAAACATATTTCTTAGATCCAGATGAGATATCGAATTGATTTTTACTTCTTAAGGCATCTTAATCCTGAAATTTACTTTTAGGCGATAAGGTAAAAGAAAATTTCAGTATTTTCGGATATTTCAGCCCGAGGAGGATGCATACGACTTCACAGTTTTCGATAAATTTCTTAGGTTCGATGATTTATCAGATTAAGCTTACAACTGATTTTTCGATTTTTTCTTTTATTCAACCCTTAAAGAGGTATAATGGGGTCTAAGCTGTCTAATAAAAATAATTCTGTTGTTTAAATTTTGATTTTCAGGAGATTTTTGTGATGTTTGTACGAAATTGTTCGTTCATTTCGAAATTTTAAAAGTCGTAAGATCTTAAACAGTTGTTTTGAAAATGAAGAATTTTTTTTTTTTAGAAAACTCCAAATTCTTACAAAATAAAATTAAATAAAGTGAGCTTTGGAATTGATTCCATGTGCTAATACATAATCCAATAAATTCAAAATCAGTTATGCGTTAACAAGAACTGTAGCCGGTTTCGGTTACCATAACCTGCAAGTTACATAATTAATTACGAAGTTACGCATATTACCATAGGTTCGCATTGAATCACTAGCCCAATTTCATTGATTTTGCGAACCAAATAATCTGCAACCGTTTGATTTAAGTAGACATGAGCATCCAAGTGGATTGAATGTAACATAAACTTGCAAAGAAGATTGAGTGGTTACCCTGTACAGAGAATAAGGGTGCATTTCCATTGCTCCGACGTGGTATTTAATCAGTGCTACCTAGCATCCGGCACTGAACCTCACAGTCGAGAGCATAATCCGTCCAAGTATTTAATCCACTCGAGTGGGTTTTCACTCAATTCTCGAATAAACTTTCCAGCCCCACATTGGAGAACTGTAGAGCAGAGTATTTCGGACGTAAAATCAATATGGACTTTAAGCCGATTAAAAATTTTGTATAAATGTTAACTGGCCATTTCGGCCTATTCGGAAACCACCTCGGCTCTTTAATGCACAATTCCCCATTCCAACAGGGTAAACTATTTCATATGTGGCAGATTCCTTCGCAGAGGGTGTTTGTTTCCACCCGTCCTACTAACAAGTACAAAAAAGGACACCTCAGAAATTTTTCATCAGGTTCCGTACCACTGTTATTGTGGTTCCCCATACGCCAAATATTCAGACTTACGCCTTTACGCTAAAAGCATTTGACGACGCTAGCGTGAAGGGAAAACTGGAATCCTGTTTGTCTAATACGAGAGAATAGCACGGCAATAAATTGCATTAAATCACATAGAAAGCCATAAAATTAGTAGAAATAGGATGCCATTTGTCAATTTCCTATTGAGTTCTGGGAAAAGTCTTTACGAAAGGTGTAAAATGACGATAAGGGAAAAAATGGATACGTTCATCACTTTTATCCGATTTTGTTGAAATACGACGACACTTTAACCACTCCCTTATTTGTAGAAAGGACTGTTGAGAGCGACATTAACTTCAGATGTTTGAGGATTTCTGATAAAGGATTATGAGTCAGCCAAGTTTTGTGCACAGCAAATTCTTGTTGTAATTAACCTACCTGAAATGTAAGGTGAAATCTGTGACCTGATTTACTTCAGTTTTGATATTATTAAGAAAGGACTTACGAATGTCTTACAAATTAAGATGTTGAAGCACAATGAATGCCTTTTGGAAAATTGGAAGTCACTTAATCTTATTTACATCAAATGGGTATCCACAGTGCTATATTACGGGCCATTGATTGATATATTGATTCATGAATAAATAGCAATTTAGGGATGTGGTTTGCCCATTGGAGGAAGCAGAAGATTACAACATATCGTGGGCATACAACGAGAATCAACTATGTCTATTAAAACGCCCATAAAAAATTAGCTTGTTCAATTTTTTGGTAGATTTAAATTTTTACCTCCTCCAACTCCTCTAAGAACCATGTCGTTGGACTTAGATGATTTTCGTCCCTCCGTCTGTTCGTGCCCACGATAACTCAAGAACGCCTTGACCTAGAATTCTCAATTTGGATGCTTGGTCAAATTTGAAAGGCTAAGTTCATTAACCGGCAAAATGGTTCCTTTCCATAAGGTACCAGCCATATAAAAAGTTCTTAAGGCAAGTGTCCAAGAATATTGGTCAATAGCTTCAAAAGCCTTAAGAAGATATTGGGCGAAATCTTGAGAACGGTTTAAGCTACGACCTTAAAATTTTTAAGGTCTTTATTTCCTAATAGTGAAAGATAAATGTATTCTTATGAAGAAAATCGCATTAGTCCTTTATGTAGCTTCCTTATAAGTATCCTGTAACTTGTAGCCTTACGTATTTTCGTTCGCTATAGTGACCCAGCTTTTGCAGTTTGAGATCTGTCGCGAACTAGTTCATTCTTTTAGTTCACTAGTTGGCGTGACTTCAGTGAAAGATTGTGAAGGAAACTAGGATGGCCAGTTGTGGTTCTCAATCCGTCGCGAATTAGTTTTTTGGTTTAGTTCCGTAGCTCGCCAGAGTTCAGTGAAAGATGGTGTAGGCAAATGTGATGACCTAATAAAAGGTCCTCAGCAATGCATGAAGCAGAGGCACTTACTGAGAGCCAACTACTTCCTTAATTTCAATTTCAATTAAATGACCTAAGAAAAAGGACCTCAGTGTGCAAGTAAACCGCATGAATACAATGGAACTAGGACCGAAACTCACTACGAAGTAATTCGTTCATTTCACTCATGGGAATGCTCTTCCGAACTCCTTCGGGAACTGTACAACCCTACTAACTAACTTCATTTACGGAACTCACTATACCTCAAGTAATCATTCAGTGACTAAATCGGAATCTTGTATTAATCAGTTTTGATTGCAACCAATGAACTTAAACAATGTATAAATAAACTTAAACTTACTAGTCAGTGAAATACTTCCACTTCTTCCGGTAACATCCATACAAACAACCCTTGATAACTAACTCTTAATCATAATAGCTTCTTTGGTAGCTTACCACGAAAAATCTAATAACAACAAATATTGGTTAAAAAAATAAGTTGCGACGGGCGGGATTTGTTCTTCGTAGATCAGATCCAAGGTTACAACCATTTGTAAAATTTCACAGCCATGAAAACGCTGACCATATCCAGGGTTACAACCAGAGAATAGCCGAAATCAAGAGTAAAGCTTCTCAAAGTACACGCCTTTAGTCTAAGGTAGAGGACGCCTTTCTTGACCATTAAATTCTTCTCGGTAATAAATTTGGAATGGGATGTGGCTATATAGAATTTACCTCAGCAATCCCACCAGCTGTCAAGGTGTTTCGGTTAGTAGGCAAGAATACACCTTCTGAAGAGTCTATGCCCTCCGATGACGAAACAGCTCCTTCGGACCTAGTCCAACACAATCTTATGATGAACTGGCTTCTCCAGTGAAGTTTCTTTCCAAATTTGTCATATCCTCAGGGATGGCGGTTAGTCCACAGTCGGGGACTCCGTGTTGGAGTTTCACTCCACTGACACCGGAAAGAATAACTAACTCTTAATCATAATAGCTTCTTTGGTAGCTTACCACGAAAAATCTAATAACAACCCTTGAGACGTTCATCAATGTTTTCCTATAACTTTTAAATGCTCCAAGTTAGGAATTTGAAATTTTGTACACTTTAATTTTTAAATGTTTAAATGGTTCCAGGATAGATATTCTATAAATCGAGTGAGTTCTTTCTGCACCTCCAATGTGAAGGTCCTTGTTCGAGTTAAAAAAACTAATTTCGTAAACTCATATAATTCCAGATATGAAACTGAATACAGATGATATTGTCTTTTATAGTTTCGGGTAGGAGCCAAATAGGAGTCCCTAATTAAGGACGAGCTATATGCGCCCTTGTTTTACTTAGCTTAACTACAAATACAATATAAATCGAAGTTCAGTACTTCATTTCTAAGAGTTGCACCTAAAAATAGAAAAACTAATGAGGGTTAGTTCAGTTGTTGGTTAGTTGTAGGGGGTATTTGACCAAAACATCCAATCCAACTAAAGGACATAAATAGATCCATAAGTTGGGTTTGGGCTCGTACCACGTAGGTATTCTTTTTGATTCAACTTTTATACATCAAAGGATCTAATGAGCCTAGCCGAATATTTACAATTAAGGTACCTATTGCTTGAAAACGAGAAATGTAACTGCAGAGGTCATAGGGAATACGTTCCACGCAAGGAGGATACCATATATCTATTTGGGCTCTAATGCCAGTACGCCAAATTTATTTAGTGACCCGTTGAAGGATGCTTAATGCTCCTAGAGGTCATTGGTGCCTAGTGGTAGTATCGTAATAGTCATTGGATCTCAGGTTCAGTCGGTCCATTATTCACGTTTGGAAGCGCCATGTAAGCAATTCATCATTTATCTCATATGCCACTGCGTGAAATGTAACGCTTCCATATCAATCCGCAGCAACATTAATCATTTTGGGGCACCTGTTCCCGCATCGCGCCTCTGCCGAAATCGTCGTTTGCCGCCTGCATTAATTTCATTAATCGGGCGGCTTTTGGCGACAAGCACATATCGTGGACCCAAGAACCGATTTCTTCATTTCTAATTTTGTTACACTTTAATTCAGTGGAATGGGGGAATCAGCTGGCCTGTGGGAAAGTCTTGTCTTGAGACATCCGACTAGCGATAAGCTCTGCCTTCGGATTGGAGCGTCTCACTTCCCAGCTGTGGATAATCAAATAAAGCCGGCTGTGATTTGATCACCAGTCGATTAAAAAATGTCGTATGTGTATCGAAAGATAGAACGCTGCCAAAGTCGAAGGTAACTTCGAAAGAGTTTAAGCGTGCGCGTCCGACGGGATAGTGCGTTGATTTTGAAAACGTTAAGTAGGAAGCTCGTTCTTTGCGAACTTAGGACGTCCTTACGGTGGTGGCGTAGAGTTCTTCCAGACGGAGTGCAAAAACTAATTCATGAACCTTATCAAGATGGGCTCTTTCCAGCGTCGTCGGTGCCGTAGTGTGTGGTTTTGTTCAAAAAAATAAAAAAAAGTTTTTATTAAGGCCAACTCGACGGGAGGACAGCATTGTTTTCTGTGTGCGGAAAAGTGGTTGGCTGCCTCAACGTTCGTCGTCCGGCTTCCAGTGCGAAACTACTGGGGAAGTCTTTTGAGAGTAAGTCGAGCAAAAGTGCTCCGGGGCATTTGCATAACCGAAAAGGAGACCAAGACCGACGACTGATAATGATAACTTTCAGTGCTCCCGAAAAAGTTTCTATTTTGCATTCATCCGCATAAATAAAGTAACACAGTCGGATAAACAATTTGAATACGCCGCAGAGCAGTGTATGCGTGAATAATACGGTGGTGGTGGTAGTTCTTTTGGGGCACTTTATGGCTAATGTTTACAGCGGCGTGCGGTAATCTTTGACAGGAGGCATTCCCGTAGAGACTTAAGTCGTTACATCAAACTGAAAGATGGAACTTTTTGGGGATAAATTCAAATAATTTTTTTGTTTTCTTCATTTGGGAAAGAAGCCACGTTGTTTCTATTTCGGACATTTTCATATCAAAAAGTGTAGTAGATTTTAGAGTTTGGCAGTAGATTTGAAAATTGTTAGTAAAATAAGTGAAGTAGACACAACCAAATTCATCCAGCCTTTTTTTACAAGATGGTATGCTGAATTCCTGATATAGCCACCTATTAAGTATCTCAGTGTTGGTTGATACACATGTCAACTAAAAAATCCAACGATATCTCTAAAAGCTAATCTTCACTCTGGTTTATCTAGCCGCAGCTTAGTTTGAGAATATTTTCAGCCAAACAAAATAGATCATCTTTTACGTTATCATAAATTGAATAAATAAATTTGCTACCCCAAAAAACGCAATATCATTTAAAGATTCCCAAACCTTTTAAGATAAATGCCTAAGAGAGTTTGAAAGAGTTGTATATGTATATGTATTGTAAAAGAGTTCCACATGTTCTACAAGAGTTCTACATGTTCTTACGAATTCCGTCATATCTACTAGATAACTTAATACAATAGCCTTAAAACTAATTTCAGGATTTTTCGATATTCAAACCCAAAGAGGTGTAACTATAGTTACATAAGCTATCACAATTTTCTGCATCTCACATACATATCTGATAAGATGTACGATAGGTTTGTATCTAATCACCTTAGAACTAATTTCCTAATTTCTAAAACTCAACCTCCGAGGTGATTTCAAGATATTATGCTGGTAGATCTCGAAACCACGGTGTTGTAAGGGTGGATGTGGCGTGAGCACTTTCACGACAACAATTCTGAAACCGCTTCGTAGACTTGTACCCGAAAAATGGTAAGGCTTCGCCCTAACTGTTTGCTAATATTTTCTTTAAACCAAGCAACATATCTGTTTATATATAACGGTATCCAAAATGGTATAAAGTGTTCTACATTATTATTTTGAGAGTCAGTTTAGAACAAGAAAAGGTAGTAGAAATGGACGTTTTTATAACAACAATCTTATACATGGAAAAAGTAGCAGGTCTACTACAATAGTAGTACGGGAACGACGCTGGAAAGGACTTCGTATCGCCGAACGATCATTATCATAATGAGGGAAAAATTTGATAAATTTGAAATTCACTTGAACTCACGGAACAGGGCTAAGACATCGTTATGATGGGCTCTGGAATAAAGAATTCCGCAAATAGTATGCAAATTTTGTGGCCACGTAATAATTAAGGGTAATGTTGTCTGGCGTTATTGTTGCGGTAGTCGGTACTCGTTAGCCATCATCCAGTCAAGGCTGTCGATATCGGAATTTTGTTGATAGAATTTTGTTGATGGAATGCTGTCAACATTCTCAATTTCAACGCTTTCGATATAAATAGATTTGCATTTTATCGCCGGTAAGATAATCTATGGATTTGGGGTTTTATTACGACTGCAGTAAGTATGCAGCATTACCAAATGATTTCCGATCGAAATTTCATTTTAATATCTCGATATGCTTAATTTGACGAAATACTGTCCATGCAAAATATAGTTGTTACTTATAGTTAGTGATAATACACAGAACACGGTAAGAGTAAGTGAAGATTGTCAAGTTTGTATTTTAGTCACTACGTCAAATATTTGACTGGCTGGAAAATGCAGTCAGATAGTATCATCGACATATTTTTGTTTGACACATTTCTTAGAAATTGTTTTTCTTCTTTTTATAATTTAAGAGGATCAGACGCTGTAGCCATATTGAAGTAGGGGGGATGTTTATTTACTTATTCTTTTCTTTTTTTAAATTAAAAGCGTATATTGTTTGCTCAAGCGAAGGTAAACAGCATCAAAAGAGGTATGTCGGTATTATTCAATATAGAGACTGCGAGATGAGATGAGATGTCCCACACAAATACAGCAGGCATACATTTGCCAAAGTTGAGAGGAGTGTGGTCCTTAAGGGAGAACAAGCCGGCATCCTCCTCATCTTGCAATGGGCGCACAGTAGACTTGCAGTAATTTCTAATCGTTTCAAATTTCTATTGAAGCCATTGTGATTTTCCAACAGTCGATAAAATGAACTAATATTGAGCGGCTAGAGTGTACTTGCAGCCTTTGTAGTAATGCATGTAATGAGATGGTTGAAATTATGGAGAGTGAGAGATACTGAAACCTGGACAGTGTTACTCAGTATTTATCACTATAGAGCTGTAAAAGGACATTCTCAGCCCCACAAATTTCAGCACGACTTGAAATTAGTTCAGTACACTCCTATAAACTGCTTAAAAATGTCGAAATAGTTATCTAAAGGTTCCCACACACTGACGCGATTTATTCGCTGACGCTGCGATTATTTGCGATTATTTTGCAGCGGTGCGGTCATTCTCATTAGTTGCCATGTAAATAAATGGAGGCGAATGTACCGCTGCAAAATAATCGCAGCGTCAGCGAATAAATCGCGTCAGTGTGTGGAAACCTTAAGGAAATCACTAGATGCGTGCTCCTTCAAGTTACAAGCTATTCGGAGGATTTTTGTATGGCATCTACATAAAGGACTCATGTGCACTTTTCCGCTTTCGTACTTTCATATGACAATTCAACCAAACATCCAGAATTCAAATTTCAAGATCGTAGGTATGGCATTCTTGAGCTATCGAGCGTACGGACAGACAGACTAATATACAAATCGTTTTCTTCGATGTTCGGTTATAAGCTCTTAGAGTGAATTAAAATTGAAATACTCTTCAGGTTCCATCGAGTATGGAAAGACTAATAAACGAAAATTATTAAATCTTTTAACATGGTTGACTGACAAACGTATTTGCAACTTTATTTCCGTGTTATTTCTTTAGTACAACATGGAGGACTTCCGTTGTGATCTTCAAGTTGCTCGTTCTCACTTCTAAAGACAATATTTTTCCAATGAAAATTTCAATCGAATAAAATGTTTTTCAAACAGAATTACTAACTGCTCGGGCCAGCTTAATTAATCAATTGAATATTCGTGGCTCACACAAACTTGAACATTCGGTTAATAATTCAATAGTCCTGTTACATTCTAACAGACAGGTCCGCAAAGCCCTAGTACCTTACCTACACATGGCGGAATGTTACTATCCGATGCAGACTGCACCGAATCTACGCGGAAATTCGGGCAGTTGACCAACTCTCATCCCGGCAGCCGCCATAAGCATTAGCATCCTGGCTAGTTGCCAGAACAAGTGAGCCTTCAACCTCCATTTCATCTCGAGCTGAGCATTTTACAATTACTGACAGCTTCCGAATGGAATTTCGCTTTATGCAGACCCACTGAGCGCCGCCCGACTTGAAGATGCTGCCACTCCGAATGAAATCGAGGTGTGTAGGTGCGAGCACCGGTATGAGGTATGACATTGTCCGTAATTCCCGATAACGCTCAAGACGCTCGCATCAAAGGTGTCTTATTTGCTAAAAATACCGCTCAAATACATCAACTAGTGTGGATGCGAAGAATCAGAACCTCATAACATACACGCGTCGAAAGCCGAATGACAAAAATATCTGTCAGTCTTGACGAAATTTATTCCGCAATTTACCTTGAATTTAGATATTTCGATTGCAATCTAATTTCGTTGTAATCTAGTGGTGTGCTAAGCTAATAATAACGCCCTTCGGAAGACACACTGCGTACAGTGAAAGATGCATTCTTGTTGTCGAGAAGATCGTTAGTATGGTGAGCGCTTTCTTCCGACCTTCGAGAAAGATTTGACAAATTATGATTCGTTTTGAAAAAAAAAAAAATTGGAGATTCAATGCCAAGTAAACAGTGAGTCACTGTTACCAGAACAGATAATGAGCAATAGGTTTGCCGACGATTGCAACTGAACAATTGAGAATATCGACAAAGCTAATGAATGAATATCGAACGAAAAAGTGAATATCGACAAGCAAAGCCTAGAGAGCATTTCAATTGTATGATCACTGGAGACGCTGGGAGTTGTCTTCCATGCACTAACTCGTTGGCAACCGAAATGAAATTGGTCGAATAATAACCACGTATCAGAGATTGCAATGCATTAAATTACTATAGTTCCTCAACCACTTAATGCACCTCGAAAATTCGGAGCTCTTGACTTTTGACACAAAGTGTTTGCGTGCGGAGAATACTGACATATGAATTTCAACTTTTATAAAAAATAAAGTTTTGTGAAATTTAGAAATAAAATTTCTCCTGATCACCAGATAATTTATAATAAGCGCAACCATATTGTTATTACTAAGGAATTAAATAAAGAATTTGAAATAAAATTTTTGAAACCATTTTGACTTATCTGAACCGCGTATGCTACAAAATTAAACTTGAAATTTATAATAGTGGAGCCGTTAGCAAAACTTGGTAAATATGGATGGAGAGGTGTGGGAGTGTCGGTAAATCAATGAGTTCTGAAGCTTTATTTTAGCTCCGAAAATCCATATCTCCTGAACAAAATTTTTGAGGATGGGGGACGAGAAATTTGAACTACAATGTTTTTTAAACTCTAGAAAAAAAATCTGCTTTTCTATCTGTCTTTTTAACTGAGTAGGTTCTTAGTGGGCATGGAAGCGTATAGCTAACTAAAAAAGATACCTAAAAATAAACTTCGATTATTTTGTGATATTGAACAGCTAAGGGGGTGTGAAATGATTCTGTACCTTCTTACGAATTCCGATGTAGGTTTATCTTAGCTATGATAAGATAGCAGATTATTTTCATAATTAATAAAATAAGCATTATTTTATTATTCTAGGATAAACATGATCAAAGGTATGAATTTTCAAAGAGGAAACGGACACCATTTTACCGAAAACTTTAATATACTATAACTAAAAAAAAATTAGCAACAAAAAATTGTATTTCAATTATTTTATTTGCTGTTATATAGGAAATTTTTCAAGTACGAAAATTTTCGAAAGAATCGGATATGGTAAGCTCACAAATTTCGTAGATATTATCAAAAATATATATAAATAAACACTTTCGTTATAAATAAGATGGTAATAGCAACCAAATCAGGCAGTTATTACCTACACTGTTTTAAAAAAATTCACTTCAATCCAATTTTAACTTGATATTTCTAGTATATTTCATTTTTTCAAGTAGAAGTAGAAGAACTTTAACTTGATATTACTTAAATTGGTAAATTATTGATGTACTTTTCAACTGAACCGCACAACTTAAACTACGTTCTTTTTCAAGTAAACCACGAATTGGGTTGCTTTAGATGGATGTGGTTGTCTACTAAAATGAAAATTGAAAATAACTTTACTAAATTGATTTTTAAAAGTCAAAAAATGTAAAAGTCAATGGATTTTTTTTTACTGTGTACTTACTTATTATAAAAAAAAAACTTGCTGTAGTCCTTATTATAAAAACTTTACTTACCGTACAAGAACTGATAAATAGACGCACGATTGCATCATCTCCCTTTACTTACAGCATGTCTAGATGTAAAACTCCATTGCTATACTGAACTGACTGCAATTTCGGACATTAATTTTATGCATTACATGGAATAATATAATTTATCAATATTTTGAAATTTAGTTTTCCATACGAGTTATTGTAATTTTTATCTTTAATTAATTCTACATAGTATTTCATGTAAAAAACTTAATAACAAAATGTATAAGGAAATTTTTTCCTATGATATGGTGATAGTTTTATTATATTAAATGTTATAAAATTACAAATAATTTTCGCTATGTAGTACTAACAATTTAAAATTCAAAACTTTAGTGTAGGTAATATTGTGGAAATTGCATGTCAATCACAATACTTTTTTTTATTAAAAATTGTAAAAGTGGAATACAGAATTTAACCCAAGGTATGAATCCGCTACTGCAAGGTCATATTTCTCAAGATACCGATGCAGTGTATCATTCAGTAATTTTTAGTCTGTCGAAAAATATTACACTAACCAAGCATGAAAATCAGTTTTATTTCTCTAGGTCATTATTTTGAAATTTAATTTGTTATACACGCGTTTCGAACAATAATTTGTTTTTGTAAATCATCACTGTAAGTATTCTTGCTATCTACGTACAAACTATACTTACTTAAATGTAACGCCTACAGTTAATAGTGATAGTATGTAGGTGCTCTATATAAAAGGATAACACAGTTCTTTTCTATTCTACCACTGAACATTTTAAGCACCAAGCTAATAACACTTCAAAGTAATCCAATAATAAACTGAAATCTGTTAAGCTAGTAATGTGCCTAATTCTAGAAATTATAATGCCCATACAGATATGAATAACACACCTGTAGAACATGCACTTACCTGCACTACACAGTAAACTCAATACATGCTACAGTAAATCACAAATAGTATGAAAAAGTCCCTTGAATATCCTTTCACTCAGTTCCCAACTTGTACCGCACACAAACTCCTTCATCCAGTCTCTAAATTTATTGTAAATCTCTTTGCACCACAAGTGGGTTTAAGTAATTAGGTAACCATCACTTCTTGTTACCACCGAAACCAAAATCCTTAACATTACATTACCTCAACACTCCTCTTCATCGCCTGAACCTTTCAGGTATTCATTTCCCTAAAGAGGCCAAAACCCCTTGAAATCGATTGGATCCCCATTAATAATGCAATTAAGTTTTTCAATCCTTCAAACTGAGCACTTGGAGTCGAAGGATGTCCTCCTTCTGGCCAGTTGTTCGATCGTCCCCTCCTACACTTTGTATAGATTCATCCAACTATAAATTTTAGATACCTCGGGTTAATATTAATGAAGTGGTTGTGGTTAAAATGGAGGCCTCGTTTCTAATACGAGCATGATGACATGTGCTACCTCTCCCATATCATTGCTTAGACCAATATATCAGATTGCCACCACCAACATAGTTTGTCCAGACGGTAGCACTACCCGAGTCCATATCGCTTCGATACTTTATCGATTTGTATCCTAGTCGGTATGGAATTTTTAAAGAGCCTTCCTATAATACCTCCAATAACTGACAACAAATAATCGTTTGATGGAGGGCCTGTGTTGTTAACTTGCACTTATTTTTCCAGGCCACCACATTGGAAGCACCAGCAGCGACCTTATGGGGAACAGGACGACTTAGTACTAGCGTCGAACGCTCGCAGTGGAGATTGGAGAATGTTGGGCTTAGCGCGGACAAGACCATTATCTTTGATGATATCGTTTAGCGGATAGATAAAGGCACTTACAGTTCACCGGGCCCCGCGATAACGCAGTTATCAGTTTAATCAAACAAGTGTACGCGGGAAATTTTGAATTTTTCGTTAAAGTAAGCCGCACTCGGTCGAGCAAATGCAACAGGCCTTAGAGCAGAAATTATGGGGACAGGTACAAGTTTTATCAGTGTTGATTTTTTTCTGTTTGTTTCACATTTCGTTTACTTTTTGATAACGATATTGCCTTATCTTTTCGAGGCCTCAAAATTCGTCGCGAGATCTCAGTTATAGTTTTTAGTGTTTTTTGGTTACTTCGAAAAGAGTGAAATAATTTCACTACGCACGAACGGTTGCTACACGCGGAAATTTTTTCGATAAAATTCGGTTAAAACGCGTATTGATCCACGTCCCTTAAAAATAACCCGAAGCTTCCTGCCAAACTGTGTTTCGCATCTTTATGTAGATTAAGTGTATTCAAGCATATAAAGATAAAACGGGGTTAATACGGTACACACTAAATTGTTTCAGTTCATTGAATTTTCCCGGGATCCAAGTGAATGTGCTTGTGTCGTTGTTCTTCTGTTTGGTAGTGCGGGATTTTTCCAGGCGTAATCGAACCGAATTTTCATCAACGTGAAACATTTTAAAGTTATATCGGGAAGTTACGATCGCGCGCGTGTGTGTACTACAAAATCCTTATGAACGTAACTACTCACTACCCCTAATTGGTTGAGCAACTTATAACCTGTGATTGAACGCTTCATTATTTATTGATACAGCAATATACCGTGTGTGCTCAACTGAAGACTGACGTTTTATTTATAAGACCAAAAGTGCCGACTGAGATATGTTGAAATCGCTGGATATACTTGCTGATAAATTGACCGGATCCGAACAAATATCGTCCAGTTTGCTAGCAAGTCCGAAAATTCATCCGTATCAAAAGGATTCACCAGTTTTGTCCGGCACCGTTCTAAAAGGAATTCAATCAAACAGGTAAATCATTAACAGTAGTACTCATATTAAACAACCTTTTCGAATGAAAGTTGAAATTTATATAACAATATTTGAAATTTAGAACGCTAATCTAGTCATTGTACCAGTTCAATTTAGCTATCACTAGTATAAGTATAATAGAAAATAATTCTAGAAACATTGTCAATGTATCATCCCCGAGTGGAGTTCATAGTGAAATTGAAATTTGAAAAAAAAAAAAAAATTAGCAAGCACTTCATTTGTATGATAAATTAAAATACATTTAGGTGTATTTTCCACCTATCCTGAATAATATGGTGAACAGGTATCAACACAATTAACTTAATTTAAAGAGAAATCAAGCAACTGTCCAATAATGACACCTTTTTTGACAAATTTACATGAGAGTTCTAAAAAATAAAACCGAGTTCAAAAACTAAATAAAAAAATTTCTAAAGTTGATATGATTACACTCGAGATGCAATAGACATGTTGACGCTACAGCCAGCCCTTAAACAGGTTATTTCAGCAAAATCGCCAAAATTAATTAATCAAAAGATAATTTTGGAAGTTAATATTGTCACTAATAACTCGTTATAAGGCACATATTTCAACATTGATAAAAAGTTCTACATATACCCACATAATTTACCAAAAAATAGTGTGAACATAGAAATAAAACCAAAATATATAGCAGACTAGACTAAATAAAAACATTGAAATCAACCCATTTTCATCTTTCCGGCGTTGAATATGCGCCTAGATAATTTGACTGCTGACGATCGATATCTCAGTGGACACAAGAATTATAACGAAATTCGTGAAAATATATACATCTATCTATACCATCCTCCACATTTACTGATAACTTTTCTTGTTTTTATACCTTTAACTATTTTTCTGGTACATTTTCCAACACCATCGGACCCAACACCCCGCCCTTGATATCACCAGAACATTTTAATTTTAAATTTTTGAGTGATTATATAGAAAGCTTAACCTCGAAAATCAAATCATAATTCTAGGTTAGTTCCAGGTTTCAAGTTCCTGGCATAAGATGATCCTGAAAAATAAAAACCAAAGTTGTTTCCTGACGAGCTGCTTTCGAACTTGAAGAGGAGCTCCCAAACTACCCAAACAAATAATTAATTGTAATAGCTCAAAGCGTTTGGGAGATACGATCCTTTCAACCACCTCCGATCCCCACCTTATAAACATATTCAATTTAAAATTAAAAATTCAATATTAACATTGCAACTGACACATATGATATTCATATGAAGACGACTTTATACATTAAATCTCAATTTTCTCTTTTATTTTTTACTCGACTTAATTAACTGCATGGTGAAGGTAAGCTCTTGGGAAATTTTGTTCGGCATACTGCCCTTCAATACCACTAGCCCCAATCTAAATATATTTATTAAAAGTATTAAATATATTTTTTAGTAGCTTTGTAATAGATTTTAAAGTCTTTCAGAAGTATCTAAAACTCCGATTCCTTCTCATATAAACCTGACACCATTTCGAGGCGCAAACACTTTTTATATTTTTTATCAATTATGTATCTATTTTTTACGGTTTACTACTAAAAGAATAAATGGAATTTTATTTTGTTTATTCTAAGAGTTTCCCTAGGAGTTTTTACTACGGAATACTTCTATGACTACTATTTGTGTTATTTTGTCATTTCTTCCAAATGTCTCAGACAGAAGTTCTCAGCTTGGTATTTCGTGCGATAAGAGCTGATAACGTCATGTCAACATTAAAATTTATAAGAGCTTAGGTAAAAGGTGCGCGGTCAACACTTGTTTGTGTGAAATTTTCGTATTTCTTAATCACATCCGATATTAATGATAAGTTGATCGAGTTAAACTGGGTTTCCAGGTGACTCAGGTGCTCGCTATTTCGATAGATAAGAGCTTAAGATAATGAAATCCATATAGATATTATGTAGGATATATTCGTACGTATTAGGATTATCGCTATTAATTATCATTATTTCGAAGTGCTGCTAAACTCCAAAATTGCAATATCGGATCGAACGAATTATATTACATGAGCCTAAATGTTAATTCTTTTTCATAAAATACTATATATATATACGTATATAATTTTATATCAAATTTTTAGTTGGTACAAATTTCATTGTCATTTGTCTTAAGTTTACATATACAGAATTGGGGATCCTTCGTTATTTGTTCCAAAGTTTTTGCTCTACACTCCGCCACTGAAGATTTGATTTTTAATATACTCTCCTTTTGTACTTGAACAGTCAATAAACTATGTAGCATAAACCGTTCAAAAGATATGAATTTTAGGATATCTTTCAACTTTTTTTTTGTGCTCCTAATTTAGCTCTTACCCACTATCTAATTAATATTAAATAACTACCGCATCGCAGTTACATATTTAAATTTCGAGAATAAATGGTTTCTCGGAAATTTACTTACAAAAATTTTCTTCTAAAACGATCAAATTTTTTAAAAACTTTTACATGGTAGATATTCGAAATCCTTACTTTTTTTCTTCAGTTCCTATTTGATTTCTTCTGGGACATGGGGTAATGCTTCTGAGTTACTGTTAGTGCTTCAAATATCTTTTAGTTTTTCGTCAAAAGCTTATAGGCAGGTGGAATTTTTTGTAGACTAACGCACTTAGTCGCTGCACTTTCGAATCCTACCCAAAACTAATTCATAGAAAACTTCTTATTTCTGAATGAACGATGTCCTGAGTTTACCTGAATATTAACAATCCAAGCGCATATTATAAAGCCGGCTTCTTCAGACTTATCCTAATTTTCTTGCTTTTCTCATTTTGCGAGTTTTTCGTCTTGTTTCAAGAAACACATGAAACTCGCGAGAACGGCACGAAAAATCGTCTAGTACATTTTTCGTAACAGTCCCGTCAAGCAAGACCCTTTGATGTCGTCAAAAAACCGCCTCCAGTAGAGAAAACTCATGAATCGCGAAACGCGAATAACGAAACGCGAGAAACCCATGAAAAACTTTTACACACTATTCACGACCGGAAATAAGAGAAACGCGATAAGTCTGTAGCCGGCTTTAGGGTTTTCTTACAATTTTCCTTAATTCAGCTATTTTTATTATTACATCATATTAACCGTCCTTACTTTTTCTAGGCTGTAAAGATATCTTATCTGATCTCCTTCAATACTTTAAGGTATAATTATTGTAATAAAATTATGATACGGTTAATAAATGAATATATGTATTTATGTAACGTACAAATTTATCAAGAACTTTAGTACGAATTCCTCCTCATTGAAATAAGTAAAAGTATTGCCTTAAATTCTTTAAGCAAAGAAAACCTAAGAATGAAAGTATTTTTCGAGAGGCTGTGTGAGTCCGTTCTGGAAGCAGATAGGAGACTATACTTTCCCTGAATTTTTTAATTGGGAAAGAAGTACCCATTTTGCCTGAAGTGATTAAATCAAATATAATCAATAGTCACTCAAATTTCTTCATACTTATATATTTAGCTGAAACTTGTAGAAACTGACATGTTTACATTTAAAAAAGGAACTCATTATATAACTCTATTCAGCGTAAGGAGGTCTCCAGTTAAAAGAAACCTTCACTAACTTTTTATCCAGAGAAGCTACCCTTGTGAGGTTACGTTATTTTTCATTTACCTAAATATTTAATAAACTTAAATTCAAAATTGGTTTTGAACTCAAAATGAAATGATTTGGTAAATTCGAAGTCCATACATGAGCTCTACAAACAAACAAAGAATGTTTGGAATTTTTATTAATTTTCTCTCTGTGGATACCAGTGATATCAACTCCTTTATGTCTAATACATTTGCTTCCATCCAAGCTCCCAATTCAACCACAGCAAAGTACACGTCACCTGGGAACAATAAAAGCTTCACTAGGGTTCATTATGACTTCCATGATATTCCCTTGTACCGAAACTTATCTATTTATTTGCCAGTGTCATCCCCTGTTACGTTATAGCAACTGCCATCCGATCCTAAGGGTGCAACCATACTCTCCCATGCTTCGTACCGAACCAATACAATTATGTACATATAACTATGCAACTAGTAAAACTGTCTACAGAACTCCAATCAATTTACGCCATCAGACATTATCTGGCGGCCAGGTAAAGTTAACCACCGTCATGTGTGTGTCAGCCCCATTATAGCCAACTATACGATAGATAAAAATCAAACAAGGTAATTCTGTCCGTAGAGTATTAGAAACTCCAGTGATAGCTGCCTCGTCCCGAACTCATTTATGTCTCCTAGTTCCGCCTATCAAATCGATACTCATCAAATTATCTTCATTACTCCTGGCAAGGTTGGCTAGGAGCAGCTTAAGCCTTAATATAAACATTCCGTGCACCCACCCGTACAGGATAAGAGTCCGGAAGAGATGGGAATCGGTCGGGACTTTATTTTTACGGGAAATATAATTTCCTTTCATTTAGAAAATTAATTAGCGTCCCTAGGTCTCCTGTCTTTTATGCCACTCCACCTACCCGAATTTCATACGATTCGAGAAGATAGCGAGCATATTACCGGGACGAACTTCAATGAGGGTGGATTAAGATAGCTAACGAAGAAAAGTTGGGAAAATGTACTGCCAAATGGAGTTTTATAGTAAAGTAGTTGGTGGTGTTTCCTGGTAAGTCTTCAAGTTTCCGGGGTTAGTTCTTTGATATCATCACCTGATACCATCACTTCGATTTAGAATTGTTCGGTGGTAGCTGCAGAGCTGAGTTCTACCTGACCTGGCTCATTTTTCTTCCAAGAAAATGTGCTTCTCGGCAAACCATGCAACCAGTGCACCTCGGGCGAAGTGAAGAGCATCGTCACAAGGAAGATTATAGCATGTATGACGGCTGTATAGACGTGAGAGCACCTCAGCTATACTGTCCGTATGGTTGCTTTGTCGTAGAAAATATTACCAACAGACTCGGTTGTTGCGACGGTATCTTATTACATTATTATAAGGCCGTATATATATCATCGTACAGATTGGAAATCTTATCAGGACTCTATCGATTTTAAAACTTTTTTTTTATTTCATCGTCTTACTTTTATATTATATTGCAATTCCAGCTGGGATAGATTCACTTGTTGTCGCTGCTGGACGCTTTATTACTACTCTCCTTGCATGGCTGCTTCGGTCGTTGGTAAGGATTTTCAAGACGACGACGTCTGCACTATAATGCAATGTAGGTACTCGTATAATCGGCGATAGATACATACATACATTGAAGCTACTATTGTCAGTTATGTCAGTCCACTCAGCAATCGAACGATGAGTTCAATATTTTGCTAGTTTTGTAAACATTTATCAAATTGGAAACTAATTTAATAAGATTTCCAGGACGGCTTACGTAAAAGGATCTCCAGCTTCTGCAATACAAAGAAGAGCTTATTATGTAACGATGACAGCATAACTGGCCGTATGAAAATCAAACTTTGTTCTTCGTATGATTTGAATTCTGAATATGGAACAATTTTCCAAGGGAAAGAAAAAGTGAGAGGAAAGAGTTAAGAAATTCCTCATATATACGTCCAAACAACTAGCTAGAACTCGACCTCGAGTAACACGCTTCAGTAATTAGACAGTAATTTGAATTGTCCAAATCTAACCCCGAAAGTGTGGCACATGGCAGTAATTGGAAGTTCTTGACAAAGTTATTTGTTGTTTTTTAAGAAGTATAAGGAAAAACCTGAATCTTTTCTTGTATAGTAGTTTGTTAACTTTTTTCAAAGTAGAACAGATAAGATAGGTTCCATTGTAGGTGACCCCACCTAACTATTTTTCCAAAATAAAATAGATATACAACAAAATACATCTGGCTTCGGAGGTGTGGTGTAGGTTGGGTTAAGTAAGTGGACTTCTTTGAAATATGAAAAAGTAGATACTCCTAGAATGAGCTGGTTAACTGCCCAAAAAATGCTCTAGGATTTTCCGTTCTTTAGTTAGTATGCAGTTTCTGCAAGAATCGTTAATAACAAAACCCAGTCTGCACGCCTGAGCTTCAATTAAATAATGGCCGACTAAATATGCTCATTGCGCTCTAGATTGTGCTAATAAGAGCTTCGTCTTTTTTCGTTGACGGTATTGCACAATACTTTGTTTGTAATTTGTCCGCCACATCACTCGACTCATGTTGACAATTTTTATGAACGGAAGTAATATATTTCCAAGTTTCAACTTCTTATCATACATGTGAGCCCCTTTGCCAGGTGTAGTTCAGTGGCAGTGTACTAGGTCTTGAAAACATTGCTTCTGCGATGTCGAGGGTTCAATTCCCACTCAACGCATAAATTAGTTATAGGAATATTTCAGTTACTATTGGCTTCAAAATATGAATATAAGTAATAAACCGTACTGAATTTTTAATAGGGTCACTACTAAGGGATTTATCACTAAGCAGATGAGTTCTGTTTACATTCTTATCAGTTTCAGAAACACCATCAGAGCTACCGGACAGTAGTGATTTGTTATAGGCAACATTTCCGCTATAATCGATCATATCGTAGCCAAAGAGTACTACAAAATTTATTAATACCAACTACAATAGTGCACTGCCATACCCAGCCCGATTTCTGATCTCCCATCCCTAAGCTGACTGAACTGTTTACACTACAGTGTATTAAAGGCTAACCTCCTAAGTCCAGTTCAGTGTCCTTAAAAAATACACGGTTCCTAACATAGAGAACAACCTACGAGCCTTCACGATGTATGACAGTGGACATAAAGACTTATTTTTGATGTGAACTGTGAAATAGATAACTTGTAAGTACTAATTTTGTTTATATATCAGGTGAATCACAAAACTTTATTGTTAAAAACAAGAAATGTTGGGTAGCAGTCCATCAGGACTCGTAAAACAATAACCCTTCTATAATTCCCAGGATAAAAAATTGACATCTACAGACTAGGAAAAAACATTTTATTTGTAGCATGATTCTTAATATGTTTGCGACTAGATTTTTTTTTTCGTATGACAGATCCTAATAAAATGACGAATATTGACAAAAACTTAAAGTTTTGAAATCGAAATCTTTGACATCAAAATATATCTACCATTAACAGCCACTTATAAATTAATACGATATTAATATCACTCGGCATATAAATAAAATCTATCATTATCCCACTGATAGAAATATGAAGTAGTAACATAAATATTTTCTTAACCGCCTGTGATTGAAAGAAAACCTATTTTAAGATTTTTTTTTTCCAAATTGCCGTCTATTTTTAAAACCCACCATCAAAGTACATATTGGCATTTGGAAATTGTTTGCGATAATTTTTTTCGTTTTTTTTTTTTCATTTTTAATATCAAAGCTAAATATAAATCATGAAACTACTCATCACTTTTATATGCCACATATAAAAAAAATTGAGAAATATGTTCTTCGAAAGAAAATACGGTTGGCAATCAACATTGGCTGCATACTCAATCATTGCATTACCGACTTCATCAATCTCTGCCATTAATCATCTTGAGTTAGTACTTTATAAAAACCACACATGCTATTTCAGTTCCCATAATATATATAAAAATCCTAATCTGAATAATAGAAGTTTTGCTAGTGATAAAAAGTCTAGAAATCGATCATTCTTTATTACACCATAAAAATGATAAAAGAATGACGTAATCAAATTACATTTGAAAAGTTTTGTTTTTGGGAAGGAGTTGTTTGTGAGTTAGCTACAACTAGAGTCACTGTATAAGAACTAACACAAACATCCATTATCTTGAGTACGGACAATGTGTGTTTCATTTGAAACCAGTACATTTGAAATTTTTTTGCAGTTGTCCGATTTTTCTTTTTTATCTCCACTAAAGTGGATAAACGCTGTATTTAGTTGACATTTCATGAGACATTCCGTGAAACGTTAATCAAAATCCATCTGCTACACGTATACACACTAAAACTATGCCATTTAAGAAACCTGCGAACTTTGGAGTTCGCAGGGTTTAAGAGTACTAAAAACGTACCAAAAGCGGTCATTGTCCGTACTCAAGATAGTGGATGTTTGTGTTAGTTCTAATACAGTGACTCTAGCTATAACAAGTACTTATCAACTTGAGCCTTGATAAAAAATGTATTTTAGAAGTACCAGCTCCTAAGAATAGATCTATTTTTGCACTGTATTTTGGCATAGATCAAAGAAACTAAAGATGTGAAATATTTAATCACACTGCGATGAATAAAACTTCATAGAAAACACGCGTTCCGGGTTTCAATCCAAGAAATAATAAAATTACGCGCAGACCGTTGAAAGATTTTTTTTCATTTACTTAGTTTTGCTCTTACAAAATAGATTTAATAGATGATTCAATAGAAATTGATCTCATTGAACCCAAAAGACTTTCGAAATTCGTGAAAACTTGAACAAAAGCCTTACACCTTCAAGGAGTTTAATATTGAAAAATGCTGAACTCGATTTTTCACCGAATATATTTAAAACCGTTAGAGTAAAAGTGAATTACTTATCTCTTTAGAACTAAGAAATATATTGGAATTCGTGAAAATATACACAACGACTTTAGATTCACTTAGGGGTTGGATATCGCAAAGGTCTGCAGAAGTAAAATTTATTTGATAGCTCGATATGCCAAAAGATTCGTGAAAGTGTGCAAGAACTCTTTTAACAGAATTGAAAATCCAATAAAAATCTGAACTTTTATTTGCTCTAAATACTCTACCAGAACCTCTTCATACGCTTATTAAGTATAAGTTTCAAGTTTTTAGTATAAGTTGTTTCTGAGATATGAAAAACCACCCCGTCAGCCTCGTATCTTGAAAATTTTGTTTGAATTCAATTCACTGTTTTGTAGAATATATTACAGCTATTTTTCTCTGTGTTGCTTTCGTGCCGAAGTTCAAAAAAAAAAAAAAAACCAAAAATATTCAAAAAATTTTACTTTGGTTATCTTCCAACTACGAATTTATTTTCCTGAAAATTATTATTTTTTGTGTGAAAAATTAGAATTGATATTTTACTTACATCATGAACACTCTCGGATTTAAACCGCGGTCTCGTCACACATTAGTCCGGTACGCTACACACTAGACCAATCTGAAACATTTTCGTAATATGGTTGAAGCCGAATAACCTTATGTTATGTGTCCACTTGCAAGTCATACAAAAGCCTTATCGAAGTTAAAAGTCCACAATCCTGCATAAGACTGTTGCTATTTACTTTTATAAAAGGTTACTACCGAAGCTATGGCTTCTGAAATTTCAGCCTCCGCTCGCAAGTCTTACCGAAGAATTATCAAAGTTAAAAATCCACAACTTGCGCTCAACAGTCTTATCAAACCTCCGGAAAATCAAAATGCGAAGTTTGTTTGTTATTTGTGGAGTGAATCTACATTGTTGTAAATGTTTAATTTCTTATCCTTTGCTGTAATAAAAATCATAATTTTTTTCCATTCCACCCAACATTTCCCTCCGGACGAAAAATTTCTCTGCTTGAGTTCTACTGGTCCTGTAAAATTTGTAAGATCAAATTTGAACCGGAATGATATATATAAACAATTTTTTTTTTTAAATTGGTCACCCCTACTTTCGTGATCAGCCTCTACCCTCAAAAAGTTTTCTGTTGCTATACTCCACTTACCTTCCCTTAAATATCACACCCTACCACCAACCTTAAAATTGTTAGCCCTAGTATAATCTTTTAGTATCCTTCAACATCAACTATGGTATGGACTTTAGAATGGTTCAATCGCAGCTCTCAAGCGGTTTGAACTCATTATTTTTCCATAATCAGGAGTTTTGGTACGACTTGGTAAATACCACATCCACCACCCTTCAAATAATTGGCATGTGCCAAACATTTGTCTCAATTTGGAACTATATTAATCTCTCAAAACAAAATTAAGCCCTGCTACCGTTTGTTCCATTGTATCGCCCCCTTAAAAAAACTGTTCCTAATTTAGACTCCGTAATCTCAGGAAAATGCATTAAAGTCTGTATGAGTGGATTTTTTTTTTTTTTTTATCTTCGCACCTCGACAAAACTTTATTTATTTTCTTTCGAGCTAATTATTTTTGAAACACAGAGCAATTCAGAAAATTTGCCCCGAAACAATAAACTGCCACCTGCTACTTTAGTACGTTCTCGAACCAATTTAATTACCGACAGATTAGAATGAAAAAGTAATCTCTATTTTGGGGAGAAAAAAGTGCGCCGGCAGGCAATGAATGCTTCTGCCGCCCACTTCGACTACATTATCCTCCGCCCCCTCCCCGCTCTGCATAAACCTCTCAAATTAGAATTTCTTTTTGAATTAAGAAAAATTATTCTGTCCGCATTCACCCTTGAACGGAAAAGAAGAAAGTTCAGATTACCGCTGGGTGTTTTATTACACCTGACGGCTGCAAATTCGTACCCCTTGGGGCTATGAGGATATTTTAATTTCGTTCGGAATTTCATTGAATTATGAAACTTTTTCAATAATTCGGCAGCCTTGTCGGCCATTTTGAACCTTTTCCGGTTATTGGTATTAACAATAAGTTCGAAAGGGAGGAGTACCGAAAATAGCGAAAGTTGCCGGCAAAAGTACGTACACGAACCGTTCGCGAAAAAGAGGAGCATTCATATTTGCGTTTTATGGGTGCAAAAGTAGCGTGAGCCTTAAAAGTCAGGGGTGCATATTATTAAGGGTATATGTTGAGTATATGCTGCGAAGATTGCTCCGACATACCTTTCACACAGAGGAGTGTTTCACGGATGGTTATGAGGTGACATATTGGTGAAAATTAAATTTTTATGTCTGTCGTTTATTTTGATGTTGCCTGAATATGTCCGTTACTACGTTATATTCAAATTAATGGCGCACCGTTTTTTTTTTGCAGGGATATGGATATGACAGCACCTGACAACAACAACGTGGTATCAACCAACAATAACAACAACAATAGCAACAGTGTAATCAGTGTGGTTGCAGAGGAGGAAATAAAATGTCCTGCTATAGAGGAAAGCGCAACGGACGCGCAACAAACCCTCGTTGGGCCAACCGACGAACAGGACAAAAAACAACCTGATCCTGATAACATTAAAATGTTTGTCGGCCAGATACCCAAATCCATGGATGAGGTGCAGCTAAAGCAAATGTTTGAGAGCTTTGGGCGTGTGCACACGATTAATGTCCTTCGGGATAAGATTACGGGCGTAAGCAAAGGTAAGTTGGAAAAAAAAGAAGGAGAAGAAGCGGAAAAACAGAACATAGTCCTTTCGATTAGCGGTCTAGTGGATCCTTCCCTTTGCTCGGTTTTGTATGTCCGGTTTGGTCTCTTTTTTTCATTCCTGGCGAGTTGGTTTTAACGACTTCCTTATCGGAGTGAACTGTGTCCGTGGATTTACGGCATCATACCAATTAATTTCTGGACGCTGTATGAGATCCTGCACAATACACACACCCATACACAACACACTCAACTCGTGCAGTCCTTCTCGATTACCTTTCAGCAACTGTGTTTTATGTGTTTCCTTGATTAAGCTCCATAATTGTGTGAGTGTAGTACTAGTCCGTTTTTATGTGTTGTTTTCTTTCTTTTTTGTAACATATGTTTGCGTTTGCCTGTAAACGTTCTCGTTTGTTTTTGGGAGTCATTTACAGCCTTCCCGCATAACATGGACTTGTCCTTAAGCATTGATTGTATTCATGTACTTAATATCCTTAGTATGGGCGATGACAAGGTCGTCACAGTATAGCTTTTGGTAAAGTGGAAATTTTGGAGCAGAAAGGTAAATACCGGTTTTTTATGTAATCATAGTCATAGATAAGTTACGTAAATTTTTGGTCAATTTTAAAGTAATGTACTTACACCGGCTTCATGATAGAACGATGGTTAATACTTCTATTGTACTTTATACTCTAAGATTAAGTGATTACAATTTATAAGGCTGAAACTATACTGTTGTTGCACAAAAAACAGACAATATATGCGCACTTATCCAGAGAGGATTAGCGACTTGGAAAACTACACCAATAACACCACTGGTTCCGCTTATGTCGCTCCTCTCAATTCATTTCTATTTTCAGAGAACGCTTAGTTAGACGTTCATATGTATCCCAATTAGAGATGGGTCGTTCAGGAGTGAACTGTTCCAAAAGAACACTTCATTGAAGCTAGTGAGGGAAGTAACTTACTCCTTTTGGTGGACTGCAGTTCCATTGGACACGTGACAAAAACTTGACCGGCCTTTTCTGTTTTCATCATCATTTAGATGTAGATCTGCTGACAACACGATGGAACGGATAGTTCGAGTACTACATCACTGAACTCGTTCCTTAAAGTGAGTAACTCGAAGTAACTCGAATAATAATAATCAATGGCGCAACAACCCTAATCAGGTCTAGACCTTGAAGTAATTCTAAAGCTTCTTCATTACGAGACCAACGGAACACTAGGAGGTGAAGTGGTCAGCCACACTCTCGTCCGTGATTATTACCCCGACCTTAACTCAGGTACTCATTTACAGCTGAGTGAACTAGTAGTCCGGCACTCAATAATCCCATTCTCGAAATTTACAGATTCAAACCTGGTACCAGGTGCACCGAAGGCAAGTACTCTAGCCACTAAGCCACCCAGACTACCTTCTCTAACTGGTCCTAAAACTCTTCGAGCATTCTTCACACTATTCGGAAATTCCTGAAACAAAGTTCTTTCAGGTTCTTCAATGCATTATGCGCTTTCCAATCCAGAGACATAACCCCGGGGTAATCAGATAGAATTTTCATTACGGTGGATTTCTCTGGCATGTATTCTTTGATTGATTGACTTCTTCGCAGTGTCTATCGCATCCATCTTCTGCAACTTCAAGGCAACTACCACTGCAATTCCCCAAGTTTGTCGATGCTTTCCCTGCGGAGCGTAGCCAAATCTCGTTGTATTCAGAAAGTCATCTGTGGACGCTTAGGGTGCTTTTCTATTCGAATTACCGGTCCTTCCTGCCAATCAGTTCCACACATTTGGTATGTTACCTTCCTTTTCAGGATCTCAAGGGGGTGATGGAGTCAGCGCCTCGAGTGCGACTCCGTTATATGCCGGACAGTGTATAAGATGGACACTGGGTGGTTTTCACCCTTAAACGCAAAAATACAAAGGGGATTACAATCTTTTGAAGTTTCGGAACACGCGTAATAATTTATTATTAAATACAGAAATTAAGCCTGGCATTTTTAGAATAATAGTGGCTTCTTAGGAGTTCATGCTTTACAAAACCACACGTTGGAAAAAAACACACCAACCAACACATTTTCGACTTTGTGTTGCTTCAAACCGAAAACAGTGTCAGCTTATGAGAATTTGTCGTATTTTGTACAGCTTCAGTTGCCGTAATCGGTCTTTGGGTTACGTAACACAAACTTACTATACTTACTCCAACATATTACAGAATACCGAATAGCCTTTATCACAAACATTCTCCAGGATATACGCTCCAATTTAAAACTTATTTCAGTTTGGACGCCGTACAAATCTTTCAAGTTTTCGTCAATTGTTCTGCACCAAAACACTAAATATCCCAGATTTTACAGTTGGTAAGGTACCTACAAAAGGGAAAAACCGAAAAGAAAATTTTCAACTTGACACAGTTTTTCACTGCACACAGTGCAGATGTGTTTGGTGCTTAAAGGCTTCCGCGTAATGAGAAGCCCCTTTCAGTGTGGCCAAGTTGGTTCGTTTTGTTTGTGGCAAACTACTTCACTGCTCTTTTATGAAAGGGTACACGCAAATTTGATCTTGGCGTATGCATCCGTAGGAAAATGGCATCAGGAAAGCAATGCGAAATTCATGCCGACGAAAATGGAAAACATTTCCTTTTCGAAAACTTACAAGCGTCAAGGCATTCCATTTTCCCTGCTTATGTCGGCAGGATGCAGAGATTGAATTGGATTTTTTTTTTAAGTTTTCATTTTCTCTATTTTTTTTTTCTCCAGTCTGCAGTTTAGTGAATGCAATCCTTATGAAATGAACTGAGTCCTTGAGCTGTGTCATATGTATATGTTGCTTTTCTGTGTTTCAGGGTGCTGTTTTGTGACGTATTTTACTCGAAAAGCAGCTCTAAGAGCTCAAGATGCCTTGCACAATATCAAAACTTTAGACGGGGTAAGTACACTATACCATATTTTTCAAATTGATTTTAATTAGTGTAGTTTTTCTTTACTTGAGCGAGTTTTTTTGTAGCTATAGCAGATTAATTGTAATGTTATTTGTTTTATGTAATTTATTTCTCGTATAACACCATTTCCGTGTTACATTAATTGTACATAAAAAAAAGTTTGTAGACTGAATTCATGCCAATGTACTCGTAGAGACATGTAGAGCTGTAAGTATCTACTCGTATTCCGTATGTATGGACATTTACCTATCTCCCTGTAATATGTTATCGAGTTGATGAATTTTCAGGTTTAATTAACATCGTTTATCAGGACCAGATGAACTAGGCGAGTCTAATTTAGTAACCCCTTCAACAATCGAGTTAATTAAATTTTCGTCGCGCTATTGGAAAGAATTCAATTTGTGAAAATCGAACGAGAACTTTTTATAAATATTGAAAAATCGACTTAATTTTTTTAATAGTTGGCTTTGATGGCTGCACATTTTTTTTAACAGCAGACACGTATAGGTAGTTTAGTCTAGTATGATTACAAATAACTAAAGAAGAAAGTCTGCCAATGGTCTAAGCGAAACTTTATTATTTTTAGAATCAAAGTTCGTAAGAGGCTAAAAATATGTAACACATGAATTACGTGATTCGGTCATATATCGGGATGCAGTCAAGGTCGAAGTATGTTATATCATCAGTTGTTTCAAAATTATGAGGTTTCTTGAAAAGTCAATTTTGTTCTTAAAATAAAAATATTTAAAACAGAAATTTTTAGCTGAATAAACATCAAATGCCGTGTAGACTATTCGAACTTTTCTACAAAATTAAAAACGAATTTGCTGCCTTATCAGACTTAAGGGGATCATTGCATGTGACTGGTTCAAAGAATCTAGTTTTTTTTTCTTAACTGCATCCAAGTATAGTGTATAATATGTGGACGAAGTGACATTCGAAGACGTTCGGAAGTTACAGGCTGTTATATTCTCTAAACTCCTTTGTTGTTTCGGATATAAGGTCAATTTAGTCGCTTTTTTTCAAAATGGTATTTTCCAAATCGGTACACGATATCTCGAAATCGATCGAACGAATTCCTTAGAAAATTTGGGAACTTATTTAGTACTCATGTAGAATGATTGTAATTCATCAAGCCAGTTTTTTTTTTGTCGACCTAAAAAAGTCGTAAAAAACACCAAAATTTACGATAAAAGATCAAAATTGTCTGTTTAATATTTTTTGATAATTCTATGTAGTTTCGACACTACTTCAAACTTCACAGATTAAAATGTCGTTTGATTTTTGTATTTGTGATAAGCAGTTTTTTGAAATTGAGTCGCTAAGCTGCCGTATATTTCAGAAATGAGAGAAAATTTCGGGCTAACAAAATTGTAAAGTGTGCATAAACATGTGGTCAAAACTTCACGGTTTGATCTTTATTTACTTAAGCGTAAAAAAGAGCCTTCAGCCCCCCTGAAGATATGACAAACTTTTAAAAAGTATACAAACCCATTACATTTACTTAGAGATTGAATTTCGAAAAAATTGTGAAACCGGCTTTTAGCCGATTTAGTTGGAAGCAACTTAGTATCTAGTCAGGCACCAGCGATTTTGAAAAATTGTGAAAACGTTAGCAAACCGTTACCAGCCGTTAGATTTTTGAAATCCGAAAAACCGTGAAATTGGTTTTTAGGCCATTATAACAAATGCCGCAATATCGAGTTTTATGTCCCATCAGATCAGGGATGGCAAATCTTATGAAAACAAGCGATTATATAAAAAGTAGGTTGAAGTCAAAACCAATCTAATATCTCATCAAACCTAAGAAATATGTCAAAACTGTGATCAATACTCAACAACTTTACACATCCTTAGGGTTGAATATCTAAAAATCCTGAAAGGAGTGTATAGATAAATATGCTAGGAAAAAAGACCATTCAATTTCTTATCACTCCTAAAATATTTGACGAAATTCGTGAAAAACAAACCTTAGGAGATTATTACGCAAGCCCGTGTAAATGAAAAGATATTCGATATCTAATCAGACCTTAGGGATATGGCTGAATTATATACAACTCCTTTACACCACCTAGGTGTTGAATTTTGAAAAAATCTTGAACACACTTTCCAGGAAATTCGTAGAATAAAAATTAATTCAATATTTAGGAAGATCTAAAAGAGATATGATAAAATTCGTGAAAATATAGTGTGTTTCAATAGACGACATGTGCGTAATTTCTTAGGGGCCGTGTTGTTAAAACAACATCCGTTGAATTTGTTGTGAACTATTCAGTAGTGAATGGCAAATCACCATGCAAGGTTATAACGCTGAACAATGTGTGAAAATCATCAACTTTTATTTTCGTTCGAAACATGTTCCACGCATTGCTTGATTTTTAACGAAGAGACCCATTTCTTGATGATTGAATGTGTTTTAAATTGTACGTAATATCTCTATATAAACACCAAGCTTCTGTTTTTTAGCAGGGACAGTTGCGCGTCCCTACTGCTACTAAAAGGAGCGCTTTCATGCTGCTCCTAAAAAAAGTTAAGGAGAGATTGTACAGAGTGCGAAAATAGTCAATTTTGAGACCAATTTTCTCTAAAACCGTTGATCGTATCACTCTGATTTTTATAAAGCTATGTTAGTTGGTACTACTAATTGATTGAAGCATTTAAAAAAATCGCTTCCTAATTTTGTATAGCACCTGTTCAATAATCGGTATTTTTGAAACATACTTTATGGTCCACAGGTAATTTTTATCATTTGACAATAAAATAAACAGATAAACAATCGTTTTGTCAGATAATGTTGTAATCGAAATATAAGGAAGCGGGTGCATTTCAATTTCAATATTTATTTTTAAGCACTTCCAGGCGCCCAAATGTCGCGATTTTGGTTTTGTAGTATCAGGAAAAGTATAAATTTTAATAATCAGTTAAAAACAGAAAATACATTTTTTTTTCTTTTTCTCTACAATCTCCCCTTAACCAATTTCACAAAAAAAATTGAATTCAAAGTCTCAAAGAATTTGTAATGCCTTCATTTGAATGTGCGTGCGGCGTATTGGGCGGAGAGACAGATAGAATACAAACTATATCCGATGATAGAAAGTCCAACGTTATTGATTGAGATTGGCATTTGGCAGTGGCAGCAATTCTTGTAGATTCCGACAGTCTGGTTCATAGACCGGTGGTCGGTGATGATTTAATTAATTAATTTTTGATATCAACTTGGAAACCAATCCGACTGAGCTCGAGAAGCACCAGAATTCAGATGAATGATGAATGAAACGGAAATACGATTCCTCAGCTCAAATAATACACATGCAATCTAATTGATTAAACAAAAAAATTGTTCGGATACCGATAAAGTGCCGAGAATGATGAAGTTAATGAAACCTAAATGTGCAGAAAGAATTTTCTTTTCGTTGGTCTTCATTTTTACTGTCGGTTTCGAGCTGCTCATTCGATTTAAATTCAATTCATTGTTTATTTTTATCCACTTTCCAGCAATTTTTTTTATTCCGTACAACGTTTTGGTCCTTTTTATATACACTATTTTAAACTCGTATGCGGTCTAGAACAGACAGAGCCACATGAAAAATATAAAAAGGAAAAGTTTAGGCTCGGTATTTTGTAGATTTGTAGCGTCAATGCCGGAAAGTGACGTCCTAAAAATAAATGACTAATGGTGATTTCACGTCTCTACATATGGACATTCTGGATTTCATCAATTAAGGGTTTCAGTTCCGGGATACGACTCTTAAAGGCGGAGACATTCCGCTGGACTCGTATTCTTGAGTGGTACACATGAGCCCAGAGAAAATGATTTCATGTCCAATCTTCTGTCAACCAAGTGTTTGCTTCTAATTTGTACGCTTCGTTTCATGTTGGCCGATAAGACTTGAGAATAAGAACCTGAACCTGAAGCTCCAAGTGGATCACTTAAGTCGATCATGTGTCGTGTTATGGACCTATAGGACGTCTAGTAATAGTTTGGCGAAAAGTATTTTTCTTAATAGTACACTCGCCTCATCAGAGTCTTTCTTTCGATATTACTGAAAACCTTTAAGAGAACTTGTCGAAACCGTAACATTGAACGATTTATGCTGTCAAATGATTTATAGTCGTACGAAATTATGTAAGTTTGGCGAACTAGCATAGCAAAACTCGAAAAATAAAAATTGACATCTGTATATCAATTGGTGTTTATTGTCATATTCCAGGATATTAAATCCCTTGGAAGCATTACACACGTCCGCGTGTAATAAATTATTAATTAATTAATTGTAATTAACTTTGAAAAATTTTCTCCAATAAATTATAGTTTCAAACACCTGCAAAAGGCGTCTTTTAAGTATTATTACATGTAAGCCTGGCAACCGCCAGAGCGATTGTACTTCTCTTCTAATCGAATGTTCTCGCATGTTCCAGAACAACGTAGAAGAATCAAAATTCTCAAAAGCTTTCAAACCCACTAGACCGCGAACGAGCATTCAAGAACAGTCTCGACTACAGCCAAGTAGTATAAAAGCAGGCAATCCTTTCAGCGAGGGAATAGTAATTTCTATTACGTTTACTGTGACAGTCTGCGAGTATTACGCGACCGTATTTGTGGAAAGCGAATCGATAGCGTGTGATCGAGCTAAGTGATATAAAAAGCGGGTAGTATTGCCATATAGTGCGAATAATTGTGCGATTAGAATTAAAGTGCGTAATAATAAATTAACATTTATTTTGATTTTAACGTTTTTACTTGAAATCCCGGCAAACTCCTAGCTCGCAACAGTATGTATATCGACAAAGCAGTTGCCAAAGGTTTTCAGTGATTGCATGTGCAATTGTAAGTGAATTTGAACCGATTAGTCGATGTGAATGAGAATCCCCCTTTTTTTTCAAGAGCAATCGTGAATTTGTTATATATTCAGGTGATGAAAAGGGAAGAATTTGAAATAGCTGTCAAAATCAAAAATGTTATCCCAAGCAGATTCTCATTGTCTACTGAGAGTTAACTATCGGAGGTCATTTAAATAAACAATAAAGTAGGAGCTAGAGTTGAATCTTGGGCGACTCCAAATTCACAACTGAACTATACTCTGAAAGGATTCTTTATTAAAGTGAATAATTGCATTATTTTGGTCATTTTGGTAAACTGCAGTTCAATTCGAACTCAATTGACTAATATCAGTTATTTAGCATAAGTAATTGAATTACTTACTTACATACGATGGCGCTACAGTCCAAATGGAACCTTAGCTTTAGCCTAGAATGTGCCGCCTCCAGCCTTCTCGGTTTAGTGACTGCGTCATCCAGTTTCTGAATCTTAGCAATGATTTGCTGTTTGCGTCAATCGAATCCTCCTAGCGAATTACAATTTTTCAAAATTCAGTCCCCAAAGGAGAGTTATGGGGTTATATACATTTGGTTATAGCTCTTAGGTCTGATGCGGTATTAAATTGGCTCATACTTCTCTGGACTTCTTATACAATAGCAAAAAACCTAATTCCAGGAAATGTTGATATTCAAACCGCGCGAAAACATGACGATATAGGATTTGTCTGCGCTAGAGCTACTGTATAAGTATACCAAGGCAGAGGAGTTTGGCAGATCGGTACAAAGGTGGAAAAGCAGTATATATATATTTTTTTTAATTTATGAGATTACGCTGTAAAACATTCGAAAAACAAAAGCTTCTGATCCCTTGAAGAGTTGACATACATATGTAGCTCATGGTTCTATCTTATTCGCCAGTCCTTCCTTTACGGGTCCAGAAATGAACGAATTAGACATATCTGCCAAGACTCTATGTAGAGAGCGTTGTCTATTTAGTGATCCTATAGTCTACATTTTGTTTGAATAGTTCAACAAAAAATGATTTCAGATTTTTATATATTGTTTTTAATGTTTCTATAGAGAAACAGAGAGTTGTGTCTTACAAAGAGCTATTCCAGAAAGAAAAGTTTCCAGAACCGTTGATACATTTTGACTTTGACCGCGTTCCAGACTATAAACAAAAAACGTAATTCTTGAGTTAAAAGTGATGGTGGCAGTGGCAGAAGCACATTTGCATCTGTTGCATTATAGCAGCTTCCCGGAATTTGTCCCGAAAAATAATATGGTTTCGCTCCAACTGTAAGCCGATTAATTTAAGTCAGGTAAGTTTTAATTTGTTATATCAGTTGTTGAGAACCTGAAAAAAATACAGTTGTCTATTAAGTGACCATCCAAGAGACTGTGCAAAATTGGGCACTTTATAGATTGGTCAGATTATAGAAATAATTTAAAAAATTAAATCCGTTTCAAGCACAAAATACTTTGTTATTAAAATAATAAAGTAAACCAAAGTTGTATTATCAATCAGAACAAAAGAGACGTTTTTCACCATTTAACCATTTATAAATATTATATATTTCACATTTAAAAACAATAAATTAAAATATAAATCACAAATAAATAGTAAAAATAAACATATTCCAGTACGTTGTACACAATATATACAATTTGTGTATAATGTATGTAATTTAAATCAATATTACCAATATGAAAGGTGAGTTTTCGTCTAGAACACAGTAGGGTAGAAAATTTATGTATAAAGTAGAAACATTGCTGATCTTATGATTCCTTATAACTTTTTCCATAGATAGTAGGGTAGAATAGATAGTAATTTATCGCGGATAGCTGATCCAGTGAACTTAGGGTCATTATTACGATCTTCAGTTAAACTCTAACTGGAACTTTAACCGAAAATTGTGCTTGAAAATGTGTCATTTTTAGTAAGAACATCGTAAGAATGGCTCTAACAAGGTTAGATACTCCCGGTTAAATCTACATTCTAGTCTACTATCGACAGCGAAAATTAATAAAAATATAAAAAAATAAAAGTACTTTATTATTAAAAATTAATGAAGTGAACTGAAGTGCAACTATAGGCAAGTGGTCAAGATAGGAAGGTGGTCTTTTCCTCAGGTTCTACTGTAGTTTGAAACGAAAAATGTTGTATGTAGTTAACTCTTTAGTCTTATTAGGTCCTCCCTGTATAATGTTCTATAGCATTTATATAAAATATAAGACTTTACCAGAATCCTAACGTAAGATTACTGCAGAGGAATTACAGGAAACAAATAAGATAGCAAGCAGAAGCTCATTAATTTTGCGAATACTGAAATTCAAATCAATTTTTATCGTATTTATTAGATATTGTCAACAAGATAGTACAATAGCTGCAACCACTGCAATTGTATTACTGATGTTCCATTTCCTTCATTTCCTTTGGTTTTTTTTTTTACTTTTCTTATTTTCTTGTTGCAGATGCACCATCCCATCCAGATGAAGCCGGCTGACAGTGAAAATAGAAATGGTAAGTCTTTCGTGAAAAAGTATTACACTATGCTTTCTAGGACGTTGGCAGTGTCAAAAGGTCCGGAGGTGGTATCCTGCAGTTTGCACCTTTCGGGATCCAGGCGCTCAGTCGAGTGTTTGTTGGGGCGACTTCAGTTTTGTTTTAAATTGATTTCTCATCCTGCGACCCCATCATGAACGTTTCTCTTCGTGTTCTGTCGGTGATGCGGTAGGGTTATACTGTCACTGCGAAACAGTATTGTTGTATGGCTGTGTATGGTTGTCAGTTGAAGTGAAAATTGTCTGCAGTGACAATAGCCGAAGATGACGCCACCTGAAGGGAATAAATTATTGAGCTTGGAGACCTACTTCAACAGAATCACTGGAGGATACCAGGGGAGTCTTTAAAAATTTAAACGAAACTGTTGGATTCGAAGTGGTGTGCCGGGAATCGATTTCAGTTTTGTATCAACATAGGATTGACGTACTTCTGGCATTATCGCGTGATCTGTGCACTGCATCGTACGTTTGCGAGGGTGTTGGCAAAATAGCCAATGACAATGAATAGACTCAGTCGAATAATAAACGTATTTATGTGTATAGCCATTAATCTATATATAGCCTCAGCACCTCAGTGGATAACAATGGCCAGTCATTCACCCCTTGTTATTGTACATTATATTTGTCAATATTTACTGGTGAACACAAATCTAAGCCGACTGCAAGTCATATTTACATATCACATCCCAATGGTTGTTTATAGATAGATGGCACTTGTTTGCATAGTTTGGAATGAAGCATCAAGTTCGACATTATTGCATTTTGGATATTAAATAATGCTAGGAAGAAACAATTATCTTAACGACTATCTAAGATATTTCTCAATTGCGCAATACTCACAACTTATATGTTACTTCTCGTTAAAACTACGATATTGTATTACACGGTATGCCGTACTGTCAAATATTTGACTACCAAAAATTAACAAAAACTTCTTTAAAATTTTTTCCATCGAAGAAGACTTTCATGTCTATTCTCTGTAATAGTAACTTACGTGGCGTTTTGTTATTAAACGCGTTACGGACTTCTATCCAAAAAATAACGAAGTTGGCCGATTTGTTTATTTTTTAATTTATTTATTTTTTTTCATATTGAATAACAACTTAGGAGATAAATATCAACATAGTCCATTTAAGGTCGAATATCAAAAAATGTTTAAACCATTTTTTAAGTGATTATATAGTTATAGAAAACACGTTAAAGTAAAAACCAATCCGATATCTAATTAGGCGAAAGTGATATGACAGATTTCGTAAAAACATTTTACACTCACTTAGGGGCTGAACATCACAAAATCCGGAAAGTGAATTCGATATCATTAAGCCTAACAGATTTGCGAGAATTCGTGAGAACTTGAACAACACTTTACATCATCACCTAATAATAATATTGAAAATTGCTTAAATCGCTTTTTTTTATTAAATTTAAGGCCTTTAGCAGTGAAAGTGAATTCTATATCTCATAAGAACTAAGAAATATAGTCTTAATATAATATAATTAGAACTAAGAAATATATCGGAATTCGTGAAAATGTACACAACCACTTTTCATCCCCTTAAACGTTGGATATCGAAAAATTTTGGGAAATATTTGCGCTTTATGAAGAACTGGCAGAAGTAAAATTTATTCTACATAGCGGTCTACAAGGCGGTCAAGCAAAATCCATTTAGTCAAAATATGTCCTCCCGCTGCGTCCAATGCATAAATTTTAAAGGCAAATTGTTTATCTTAAGGTAACTTCACTAGCAATCAAAAATAAATAAAAAGGTATAATCTGCGTTTATTTTGAAATCGACTTTTCTGTCTTAATGTGTTTTGATTATAAACGGAAGAAATTAGTAGGAACTTGAGAATTGCTAGCAAGAAGTAAAAAGTAAAGTGAATTATTATTAAATTACTCATAATTACAGTAAATTCTTCACATGAGCAGTCTAGAATTCTAACATCTAATTGAATGAACACACTTAAGACTTCTCTCATTGGCATCGAAAAATATTATGTTCTCGGTATGTTCTAAGTGAAGAAATCATAAAATTAACACAAGAGCAAACCGAACTAACAAAATATAGAGAAAATTAACTATAAAAGGATTAGTTTATTAAAACGAAGCTGGTACTCGATCCATTATCCAACAATTGAAATATTCTCTTGTTTCAGCTGAAATAAAGGACTCCGGTCGCTACAAGCTATGCACACAGCAATTCTATTCCCAAAAAGTTTTTGTTGAAAACAAATATCCGTTCCGTTTGCCCGTCCAGTATCGTGGAAGCGTTGTGTAGTCACAGTCTACGAAACAAGAAGTCCATTCATTCCAGCCCTTATCCTAGGAGTTTTGCTCATTTCCGTGTATCATCGTTTCGAGTATATGGTCCTATCCTGTATCCTCTACAGTACTATCATTTATTATACGGTGAGTTTCCACACAAGAGCACGCTCCAGAACTCTTGTCAGGGGGGACGCTGTTTTCTGTGGTTTATTCATTGCCTAATTACAATTAAATGGCTACGCTGTACGCAACAAGCAAGGTATTACCAGATATACTGCGAGTGGCTCCCCTAAGTGTTTTGTAATCACTACAGCGATAACGGAAGTTACCGAATTTTTTTTGTTGTTTTTTTTGTAGAAATACCTACGTTTTGTATATCAGCACAATTATACCTGAATGGAAAAACGAAATACTATCCAGTCTGGCAATGTCATCCAATTTTCTGGCCTATTGATTATGGAATAGATCCATTAATCATTTAGTTAAGATTTATCGGTAGATTTTCTAGAACATACACGAACAAACCACCTATCTTACTACTGGCGAAGAAATTGTAAGGGGGAGAAATAATATTAGAAAAGCGATAAATTTGTGGTTGGTGAAATTAGTTCTGGTGTTTCTGTTTTCGATTTCTAATTAATGAATTGGAATAATGAATTTATAGAATTTAACATTGACCATTAATAAATAAGACCCTTTAGTAGTGGGATTTTGTTACTGCTTGAAGTAACATCTCCTCCGCATCCTGGTTATTCTTTAGTTTATAAGTCATACTTAGTAACGTACGCCGCATATCAGCATTGAATCCGTATTTCTACCAAAAAATAATAATATTGCACCCAGGCTGTTCACCGATTTTGCTTATTTACTTATTTAGTTAAAAATTAAAAAATGGTTAAACCGTTTTTCTTGTCAATTATATGTAAAGCTCGTTAAGGGGTCAGGTGGTTTTCAAAATTTCAAAAAACGTTTTTTTTTTTTTTTAAATAATACATTATGACTAGAATATTCTCCCAAAATTTTAAATCGATCCGAGTAAAATTCTAAGAGATAGAGCCTTCGGAAGTACCACCCATCGGGCCACATCAGCCTCAACTTAAAACTTTAAGTGCTTATGCGGGATTTGACACTTCAAAAAGATCATTTTTTTAAAGAAAAAAATGTGTAAAATAGTACATCATGTCGGGAATATTGTCTCAAAGTATCAAGTCGATCGGAGCAAAACTGTAGGAATGAGAGAGATTTAAAGCGCCTTATACCTATTAAACATGTCTTTACCGGCAACACGAACCCGCCACCGAGCATCTCAGGTATGCCTACAAACAAGCGGAACCTCAGACCTGAGATTCCAGAATTTGACTCAGACAGGAACAAAAGGATGAATTGGTCCTTGCAGCTGCAGCAGAACCTTCACTTTAAGGGCCTGGAATCGATGATTCCATGTATTCCATTTTCTTTGCTTTTTTTTCTCTTTAAAACTTTAAACGCGTTATTCTCAAAACCACTTTTTTGAAGCCGGTAGTCAAAATTTCTCAGAATCTTGAAAGCAGTGTGCACGCTTTTAGACATGATTGGCTTGTGCTTGAACGAAGGATTTTTTACCTTCAATTACAACTCATATAATAATAAATATAAATATAAATATAAATATATAATAATAAATGGCCAAAATTTATGGAAAAAATTACATTTTTCGTAAAAAACGCTACCAAAAATTCAATTTTCAATTTTTAAAAAAATCCTTCGTTCAAGCACAAGCCATATTCACATACTAACGGAAAAATTTTGGTTTTTTGATTTCTGATAAAAATAGCTCGATTTACGGTGACTACCGTGAAAGCACTTTTTTTGGCATGGTCAACATCACGAGACTCTCAATGGCAGATTTGTTGATATTTTCGTTTGAAATTTTCACAGAATGTTGTTTAACTATAGTACTTTTATATACAATAAATTAAAATTGTACAATTTTTGTAGTATCTTTTAAAAAAATTCAAGAAAACTTGCTTCTTTTTGGCCTTCTAGACCCGCATAAGCTCTTAATCGCGTTTTCCTCGAAACTCTGTTTTTGAAGTCGGTGGACACGATTTTTCGAAAAGTTAAGAACCGACCTTGTTCAAATTTTGCATACTTCTTCAAAATAACATTATCTAGTGCTTTAACGAAGGATTTTTTTAAATTTTTATTACAACTTATTTTACGAGGCAATACATGGTGAAAATTTTACCAATAAATGGGATTTCTTGTTTAGAGCTCCGCCAAAAATTCATATTTAAAAATTTTTTTTTTTTTAATGATGACGTCATAGACTTGTATGGAGCTGATAATTGGTTTCACTAAAAACCCTATGTAATTTGGTGGATAATATTTCCTAATCAGTAAAACAAACAAATAAGTGCGTAGTATTAATTTATTTAAACTATTTTTTTAGAATGTATACCTTCTATTTCAATGGCCTACCTACCAATTTAATTAAAATATATAGCTACACAGCTTAAGAAGTTATCGAAATTAAGTTTATTCAATCTAAATCTTAATCTTAACTTAAACATTTCTAATTAGAACGTAAATTGCCCATTCTGCATCGAAAAACACGTACACAACGTACGTCATCTCTTACCACTTTGTGTTGAAAGTAGCCTTCGTTATCATCATACACCTTTTGGCTAAAAAACAGGTACGAACGCTGTTATCAGTTGACAAAATATAAATGCGAAGAGAAAATACCTTTTTCTGATGATGATACCAATAAAAAAAACAGTGAAAAGCACTACCCACAACGATATGGATCCTAATGTAGCGCCTCATTGTATCAAATTACGTTTTCTTTCTTTGCGGCAGGTTCAACACACTCCCTAGCCACATTCTTCGTCCTGTTTTATATTCATTTCCACTTTTGGGATTTGCATTTATTTCTTTAATCCACGCATATGCCAGTCAGTTTTCTTGAAATCCAACAAACTGTAGCCGACATATTATCCGAAACGACTTCATTTGATGTGAATCTACGGGTCCTTAGCGTTTTCCTTCTATGCAACGAACGTCCTTGGCATGAAGTCAAGAGTGGATATCCCAAGAACAATGCCAAAAATAAGAACGAAGATACTTTCCCTACTGGTGAGGATGTGCTGGATGTCAGAGGGTGGATTTTGACTGTGGATACAGCGGCGCTTCACTGAAAAACAAGTGAAATTTCAATTGGAAGGTGTTTTCATATAATTTCGTCGCTGATACGTTTCTTGAGAGTTTCGGTAAACAAAAAACCCATTAAGTTTGAAGTGCCTGCGTTCCAAAAGAGGGAATGGTAAGTCACGTACCCAGAGCACAGGATCTAAGATTGGTGACTCTCGAAACCAGAGAATCGCCGAGTCGCCATCTAGTTTATCATCAAATACTTGCGAGAACAAGCAGAAACAATGAAGATATGTGGTGACTGGGTGGGTAGTTCTAGTGTGGACAATATGACGATAGAGTGATTCATATGTAGAGTATTTACTTCAAAACTATCCGCCGAATATGTTGACTTCCGCTGTTTACCTTTGCTTTATCGCCAACTAACCGGCAGCCCTTCCCATTTCCTCACAATCAAAGCATTGTACGTGGTGGTTCTTCAAAATTGAGCAACACCAGCAATATTCAAGCTCAAGTATAGCGGATCGCGATATGATTAACTAAGATACACTTGGTGGATACACATGATCGGGTGGATAAGCCGTGTGCTGTGATAGCTGGAGGTGACACCGCCTGAGCATTTATTTACTGTTTGTCTTTTCTTAAATGTGTTGTAGCCGCAAAACGAATGTGTGGTGTACACTTCACACATGAAACGTCTTCCATTATAAGAAAACCAACATTAATCAGCTTCAAAGTGTAGCCAAGCTAAGTAAAGGTGGGCAACGTATGCCTGACTCTTCTGCGTTGTCTGGAAATGTAAATAAGTAACTTATCAGTATTCAGAGAGTGGAACAACCAACAACGCAGTATCAGACATTTGTGCAGAGTCGGGGGGCAATTTTTTTTTAAGTATTAGATTCCATAATATATTGTACAGATAGTGGAGCTATGAAAGTGGAAAGAAAAGAGTCTGTAAAAATTCGGTAGCAGTAGCATCTTTACCCCCTTTACCCCTTGACCCCACCCGATTTTGAACAGCCGCTGCAGCCAAAAATAGAGGTTGCAGCCTTTTAAAGTTCTGAACATTCTTTACTATTTGCATCTACCAACTAAAATCTAGATCTTTAAAACAATTCATAGGATGATTTTAGAAATAACTTTAGAATTGACTGACTGAGGTTTTCTAAGAAATTCTAAGGTGTGATTTTTTGCATTCAAAGTCAGTGTAAGGGATAGATTGCGAAAACAACTGAATTGGACGGATTTTGTTGTTTGGGTTTTAGCGATAGAGCTATATTTTCAGTGTGTTGACAATTAATTACTTGACTCCACCATCTACAATCTATAACACTCATATTGTGGACAGGTACTGTTTAGGTTATCCTTTAAAAATACAGTGCACTAAATTTCCGTATTGGCCATTCCGGACTTCTACCAATAAAATTATCTAACAACAGAATAATGTGAACGGTACGGTTAGTAGGTATGCCTCCTTCGTTGATAAAATTTCTTTGATGACATTTCTCTAATAGAAGTTTAATTTTTATTAAACTTGGCAAAAAAGTTTAAGGGTTCGTTTACATATGTAAGTATATTAAAATACAAAATTGTTATGTACCAAATGAATAACCCATTAGAATAATTTAAGCTCTATCTTGCAAATATAGACGTTCTTACCAACAATATACAAATATAATAGTTTTATTATATACAACAAAAATACGTCAATTTCATTTTTGCCGGTTACATTACGTTTTCTTCGAAATCATAACGATAAGAAAATTATGAAGTGTTTCACAGTGCTGCATTCAAATGTATTAAATAAAATCTTATTCTGTATTCCGAATGTTGTAAAAAAAACGTAATGCGTTACGCCGATAAAAATGCAGACGCCCTAACTAGCAATAGCCAGAGACAACAGCAGCAGCCGTTCTTATCGTCTTCGAGTGCGGAAAGATGAACGCAATATTGTCGAGTCGAACGAACGTCTTCCTTATTACGTAAAAGCCTGGCCGCTAATTAACTCCAAGTGCTGTACAAATACATTTGCCGTTACTAAATGAGCTCAATGATGTAGAGAAAACTTACTTCCACCTTCCACTTGACTCTCGCTCGGGCTAAGCAATAATAAAGCTAACAACAGAACGCTCGTCGCAAGTAAGTCGCCTCCAATAAGTCGAAGCCAATAGGTAGGTTTATGCATACTAGGCCACGATTAGAATACCGCAGCGTCGTCAGTCGTCGTATAGTGGAGTCAACATATTGTAAAAAGACATTACCTACTTCCTCGGCAAAATATAAGTTTACATTTTCCATTAGTTAATAGAAACGAGTACTGAGAGAGCGTACAGTGCCTACATACTTTGATACTAGTATGTACAGTGACGCTATCTTCAGATTGGATATCCAAATCAAAAGAAAAAAAATTAAAAATTAAATTCTAGAACACAAAATCATGAAATCAAAATGTTTAAATAAAAATACAAAAAAACATGCATCAGCCAAAAATACAAACTTTTGCTTAATAAAAAATATTTAAGCCTGCTCCCTCGTAGATTTCGTCAGCTGTCGTGATACTAGCCAAACTAAGCCAAAAACCTAATCAAAATTTAATTGTAACCGAAATTTCCTACACTTGACTGTTTTGTTGGAAGAGGCTCTAATTGTAATATATTTGTCAAAATTGAACCTTTCTTTGTACCTAGTTCCTTTATCTTATCCATTGAGGTTGAACTAAGGAAAAAACAACGAACGATTGATTTAGTTAGGTAAACACAAGTTGAATTGAAGCCCTTGGTGTAACAAGGGATTAACTAAATTTTTTAATAGCATGAGAGAGTTTGACCTTTCTGACTCCTTTGGATGAAATTCAGCTGATGCGCTTAACACCTTATGATACACACCTTATAATAAAATCCTTAATAATCTTAATAAAATCCTAAAAAAAAATGTAATGCAATAAGTGGCCAGAAAAGTCAAGTTTTCTCATGATGTTGGGATATTGAGTTAAAATCTTTTTGCTTCGATTGAGTTTCATTAAACTCGAGCTTACAAAAAAGGTTGTTTTCCGTTGAGTTAGAGATATTTAATCTAATTTGTTTACTTGAAATTGCTGCTGATCCTCAAACATATCTTGGAGCTGATAAAAAAAATTGTAATTAGATTATGTACCCACTCTTCATTTTCTTTCCATAACATATTGAAATGCAACCCTCACATTCATTCTAATCAAATTACCCATTACGACCCATTAACATTGTAGCGATCACACATGAGAGCGTGTTAATGTAAGGTGGTATAACTATCTGAACGCTATATACGAGAGTGAATCAATACATTTCGACAACTGACTAGAATGTATGTTATCGAGTGTAACCAACTATGGGGGGTATCGCATTGCTTCAATTTCTAGTTTACTAATTTTGACGAGCGAATAAAGCGATTTTGACACTTGCGTCGGCTGTAACAAAACGAAATTCGTTGGCTGCGATTATAACACATTGATGTTTGTAAATAATATTTGACACTTGTGGCATACGATTCAACGCACTTACAGTAAATGGAGTCCTTAAATTCAGCATAAAACTCTATAAAAATGTTCAAAACCATTAGTAGTTTTTCACCGATATCTTCAAAATTGTTAAATATTGTCAAATAGTCTGTCTTGTTGCTATTGTACGAAATTAATTTTACTGTTGTAATAAGTTTGGAATATTTTTAAGCGATCACTCATTGCTCAAGTCATTTGGTTTTAGTGCCTGTACATACTTCATTCTCGCGATGTCAATGTAACTTATTAGATCGTATTCAAATACTTTGCTTCGTCTATGTTGACATCATAGCATTGCTATTATAACAGTTTAGGAAATAGCTTAGCTAAACCGTCAAAATGGCTCATGGCTGTTGTATGTTTGACATATTGACAATCAAAAAAAAATTTAATTTAATAGAAAAATTTTAATTTTTTTCCGTTTGCTAAGATTGACTGATAGCTCAGCTGTCGTAAAAGTAGTCAAGCCACGAACCGAAAAGGATTTGAGATGCAGCTTTACTATGTCTGACGTCATATGCTTTTATAGACGTAGACGAAGCAATATATTCGAGTCTGACCTAAGTAAGATGCTAAAAAAGTATCGGCATGACACAAATTCAAGTTTTATTGAGTCGTTGAATTTATTACTGTTATTATTATTTATTAATAAAAAGTATTATGTGTAAATATACATAATTATTTTACAGCATTAGTTGCAGAGACCATCAGCTGTATGATACATAGTGAATGCATTTCAGGAATGTCTAATAAGTAATTGGAATGAAACATGTTGTACTTAAATCTAGATTAAAATTAAGATATGTGAGCACGTGAAATGCGATTTTGTTGATTTATGACTGTTTTCATGTCAATTTTTGACGTTAATAGCAACAAAAAAACAAAATAAAATTACATCACTTTATTAGCTGGCATGTAAACTAGGATGCCCATTGAGAAAAAATTCAAAACTGTATTTTGAAAAACTGCTATTAGAACAATAACCCTTAAACATTTTTTAAAATGCGTAAATCCGAGTTTTTTAAGAGCACTTATTGCCTATTTCTTGAATAATTAACATGTCATTTTGATTAATATAACGGTAGAAAAAATCTTAAAGAATATCTTTCCTTAAGCAAATTAGAAAAAATTTTCGCTTTTGTTAATAATATATGAAGTCAAACTGAAGCAATTTTTCACGATTTTCATGGGAGAAATTATATAAGAAAACCGCATTTCATTGAAAAGTATCATAGATAGTAGCTGCTACATCTAGAACATATATCTAGAAGATAAATAAATGAAAAAATTGTTGGTTTTTAATAGTTATGCGTTTCAAATAATTTGAAAACCTATACCACTATTTATTCTGTAAATTGAAAAATTAGTTCGCTGATAGACAGCGAACGATGCAGATGGATTGTAAATGCCAAATTAACGATTTGAATTGACTTTTCCCCTCTCAATAAAGAAAATCAAAATGGGAAAAAAAATTGTCGTTCCGGACTCATGGGGCCTTAAAGGTTTAGATCATCACCTTCAAATTAGTTTAATTAAATTGATATTTTTAATTTAGTTTAGTAATTTTTTACAATTTTCCTCGATATTTTTATTTTGCCAGTTATATAGGAAAAGACGTTGAATTTAAATAATGTAAGAACATCAATTACTTCATTATAATGTTACTGGCTTTAAAAAATTTAGAATATCTGCTTAGAATTTTATTATTATTATTATTTACACAATTACAATTTCAAAGTTAAGGCAAGGTTATATCTAAATAACGTAACTATACAGATCTATGTATCTTACTTTTACTATCATGGGTGTGATTTTAGGTTTTTAAATTAGCTCTTACATACAGTTGCCATTTATAAAAGAATAAACTTACACTAATTTTTGTTTAAGTGTAGTTTATAGCATAACATCTTAGGTTTAGCTCGGTTCGATTAAAATTTTTGTACTCGACTGTTGATGTTTCGGTCTGAACAAAAATTGTCGTAAAAGTTTCACATAGATCTGTATTTTAAAATAGAGCAGAAGTTGCTTGCCCCTGAGGGTAGTAGTGTTGTTAAGGGTAGGGTTAGGGGCTACAGTAAAATACATACTTAAAAAGGGAAATGTTACTTCTCGATAAGCAACTTCTAGCTAGAATCCTGACCGTTGATTGATAGCAACTGATAAACAGGAGTGCTATGCATAATCTTCTTTCTCAGGATTTCATGGTGGAGTTGCAAAGAACGTCTGCGGCACGACCTTATGGTGCGGGTAAAGTTGCGCCTGGACGTGTTCAGTGTGTATCCAGCACAAAAATCCAATGACTTCCTTGGGAACATAGAAATCCTTTTTGCCCTCTCAAGCGTGGCCGTGCAAATGGTAGTTTTGGATATGACTAAAGTCGGATAGAGCCAAGCCTGCAATTATTTCATAAAGAAATTTAATAAACGTAACAATAATACTACTATGTTTCGTGAAAAAAAAAAATTAATTTGGCTTATTAAAGCAACTTGACTATCTACTAATTTAAAAGAAATACCCATTTTTTTTAATATGCTGTGGTAATTAATTAGTCATCCGCTTAAAGTCTAAGAATTTTAAAAGTTACACACCTAAAATACTTATTCATAAGTGTGCACTTAAGTCAAACTTGAGGTACGAGTCACTGTATTTTAATGTACAGCCAGCGACATAATTTTTGTTTTGAATTCAGGAAAAGCAGTACCACCGTGTGCGGACTGTCGTCAAACTTTATACTTACTGTGTAGTGTAGTGTAGTACAACAACGCGAATAACGACTTCCAAGACATACCGCGTGTATAGATACAACCGGCCGATCATATGGCGGATCAGCGATCGATCGCTACACGGCAATAGTGTAAATACCTAGCAAAAGTTAGTACCGAGTATCGAGTACGTTACTGCATAATTTCAAATCGCACTATCGCACTAACGAGTGCATTCGTAATTCCGCGGGTACTGCAATAGTGTTGAGTCAAAGTTCGATAGATCGTGCAATTATTAGAAATAAATTAATCTATCGATGGTAGAGGCAAGAGGTTGTTTTTTTCGCGTGTTCTGTGAATTCATATGTAATTTCAGATTTACTGTCGGAACACCCTCTCCGAAAACAAATCGATCGGGACTGTTGTGTATTGAATAATAAAACTAGTGCAATATGGTGTAGCTTGAGGTGTACGCGTATAGTATAGTGTGGATAAACCTACATATATCGCAGCTAAACCGATCGTGTATAGCCCGGATATTGGAGATAAACGTTTCGTTCAACACACATAGTAATTCCATTATAGCCATTAGGCGCCCGCAGGGGGGTCAACAAATCAGTCAAAACGCGACGTGAAAATCTTCTTCGGCTCAAGTAGTGTAGATCATGTGAATCAATACATCAATGGGCTTTCAATTTGGCTGATCGGTTTTCGGGATTCTCGCTATTTCTGTGATCATATCGGCCGGACTGAAATATGATTTTCCATCGAGCCGGACTCCTGAAATAGAACATCTTGGGATTTTATTTCAGAGTTGTTTTTTTCAAGTGTAAATTTTCCGCGCTTTTTGTTCTGTGTCGTCATTTTTCCCCAAGACATTTTCCTCCATACTCCATATTGCACACAAAACACATAAAAGTAATAACTTCGGTGATTTGTTGCGGCTTTTGGTTATGAATGAAAAATATATGAATTTCTTCTTGAAAGATCGTTGACGAATTCGATCATCATACGCACCCAACTGAAGATCGGATCAACTGTGATAAAAAAGATGATGTGGCCTTAGTGGAATGTTAAATATTGTGCGGTAAATGTAAAAAATAATAATAATAAAAAACTGTTTCCAATAAGATTAACTTGTAATCAAAGTGATCGTATTTTTGTGAACTTTTTTTTTTTTTGCGTGCATTCCCTGAAAGTATTTGAAGTACGCGCGATCAGATTGCACATACGAGCTTGCGTGAATAGCTTGAAATTTGCAATAGACAAATCCGCTGCACTTTAATGCAATATCACTGACTGTTGAGGCCACACTATGCGCTAGTGGTCGTAGCCAGTGCAACAAGTGACATACTTAAGCTCGTCATCGTGACTTTTGTTGCTATTATTGTTTTTTGCGCGTTGCGTTTATATGCGGCTTTGCATCGGCTTTTTTTCCATTATTTGCGGTCAGAGACTGACAATTTTAACAAACTTTTTTATAGCTGCAATCTAAAACTATAGTATACATGCGCTTCATTTTTTATGTTAAGTATTTTACTTAATCACTAGATATTTTTTTTTATTTTTTCTATACCTCGATTACTTATTCACCGGGATTCTCTTCGCGATTCTAATTTCAATTTATAAATTTTTTAATTTGTATGCACGTTGTACGCGGTTTCGCTGCGATCACTTCCCCTCCGATCGTGGCTTTACTTCATCGCATTCTAGCAGCCGCAAATATACAATTTGCTCATCTACATAATTATTTACCTGAACAATTAAAGGAAAACATAATTAAAAGAAAAAAAAAAAGAGTTAAAAATCAAATAAGCTATCGATGATGTGGCTGATACCTTATCCGATTTGCAAGCGAATATAATCCACGAGTTTTTAGTTATTCCAACATTTTGAAATTTTTTTTAAAAAAAAATTCTCAATCGGCATATAGTGCAAACGTATGAGTGATTCGTCTCAGTAGCGCTTTTTACTTACTTATACGTTTTTTTTTTAGTAGTTTCGTCTGGAAGTGTTAAGTGATAAGAAAAATATAAATCGCGCAATATATAGACCTCGACCGATAATTAAAGGTGCACACCTTAGTTCGTGTTTAGCTCATTAGAAGAATATACCTGTGTACCGATAGTGCGATAGAGGTAAATTAATGTAACCATGCGGTAACCAAGGTTCTTTTCCTTCTCAAATGTCGTTCTATTGTGTTACAAGTGTAAATTATTTTGTGAAAGAAAAAATATAAAAAAGTATTGAAAAATAAAAATAAAAAAAATAGTTATAATCATTTGTGTGTGTCGTTTTGAATGAAAATTGCGTAAAAAAAGTGCTAACGATTCAGTTTAATGATGAAAAGTCGAACAAAACAGGCTACAACCACCGCTGCCATAACAACAACTGGACATGGAGCAAACAGTCCCAATAATGGTGCTTACCCAGCAATTAGTGCTGCTTATTGGCTACCAGCACCTAGTCCCACCCCGTATCTAATTCCAGGTAAGCATCACGAAGAATTTTTCGTAATTTCGAAACTTCATCGCACCGAAGATGTCGCATGTCTTACACAAGTTTCTAAATTAGTATCTAAGAGCGAAACTAAGGAAAATAAATACTTTGTAAATGTTACGACCTTAGGTTAAATATTTGTTAAACGTTGTACCTTACTTTACTTTGCCTTACTTTACCTTACCTTGCCTATTTCCTTATGTTGGTTTTTTTTATGTCTTCTCATCGCCTCAAAACGTGATACTAAAATAATTTGCAATAAAGAAAATTTTGTGGTTAGAACTAGATACGAACTGTATGAATTTATCCCCATTAGGCGATTGTTTGTAATGAGGACGTGTCCTTGTGATACATGTTTCGCGAACTTATTGTAAGAATTTATTATTTTATTAAAAATAATTAATGTCAAAATTTTAAATACATTTAGCACCTTCTTCTGGAACTTGGGTGTTAAAAGCCTGTTTTTTATGTCAAATTCAGTGATTTTTACTCTACGGATCGCAAAGAAAGGCCTGATAATTTTTATACTACCATGAATTTTGGAAGATATACACGCTTATTCTGGAAAACGACGATTTTCGTTTCCACCGACTATGCCGTTCACATTTGATTCCCATCCACGAAATACACGATCATTGATAGCGTTCGGAAACTTCTTTATCAATAGACTCTTAACACGACTTTTCTATGTGCTTAAAACCATATTTTTTGGCAGAAAAATGTCTAAAATTGTATGCCACGTTTCCACTATCGCCTTCATGTGCACTGGAATGCGTATGCGAAAGAGAAAACGACACATTCGCGTTAGTTTGCAACTCAAGTCGAGAATCGTTTACATTTGCGTTGATGGCGGTATTTGAACGCACATCAAAGGGATATGCAATGAGCACGAATGTAGCTTTTCCACTATCGTCTAGGCGCAGACACTGCCCCAGTGGGAGAAAGGGTTCTGAAGAATGCATTTCGTAAACATTCCTATTCAATGGATGGGAGAATGACCATACTTTTTATACTCAATTTTTTCTGGAATGATTCTCTCTATATTTTTCAGAATGCGAAAAAGATTTCTTGTTTAAACTATAATATTTCATACAGTACATAATATATTACTTATATTCCCGCTGGGACTGAAGTAAACATTTCCTAGCTCCCACCAGTGCTAAAAATTTTCGCTTTCCACTTACGCCTCGACATTCGCGCTAATCGCACATACCCTATACGCACCTGAAGGCGATAGTGGTAACTGTAAGCGATTGACCATCGTAAATTTTGGGTGACCTGACGTCGATGGTGCATAATAAGCTGATCAAGTTTCTTAGGGATCTCGGTTGTTTAGGGGATGTTTATTGACCTACGAGGCTTTGAAGGGATTACTATGGGTCCTATTTTGGTCCGTAGTGTGCGCAGAGGCCTAATGCTTCGCAATTCTTAAAACTTTTATAGATCGATAAAATCATAATACTCACTTACTAAAAAATATTAAAAAATAATGCAGTTAAGCCGAAATATCATAATTTTATTCCCTAGACTAGAAATTTGGTATTGCTCCCGACTTTAGATTAAAATCTCCAACGCAAGCTAGCAATAAAATCATCTTTCTATTTGAGTTCGGGGGAGGTGGAGCCCAAAATAGGAAAGATACCCATTTTACGAAAAAAAAAAATCTTGAGAACCGTATCAGATATGATCTTAGAAATTGAACAGGAATTAACCCCAGTAGGCTATATACCAGATAGCAGTGAACATATAATTTTTGACGAGTTATGAAATTAATTTTCCTTCTGCGAGTAAAGCGCGGTACCCAGCCCTTAAGAGGTAAGGTAGTTTTGTACAATTTCACGAATTCCGATATATTTCTTAGGTTTAATGTGATCTCGACTTGACTTTTACTTTTATCGTCTTTCAATATGTGGTAAACGAAAAAAAAGATTTTTCGATATTAAACTGAGGTTTAGGATATTTTTATAAGTTTTCACGAATTTCGAAAATCTTTTGGATTTAATGAGATCGAGTTCGCTTCCACTACTATTGGAAGCAAAAATCGCAAATAATAATGAAAATCACAACTCTATTATTTTTTGGGTTGAAGTCCGTAACGCGTTTAATGCTACTATACAACTGACAATCTAAACAATAAGCAGGAAGTTTTTTTCAACGTTATTTTTTAGGTTGGCAGTCATATAGTAATCTACAAGAGATCTGAGCATTAAAAGCGTTCCGGACTTCTACCCAAAAAATAATAAAGTTGCACCCAGACTGTTGGCAATTTTATCTTTCCGTATTCTTATGACGGAACAAAGAAAAAACTCGTGTCGAAAAAAATAAGTCTATAATAAAAACTCAAAGACTTGTTTTTTCGACACGAATTTTTGTTCTGTCCGTTTGGTGGAAAATCGGCTTTACACCACAGATTAATTACTAACCCCCTTGTTACTCAACATTACATTAGATAGGAGAAACTATAGCATGTACCTCGGTGTGTTAATTATAAATAAAACTAAAAATTTCATTGTTTTAGGAGCGTTATTTGACTTTCTAAACATATCAAGCCTATTATATCTTATAGCAATTCGTGAAGAAATTTCACTTTTTTCCCAAGTGGACAAGTGCTTTGAATAGACAAATGCTTTCTTACCTTGCATGCACGGAATATGAAATTACATTCTGTTGGCCAATAGAGTGATCTAAATTTTCCTTAAATTTTTCATAGTGCCTGTTGTTCGAGTCTGCGGCTTCTTACCTCACGGTACATTACAAAGATGCTGCCATATTATCTTGTATCTCATCTCGAGTCATAGAGCCAGTTTATTAAATGCACCGAAAATATTACGAAGAGTACATAGTGGGCACTTTATCATTCTACCGTTCCGACAATTAGACTAAAAACAGTGACCAAAGTAACATACTGTAAACTCCATTTATACGGCAATGTAAAGCGGCAGTAGATTGAAGCGAAGAAGGCTGACTGACATCCAGAGAAAACAGAGCGAAACCTGATAAGGCCAAGACCACAATGGACGGAACATACTCGGCCATCAGTTTACGGGGAGCATCATAAATGTTATACAACCTAACAAAGTATAGCCACCTTCCTATTCCTATATGGGGACTATAGACGCTATGGGGTTACGTTTGCGAAATTCTCTATGAAGATACGTCTCACATGGATGAGCACAGATCTGTTAAAGTGAATGAGCAGCAATTTGGTATAGCCCTACTTCTTGCCGGGTTTCCCAACGGCTTCAAAACCAACGTAAGCAGACTCATATTATTGTCAACTAAGCAAGGTACGAGTAGAGTATATGGAGCATCTCTGGATAATACTCTTATGAAGGCTACCTATACACATGAGATGAGGATGGTTTTGTGCGAATAATTGAACCGGAAAATGGACATTTTGTTGTTCCCGTTAAATGTCGTAGTCGTCATCATCATCATCGTCGTAGTCAGTTATTTAGATATCAATGACTTTGATATTCGCTTAATCGCAGGCACAGAGGAAGTCAATTGAGAAGATATTACCTAGACGTACTTAATTCTTAATGAAAATACTTCGAATATGATTACGTACAAGACACGCTGCATAATCTAGGGTATGTGGTACAGTTTGATTGCAATATCTAGACTGATTTGAACGAAAATATTAAATTATTTAAAATTAGACAAACAATGAGCCAAGAATGGACAAGTTTATGAGGCGCATCTCGTTAGACACAGTTAAGACTTTCCATTCTCATTCTCCGATTTAACGCTGAATTGGTAAATTCTGAAAGTCCGAATGGCATCTTGCATGGGTAAATGGATGGAGAGATATGCCAAATTTTAATATGATACTGTTTCAGTAGATGTTTGCAATAGATATTCAACTATGTAACGAGATGTTAGAAGTAGTTAGGTAGGTGTTTTGAAATGACATATTAACATAGGCATACGTTCTATAATAACAACACATATCACAGATCCAGCATGATTCACGCTCTAATCTGTGGATTAAATCTATTGTATTGAATATAAGTACCTATAACAAGAAGTTTAATCAAGCACCAACAAAAAACAAATAAGTTTCGAAAAGTTTAATTTCTTTCCGCCCTTCTGTATGAAAATCTCAGTGGTGTTAATCTACATGTCGACTATAACTATCTACATGGCTTAGTAGATAAACACGTAAAGAATGTTAACAACGTCGAAAATGTCAGCTTCGGAGTAGAGAATGTCGACAATAACTGTCAAATGATCAGGGAAACTGGACAGATTTTAAATTTATTCGAGTGTTTGATGCGGTCCAGTTAATTTGTTTTGTCTGTGTTTTTTGTGGAATGTTGCGATAAAGTGGCTGCAAGGAAATAAAGCGTTCGCGGCATTAGAATTTGATTTAATTAAGTTCAATATTAAATACATACATCGAAATAGGTGGTAGTCGGAAGGAGCGATGTCTGGTGACTACGGCGGGTGGCGTAAGACGTTCCATTTCAGTGTTTCCAGGTTTTAACAACCTGAGCAACATGTGGGCGAGCTTTGTCGTGTCTCTGCTGTAACGTTCGTTTTTCTGTCAATGTTCAGCTCGAATCCATTAGTTGTCTTCAAGAAAGAGGTCCTGTGATGTTTTCACTTGCTTGCAGCAACTCATAATACACCACGTCAAGCTGGTCCCACAAAATACATCGCATGACCCATAAAGTCTTTAAAAAAACGCTACTATGGAATTTTCTTTTTTCACTTTTTGAACTAAAAAAACTCCGTCTGTCCATATACGCCATCACAAACGCATTTAAGGGCTCGTTGAGATAACCATTAAACTCTCTCTATACGGTATCTCTTCGGTGGGACGGTTGTGTAACGAAAGGTTAGACGAAAAATTTTAGTTTCTATGGAATATCAAGAACCGTTGCGGTTAAAATTTGGACAAAAGATTTACCTTTGCTGTTAAGTGGCCAGTTATTGCTCGTATCTAGTAAATTGTGTATCCTTTATTAGTTCATTTTTCGAATTCATGGGAATTAATGAATTTCATGATATTGTTCAACAATTTAAATTTTTCCATTTAGGGTCATTGTTGGTACAGTACTCTGTTAAAGGTGCTCTTAGACGAGCAATTTTTCAAGCAATTGATTTTCCAACGACTATCGTCGAAACTGGTGGAGCGATTAATGGAGCAATACAGAGCAATATCATGCTAGTTGCGGCAATATTTCGGCAATGTGACAATGTTTTCAGAGTTTGTTGGTATTGCTCGCTCTATAGTTGCTGTATTTTCCACTTGGAAAATTCCGAACAATTGGCCTGGTTTAGTGAATCAATTGTATTTTGAATTTTGCAAGAAAAGATAGGGAAACATTTCTGTTTTGAAAATCGCATTAAATTCTGTTGCATTCTTAGTTTAGCTATTTCAAAAATTCTAGCTTAAATACGATTATTTTCTATATGTAGTCTTGTAAGGAGTTTAACCAATGTAAATACTTACCCTCGTATCACCCTCCTTAAATATAAATAAAACATTTCGTCCTAACACAAAACATTTTTTTCTTGTTCGTCGTTAAAAATCAATTTAATTATCCTACCACTGCCCTATGTGTGAAATATGTAATGTCATAATAAATGTCTAAAACTCATCAAATATGTGTGTGTACTTTCCTGAAATGTAATTTACTGTAACACAATCGGCGATAATTGATTTCTTTGCAGATTAAAACCCATTTCGGAGGTACAACACTTTGCCGTCAGGTACAGCAACATAAAATCATGCGAAAAGAGGTGAAAATTTAGTAAACTGATGAACATTTTTTTTATATATCTATACATTTGTGTACATACAACTTGGGTAAAAGAACCCTTAGATAATATAGCAGTAACGACAGGGTCGAAGTGAAACCTTTTAATTGTATTCGGGGATATTAAAAGAGGTGGGAAGAAATTGAAAGAAAGTGCTCATAAAGTCATGTGAGTAACATTTTCAAGTAATTGGGTCTGGTAACATCAAAGGTATCGAATTTGTCCTTAATTAGCTACCAAACGACTTTTATTATATTTTATTTGATGATTAATATTACAAAATCCAAAAAACCTTTCATATTCCATATCATATTTCACTGAAAGAGTGTGATAGTTATAATTTTCATTTTTGAGGACACTAAAATGTGTGGCCATATCCCAACGTTTACCTGTAAAAAAACCTTGTTGACAATATTCCGTTATCGTTAAAAAACCGAAAAACTTATTGAAATCCAAAAGTGCTAAAGGTGCTTTTACACGAGCAGTTTTGCAAGCAGTTGATTACCCGACGGCTATTGTCAAAACTAGTGGAGCAATACAGGGCAATATCATGCACATTGCGGCAAATATGACAATGTTTTCATAGATTGCTTGTATTGCTCGCTCTATAGTTGCTGTATTTCCACTGACTTGAAAAATTCCGAGCAATTGGCCTCATTTAGTGAATCAACTGTCAAGATTTGTTTAGAATTTTGCAGTTATTTGTAAAGTTTCGTGTTAAAATAGCTTCGATTCCCTTCGATTCAAGTTTGCTGTCGTGTTCTTCATAGACCAAATTGCCCGTATAAGCCTTATTGCCGAATTGCTTGATATTGGACAATATCACCGCTTATCACAATTCAGCAACTAATTGAATAAGATCCACTCCACCTGTTGCTGTATGTTGCTTCACATTAACGTGACGTAAAAATTTTCGAATACGGCTGAATATTGAGCAATTTTAATGGCTCGTGTACGAGAACCTTACAAATGTTGGACTTTATTGCATACATCATGATTCATGACTTATTTTACTGAGATTCCGAAACTTTACTGTATGCAGTTTCCTACAATCTTATCTCTAGACGTCGCAAACTAGTTTTAACACTCTAGAAAGACCGATGACTTTCTTTTTTCATAACTTATCTGTGAGCGATAAGAAAGTGACTTTCATCACTAAAACATTTACCCACAATTATTATGAACAATATTTCTAAAATCTTAATTTCTTTTATCGCACGACATATCTTTTAAATGTTTAGTCTTCGCACCATCTTATGATGTGGGAAGATGCTGTCGCTGCAGATACCAACCTCTACTGTATTTTTTTTTATTTACACTAGCCATAAGTTTCTTATAATAACAAAGTGAAAAGGTGATCGCGTAAATGCTGGAAGAACCGTTCGCGGCTGGATCAACTCAAAGTGTTTTAGCTATTATAGCGGTCGGTGGCTTATTTGCGAATAAAGTAGGATCTTAGGCAATCCAATCATCTTGACATAAGATCCAAAGCTAATGGAGATCTACTTAATTTTTTTTGCTGAACCTTTAAAATCGTTCTGTTGACTTTGCAGCATGAAACGTGGAGTAGTCGCTGGGCGATAGTGGAAAAACAATTCTGTGGCTCTGTTTACATCAACCAAATCGATATATGATAAATGTTCATACGATCGAGGAAACCACTTTGCCTGGAAACGTTGTTTGTTTGTTGACACAATTGGTCATTCACACTTAAGCAATTAAATGCCTGCCATTGTGTTTCGTGTATCCATAGTTAAGCAGCAGTTTTAATTGGGTACATTACTCGTTCCGAAAGTATCCAAACGCTACGGATGAGTATATTGAAGTATATTTCCGTTGGTAATAGCCTCGTAAAAAAGTATTGCTGCGGTTCCCTACACTAAGTGCATCCGGCGATAGAGCGTTCCGAATATTCCAAAATGTTTACTACCTATTACGATTATGCTGGGGCCATTCAACCTCGGTCGTTCGATCCAGGAACGCTATGTCGTCCAAAGCCTCCAAACTACGAGTATGTTGGTCATATAACGTTAGTATAGCCAAGCCATCATAGTCCATACATCCATCGGATAGAACATAGAAGAGATGCTGCTGTTCTTGGCGGTGGCATGACCTACGTGCACAGTCCATAAGCGTTGAGTGGAATACGAAATTTTCTTGGTTCGTCCTAGAACCGATTCCGGGGATTCTTTTTCTACTCTACGTTAGAAGAACGTGTCGGATGAATCTCTTGCACAAAATGCCACGATGACAGCAAAGCGGACCAGACAAGAGCCACGCATATTACATATTCGTATTAATAGCTAGCTACTGCTCGTATATGACGCGCTACAAGGAATTCCATTGCGAGCAGTCGTCAACTAAAGTATATGAAGACGGAATGGTGACACTTTAAGGTAGAGTAGAGAGTAATGTATGCAACGTGTAATAAGAAGCTGATGGAATGGTGCAGAACAGCAGAACCAGCCAACCCAATACCCAACCTCTTTCAGCGGAATATGACAAACAGCAGAAATGAAATGTGGGACTCGTATGTGGGTTGCATAATAATTACCTTGAAAAATGAACAGAAGAAAAGAAGCGGAATATGCATAATAGTACTCTTTTCAATAAAAAAATGACGTTGTTCTGTTTTGTGTGGATATTTTCCAGGGAAAACTTAATCTTTGCTTCGCTGAACAGAATTAAGAGCTGAAATTACGTCAACATAATAATTTTTGCTAGGAAGTTTTTTAATAAACACAAACTGATTTAAATAATCGTTTTAAATTTGTCTAGGTAGGTACCTACTCGTAATAGAAATTATTATGTAAAAATCAAAGTTCTTAATTTCATTGTGAATATTCCCAAAGAACACAAAATAGTCGCTTGCTTATCAGTTTGCGTGACTTGCTGTAATGACTCCTGATCGTCTTAATTACCCTGACGACGTTGGGGCGACCTTTAACCGACTTCATGGGTACAAATTTAAAAGTCGCCATGATGTCATATCGTATAATGGTTAAAATGCTTCATTAACGACGTCGTACATAAGTTATTACTACGGCAGATTGCAACTTTCAGCCCGGTCTCTCTGTTCTTAGTGTAGTACCTACACAATTTTAAATTTTAAAGAAGTGTTTTTAAATATGCGTGTATATTTATTCAATATTATTGCATCGATACTATCATTTCTTTAGTGTGAACTGAAAGTTGTTAAAATTTTGTAACAGAGAATACAAACAAATAGCAGCAATTTAAAAAAAATTTCATTTCATTTCAGGATTTAGCAGATTGTTCAAAAAAATTCAAATTTATCGTGAACATAGTTATTTCATTAAGGAACAAGAAAAATACATTTGTATGTATTTACTTCGAAAGAAATGTTTTTGTAAAAACCAACATATTGAAAAAAAAAAACACGATTAAATGGCGCCTTCATGCCTTACTGTTTTACAGTACATGCAACTTATATTCAAAGCAAAAGAGCTACTTGATGTTAATAGCTACGTGCAGTATACGACTAATGACTTCTATTTCAGTCACATATCGATAATAATGTCATCTATTTGCATAGCAATGAGAAATAGTAAATTCGAATTAATCTCACAGTATTTGTTCGGTTAAGTTCGCTATATTTCTTTGCTTATTACTGCAATTTACGACAAGCCATACAGTGTAATACTTGCTGTACACATGGGTCATTCCATTAAAAATTGCCAAAAATGACGAAATTTGTACTATCTCTGATTTTTTTTTGAAAATTGTTGTACTTGAATGAAACAGTGAAAAAAAAATTGAAATTAAATTTGTTTTTGTATCTCATTTTCTGTGTTAGGTTAGTATGTTAAGGATTTCGCAAAAAAAGAGTCCAAGTCCTTTCTGAAAATTTATATCTCTGGTAATTTGTATCCTAGAATAATAAAGTAGGGTTATTTTAAAGATTGTTGTTTAAAAATTGTCACAAGATAAAAAAATACCAATAAAAATTATACTTAACATTTTTTTCATGGATAACGATTTTGTCCTTTATCCTTGAATATCTCAAAACATGTTTTTTCCTTTTTTTATATTTTGTAGGTTATACAAAATATATCAAATTATTAATTACCTTGGGATCTCAAGGGGATCGGGGTCAAAAAAATCTAAGAAGATCAGTAGTTTTTAATTAAGGCTAGTTTAGTTCTCTAATTTATTTCGATTTTTTTGATCCCGATCCCATCGAGATCCTAAGCTAGATTTTTGGTATGTTTATAAACTTTAAAATGTAAAAAATAAAAAATTAAGAAAAAATCTCGTTTTGAGATATTCAAGGAAATTTCAATGATAATTTTTATTGGTATTTTTTTTATATTGCGACAGCCTTCCCCTTTAAAATAAACCCTTTTTTATTATTCTAGAATAAAAATTACCGGATATGCATTTTCAAACAGGACGCGGACACATTTTTTGAGCGAACTATAACATACCTTCACTACTATATTATATATACATACATATGTATATATAAAATACTATACTATAACTAACAAAAAAAATGGATAGAACCAAAAAATTTAATTTCAATTAATTTTTTACTTCAGGGTGGGCCAAAGGTCACCATGGGGCTTAAAGTTACCATGGGGTTTAAAGTCATCATGTGGTTCGCTGATTTAAATAATAAAATTCTATTATTCTGGTTCTTAGCACCTGGAGAATAAGTAATAGAGAGATTCACAACTAAAGAAAGAACCAGAATAATAGAATTTTATTATTTAAATCAGCGATAAATTTAACTCCCATGGTGACTTTAAACCCCATGGTGACTTTAAACCCAATGATGACTTTAAACCCCATGGTGACTTTTGGCCCACCTTGTAGTTCTTCAAATACAAAATTTTTCAAAAGCGCTGGTTATGTTCGTTTTCATTTGATCTTTTTGAACATGAAGCGATCTATATGATTTGAAATCTTGTCATATTTGTAAGCAAATCAGTACGTTTTTTCAATTTCTTTCAAACTTTCTTGTAATGATAACTTGAGTCCCACACGTCTGACAACTCTATATAATGCGAAGAAGAAGAATTCTTTTTTTTAATTTTTTTTTGGAAACGTTTATTGCATCTTTTAATACAGACGATAACTTTAAAATCAAATGTGCAGTAACTATAATAACTAGTCACTTTTACTCGAAATAGAACTATAAAATCAGAGACTCTATTGCCGTATATTGGTCAGTATGAGTAACATAACGACTAACAAGTAAGGTTAGTAAGAAGGCGTTAAAAAAGTTCTTAAGACTTCAAGAAATGACTACATACCAGCTACTCGTCTTCTGACTTTATTGTTGCAGAACGGACGTCCGTCACGGCTACGTCAATATTAACTACACTGATGCTATGTTCTCCTTGGTTTTTTTTTTAATATTATTATTTTTCTTAGGTATTTTAATCGACCTGAAATTTCCAAAAAAAAACTTAATGTCCGCCTGTCCTCCGTAGACTCCGTTCGCTGTATGCTATAGCGTTTAAATGCGCGTAGTTCACATATATTTAGATAGATAGGTCGTTTCACAATACCCTTGCTTCGTCTACGTCTACGTCTAGTTATATCAGTTATGACGTCAGACGTAGCAAAGCTGTGTCTAAATTCATTTTCGGTTTGTGTCTTGACTATTAGTCAATCTTAGCAAATGGAAAAAAATTCAATTTTTTTTATGGAATTTAATTAAATTTTGAATTTTGAAGTGTCAAATAAGCATCAGCTGATCCAATTTGACAGTTTAGCCGAGCTTTGTCTAAACTGTTATAATAGCAATGCTATGCAGGGACGTCAACTTAGACGTAGACGAAGCAAGGATATGTAAATAATTACTCCTTCTTATTACTCCTATGATCGGAGCAATTTTTTTTCTTATGCTGCTAATGTGCGATTTTCAACTTAATTTATCATCTATAGTTAACTGCAGCGCCAGAACATGAAAAAAGAACCTTTCGATCAGAAACGTAGTCACAATATTTTAGTCACAGCTCAGGTTGTGACTTGTGATAGGTCATAAATTCAGAATAGGGTCGAAATATTAATCCAAAATGTAATCAAAATCGGTTGAGTGGTTTTGACGCCAACTTTGAAAAACCTCTTCAATTTTATTATTAGTACTGCGGAGGATATTTACAACAAAATGTTTTCAAAATATGACCACACTTGTATACTCTATTGTCGTTAAGTGCTTCAAAACTGAAAAAAAATGATTACCTTCATCGAAAGCGAAAAAACCAAAAACATGTATTTTAATGACATTTTAAAACAATTTGACAGCGTACTCGACTAAACTCGAAAGTTTCGCCTGCCATATAATTTTCTGTCTATTAGCATTTAACGGAAATCTGTCAAACTAATCCTTTTGAATATTTTCCCTTGAGAGCGACAAAATGTTTATTGAAAAGAAATAAAATGTCGTCTCGTGACATATTAGCAAAATTTAAAAACACTAACACGTTGTCAAAACGAAGATTGACGTTATATTTCGATTTCATGCCAAGTCAATTTACGATGAAAATGCTTGCTGTTCGTTTCGTCTTTCATTGTCACGGGAAAGTGCAAAATGTCGATAAATTCGAATCACATTCATAATATAAAATTTGCTGGCAGCTCTGAACATAATTTCCGCATTATTTACAGGTAGGTACCCATGTTGGGGTTTATGAGACGAGAGTGGGTACTTAGGTGTAGCACGTGTCGATAGTACAGGTCTTCCTTAGCATGCTCGAATCAAATAATTGAACAATTCGATTTCTTCTCTCGAGTACACGTGGAATACAGCGTATTCGAGTTAAGTACTGTAAACTGAACCCCTAGCTCTCGTCATCACATATCACTTCCATACGGCAAAGTTTTCGTACGTGTCTATCTAATTATGAGTATAGTCTGTTGTAATGGGTGTGACATAAATTTTCCCGGTGAAGTGACCAACCATTGTGGTTCCAGCTATTTTTAACCCTGGCCATGCCGGGCCTAATGGAAATTTATTCGTGGTCATATGCTCCACAAAGCATCGCTTCTTTAGCGCTGATTGTGGCGCACTTGCACCTCCGATAAGTACACATTACCATAAAATACATCCGGTTCTATTTGAAGTGGGTCTGTATTTAAGCTGATACGCGCTAAAATACGTACTTGAGGCATTGCTGGTTGCACTTAGGCAACCACTTGACTCGATGGCTGATACGATATGGAATATGGCACGCGTACACCATTAAATTAGCTGGAGCCTATTCGAAACTCGTTTCACGAAATGGGAGTAATGCCCGAAATTCTTCGCCCAAAAAAGTCATTATCTTCGAGCTCTGTAAGGTGCACATAGCAAGGATCACACCACTGCACTTTGACTTGTTTCGTTCTCCACGGGAATTCTCTTCCTTGTTGTTTCTGTCACTTATTCTTTTTATCTGACGACAAGCTTCGCAACAAAATCCCGGCTTGAAAGTAAATTCTCCATTTCTTCCGGGCTGATGCTTTCTTCTGCATGACATGAAGAGCTCCGTTCCTTATTCCTCCGTCTTACATACTGTTCAGTTTCTATCCTTTTTTTTAATGCCGCTGACAAGAAAGGACGGAATTTCGGGAATTATGCGACAATATTGGATGTCTTATGGGAAAGGGAACATATTTTGTCTCGACCTTCCCTTTTTCATTTCTTCGTCATGTCGTCCTGATCCGACTCGGGCGAAACTTAAGGCCCATGGGCTCTGAACGGATAAACGCGGCTAATTCTCGTGAGAATTTCACAACTTTATTGAAAAATTCTTCGTCAAATTCCACTATGGCTCCTTGTCATTTTACGCCACTTAACGATTTTTCTTCTTTCACTTAAAGAGTGATGGTTTTTTCGGTTCTGTTTAGACGCTTCCGATGACTAATGGTCTTGAATTGTATGAAACGTTTAGGTATTAACTTTTTGTGGTTCTTTTTGTGAAAATGAAATTTATTGTGAAATGACAATCTGACCATTGAGGTGACGAATGCTGGGGTTTACTTATTTCTGTAAATATTCATAGCAAAGTTATGTAAATTTAAAGTTTCCAGTGGATAAGAAAATAAGGTACTTAGCGACTTTATTGATCCGGTGTTTCTCATCAAACCAAAAGGTATGTCAGTAACTCACTAGTGTAGCTTGTATGTTTTTCAATGTTATCCTGTAAGGTGACAATTTTTCTGCGACAATTTGTTATGTGTACCTTAATGAAGTAGGTCAGTCTTGTATTGAGGAAGTGTTTGGCATTTAAAGTGTTGTTTAGTCATTTACATATTTACTCATACATTACATTGAATTGGATATTCCCCGAATCGCACAAGCGTATAAGAAAACTTTTTACTAACGGGTAATTCTATTTTTACCATACACTGTATGCCTTGCTGTCAAATATATGACTATCCCCCCTTACAAACGCTGTCAGATAGTGTAAATGCCAAATTTTTGATTGCACATTATTTTATATACTCTTGACAAAGTCTTTTTTGACAGAGCGTTTCGGCAACTATTTTTGAAAAATGTTTGACAGCATGGCATATAAAAATGATTACATTACACAAAACCAATGATGTCTAAAGAGGAGTGCCACTTATCGCAGACTGCTGTTTCTTTCATTTCTGACATAGCGCCGCAAAAGACATCAAGTGTGTAGTTCGTCAATTTTTTAATTTAAAAATATCAATTTTATTTTCTTTCCAAATCTGTGCTCTTCACGCCAATAATCTGAATATGAAAATAAAGTCTTCATATTTATTGCAAATTTATGTTTATCTTGATGAACAGGGAAGAAAATTTATTTAATATGCGATTCTAATTGCCATTTTACTTTATTATAACAATAAAATATTTTTTGTTAGAAGAAGTTTTTAGTAGTAACCTACAGGATTTTGGTATGGTAATGAAAATGAATAATTTGCAGCTGTATAATTTATTTGTATACTTCCCTTAGCTTAAGCTTTGATATTAAAATATTTATAATACAATTAAAAATACCAAATACAAAATTTTGGAGTCGCAGTCTGGCATGTAACATGAAACAAATAAAATATTACATTTCTATTTAAACTTAATGATTATGAAACAATAAACGTTCAAGCATGACAATTTTAAGTTTTTTGGGTTATTTTCTTGGCGTCAAAAGAATATCTGAAGTTCAAACATTTAACTGGACTTCTATTGATAGTATGACAGTTGAAAAACATTGACTGAAGAGGCTAGTTCGAAAATTGTGTTATATATAAAGGTCGCATTTCGGCTACCTTGTTTCGTCTACGTCTACGTCCATGTTGACATCACAGCATAGCATAACTATTAAAACAGTTTAGAAAAAGCTTAGCACAACCGTCAAAATGGCTCAACTAATGCTTTTTTGACACTTCATAAACTTCAAAAACTATATTAAATTCAATAGAAGGCCCCACATTAAAATTTCCGAAAATTTTGAAAGATTGTCCGTCAAAAAAGCAAACTATTTGTTGGTATATTTCTTTTTCCCCAAACTACGATTTAAATTGGCATTCAGTATTTCATGTAAGGAATCCTATGATTGCATTCGTGCTATCGTAGCTGCCGTTTTTTTATTTTAAGGTATTAAGGGTTGTAAGGTGAACAAACAATCGATGGGATACGAATTACGTAAATGAAACTTTTATTTTAGTGGATTAATAGCAGAGACATCATTTGTGGGTGCATTGCCCCCCCCCCCCTGAATTTCGTTTTCTCATTTATTATTTAATATATATGTACATTCATAACATCTTGCTCCCATTCATAACATCTTACTCCCCCCTAGAAAAAATGACGTCCCTGGCCAATAGTCAATACCAAGTACCACCAGAAAGAAATTGCAATTTTTGGAACAATTTTATTATCTGTTTTTATTAGGCGATTCCTTTTATCCACAGTGGATCTTAATTATATCAGCATTTATACTTGCTAGTTCTGAATTAATTCTGTCTCCCAGAATCAGAACTGGTGAAAAGTAATATGTACCAGTTTCTTGAGAATACAGTACCTACTGCAACTGAACTAAATATCTGTGGAAATTCGTGATGTGATGAGAATCCAATGTACTCTAAAAAAATCCATAGGTGCTATAAAAACTGACTTCAAATCCCATTGCCTAAGTAGCTAACTACTCATTATGTATTATATTGTCAGGAACTTGAATTACAAATCTTTTCGATGTTAATATCACCGCCAACTTCCCAACTCCAACTTTTTTCCCATATTCCCCCTAAGGCGAAAATTCGATCTTTATTCCCGTGACAGTTTCCCAACGCAGCATTCTCAGTTCCTTAAGAATTCCATGAAAAATTAACGAATATCTTCAGTTCGCTTTGAGAACTAATTGAGCTCCTCATAATTTTCAGGAAATATCGGGCTCCTTCGGCTCCGTAAGTGCTGCTGTCGCCAAATACAAATTCGACTTTCCCCCTCGAACTTTCCAGTCACGTTTTCTAACTTGCTGAAAGCGCTCTATGGTAGCGATTAAGGCAGCTCCTTAATGTTTTATTTAAATTGATTTCTCAGTTTTAAAATTCACTAAGTGCTGGCGTAATTAGCGCGTATTTTACATCAATGGCAGTATGTGTATGTGTCACATCTTCTGTATTTTATTCAACTCAGAGTCGTTAATATCGATTTCGATTTTGCTGATATCGAACTTGGCAGAGCGCTTTGTGTGCGGTAGATGGGAAGTTTAGCAGGTTTTAATGGGAGGAGTGGTTGCAAAAGGAAGGGTTAATTTAATATCGACTATAATAGGAGAACGAATTCGCTCACATATCGTTGCCACACACGTTGGTATTCAAGTTAGAGCCACCCTGTCCTCTCTACGCGACTCTGTGACATTGAGTCGAAACGGCTCCCTGTAATCAAGATATCAATCGCATCGAATTTGTAACTTATCATTGGCAATTTGCGGTTATCTCAGTGGCTATAGTGTGCAGTGTATACGCTCAAGGTAATTTCACCTGGAATACCTATTCCACTATGCACCTTACAACCTCACTTCGATTCGGTTTTTGTTCGTTCTTTGGCGCGTATTCATGCGGTTGACATACAACACTCACAAACTCAACCCTGAAAACAAAGTATTAGTCAGTATATCCAGCAGGAGTTTTGCTTCAGGTATCGTCTCATCAAGATAACAAATTCCGATATGGATATGGAGTAGTTGGCAGATAGTCGACTTTATTAACAAAGTTTCTGCTTTGTCAACAGGTGGCTTTTGTAGCTATTGACGTCTATTAGTATGCCAAAGTTTAGCTTGCACACCTATCACCTAGCCTGTAAATATTAGCACCTGATTAAATACAATACGTCTACTTTAGTCTCTACGACGACGCACTTGTATTGAGTCATGTGCAGGCTTTTTAAGTACATATTGTATTTTTGAATCATTGTATCTGCATAAATACATTATAAAAATTTTAAATCAACAAACAATATTGCCAACAATTTGAAAATGAAATGAATGTATCTCGTCACGATTTCGATAATTATTCGAACAAACTTCTCATATTGTTTGTTGGAGGTCGAACTTGATAATAAATTCCAGTCCATACCTGGATAAGAAAAAAATTAGATAAGTTCAGCTAAAATGTAGCATTTGAAATTTAAATAGTTTCTCATATTGCAAACTGTTTCGCTGCACCGAAAATAATTGTTAAGCCCGAAACACAATGCACACGTTCCGTTCCGTTCCGTTCCGTCAGAAAAAGTGAGGTTATGTGATCCGTAAAAGTTGAATTTAGGTGAACTCGTCCGATCCGTTCCGTTACGACCATTGTGTGCATTTACATGGTCAGCCCATAAGGTCTACTTTGTCAGCTGAACGTGACGGAACGAAACGTGAGCACTGTGTTTCAGGCTTTAAGCAGAAATTATTGAAATAAATAAAAAGCCTCACAGTAAAGAACCATTCGATATCTCATCAGATCTATTTAAGAAATATCTTGTAATTCGTAAAAATGTAGTTGAAGTATAAGCAAATTAGATATTTGTCAATAGACCTTGAATATTTGTTGAAATTCGTAAAAACTTGCACAACCCGCTAAATATCGAAAAATTGTGCTTGGCGATTATAGTTAAAACCTTTAGAGGTCAATGCAAATTCGATATTTCATCAGACCTAAGAAATATGTCAGAATTCGTGAAAACGTATACAACCTTTCAAAAACCTTTTAGAGATTGTCTATCAAAACAATTTTTGAGCACTTATATGAAAAGCACACCGAAGTAAAATAATTTGATAAGCTAGGTAGACCTAAAAGATATATCAAAATTCGTGAAAAGTAGAAAAAACTAGTTTCACGTTATTTTTTACCCTATCTCTGTATGTCAATTCAAATCTAATTTCCTATTGTTTCTTAAATTACTTCTGTGGTAAGTATAAATAAATATTTAACTTAAGTTTCACCTTTCAAGCATAAGCCATTCCTTAGATACATTTCGGGTAACCAAGCTGTGTGAGAGCGAACGAATTAAATTTCAAAATCAGTTAATTTTGCAATATTATAGAGTACAGTAGGTACCGCTTATTGTAATCACTTCGGCACCTGCCATAAATAATAACATTAACCGGTTTATAACAATAGACGAACGAAATACGAACGTTTGTGGAAAATGGGACCGAACTGTTTTGATAACAAAATCCGGAATATAGCATTATCCGGGATTACAATAAGCGGTATCCACTGTACTTTGGAATTTTCGGTATTTGCAATTTGCCGTTAATTTGATTATTGATTGAGATTAAGATTAAGATTTGACATACCTCACTCTTACAAATACAGTAACGGTTACATTTACAGATACAGTAATTTAGATATTAGTTATCAAACATAATTATTGTATAAGTAGGAACTACAAGAAAATGTGACTTACAGTGTTAAATTTTCGACACTATACTTGGAACACATTCTTGAATAAGGAACCCTTAATTTGATCGATGTAGAACAAGACACTCTACAAAATTCTAGCTGCAAATTTAATAAACGCTTCCGAATGAGTTTTCCATTGTCTTCAAACGTATATTTACTTAGTTAGACATACGAGTACTTACACCCCATACAAGAATATCCTTAGAGCCCATTACCTAGAACCGTGCAATAGCACCAAGCTCTATACTGTCGCATGTGTGTAGAACCGGAAAAGCGAGCAGTTTCGTTAAGTTTAACTGGGGATGCAAAATGTTTTCATTTTATGAAAATAAGAACAATAAGTTTGTAGAGCTCCCAGACAAAATCCCTAACCACTGCATATTTAACTTCAGTCACCATAATGTTGGCTGCGTTCTGCTTAGTGTGTTGATATGTAGATCTAGTGTACGCTATTCACTTTAAATGAGGAAAACACTTTTCCGAGGTTTTCATGGCACAAGGACGAGAAAATGAGTGTGCACAGTTAAAATTTACTAACGTAAACAGGTAGAAGGCGCTACCATGACAAATAATAATTCACAGAGAGGAGCACATGTGTTGCCTCAAATAGCAGTTTTGAAAATTTCTGCAAAGTCATTAATAGAACCAGAAATGGTACACACTCGAATCGTGTAAGGTGCAATTTATATATTATGGTACATAGTCTGAAATTCCATCAGACTGGAATCTTTCTGGCTTTCGGATTACTTTCGGGGTGAGTGGTTTGGTGGATATGGACTAGGACATAAGAGCACACCCGCACTCGATTACAGTCCAATTTACAGAAATGCTTTTAAGATTCCAGAAATCTTTTTCCAATTGATTATTTATAACATTTATCCATCTGGTTTTGATGTCGGAAACGAAATACGAATGGTAATCAGATCTAGAGGCGAGCATAGCTAAATTATTCTATACAAAAACTTTTCGCCAGAGGAACACACGCTGTTGGTGATGCATGAAAGGTTTAATTTTATTCAAAGTTTAGTATGTATAAAAGTTTATTTCACCTAAAAGGACAGGATGATTAACTCATAGTTGAGGGTAGCTCCCAAAAATCTCGACGTCAATGCAAATCCCAATTATCCGGCTTAGGTTATAGAGGCATGGAAGTGTTCTGAAATACATATACTAAAAGCGTTTGTATGATTTTACATAATACTACCGGAGGTTATGCTGTCATCAAATAATCCTACAGAAAATTTGAAATTCTAGTTTATTATTCTAAAAATATGATATTCCTAAAAATGGCATACAAAGTCTTATTTCAATATTTCGTATATGCACGTCAATAATAATTAATTATCAAAAAAATTGTTATAGGAAATATTGAAAACATGTGTATTAGAAATGATTCACCTAAGTGAAACATCAGATGATTCACTTGTGATTCTTAAGTTAATTACTGCAAATTTTAGGAACCTCTTGTGAAAAAGATTTTCAACTGTCTCCTAAACAAGTGATCTTAGTGAACTGGTAGTCCGGCACCCAAACCCATTCTCGAAAATAACTTATCGCCTAGCAGATTCGAACCTGGTACCAGGTGCACCGAAGGCAAGTACTTTAGCCACGAAGCCACCTAGACTGCATGTTCTTTAGAGTGATCTAAACATATCACTCAAAGAAAAAATATGATTATGAACACCATATTTTGGGCGAACCTTACTATGGTTGAGATTTTAGTTGCCACAACCATGTTACATACAGTTGTTTTAACTGCTTGTATGTTTGTAATAACTATAGGTCTATAGCAAAAAGTTTACAAATTCATTACTAGAACTATGTTTATGTTTTAAGGATACATACAATGTTTGGTTAAAACAAAATTATAGCTGTGAAGAGCTAGTTGTGTGATTAACGCAAACATCTTTTTTATTCGAAATATTATCCCAGTTATAAAAATACTATAACACAGTTACTAGAAATAAAGTCATGTTTTTTAGGAAACATGTTATGTTTGGCCGAATCAAAATTATGGTAGAGGAAACCGTGGTATGTGATTCGCGCCACCTTCTTATATAATGGAACGCCAATTATAAACAACATGTGACATGGTTCCTAAAAATATATATGGAAAGTAAAAGTATTCAGGAATACTATTTTTATTTCTCTATTTTATTTCTTGTGACATATTATAAATTACCTTATATTTTAAATGCCTTCCTTTCCAAAATAATACTTTCAATTGGTACTGACATACTATACATACCATATATGTATTTCTTTCAGGAATACTTGAACTTGAAACAAGCGAACTTACATCACGAACTACAATTTTCGTAATTAGAGAAATGATAATTTGATTGCTTCTGAGTTATCGCATGGACATAGTTATAAGAATAGAGTTGTAACAATTATATAATGGTTGCGATAATCATAATATTAATTTCATGATTCTGATGTCGCACTGATCATATTCATGCTTATCACAATCACAGTATGGTTACGACAATCATAATATGTTAACTAACATGATTGTACTGACCATCCCTAATTAAATACTATAGCTGTACCTACTGATCATTCAAAGATATGTCAATTAAGGTATGGTTGCGACAATCATATCTCATATCTTACCTTACATGATTGCACACACCATATCTGGTATGGTTGTGGGATTTATTTAATCAAATATCATGGTTCAACTGATCATAGAATACTGTTGTCATGATTATTATGTATCATGCTTTTACATCAGGAAACGAGAATGATTGGTACAACCATATTAAATTTCAGTGCGGCTATATGTTTACGGCAACCATAATATATTTTTAAGAATTATGTGCTATAACTAGATGTACCATATCTATGATTATTGGAAACATATCTGTTTTACAATAGTTGAAAGAACTTTAATATAGTCAATGCAACCTTGGAATAAACATAGCTTTTCTTTCAGTGTAGGGTCTAAGAGAAGTAAAGGCTAAACAATGTTTTATGAATATATGGTATACATGAGAAATTAATAGAAATTAATTTTAAATAAATATTGGTTACCAACCCACTCCGACTTCAACTCGCTTCTAAATATTTTCACTAGTTGAGACCTACGGTTTAACCTCTGTTATTCTGAACAAATAGGTAGATATATGTTCTTTTTGTATAGCAACTATTTTTACAATATTATTGGTGATTTATAAAGTGAAACAATTAGCACTTTCTCACTATTCTATTGTTAGCAATACACCGCCTAAATCTTACATCATTGCTTATTTAGCAAATCACTATATGAATGCATCTATTCTTGTACCACAGTGGTTTTCAGTGATGTAATTGAGCTTCGAAAAATTCTGAAATAATATACTTTCCTGGTTGCAAAAAAAAAACAAATATCGCCAAGTTTAATATCGTATTACGCTTACGTTGATCAAGTGCACTAAAGAATTGCTGTAGGCGTTACAGAAGTTACCTTCAACTTGAACGACACATGTGATTCATTTTTGCATTCTACCAGAGGTTAATACATAAATCAAAACGTGTAGCTGATTCCTCGACTTGCATCACATACTCATAGTTTACCAGGTATTCCCAGGTAAATATCTCTATGCACATCGGCAAACTTTGCTGGAATTTATACATCACTTACGTAAGTTGGAATGGAAATCAATTTTCCGCAGTCCACAATCCAATCGGAATGAGGCACATCTACACTGCATTTGTGCTAGTCAAGCGAGTTGGACAATGTCGAACCAACAGCTTTACTCAATATTGGAAAACTTGCTATTAGCTAGCTGTTAGATAGTGCTATAGGAGTACACGTACTTGTATTATACCACATCCCACGGTACTGTGATATGCATTTAACCAGCTCTTCCATTCACGGCGAGAAATGCAATGATCATAAAATTAATCCCATCAGGTGTGGTTGGGTCTAGAGCATACTGGTGTTAGCTAGAGTCAACATCCTAAAAGTCGATAGGTCTTCCCAATTAGGCTAACTAAGACTGGCAGTTATACTCGGTATATAGCTTGAGGGAATTCCAGTCCTTAGAAAAAAAGAATGCCTTATATCGAAATCAAAATGGAATTTGGTATAACTGCTTCGTTTGCACTGTCTTATCACTGATCAATCGTCTTGAACATCTCAACAACAACCATCACGACACACAATCCTGTGCAACTGTACACCACTGAGCTATGCGAAATGTTGCTTTAAATATGGTAAACGTGTTATCTGTGCAGCATGTGTGGAGAATTTCCGTTTTTTTTATTACATTCACCAGCTATCTTTAATCCGGACTCATGTAGTATTTACTTTTTATATTTTTCACTTAGAAGTGTTTTCACGGTTCCTATGTGCGTCAATGTAAGAAGTCTCATATACTTTTTTAAGTGGTTGTTGCACTGAATAAGAAATCTTTGGAAAAAACGAAGACGTTACAAGTCGATGCTTGTTGCATAATGAAGATGTAATACATTTAGTCACGTGTGATACGAATAAATTGAATGCAAAACACTATCCATATAAAAGTATTGCTATGAATATACGAATGGCTCATATCCATTTCCAGAAGAACGTGTCTTGGAGTTTATTTAGGAATGAGAGCAGGTTTCCCTCCAGAAATCTTAGTCTGAAAGAAAAAGTTATAAAAATGATGTTTATTTTACTACGCAAAGTAAAAATCAAATTCAAATAAATATATAAAACTCCCACTTAGATCGGGGTACTGCTCACATATAGAGCAAACCAGGGAAAAAAGGGAGTCATTAACATTTGTATGTGGCTTAGAAGAAAACACTTTATAAAAATACTTTATTACTAAAAAATAATAAAGTAAAATTAAAAAACTTTCAAAGAAAGCTAAGAAATTTAAAAAAAAAAAAACACAAGGTTGTGAACAACATACCACTTTGAACGATTTTTTCACACCCAAATAAATTTCGGTTCAAATCCGGCTCGACTGACCAAAATGAACGGTTCAAGCTCAAGTGACATTCTTGTTAAATAATTTCAAAATTGATTTTTTTTTAGACAAAATGATGTGCTAGCTTATACCATTGATAAACAGATAATGATGATGGAACCACTAGCAGTGAAATGCATAGTAACATATACTATATAGGTAAAATTATCGAAACAGGTTCAATACTAGATACCTATATACCAGTTCGTTGATCTCGTACGTGCTTAGTATTGGGTATTGACGATATTATGATATCAATACCAGCAGTGTATCCATGGTATTATGAAGAGAAAAATTAAATTGAACAGCAACTGTTTAAAAATGGTGTTATCAATATCTTTCATTACATCGTCCCGTAAATCAAACCATTCGAATTTAAATATCTGCAGATCTTTTAACAAAGGGAAGCTGATCCTTAGTTAAGGTTGTGTGAGTATTTACGTCACTAAAATCTAAAGTCTGTTATATTAACAACATTTTAGACAAAAAAAAAATACAAAAATGTTGCGTGCAAACCGTTGAAACTTTTCATATTTATAGTTCTAACGTATAAAAGATATTGTAAGCACCATTCTAATTAAATTAATATCCACCAAGATATCTTTTCTCTGGCCATTATCTTTTTTCATAAGGACAATTTAACGCCCAGACATATTTCCATTTAAAAGTAAAAACTTCATTCAAGAATATATTTTCTGCCGGAAAATTTAAGAAAAGTGCTTCTTGAACATTCAGTACTAAATTTGTAACAGAAATAAACAAAAAAGTTGGAAAACTTGCTGCAAAGAATTGAACTTTCGAAGCGACTGAAACCACAAGCACTACGAACTAGGTAGGTACTACGAGGAGAAAAAAAAGTAATAAGCGCCTGAGTAACTTTAACCTTCTGCCAGATAGAATAGGAAACAAAACAATCAGTTGGTAGGGTAAAAGGACCGATTATTGGACTGGATACTATCAGAGTTATGTTTAAGTTTCAAGTTTGTTGGTTTGTTCATTACTGACATCTGACGTTCAGTATATAGGCAACAATAAATGCATTAAGGGGTTACATCTAGTTGGCGGCCGATAAAAAGTCGTGTTTTTGTGAATTTTTTTTGGGAAAATGATTGCAGGTTTCGACTTGTTTTTTTTTTCATTGTGAAGGGTATATCTTTGACTATGTTTCATAATTTATTTGTTGGAAAAAATTCACAAATGTAGCAGATATAATATATTTCCCGGACCGCTGTTCAAAAAAACCTTCCGCGGTGACCACTGTAACTTCCACACCAATGATCTCAAATAAAAAAACCAAATGAATTAAGTTTTTTTCTGACTAGATGTAAAATTTTTGTTGTTTACTGGCGTCAGAGGAGTTTTTGCTGTGAAACCCCAGCACGATTCCCCGACTGGAGATTAATTGCTGTCCTGCCTACTGACATTGAGGACATAACAGTTGGAACATCTTCACTGGATAGACTAGGTCTGACTAAATATAGTTGTAATAATCATATATCAAATATTTGCATGATTAATTTAATCATACTATGTTTAAAGCAGCAAGGCAGTAAAGTCAATTCAACCATAACAATTATTAGTTATCGGAACTATCTAACATCTTGTAACGTGGTTGTTGCAACTACATATAGAGAGGTTCTCTCAAAATAGGCTTACCACACCCATATTTTTCTTTGAGTAAAATACAAAGGTTAAGAATAACCTTTTTAGTACAAAATACATTAGGCGAAATACAATAAAATTGCATTATTAACTCAGTTTGGATTTCAGAACAAAATAAACTCTCATGTGTTACAGTGACGGATGAAGATATTGTTGAGTTATTAAAATAAATTATTGAGTAAAATGGCGTTCAACGATGCTATTTTTCAAGGCAATTTAATCGTAGTGCAAAAATGTTTTACTTTTTTAAGTTTTGGTTGTGGAAGCTGTTAAGTCCATTCAATCCGAAACTTTCTTCTTAATTTTGAAAAGGTTTTTTTATGATATGCTTCACTCTTCACTCTATCCTTGAGGATGCAGATAGAACTATGTCGGAGGAATCATAAAGCATTACATACATCAGTAAGTTTCAGCTTAAGTCTTTTCAGCTTATTTTATTAAATGGTAAAAGTTACTTCCACACTAATTCACTTTTCACATTCTGTTTTATGTATCTACATTTATGTGATATCCGAAATTGATTCGTGACCAGAAACTGGTGAACTTACCGTATACGAGGACTACAGAAACCTTATACAAGTCGAACTCGCTCTACAATGAATGTGAACGCAAGAGCCTCTAAAAGTGGAGCATTTGTTCTGAAGTTGATTGAAAAATCGACGAAAACTTTTGCCTAGCTGTACCCCAGTACGTGCTTTTAAGAAAATTGATAATCCCCCCGAAAGATGGTTCTCATGTCCTCTCCAGCTCTTCCATGGATTTCAGAAAGAGCTGAATAACGAAAAACCGATAACAGTTGTGAACAGGAACTGTTTCAGGTTTAAGTTCCGGTTGGGGATGGAAAAAAAATCACCCTGCTCCCGAAATTCACTAAAAAAAAATCGGAAAAAGGGAACACGATTTTTACAAGGTACTCGAAGAACGTTAATCCTATTAGGGACAAAAAATGCTTTGCTGTTCAATCGGATGTCGAAAGTTGTGTGAAAATCGGATCAGATTTTGATTTTCACTACGACGGCATAGAGCCAAGATGACGATAGCTACACGTAACGAATTTTTCGGTAGACTTTGTTTCTGTGCTTTTTTATCTTTTCGTCGTGCTACAACCAAACAAGGCTATAAGGAGATTCAAAGGATACCCCGTCTTTGACTTATGTTTCTTTGGTGTATTTTTCGTCTAGTTTTCGGCTTAACAAAAAGATTAGGCCGTGTTCAATCGACGCCTTTCTACATTACGATATTGCAAAAGGATTTCATTCATCAAAAATGAATGGAGCAAATAGATAAGCGCTTTTAATCTGATTATTTGACGAATAATCTGTGACACTTTTTAAGCATTGTGTCAGCTAGGAAGAAGTCGGGCTGCATTTTGAGGCAAGAAGCTGCTCCAATCAAGGCGATTAAGCAATTTTTGGGAAACGGGAGACAGTGTTATACAGTTAAAAATTGTGGATTTTTGACGGCGATAGAGTTAGTTAAACGAATGTATTATCAGTGTTGATTCATCGAATGTCAAATATAGCAACTAATATGACAAATACGCGCTACGCTCTAAATACCTTTTGCGCTGCAAAGATTTTGTATTGTTATGGCAAAAATTCTTAAATTCTTAAAGCCCTTAGAAGTGAAAGTGAATTCAATGTCGGATTAGGCCTAAGAAATATATCGGAATTCGTGAAAATGTATTCAACCACTCTTGGCCTCTAGATGGTGGGACATTGAAAAATTTGAGAAAATTATTCTAGCCGCTTATGTAGAAAGACTGCAGAGGTGAAATTTATTTGATAACTCGATATGCCTACAAGATATAACGGAATTTGTGAAAATGTAGAAGTTTTGCACAATTTTTTGCAGCGTACGACAATCTATCGTTCCCGATAAATTGTGTCTAGACCCCACATCTGATATCAAATAATGGTTGGTTTACGTGGTGGCCCGTCTGCCGAAGACAGAGCCCAATCAGCAGTGGGAGCGCCGTTTAACCTGGTCGTTGACGGCTGATGAAGTACTTATACACATTTTTTTTCTCACATTCTCTTAAAATAATACGGCGTCTTTAGCCGTACAAAACTGTATAAGGATTTGCTACACCATTGCGTCAATGCGAGCAAAACCGTTGCAAACACCATGAACAATGCTCGGTGGAGAAAAATGAATCAGAAATTTTAACATATGTAAATATGTATGCACGTGTTGAGAACATCCGAACACACAAACACAATAATTCCTTTAGGAACGGGGGATAATGCAAAATATTCCTTTTTAAGGACTTCACCTCATATCCAGATCTTTGCAGTCTGCAGAGAATTTTTGTCTTCTGCGAATCAGCTCTATGGCAATACGCTAGATAAGTGCTTTGTAGATGCAATCTTTTGTCATTGCCGGGTGCATTCGAAGGACATCGGATTGCATTAGATTTTTGCTATGCTGTGCAAGTGTGGCACTCCATCGCATCCAAGAGCTAGCCCATAAAAACGTCGCATTTGTCATACTTTTCCCGGTGATAAAACCCTTTCAGCGGCAGACGGTTCCATATTTTAAATGGGAGGCCCGTTCTTGTTCGCGCTCTTCGTCGTTCTGCCTCTGTGTCGTCCGCGTGCATCCTCCTTTATGTTTGTGGCATATATGTAAATCCTGATATGTTTGCCTTTTCAGCAAATGCATTTTCACCTCACGATTTTCATTTCCTTTTTTTTTGTATATGTGTTTCTTTTTGTAACTTTTCTTTTTTTCATTGTTCCAGAGCGAAAGTTGTTCGTCGGCATGCTCAACAAAAAATACAACGAAAGTGATGTGAGGCAGCTTTTTGCTGGACACGGAATAATAGAAGAATGCACTGTGCTCAGGGATCAGAACGGTCAAAGCAAAGGATGCGCTTTTGTCACGTTTGCATCGAAACAGGCAGCCATTGGATCCATCAAGGTAATCTTTTGTTTAGATAGATACGGGAATTTTGTGTACTTTTCAGGCTTTTTGTAAAGTTTCCGTGTTAAAACGGATAAACATACGAATGTTTTGCAAAAGTTATTTTTGCATAGTGCAATTTAAAGTTAAGCCTCAAATGCAGCCATACTGGTATGGGTTCCTGGACGTAGTGATATTGTAGGCAACGAGCTATAGACCAATTAGCAAAAAAAGGAGCTGACTTAAAATTCACGAAACCAGTGCTTTTCTGTGGAATGCCAATAGCTGCGACAGAATCGCTGTTGGACTGGACTAACATCCAAGCTGACCTCCACTGTAAACGGATGGTAGGGTGCAAGCAGTCCGAACTATTCTTGGAAGGTCACTCCAAAGAACGAACCTCCGATTTGTCAAATTGAGCCAGGATCGGCGCAGGATCGGCGCTTGATCGCGCTAGTTACAGGACACTCTAAGCTTAGAAAGCATCTGCATACGATTGGACTGGTTTCAGACGATATTTGTGTGAAGAAGATAAGGAAACTGCAGAGCAGGTTCTATGCCATTGCGAAGATCTCGCACCCAGAGGACTCAGACTTCCAGGACATTACTTTCTAACACCTTTGGGAGGACAATTACAATATGCAGACTGAGGCCGCAGTGAATTGGGATTTTTTAAACCGTCCTCCACTATCTAGAATCTAATCTATTCATCTCTACTAATCCTAAGACAAAATCCTACAATCAAGTTGTAGGCGACTATATAGGAAGGCTTGGGAAGTAAAAATCAATTCAATACCTAATATTAGAATTTCGTAAAATTAGTTTCAAGGCGATTATTCAAAACCCTGTAGAAATTAAAGCCGATACGAAATAAAACCTCATAAAACCTAGAATATATGTCAAAAATTGTAGAAACTTATGCAGCCCTCTTACAGCCACTTTGAGGTTGAATTTCCTAAAAACCTGAAAGTGATTTTTAGATGATTATAAATAAAGCCCGAAAAAGTATAAACCAATTCAATGTCATATGACCTCTAAGAGATATGACAAAATTCGTGAAACACAACTGTTTTATATTCTCGTAAAGGTTGAATAGGAAAAAATCCTGAAAATGGACCTTAAGAGATTATTGTAGGGCTATATGGACATGAAAATTATTCGCTTTATAATCAGAATTGAGTTTAATACGAGTATGTTGACTATGTAAAAAAAATGTATATGTAGGTACAAATTCTTTATAGCCCCCGTAGTGTGCGAATTTTAAAAAATCCTAATAACGTCATCTACGCCTTCATCTGATGTAACCCTGAAAAAAAAAATTAATTCAAAATTTCAGAAGACCTAAGAGATATGACACAATTCGTTAAAATATTTGGACCCCACTTACACTTTTACTCAATTTGCTCTCTTTTGTATGATACTTGACATTTGAAATTATTTTTTTATCTTAATCAGTTTTCTAGTATATTTATAGCCAAAAAGTTTCGTTTCAAGTTTCTAACATAAACCATTCTTGACATTGAGGAAAAACAAACCCAGTTGGGGTTTAAGCTCTGTGTAATTGTGTAATAAATTTTAAGCGATTAGATGAAAAGGAATTTGGTATCTCATCAGACATTAAAGATTTGGAAGTATCACATATTTTTCCAGTCCGTAGTAGATCTAAGGAATGGCAACAATTGTAAAAACTTAGCGGTTTAAAATCCAAAAATTTCGAAAATTGTTTTTATATATAAAAAGAAAGTCCCAGTAAGTAAGAACAAATTCGATGTCTTATCACGGGGTTCGTCAAAACGTGTCCAAACCTTTCTTCCGTCTTAGAAATTGAAAAGAGAATAATCTTGAAAACTAATTTTAGGTGTCTATAAAATAAGCACCTGGAAGTGGAAAATTATTCTATATGTTATCAGACCTGAGGGATATTGTTTAATCCGTAAAACTGTATACACCCAATTTACTATGAAAACCGATCTAGGCAATATGTCAGACCTAAGATATATGACGAAATTCGTGAAAATCTGAGTTTCACTGATAATTTTTTTCCCTCTTCCGTACGCTAATGATTACTTGAATTTTTTTAAACTATACTATTTTTTAGTAGATTTAAATAAAGACACTAAAGTTCGACTTTCGAGCAATAGCCGTTCTATAGATAATGGAAAAAGGCAGATAGAAGATAGACAATAGACGTTAGACGAAGATGAAACACAAGAGCATATTCTTTGTGAATGGACAGTACTTGCTCACAAAAGGCTTCGTCAGTTCCGTCAGGGTTTTATAGAAGAAATAACTCTGCTTAAATTGACAGCGCCGGTATTGAAGCGGAATTATACAATAGATAATTTAGGTGGACGTCACAATATGCATAATGAAAATAGGCTTCAGTGACAGAAGAAACCAAACCAACCCTTACTGGAAATCACACCAAAGTTCAACTGTCTACCATTAGCCGTTCTATAGATAGGAAACAAGATAGATAGACGATAGATGTAGATGAAAAACCTAGTACATTTTCTCTGAATGTAAAGAACTTTGTTCACAAAAAACTTTGCCAGTTCTGTCAGGGTTTCATGGAACAAAATACTTGACAGCAGTAGTGAAGATGAATTGTAGATAATTTAAGAGGACGACGTCACTATATGCATAATTGACGTAGAGTTCAGTGATGGAATAAACCAAACCTATCCTAACTGGAAATCAATCCCTTCGTAAAAAAATTCTTTTTGGCGAATCTTCATCCATGTTTTAGTTGACAGAAAACCCCACTATTCATTTGTTTCTTGATAAATTGTAAATTCGTCAAGACATTTTCATCGTTAGAGCCAAATTTGTAGACAGCATAAGGAATTATTTAAAAAATCTAGAAAAAAAAATCGAGTTTTTAAATAAGTAAAATAGCTACTGTAACATTTGTTTTGGATATGATAACCTAACAGTTTAACGATTGCTGTTGTTACATTTTCGAAATATTGCAAAGAATGATTGTCATTTAGCCAACATTAAGATGCATTGCATTTCCATTTAGAATGTGTGTTGATGCATATCACTTACTCTCAAGAATAAAGCGCTTCACTTCACATTTACATTTATTATAATTTTTTTTCCTATTGCAAAGTCCCGGGCTTTACAAGGAGGTATTTCATTTTCTGAAAAATGGGAGCATCTTCACTGAACCGTCACACAAGATGTTTGAAAGAAACATCTCCTTTTCTGTTCGTATCCATTATCTCATCTACTGTGTACCTGGTATATCTGTGACATATTTTACAATATACGCAAGTATCTATGCTTCTTTCTGGCATAGCTGTCTTTATTTTTTAGGAAGCTCTAAATGAAAAAGAAATTGCAACCGAGCAAAGGGTGGTATTCTGTCATACTACTGTTCTGGTTTTCACCCTTGTACACATAGCAAATTTCAGCCTTTTTTTTGTTCAGCCCTTTTTTCATAACGAACATAAAAGGAGATGCAATCTGCTGAATGGAGTTCAAGGCAAACGATGCAGTCAGTACTTTATGATCATTTTCTTCCACCCACCACTTACGACTTTCTCCCCTCCTAATTACAATATTTTTTTGTTGGTTTGTTGGTAGTTAAGAAGACTTTGTAGCTTCTGTACGTAATTAAAATCGTAAGTTGGGTTGGGTTTTTGTCAATGTGTTCAGATAGAGTCGAGAAAGAAGGATACGAAAATGTATTTCAAAGATTAAAGCTGCTGTTAAATTGGTGTGGTATCGCCATGTGTCCGAGATCATTGTAATTTAAAAACATATTTTTTTATAAATGCATATACTTACATATACTCAAAACATTCACCCCAAACTTTCCACCAAATCTTCTAAATCATATATTTATAACCACCAATACTTTTATTAGTTACAATATATGGTTAAAACTGTCAATATATATTTTTACTTTTTTTTTATCGACCAGATATTAAATAAAAAAGTCTGTCTGTCTGTCCACCGTGACGTGAGCAAACCCTGAGAGACCCATTGAGACAAACTTTGGAAACTTGGAAATTTATTGGAAGGGTTGGTGTGAATGGGTTTGTGTGTGTTTTGGAGCTTATAAAAGGAAGTTGAAACTCGGAAAATATGTATAGTAGGTATTGGAGCCATTAACTTATTAATTAGTGGGATCTTAAGGACGACGCACTTGCGTTGAGAATGCCATGACTTATGTACATAACAATTATCTTATGCTAGGAATGCTTTTAAGCTTTTAGGAAATGGTGAACATCTGTTAGCTTTTCTTTTGGTAAAGAAAATTGCTTCAGTTTTGTTGAAGACTTTTCTAAATTTGAATGCATGACCGAAAGAGAACGTAACATTCTCGTGACCGTATTAAAACCATCCCTTCCAATCTTAGACAACACAATCGGCATTTTCGTTATTAGAGTTATACGCCAATCTTTAATTGTCTACTCCAAAGAGTAGATAATGATACTTTACGCGTAACATAATACTGCGTTTCAGAATGGATTAAACTTTAAGTAATGTGTACTATGTGAAGATTTCGTCTAAAGTGAGATTTGCCTATTGAAAATTTAACTAGGTTTAACTAAGATGCTGCCATCCTTAGTTATCCCTCAATAATATTGCTTCATTTTTAAACGAGTTAAGTGGTAAGCAAACGATTAAATTAAAAATTTTTCAAGCACAAACGAATCAATAACCAAATTATTTATTTATTTATGGACCGGCGTATCATGTTAATGAATTTTTAAAATTCATTGTAGGCAAAATATTTGCAAAATTTATTTCGAAATCAGCTACTAGGCAAATTTTATCCAACTTGAGATTTTACTTTTCCATTTATTTATTTCGCTTTTTTCGTATCACAACAGGCACTTCATCAGAGCCAGACAATGGAAGGATGCTCAGCACCACTCGTTGTTAAATTTGCAGATACACAAAAGGAAAAGGAGCAGAAAAAAATGCAGCAAATGCAAGCAAATCTCTGGGGTATTCCGAGTAGTACAAATGGTTTAAGTACATCAACACCAACAGCCCCAACCGTTTCAGCGCCTACATCTCTAGCACAAACAGCGGCAACGATAGCTGCATCGCCACAAATGTTGGGAGCAAATCCACCGCAACAAGCGAGTCCTTATTTAGCAGCTGATGCCATATCAACATCGTCTCTTCAACTATTCCAGCAACTTCAGACTGTCGGCTTACAGCAGCAATTTCTGCAAGGTATGGATAAAAACAAATTGCATACATTTCTAACTTTTGCAGATTCAGCTAATTATTTATGGTTAGTGTACATCGGGTTTCATTCTATTTCATTCCTTCATCAAGTGTTTTTTCTATGTTCTCTGTGGTGCTTGTACTCGCAATTTTTGATAGAAAAATAGTAAACATACATATTCATGTGTATTTGTATAGCGTAATTAGATTTTGAATTAGTGAGGTTATTGTTGATTTGAAAACTTAGGGAGATTATGAGTCCATAAATTAAACTATTTTGAATCGGACAATAGTTCAGTTGAATGACGTATGGCAATGCACACCGACACCGCACACCGACCGATTTGATTCGTCAAAACTAAGGAGCTGAATATTCAAAGCAATTCCCTTTTGGTCGAAGGCCAACTAAACTATTGGGCAAGAGCATAGCAAGTTAAGGCCATCTGCACACGCAGCAGATTAAAAATCGCTACAACCGGTTTTTGCTCTGCATTTGGTATGATCCAGATGACAATAGAAAACTGTTTGAAGTTATAATTGACAGTAACTAACTTGAAAATCTGGTGTTGGCCGATAAATTTTGATCGCTCCAAGCTAGGCATTTGAAATTTTGTCCTTAATACTGGACAAACTACATGCGCATTTCATATTCTCCCTTATACCCAACTGCAGTATAAATCAGAGTGTTTTTCCGTTCAGAACGCTTCACAGGGACGAGTAATGCATGATTCAAGGATTTAGTTTAAACTGAATTTGGAGCCTATACTTGCAATTTCTCATGCACTTATCCCGTAATCGATAAATTTTTCTGCTAAACATTTATTGAAACATGACGTAGCTTGAACTGTTTGTTGGAATTTACCCCACTGTGAATATTTTAAAGATAAAGCACTTTTCTAAGAAGTCTCTAACGAAGCTATGATATGATTCTAAATAGCAACTGAATTCTTAAGAAAAGTTAATATTTGCATTGTATTTCCAATAGAAACAGTAATTCTTGTTGTAGTCAATGTAAAGCTGGGATGGGAGTACATACAACAATGTGTGTCTTATTAAAAATTGATTGCTAAGACGTTTTAAAATTATCTGGAAATTTAATGATAAAGTTCTTTGTTTACTGTATCTTGATTTTATTTTAATCCTGTCCTTTTAATTTTCGATCTACCAACCATGTCTAAATTGAATTCAGTGCTTTAAGCTCGGATTTCTTTGAATTTAGTCCACTAACTTTGAATGAATCTATATTAAAGAGCCATAAAAAAATATATTCATTCCAACAAATAATTATTACACTCCGTAGTAATGGCAGCACATACCATTTTGTACGACATATTTGAAGAATAATCGTTTTAAAACACTTCATATGCTGATGGTTTTGAATTGTTGTATACGTTTTTGAAATAATGTGGCATTAATTGTTACATCTATGCATTCCGATACATGCTGGGATTTGAAACAAATTTTTATTTTATTTCGATTTGACATTGCTATCATTGCTTAAATATCTCCAAAATCTTGTGCACGTCAATGTTGAATTCCCAGGAACTCTCTTCTAACTTCAGATTTATTAAAATATTAATTTATTCTCTCATGATTAACATGTTATTGTCCGAATATTTGTATGTTATACAATTTATGTCGTCGTTTACATACATTCGTCAACATCTAAATTTTTTAGTAAGTTAGTTAGACTATTTTGAATCAACCTTCGACTTTTTTCTATTAGTTTTTTTTAACGTTTTATTCATGGAGGGCACTCGTTAAATACAATAAAGTTTTTTTCGCGGAGTTGTCCACTCTATCAGAAATTTCACTTATTGATAAGTTTAGTAATATTATTAACAATAAAAAAGGTAATTCGTAATTATTTTCAAAATATGTAAATGTCTGTTAGTGTTGTTAATTGTAGTCTTGCTTCTCATATTCTTGTTGCATTTTATTTATCAAAAATTCATAGCATTTAGATTATATTAGTAGAAATAAATTGTAACTAACAAAAACATTTTTTTTACATCATTAGACAGTCATCACAATTACCTTTCAAAAAACGAACCGCATCACGTATTTCTCTACAATACTTTCAAAGGTATGAGGTAATTTAAATTTTATTTAAATTGTTTGTTTCGTCCAAGTTATACCTAATAAACTGCAGTTTATCAATTTCAAGAATTTATTCGATAGGGACATAACTTTTTTTGTATTTACATAAAACACAGTATAATTAAGATAAGTTCCGAACGGTCATCGTTCGCGAACTTCACCATGATACAAATGTAAACCATGACTGATGATTGACAGACCGGCAAAAAATTTTAAGGGTTCGTTTGTACTAAAATGCAAAATTGTTATATACCTGTTGAATAACCTTTTACTTAGAAACATTATTTGAAACCTCATTCAGGTTAAAGATAATCGCAAAATAATGATCTATCGCAAATAGTAGATATCTGATACTTCGGATACGGTACTGGATTTTTAAATAAATGTGTTTTGGAATAATTTTCCTATAAATCTTTGTCTTTATATTTTTTATCTAGAGGAATACCAATACCTATATTTTCATGCAAATACATACATATATGCATAAAATTCAGTGTTTCGTGAATACGTTCCACATACAAGGTTAATCGTTTTTTTATATTAAACCTTTTTTCAAATTGTTGTACCATATCCCTGCAGAACTTTTATCGTTTTGAAATAAGCAGAGACTATACAAAAAGAGTAACAAATCAAATTTTTTTTTGAATTGTTTCGTCTTTAATTTTATTTTAATATTTTAAAATAATAAAAAAATATTTTACTCTGAAATTATCGACCAGAATTTGGCATTTTTCTCGTCTTAGTTGCATAGTTTTATAATTTTCAGTATTAGACAAATTTCAGCTGTATCACACTTTTGTAGTGGTGTTCAAAATAACTGTAGATAATAATTAAACAAAATAAACCATAAAATAAAATTATTAAATTAATTATTAATTAATATTATTTTGTGTATTTCACAAAAAACAATAAACTGTGTAAGCGGAAAAATTCAAAAAATTAGATTTTTGGTAAACCCTTGATTATTTTTAATTGTTTAATTTTTTTTTTACCTTAACCTTACCTAGTTGTAGAGAGCTTCTTTTCACTGCCACAAAAACATAGTCTTTGGTTGAATAATGTTAAAGATTTAAGTAATTGAATAAATCCTAAATAAACAATTTAAACTAGCCACATTGGATGTAACAATTTATTTTCGGACATCTGTCTAGAATAATTTAACTATATTATTTTTTCTTTATTATTTTTTAATAATATAATATTGTGATCGAACCGAAATTTATAAATAATTGACTACTCTTAAGTTTTGCATATACCTACTCTAGAAAAAATTGTGAAGATGTTGAGGGTTGGTAAGGTGGAAGGTAAAAAACAAAATTTTTTAGTTTTATTTCTGTAGCGCCGCTAAAAATAAAAGCCAAAATGTATATTCTTTATTGTAAATATATAGATATTAAATATATGTATCATTCTAAAAATATTCTTAAGATTCTATATACTTTACGGCGATAAGGATTTTTTGTCTCTGTGTAGAATGGCTTGTGCTAGAAAGTTGAAACTCAGTACATATATATATACAGTTGAACTTCGATAACTCGAACTGCAATGTGCCGCAAAAAAAATTCGAGTTATCAAGACTTCGATTTATCAAATATAACTGTACATATGCTATTGACGCTATTGCCAACTAACTTGACTTATCAAAAATTCGAGTTATCGAAGTTCGACTTATCGAAGTTAGACTGTATATATATATATATATATATATATATATAGATAGATTTTATTTTATTTAAGATGAAACAAATAAGATTTGCAATGGAGTGCGGGGACTGGAACTCTCCTAAAAAGGTGTAAAGGAGTTTTTAAATTTTTTTTTTTTTGTTGTAGTAAGATCTTCAGTTTATTTTTTAATCCGTGTGCTCCCGAAATTTGCCCCGAAAATAAGCTTGAATTCAGACAGTTGCACAAGTTTTTTTTTTTTATTATAAGTCATGAATTAAAAAATCATTCACTGGAGTAATTTGCTAATCTTTGATGCATTTTCCCAATATAATAGATAATTGTTATTATCAGATATCTGCTACTTCTAAAAATCTTTACAGGAATATCTTCTATTTCATAGGAGATTTCCTAACCTTGATATTGACTTAATCGATAAGTAAACAATTCAACATTATAAATCGTAGTAAGTGTTTTCTTCAGATTTTTATGTAGGTATATGTTTATTGACAACAAAATTCTTTGCTTTTATTTAGGCTCATCGACATGAAATATTTCCCCAGAAACTTTATTAGGGATATTTATCAAATCCAATTAGATTCGAATATTCGGTTAAGGAGATACTTTTTCATGGAACAGCTTCTACAAGCGAAAGATAACAAAAGCCTTTCCAAGAAAAAGGAAATTCTTTCCTATAATCGAATAACTTCTACGTCAACTCAAGCGGGTATCCAATTATTGCCTAATTAAATTATAATTGTTTATTTATTATAATAAATGTACAATTAGGTAGATGTGTTCATGGGTCCATTGAGTTTATATTGCGGTTGACACATAGTAGATTGATAGCAATTCAAGAGGTTTGATAACTGTAGAAGGTTATTCATATTTGTGGAATTTTCTGCTCTTAATGAACATGTATGTTTCTAAATCCTTCGCCAAATCCATGCCAGAACTCTGCTCTAGAAGTCTCAAAAAACGTCTATTATTGCTTGCTTACCATTCAATAATTCATTGCAACATAGCGGAGACCCACACCCAACAAGTACTACCACTTCATGGAAGAAAGCTTTCGTACAAAATGAAATTTCATTCACTTCAAAAGCTTTCTCGCTCGAAGAGAAGTCTAAGAGGTATTAAACTTCGTTTGTTAAGCATGAGATAAAATATGTTTAAATTTTTCCAAAATCAACAGGACCAGCAACTTTTTGCCAGCAACTTTTTTTGGTGTTTGATATAATTTTTAATTTTTGCTTTCAACTCCTACGCTGACTCATGCAAATATAAAATTTAAGTTTGGCAAGGTTTTCTTTACAAATTTACGGTCGATCACAATACTTTATTATTAAAATATAATATACATTGTATGTGCGAAATCGGGTAGTAAAATCAGTATTTCATAATGTTTAGTGTTTTGTAGAAATAAACCGTAACTAACAAACATTTTTTTTTCTCGCATTACTAGATAATCCACATAACTATCTTTCAAAAAACGATCAGCAACAAGTATTTCTCTACAATGCTTTCAAAGGTATGAGGTAATTTAAATTTTGTTCAAATAGATTACGTTTCGTCCAACTAATTTTTTTTTTCTGTGTTTTAAATCTTACTCCGATTAAAGAAAATTAACTATTCTGCGTTATCTTCAACGACAATATAAACCAGAGTTTAGTATTTCATTTAGAGTATCCCAATACGTGCTTTTTTGCTGCTTTATCCAGTACAGAGCAGATTAGCAAAATACGAGAGCAACAAAAAAGCGCTAAGCACGAACAGCAATGACACCACCTCAAACAGTGGTGTAGCTATTCTGGCTCATGAAAAGTTCAAAGCACAAAGCTCCTACTCTACTCTAGAAGTCTCAAAAAACTCCTATTATTGCTTGCTTACCATTCAATAATTCATTGCAACATAGCGGAGACCCACACCCAACAAGTACTACCACTTCATGGAAGGAAGCTTTCGTACAAAATGAAATTTCATTCACTTCAAAAGCTTTCTCGCTCGATCAAATATTTATTCAAGAAATGCATGTATTAAAAGCTTGAGCAGAAAGCATTTATTATTATTATTGAAGGGATTAATCAACTCAGACATTTTTTTTAGTTGACTTTATCATTTTCGGCTATGATGCTATGATTTGGCTATGATTTTGTGATTGAAGAGCGAATAATGCATACCTAGAAGGACTTATATGATGTATGATGTAATCGTAGTGCTACAATGTCTTGTAATTAAAGAAGAAATTGCATTTTACTATCGAGTTAAATGGAGCATGTCAGTTTTAAACAAAGTGGTACTTAATTTCATCGCTTTCTTCAAGTGCGTGTTCGGTGCGACTTAGTTTCTTGCGAATATATAGGAAGGGAGGAGCTCAGCCTCATAGGGTAACGTAAGAAATGTATTTTTAGGGAAAGCTGAACTTTGGGGATTTAAATAGATAGGCCATGACGTAGATATTTTCTAGTGAAAATGTAACTTGAGCGCTGTAAAGTCCTTTATTTTATGTTATGCACGACGGGGATTTGTAACTTCACTAGAACTTAGTGATTCCTGCTAAATCTTTGTCTCGAACTAAGCATTCATGTTAATTCGAGTATAAAGTAGTTAGAAAGCGCATAAAATGCGGTACATACTAAAACTTAATCTTCTACTAACATTTCCGCTTAAAGTCCTTACAAGATATTACACCAAGAATTTCATGCCAACATTCTTGAATTTTCTGAAAATAATTTAATGAATTTAAATGTAGCCGTTCATATTCTTTGTTCCCTTATTCCTTTCAGACGTTTCGCTATTTAACTTGGTCTTTTCTGCAAACCGAGTAAACACAGCGTAAAATGTCGTACTACGTACATACCTACGTATATCAAAATATTCTTTGAAGCATATTATGCGGTTGTTATACGACAACCATACACTAAACGTACACGTAATGTAGCCACATATTCTTACCGAATTATCTCCTTGTGTATAGTAAAACAGGTATGGGGATAGGTACGTAGTATATGCTCGGTCGTCATGTTGGAAAATCTCTTTACGTTAAGTGCATGGATTTTACCCAAGCGGCTGATGTCAAAAGCTGCGATGCTTTTCTCGCCAAAATTGAATTTGCTCGCGAATAACAAATTGCGAAAGAAAGTACTTTCCCTAGATGGTCGACGGTACGAAACCATTTTCTGCTTAGTTAACGCTTAAGCTCAGGGATTAGCTTTAATGCTGATGGAATGGTTACCTTTTTAGGGTTAATGTGATTGATGGCCTCCTGAATATACAAACGTGGTACGTTTTCGTACGCAACGTGCCTTACTTTCTTTGGTTTCCGATATCATTTCCGGAGTAGCAATTTCACCAATTGCTTTATGCCATTTCGTGCCTTAGGTCTTTACCGAAATAAAAACCAAGATAAAATACCAACAGTGGTTTTTAACAGTTTTTTTTTTTTAAAGTTCGTTGAAGAACTTTCGGAAAATCGTTTAAATGCAAGTAGGACTAAGATAGCCTTGGAGAATTTTAATCAATTTCAGGCCGGGCACATCCCAGTAATAATGTAATAGTAGTTCTTGAAACATTGCTCATGTGGTTTCGGGGATTGAATTTCCTTATGCAACAAAATTAAAGAACATATGAACAGGGACGTCATTGGTGGAGCAGGGAGGGCATTGGCTACCCCCTGATTTAGGTTTTCTCATATATTATATACAAAATACATATAAAAATATATACATTCATAGCATCTTGCCCCCCCCCTCCTGGAAAAAACTGAAATGACGTCCCTGCATATGAATGTGACCCACATACTGATAGACCATACATATGCTGCTAGACCATACATATGTACTGGAGATGACGAGCACCGACTGTTTTGAAAATTAAAAAAAAAAAACAGATATTCATAAATAAAAGAATATAGGAAAAAATCATTACCCTTAAAAAAAACTTCAAGAATAATTTTTATTGCGACAACCACCTTCCCCTTTAAAATGAGCCATATTTTATTATTATAGGATTCAAATTTATACAACGAAACACTCCTACTGCCTGGCGTCCCGCAAAGCTCCCAATTGGGCCCAATACTGTATAATCTCTACACCTGCGATATCTGCATTGGTCAAGAATGTGAATTATGACTGGGATTGGAGATTGTGTTACAGATTATATTTTTTTATGTCAGGCTAATGCTAGATTTATTAAGCATTGGCATGCGGAGATGTGGTGAAAAAATGGTCAGTTAAAATGGTAAACAAAATTTATAAAATATCATCATATCTCCTAGTTCGCGGCTAGATATTGATTTGGAAATCTAAGGGGTCTAAAGACGCATTATACATTTTTACGAATTCCGCCATATTTCTATGATATTGAATCAATTTTCACTTACAGGTGCCTTGTACATAATTTTCCAAAAACATGTTGAATTTTTTTTCGATATTCAACATAAAGATGGGCAAAGCAGTTCCAATCAGTGAAGTACTTCATTCCGAGTCACTCACTCTAAGGAACGAGTTCAGTAAAGTAGCTCCGGAACTATTCGTTCCATCGTTTCGTTGTTTTTGGTCCATCGTTCCTTCCTTTTCGTTCCATCTTTTGCCCGTAAACTATTTCGTTCTTTTAGTGCATTCATACTTCAACTTAAGGGGAGAAGATGAATAGCAAAAAAAAGGTCAGTAGATGTTGGAGATGTTGACCACAAAAACAAAAAGGTCGGTAAAGTTTTTTGTCACGTGTCCAATGGAACTGCAGTTCACCAAAAGGAGTGAATTACATCACTCACTCACTTCAATGAAGTGTTCTTTTGGAACATTTGAACGACCCATCGCTAATTGAACACCTTTGTCAGTATTGCATGTAAATTTTGCTTACGGACGTACTCGAGGCTACTGCGTCTTCACGGCTGAACAATTTCTTGAGTTAAGTAAAGGTATATCACGGGAACTGGCCTAATCTGAACCAGCTTTTGTAGTGAAGTTTTCCACTCGATTTATTCAATTGTTTCATACAAAAAAGTATATCGAAAGTTATTGGTTCAAAAAGTTGCCTGAACCGTAGAATACATTTTGAATCTAAACCTTATGTGAACCAATAATACACCATCTATCAGATACATATATGTATGAAATCGATAGTGCGCCCTTAAAATTTCCATTCACTGTATACAATTTTTTTTTATTAAATTAATAATAACTGTTTTATTTTTACTAATTACTTAAATGTTTATTAATTAAATTGTTTTTTATGACTAAATATGTAAATAATCAATTTGGTTGCGTGTTATTTTCTTTCTTTTTTTTCGCTAAACATTTTTGGGTCACTCACGTTCGTGTAATGTAATTATCGCATATGTGGATGAAATTCAGGATTGAATGGACCACCGGATCATGTAACGTCAGGAGGACTTCTACCGCCAATTCCAATGCAGAATTTAGTAACACTTGCAGCTATGAATCATCCGCATGCGATGGCGACAGGACCAGCTCAGCCAATTCCGGCACAATTGACAAATGCAGGACCAACTCTATGTAAGTATGATGCTGAAGGTTTATTGACAACTCGACAGATTTTGAATTTTTATGTAGTTGATGACCTAATTTTCTGTACATTGGACTGTGCAAACAAATTGAAACTATTTTAATTATATTATATTTTATTATAATAAAAGACACAAGACAAGTTCAATATGCTATCGAGTAGTCTCACATTTTGTATCAATTTTAATAACAACGTCCATGTGAATCGAGAATTTGTTTGGGATTGTGTTTCCTCAGTTTCCTACCATCTGTAAATAAAATTCGAATCGATACACGAACTGTATTTAATAATAAAAAAAAACTGTGTATTTTTGTCGTATTCCGTTGCTGCACTGCGATGGTAGTTCCTCAACTTTTTTGTGTCTAATAATTTGTTTTGTCTGTAAATTAAAACTTCGTGTTGATTAATTAATTTCGATAATTTCGTTTGATTGATATTTGTAGCAGTTATTTGTGGCCCGACAGCTTTTAAATAATATAGGGTAGGTTTATTGTAAGGTTAATAAAAATTATTGACGGTGGTTTTCGGGCCTGAGAACCACACGTGTTCCTTTGGCATTTTAAAGTGTTTTTATACTCTAGATTAAATCTGAGGGTTTTGATAGTTTAATCTACCAACAGTCTGGGCGCAACTTTATTATTTTTTCGGCAGAAGTTCGGAACGCGTTCAATTCGGGGATGCGGTGTATGTTACGATGTGACTGAAAACCTAACAAAAAGTTCGGGAAGCGGTTAGAAAAGGGTGTAACATATGAATTAAATAATTGGGTCATATTCCGGGATGCGGTCTAGAGGTTGAAAAAAACAAAACTTAAAAATAGGTGATTATTAAACAAGCCTGGGAAAGTGAAAAGATATTCGATATCTGATCAGACCTCAGAAACATGGTGGAATTCATGAAAAAGTATACAATCACTTTACACCTTCTTAGGGGTCGAATTTCAATAAATCTTCAAAACACGTTCTAGGTATTCGTATGAAGAATCCGTAGAATAAAAATGAATTCATTCGAAAGACCTAGTAGATATGACGAAAATCGTGAAAATATATGCATTTCATATAAACTGATATTTTTTTTGCCCCCCCCCCCTTCTGAACGCCAATGAATATTCAATTTTTTTTTTATTGGAATTGTTTTTCTAGTTAATTTACATATACGTACCGAGTTTCAACTTCCTAGCATAAGCCGTTCTAAAGTTAGAAAAAACACCCCCCACCACCGCACCATACTACGCCTAAAAAAAAAATTTTTTTTTCCACCATGCCACTACTATAGTTCTATCTAAATACCAAGTTTCAGCTTCCTATCAATTTAGATTCTTAAGATATAATCATCGGAACTTTTTCTTTCTCACCCTTCCCCACCCTTACCCTCTACACCTACACCCCTAAACTTTTTTTCCCTACTAGGGTTCTATTAGGCCTACTTCTGGTAAAAATTTGAAGCATCCATCTTACACTGTTATTGAGATATGAAACGTGTTATTATTGAAAAATTCTTATCTCCTCCACTTACGTACTCCCCCGCCCCCTTCAAAGATTTTACTTTGAGCAATCTTTATTTATCAAGCTTTATATCCAAACCGAATTTTGTTTTTCTGGTGCCACTGGTTTGGAAGATATCGTAATGTTAAGTATTTCAACCCCCACCCCCGTACGCCATTACCCCCACCCAAAAATTATGTTTCAATCTACTCTCCTAGCATAGCTACAGATAATTGATAAGTTTTAATTGCTTGCTATTAACGGTTTAGGAGATATGGATTTTAGAATGTGTCGATCTCGACTTTTTTGCGTTTCGGAAGCATTGCTTTCCTCTCTACTCCCACACCCCTTCACCAATATCATAAATTTTTTTTGCCAATAAGTCCACTATCACAGCTTTATAGAAATTCCAAGTTTCAGTCTCCTAACATGAGTTATTGCTGAGATCTAGAAACCAAAACTTTTCGTCTAAATCGCTTGCCCACCTTCCCCCTCACACCCCCACCCCTGAAAATAATGTCAATTCAAGGGGTCTACCCAGTCTAATCCTAGAAAAAAATTTAATTTAATAGCTTCAAAGGATTTTGGCGGTCGCGTACGTAAATGATGGTTGAGGTCTATATATTCAAATGATGGCTGAGGTCTATAAATTCAAATGATGGCTGAGGTCTATATATTCAAATGATGGATGAGGTCTATAAATTCAAATGATGGCTGAGGTCTATATATTCAAATGATGGCTGAGGTCTATATATTCAAATGATGGCTGAGGTCTATATATTCAAATGATGGCTGAGGTCTATATATTCAAATGATGGCTGAGGTCTATATATTCAAATGATGGCTGAGGTCTATATATTCAAATGATGGCTGAGGTCTATATATTCAAATGATGGCTGAGGTCTATATATTCAAATGATGGCTGAGGTCTATATATTCAAATGATGGCTGAGGTCTATATATTCAAATGATGGCTGAGGTCTATATATTCAAATGATGGCTGAGGTCTATATATTCAAATGATGGCTGAGGTCTATATATTCAAATGATGGCTGAGGTCTATATATTCAAATGATGGCTGAGGTCTATATATTCAAATGATGGCTGAGGTCTATATATTCAAATGCTGGCTAAGGTCTATATATTCAAATGATGGCTGAGGTCTATATATTCAAATGATGGCTGAGGTCTATATATTCAAATGATGGCTGAGGTCTATATATTCAAATGCTGGCTAAGGTCTATATATTCAAATGATGGCTGAGGTCTATATATTCAAATGATGGCTGAGGTCTATATATTCAAATGATGGCTGAGGTCTATATATTCAAATGATGGCTGAGGTCTATAAATTCAAATGATGGCTGAGGTCTATATATTCAAATGATGGCTGAGGTCTATATATTCAAATGATGGCTGAGGTCTATATATTCAAATGATGGCTGAGGTCTATATATTCAAATAATGGCTGAGGTCTATATATTCAAATGATGGCTGAGGTCTATATATTCAAATGATGGCTGAGGTCTATATATTCAAATGATGGCTGAGGTCTATATATTCAAATGATGGCTGAGGTCTATATATTCAAATGATGGCTGAGGTCTATATATTCAAATGATGGCTGAGGTCTATATATTCAAATGATGGCTGAGGTCTATATATTCAAATGATGGCTGAGGTCTATATATTCAAATGATGGCTGAGGTCTATATATTCAAATGATGGCTGAGGTCTATATATTCAAATGATGGCTGAGGTCTATATATTCAAATAATGGCTGAGGTCTATATATTCAAATGATGGCTGAGGTCTATATATTCAAATGATGGCTGAGGTCTATATATTCAAATGATGGCTGAGGTCTATATATTCAAATGATGGCTGAGGTCTATATATTCAAATGATGGCTGAGGTCTATATATTCAAATGATGGCTGAGGTATATATATTCAAATGATGGCTGAGGTATATATATTCAAATGATGGCTGAGGTCTATAAATTCAAATGATGGCTGAGGTATATATATTCAAATGATGGCTGAGGTCTATATATTCAAATGATGGCTGAGGTCTATATATTCAAATGATGGCTGAGGTCTATATATTCAAATGATGGCTGAGGTCTATATATTCAAATGATGGCTGAGGTCTATATATTCAAATGATGGCTGAGGTCTATATATTCAAATGATGGCTGAGGTCTATATATTCAAATGATGGCTGAGGTCTATATATTCAAATGATGGCTGAGGTCTATATATTCAAATGATGGCTGAGGTCTATATATTCAAATGATGGCTGAGGTCTATATATTCAAATGATGGCTGAGGTCTATATATTCAAATGATGGCTGAGGTCTATATATTCAAATGATGGCTGAGGTCTATATATTCAAATGATGGCTGAGGTCTATATATTCAAATGATGGATGAGGTCTATAAATTCAAATGATGGCTGAGGTCTATATATTCAAATGATGGCTGAGGTCTATATATTCAAATGATGGCTGAGGTCTATATATTCAAATGATGGCTGAGGTCTATATATTCAAATGATGGCTGAGGTCTATATATTCAAATGATGGCTGAGGTCTATATATTCAAATGATGGCTGAGGTCTATATATTCAAATAATGGCTGAGGTCTATATATTCAAATGATGGCTGAGGTCTATATATTCAAATGATGGCTGAGGTCTATATATTCAAATGATGGCTGAGGTCTATATATTCAAATGATGGCTGAGGTCTATATATTCAAATGATGGCTGAGGTCTATATATTCAAATGATGGCTGAGGTATATATATTCAAATGATGGCTGAGGTATATATATTCAAATGATGGCTGAGGTCTATAAATTCAAATGATGGCTGAGGTATATATATTCAAATGATGGCTGAGGTCTATATATTCAAATGATGGCTGAGGTCTATATATTCAAATGATGGCTGAGGTCTATATATTCAAATGATGGCTGAGGTCTATATATTCAAATGATGGCTGAGGTCTATATATTCAAATGATGGCTGAGGTCTATATATTCAAATGATGGCTGAGGTCTATATATTCAAATGATGGCTGAGGTCTATATATTCAAATGATGGCTGAGGTCTATATATTCAAATAATGGCTGAGGTCTATATATTCAAATGATGGCTGAGGTCTATATATTCAAATGATGGCTGAGGTATATATATTCAAATGATGGCTGAGGTATATATATTCAAATGATGGCTGAGGTCTATATATTCAAATGATGGCTGAGGTATATATATTCAAATGATGGCTGAGGTCTATATATTCAAATGATGGCTGAGGTCTATATATTCAAATGATGGCTGAGGTCTATATATTCAAATGATGGCTGAGGTCTATATATTCAAATGATGGCTGAGGTCTATATATTCAAATGATGGCTGAGGTCTATATATTCAAATAATGGCTGAGGTCTATATATTCAAATGATGGCTGAGGTCTATATATTCAAATGATGGCTGAGGTCTATATATTCAAATGATGGCTGAGGTCTATATATTCAAATGATGGCTGAGGTCTATATATTCAAATGATGGCTGAGGTCTATATATTCAAATGATGGCTGAGGTCTATATATTCAAATGCTGGCTGAGGTCTATATATTCAAATGATGGCTGAGGTATATATATTCAAATGATGGCTGAGGTATATATATTCAAATGATGGCTGAGGTCTATATATTCAAATGATGGCTGAGGTCTATATATTCAAATGATGGCTGAGGTCTATATATTCAAATGATGGCTGAGGTCTATATATTCAAATGATGGCTGAGGTCTATATATTCAAATGCTGGCTGAGGTCTATATATTCAAATGATGGCTGAGGTCTATATATTCAAATATTGAACAATATTAAAACTAGGTATGTACTCGTATGTATATGTAATACATTTAGAAAAGTATTTAGAAAATTTGTTTTAAATATCCATTAGTGTTTGGAAGAGAGTCGAAAAAAATGATCAGTGAAAGTATATATAAAATATATAGGTATACATATATATTTTCATATATATTATATATATATATATTTCCACGATTTTCGTCATATCTATTACGTCTGTCTAAATATTGAATTCATTTTTATTCTACGGCTTTTTCATATAAATACCTAGAAAGCGTTTTCAGGAATTTTCGAAATTTTACCTCTGAAGAGGTGTATGGAAGTTGTATACTTTTTCGCGTATTCGTGTTCCTCAGGCCTGATCAGATATCGAATATCTTTCCACTTTCACGGTTTGTATTAACTAGTTTTTAAGTTTTTTTCTTTCTCAGCCCCTAAGAGGGTATAAAAGAGTTGAACACGTTTTCATAAATTCCGTGATTTATTTTAAAAGTGATAAAAAATTTGATTGGTTTTTAATTTCTCGTTCTGTATTTATCTATTAATTCCTTTCAGGAATTTCGGGTTTTCAACCCTCAAGTGGGTTTAAGAAGGTTGCGTATGTTTTCACAGATTCCTACATTTTACTTAGGTCTGATAATTTATCGAATTAATTTTTATTTCCTTAGATTCAGTAAAAAAAGTCAATTTAATTTTATTAAGGGCGTCATCCCGTGTGAATGCTTTTTTTTATGCTTTTTTTGGGAGTTTTTTTGGGAAGAACTTAATGATGATACAACTCCTATCGTTTTCCAGGAGATATGACCAAAATCGAGATGTCTACATCGGTTATTATCTAAAAATCAATTTCAGGATAGTTCGATATTTGTTTTGCTTATGTGAGAAACCATTGATGAATGTTCAAAATTGTATCTTACAAGGAACTATTCTAGTGACAAAATTACTTTCCAAAAAACATCCTTGTGTGGGAGAATCTGTGTTACATTCACTTTGTCAAAACGGACTAACAAAGCAACAGATTCGATGCTGTAATGTGCATAATTCCTTTTTCCTTGCGATGACTCCAATACCAATGATATTAAAATAGTGGTGAACTATCACAATAATGCCTATAAAGTTTGTAAAGACACACTCTTGTTAGAATCAAAGTATTGTCAATAAAATTCAGGTCTTATTCGTGCACATATCATTAAAAAAATAGTTGATATCTGGATTTGTCAGACATAGCGAAAATTTGAGACGGCGAGGAACTATGAAGTTCAATTTATATACAATTAATCGATCGGTTGATCTAAGCCAGTGCGAATTGTTATTACTCTCTCTTGCATTATTTCTACCGATAAATCAAGCAAAAATTCAGTATTTTATCTAGAGGATAATGCAATTGACTGCTACTTAACGTGACTACATATTGTAGTTTTTTGAACAAGTTTCCTTTTAACAATGCTCGATTCAATGATTAAAAGATGCTAAGAAATCGCGATTTTTCATCGATTTCCGATCTAATAAGTGGCACGTAATCAATTGCTTCCCGACACTAAAAGCGTTTTATTGCGAAGTATTTTGAATAGTGCTTCGGGCAATGCGTTGTACTACGTACTTCAAATATTACCTTCACCTTATGCCGGTGAAAGTACGAAAACCGTGACGGCTTCTTTCGTACGCCCTCCAGCCGAAAGGGAACTTAACGACCTGCTATACACGTCTTACAGTCACTTCCTTTCTTCAGGTCCGTAATACTCGGGCATTCAATTACTCCGGACAGAAAGGAGGAAAGGAAGTTATGGAGCGACGAACGGCACAGCACGAATCATAAATCTTAAAGTTGCTCGTGAAATATGCAGAACTCAATTTCTCGCCAAATGTAGAAGGAAACGAAGATTTCTTTTTTGGAATTTACCTCGTTTCGTGCCTTTATAGCTTGCAATGATACGGCAATAAAGTAATTTTTAATTTGATTATTTTTAGGGTCCGGAGCTGAAGGACTGACGCCTGCATACGCTCAAGGAATTCCTCAACTAACGAACGGAGCGTACGCCAACTCGCCAATAACGACACAAACTCTTACGGCAGCAGCAGCAGGTGTAGCCGGTAAACAAAGCGAAGGTAAACTCTTAACATTCAGTTTCGGCTATCGATTACCTACATGTTTCTAGTTTACTTCTTCTGTACTATTGCCAACATATCCACCCAAAAATTCACCGACTAACGCACTTCAATTTTTTTTTGTTCAATTTTCAGGTCCCGAGGGCAGCAATTTATTCATATATCATTTACCTCAGGAATTCATTGATACCGACCTGGCATCGACATTTCTACCGTTCGGGAACGTCCTTTCTGCGAAGGTTTTCATCGATAAGCAGACCAATTTATCGAAATGTTTCGGTTTTGTATCCTACGATAATCCAAATTCGGCCCATGCTGCTATCCAGGCCATGCATGGTTTTCAGATTGGAACGAAAAGACTTAAAGTTCAATTGAAGCGTTCCAAGGACGCTGCAAAGCCATATTAAAAGTACCTTTAGATAAATTTATATTTCCTCTTTTGATAAACCCAAAAAAAAAAACTGACGAAGAGAAAAGCAAGTTAAGCGAAGAACTGTTTTTATGAGTATAATGTAGTTAGATTAATTTTAGAGCCGATCTAAAGAAAAAAAAAACTTTTTTAAACGTTTTTAGTAACAAGTTAAAAACAAATCAAAAGCATAAAAAATAATTCCTGCACAGTTACGGAAGGGTAGTCAATCATTTAATTGTTTATAAAATTAGTTTAAATGTAAGATTAAAGCCAGTCTATTGTTGTCTATTTTTCTGTAATAATTATTTCCTGTTGTTAATTTTTTTTTTAATATTTTATTTCATTCATCGGGACCATGTCCTATATTTTTGTTGTTTTTAGTACATTACGGTGGCTATATATTTGCTATAAGGAAATTATTTATTAGTACAATGCACTTTTTTTTGGATTAGTTACCTCGCCTCAGTATGATGACGACATGATTTCAGGCGTCTTTTTCGGACTGAATCAATTGAATGAATGTCTCATAATCGTAGGTTCTTAGCTTTTAGTTCTTTCGTACTTCATATAAATTAAGACTATATGCATACCTAAGATGAATAGCCCAAAATCAAAATCTGTGAAAAAAAAATAATAATATTGTCTTTATTTATTTTGATGTTTATAAGAGAGAGACAGAATTTTATCATTATAAGTGTACTTAAGACGAAAGAGAACATACAACAAGAATTATTTGAATCAATGATGCCTTTGCTGGATGCTCTTATTGTATTGTAAATTTTGTATTGGAAATACAGAAATTTATAAAAACTAAAGATTTTACTATTTTTCATTTCACGAGGACGTTTGAAATTCAAGGCGACGCTATCGTTTGCTCGAAACTCATTTAAGGCATTTCTGTCCAAATACACATTGCACTATATAAAACAAATAAAATAATGTGGAAATAAAATTGTCGGATATGCTATAGTATATGACTGAATTTACCAGCGAGAATAGTAGTAGAACTAGAATTTATTGTAATACAGGCCACTTTCCTGTTCTGGTATATCGTATAACACCCAATAGTACTGAAAAGTTATTATCATTAACACCTGCTACCCCGCCCGATTGCTGATCTTCCTTTTAATTCCTAAAACCGATTAAGTTTGGTATTCCCTTTCTTTGCCACAATTTCTTCTAACTCTCTTATCCGGAAAATCTCTCTGCCACCTAACCTAACCTAACCTGCATGGGCGTCCATATAACATTTTGTACGGAGGGGCAAAGCCATGAAGCTATGGTTTATAAGGGGTTGAGATCTTGGAAACTATTTTGATAAAATGGAATATTTAAAATTAGTTCAATCAAGAATCAATATTCTTTATTTCGTTGTAAATACTTTATCAATATCAGCGCTCCTGAAGAAATGCTAAGCTTTTCATGAACATTTACGCGAAATACAGAGAAGTAGAGTTTTAAGCGAATGAAAGTACTAAAAGCTTCGAGTGGCAGTCATACAAAAGTACACTAAAATTGTATTAGACAATAATTGACAATAAAACCATTATCACGAAATTAAAATTTATGCAAGATATAATCGCCTTTAATGCAACAAAAAATAATTAACTAACTGGAAAATGTGCCAGACGAAAGTCCTTAACAAAAGGACTCATGTTTTTTTTTTACAAATAAACTATAATTCTCCGGAGCGTGCTACGCAGAAATTTGTTTACTTAGCTTATCTAAAATTCGGGATAAGGACTCTATAAATTGCTAGATACATACTTACAAAATAAAGCGGATTCAATACAGTCAACCACTCGACGATATCCACTAAATAGACACGGAAAACTTCTGTGACATATTCGTACTGAAAAGCAAATAGTGTTTTTTAAGGACACTCAATAAACCTCAATTATCCTCATTATGTTTTGATTCAATTGAGTAAACTGAGGGAGATTATTATCATTATGTTTTCCTTCAGCACTATTCTTTGATTTAAAAGTAAACACTACAATTTAAAAAATCTGCAAACGTCGGGGCACAACCTTATTATTTTTTGGGTAGAAGTTTAATGCGGAGATGCGGAGATGCGGATTACTCCTATTTCGCCACCTTTGTATATCAATAACTTTGAATTTTTTTTCCTTTAATTACTTCTGTAGTGCATCTACATATTTGTTTTAAGTTTCAACTTTCTAGCATAAGGCGTTTATGAGATTGGTTTAAATTCACCGCCACTTCCGAGTCTTGATTTGTCTTACCCTTACCCATATCAATAATATTCCCTTGGTCTCGTAATGAAGTAACTCTAGCATTACTTCAAGGCCTAGACTCAATTTGGGCTGTTGCATCATTGATTATTATTATTATTATTTATCATCAACAATTTTATTATTGAAAGATGCTTCCATAGTGGCTCTATTTACTTGTTTATTTTTAGTGTTCTATCTTTTGTGGTTTTTGAGAAACAGAAATAATTTTTATTTCTATCTATTTATTTATTTTCTTTTTATTTTCACCTCATCCCAGCATCTCCCCTTATACCAGCACCTCCAAAATGTCTACAGGGCCTAACTCCCTAGCACCTGGCATGTCCTTCCTACATTAAAAAAAATAGTAGTCCTGATCGAGGCTCTTAGAATATTTTAAGACAACCACAAAGTTTCAACCTGCTAACATCAACCGTTCAGGAGAATTTTAGAATGTTTCAACTCAAGCTCTCCAGTGTTTTAGAGTCATTGGTCTTTCTTCTACTCCCCAAATCTCATCGCGTATCGATGTCTTTTTGGAAAATGGGTCCAGTATCGTAGTTCTACATAAGTTCCAATTTTTAGCCTTCTAACATAAACCGTTCCTGAGATCTAGAAACCACAACTTTTCGTTTAAAACGCTTTACTGTGAAAATATGAAATTTCAGGGTAGCAAATTTTTTGAATCTCCAGGTCGATCACACATTGAAAAGTTTTCATATAAACCCTTGTCTCTTTATACAAAATCCCTTCTTGTTCATCCCGTTCTGAGCTAATATTTGGCTTAATAGAATCCTTGTTTGCATTGATTTCAATGCAAACCCTGCCTTTTTTGCAAGAGTCTTGTGCTTTGCAAACTCTTACTATTCTCTGCACATTTTACGTGGAATGTAAAAAAGATTTCCGATCACTAAGGCCCTTATTTTCCATTATGACATTGCTACTAAAGTCTGGAACGTAATTAGTAAAAAAATTTGAGATGCACGAAACTAAGACCAAACTTTGCCTTAGGTGAAGATATCCTGCTTACAAGTTCCAGCAGAACACTGTGCACCTTATCGTGTTATCGAAGATGATTAATGAAAACCAGTAAAAACTTTACCTATTGAATTCGGTACCTACGACAACAATGAAAATAATTGAAATCTTGGAATATATTTAATCAGTTCCGGGAAAGTTTTCTGGTTGTTTTCCGCCGGGAACACGGTGCAACGTGCAACTCTTGTTCGCTGCGACGTAGCCATCAGCCCGGCTACGCGACACAATAGCACTCCCAATTGTCTGGTACTTCAGAGTTAAATTAAAACTGCATCCATTACAAAGTAATGAAAAAGGTTCGCTCACTATTGGACTTGTGCATAGCATACAAATTCCCTTAATGACAAAATTCAAATTAAAATTTTTCCGCAGTACTTTGAGACTTTTGAACTTTACATTCGAAAGAGCCTCATACATTTGTACGTACTCATGTGAGTGGGTGGGTGGAAGTTCTATCGTCAGCAGGATGAAGCTGTGGCTTGGGAGTAAGTCGTGTTAGGGATGGAGCGCTTGCAAGTCCTTGTGACCAAAGCCGGATTAAATTGCTCACGTAATTAAGCAGTTTTCGTATATCCTCTGATATGCCTGCACACATGCAATTGCGAAACTTTTCCCGTTTCGCGTTCGTGTAGCCTTTAGTGGCGCTTTACTCTCTCACCTCAGTCAGTAATTTGCACACAACAACTCGACACTCGGCTCAAGTCCCCGAGAATTTTTTTTTTCAGCTTTTCATTTTTAATGCGCAAATTTACATTGCGCTAAGGGAAAAAAAACAACTGCGAAATCAAATAAAAAATTTCAATTATCCAGGTGATACAGGCTCAACAGGAGCTTTGTGCAGGCGTGGTGTGTTTTTATGAAGTTTGGAAAGGGATACACGAAACACATCCGGTAAAAAGGCATATGCCCGCTTAAGTACCGTTTTCGAGATTTGCTATTTCAAAACATTTTTTGTTTCAATTATTATTGCTATAACTTCTGAACCGGAAATAGTGCTTCAATAATTACTTTCAAAACATTAGAGGCAAAATATAAATTACCCTTTTAAAAAAGGATTGTTTATTCTAACAGAAGAAAAATTTTGGTGAAACGATATTTTTTCCAAAAATCGACGACTGAATTTTTCCTGGTACATTATTAAGTCGCATTTAGTGACTTTTAATTTTACGGTAAGTTAACCTCTTGAGTTCTGTACTTTAGAAATTATCAACTTTCAAGTAAAACTGTCTTCTCAAAAGAAATGTATTTTCCCCGCGGAATCCATTGTCCTAATTGTACAGAAGCTTGGCCCAGTAGACCTCTAGTCGGAGTGGGTCCTTGCGTAGATGCTGATGGTAAGAAAGGGTGGAAAGAAAGGATATTTTAGTTTTTATTTCTCAAACCCGCAAAGGATTCAAAGCTAAAAATATGCCATGCTATAGTCATATATTTGATTGGAGTTGAAAGGTATGGTATATTTCAGAAACAGCTTATGCTAGAAACTTGAAAATTATTCCTTATACGAGTATGTAGATCTATTACAGAAGTAAGTTGAACTACAAAAATATTTAACCTTTTGTTTTCGTGTAAAATAAATGCTCGTGAAAAAAAATTTTTTTTTGCTATTTTCACGAATTTTGTTACATGTTGAGTTATCAAAATAATCTTACTTCTGCGTTCTGTTTATACAGGCTCCTAAAAATAGTTTTCCGATATCCAATCCCTTAGGGAGATAGAATAGTTGTGCATATCTTCACTAACTTCGATATATTTCTTAGGTCTAATGAGATATCGACTTACAAACATAGTATAGTTGTGAGAAATATTCAATAAATTTCTATAGTTGTAGGGGAAGGTGGGTCAAAGTGAGCCCCCTAAGGTTTGTACCAAAATTCTGTGAAATGGATAATAGTTATAAAATCCTTTTCATGCAAAATCGATAGCTTAGGATGTTAGCTAAGTCATGCACTCGTGAAATTAAATTATTGATGCTAATAAAAAAGTTATCTACTTCTTTCTATACATACTTCAAAGGGCCCACTTTGCCCCACTACTGGGATAAAGTGAGCCCTTGAGTATAGTATAATTTCATCCAAAACTGGAGCAAAAGAATATGGCAATAGATCAATTAAGACAAACAATATGTTTTTAATAAATTGAAATGAAATTAAGTGTGTTGAGAGCGTGCTCTGCTTTGAGAAGATGCCCTGAGAAAACCAATATATTTACTGGCCTTCTTTAGGTCGATTTTGTTCATTAACAGTCTATTGCATTTTTCATCGCAACTTCTGTCCACTGTTGTTACATTGATTTTTTGTTATATGTTCTAGCCATGTTAAAATTGTTATTTTTAATTATCAAATAAAATTCTATTGGTATGGGGTAAAATTCGCCCGGGGCTCACTTTACCCCGAATGAACACTAAACAGTAAGCATCTGCTAAAATTTATATACTTCTTAAATAATCATCAAATCTTACTTTGCAAGTTTCACAATCCGTACTCCGATCTCAAGAATACTGTTCCAAGAAATCCTCAGTCGCTGACAAGTTTTTTTAATCCAATTATTAAACACTGATATTTACATCAAATAGTGCCAAAATCTTAATGTGAGAAAATTCGAGGAACTGTAATTAAAGTGAATTTCTTTTATAGTGCATTGTGGTCAATGCTTGATGCTTTATCGTATAATTCATTTGCCAGGAGATGGCGCTAGTGCAAACTAGAAATTTTAAGGGGGCTCACTTTACCTTGCTAGCCCACTTTGCCCCACCTTCCCCTACTGATCATGGAATATAGTTGCTGTTATCATAAAATAATTTTACTGTACTACCTTATTAATTTAAAATCACCAAATATGTTTACTGCAACCATAGTTTGTTTGTGTGAATTATATGCTATGGCAAGGGCAACCATAATTATTTTAATATAGTTATAATAACTAAATTATGGTCACTGCAACTATGGAACAATCACATTTTTCTTTCAGTGTAGGGACACGAAACAATATGTTTATTTCAGTCCGACAAGTTTGCAATGCATGGAGATTCACGATATATATTATTTGTCATTAGTAGAAGGTACAACAGTTGAAATCGTTTTCGCTATTATGGTCGTTTCCCAATACCTTGCTTCGTCCACGTCTACGTCTACGTCTACGTCTAGTTATAACAGTTAATGACGTCAGACGTAGCAAAGCTGTGTCTAAATTCATATTCAGTTCGTGTCTTAACTATTTTTACGACAGCTGATCCATCAGTCAATTGTCAATCTAAGCAAACGTAAAAAAATTCAAATTTTTCTATAGAATTTAATATAATTTTTGATTTTTGATTTTTGATTTTTGAAGTGTCAAATGAGCATCATCAGAGCCCTTTTGACGGTTTAGCCATGCATTTTCTAAACTGTTATAATAGGAATGCTATGCTGTGACGTCAACATAGACGTAGACGTAAACGAAGTATTGGGAAACAACCTTGTCCCACGATTACTTAATAGCGCTTTGACTTCAGAACTTGAAAGTTTGGTTCTTACACTGATGAGGCTTAAAAATAATTAGCTTCGTTAACCTCTAGAATTATCCTTATTCTTTGACTAGCTACAAAAAACACCATTAAAATACTTACCCACGAATGACACATTTAAAAAAATAAACCAAATTCGGAATTCAACAAATTCTAATTTTTCAAATAAATACTTAAGTAAATATGAAGCAATTAGTGTAGGCGCTATTCAAAAATTCTGTAAAAACTTAAGAAACTCTCTGTAACTCATGAATGCGAACTTATTTTCAAGCTCCTTCGGATGGAATTTGAAGGTAATTCTTTAAATTGAAGGTACCTACATACATTTTAATTATATTCAGTCTTCCTCTCGTTTTTAGCTGAAATTCGTGAAATACGCCGGGTATTAAATATAGATATCAGATTCGATACAGGTTAAGTGATTCCAAGAAAACGTCAGATTATTTTCCAATTTCGATTCATACCACGTAAAATATTCACCATTCACGTGTCTCCTACTGACTGACAACCACAAAAAACGGAAAATTTTACTGATAGTTAGCAATTTTCATTTTTTATTTGAAAATGTCCATTTCTAAATACCACTTTGATGTACACGTCAAGTCGAACATTGCTGACGCACTCGCTCGCGTGCATATGAATTTCACCGAGTCTGCAGTTAGCATAAAGTACATTTCGATTGTCAGTTGAAAGGACTAGCCGTGACGCGTTTTACCGAAACGTAAAAAAATCCACATAAAATTTTACATTCAATCGAATAGTGGAAAACAGGATGCAGAATTGCCGATATATTCCAATTGGTCGAACAATTTAAATTCATAATAATAACAGCGGTGCCTATTTAATACTAGAGGGCAGTGTACACGTTTAACAAACCTTACCGAAATAATATCATAATAATGTAATGACACACCGCGGGACGGTTTAGGGGTGGCTGTCACGACTCGAATATAATACAAATGCGGGAAAAAAAGGAAAATAAATAAATAAATAATAGTGACATACCGGGGAAAATGGGTCGGTATATTCGGACACTGTGACGCTAAAAATTTCCATTTTAATATTTCCATTCAGTTATCAGGAGATTACATAAATCTCGTTGCGGACAAGGACGTTGCATGGCTTGCATTTATCTGTTCATACGTTGCCTTAATGTGGCAGTTTCATATATGATAATATGCTGGATAAAAAATCGTTCGGAGCCTGTTGATTGCAACTGTTGTGTGTTTATTACTTTTACTGCATTTTTACAATTTATGAACCTTCGTATATAAAGAACTTATCTTATAAATTACGAGGTCAAACTCAGAAGACAGAACGGAATAAAATTGTCCTAAAATTCGATAATACGAAATATATTAGAATTATTTAATTAATCATAAAGAGATGAGGTTTCATTTTACTTAAACTCTAAACATAACGATGCGACGTTCGATCTTTTGAAGACCTCGTATTACAGAGTATCTACGATAGATACTAATCTTGCCGTAACAAATTAATTACTACAAAAGGTAATTGCTGTAATATTATACATCTTTTGAGCTATTGAACTTAAGATGAAGCAAACTATCCTGAAAATTGTGAAAATAGTTTGTTATACAAACCACCTAATGCAGTCTTAAACTTATTTGCATCTCCAATAATTGAACTAATTGATTTTCTCTTCAGGCGTATATGCAGTAATTACAAAGATAACGGATTTTAATTTTTAGCAGCTCCATCTTTTCGAATATAAAGACACTTAAAGTACTTACTTCCACCTGTATTTAACTTATATGCCAAAGTAGTGACCTTACCATCTCCGATTCTTTTCAAAAAATTTCTACTTGAAGAACTAGTAGAAATAGTTGAAATTAAATTGTTTGCATCTATTTAATTTTTTTTAGTTATAGTATGTGAAAGAATGTTACAAATTTCGCAGAAAAGGTGTACCAGTCCTTTTTCAAAATTCATATCCCTGGTTATTTTTATCCTGGAAAAAATAAAAGGAGGCTCATTTTCAAGGTGGAGATTGTCGCAATATAAAACAAATACGAATAAAAATTATCCTTCAAAGTTTTTTCTGTTTTAAAGTATAACCATTTTAATATCTCAAAATACATTTTTTTTTTCTTACATTTTGTAGGTTATACTGTTTTTCAAAACATACCAAAAAATTATCTTGGCATCTCAATGATTGGGGTCGAAAAAATCGATGAACTTAAGTGGTTCTTAGAAAAAACCGAGTTTTTAAATATTCAAGGATAAGGGATAAAATCATTATCCTTGAAAAAAAATCACAAAATAACTGTTATTGGTATCTTTTTATATTGGGACAACCTTTTCCTTTCAAATAAGCCCTATTTTATTATTCTAGGTCAAATCTTTGGCGATTCTTGATGGAATGACCCAATAGGAGAAAAATGAATTTATTTATTTTACCTTTTCATCGCGCTTCATCCCAGTAGTACCAGCAATGATTACCGGTTCGATGTTGTAATGAACGAAATGTAATGACCCAGGCATTACCAATTCGATTACACCGCTAATTACCTTTTAATACAAATGTCCGAGAAAGCAAGGCATTACCAATTGCCTGACATGTAATGCACTACTTCGGTTTTGTGAGGTAATTGAAAGAGACATGGCTTATGTGTGAGCGCGTCATTACAAGTCATTACAAAGTTGTTAGTTCAATAACTAGTTTTTATCGTTTTTTTAATGCAAGGGTACACTAGAAGCGGGCCTCATCTTAACGGTCATTTTTTTTCTACGTGCTTTTTGCGATGCGACCTTAATCAGAGAATCTTCATATAAGTCATAAGTTATACAACCCAAATGTCTAAAATTAATATTATATATTTCACAATAAATCACTTCTTTTGTCATTAACCACGTTTCTAGAACTGAAGCAATTCGCAAAATTTACTGTGTCATATTACGAAATGAATTCTAAATTAGTTTTTTACTAACAGCAAAAATTTGATATGTGCGCTTACCAGTTGCATAACTACTCTTACTTTGGTAAGTCCTTACTATATTTGATCTTGTCTTCTAAGAAAACATCAGCGACATGGAGAAGTACTGCCTCGAAGTCCAACTTGGATTATAGCCCTTAATACCTTAGACCTAACACTCACAAAAATTAGCAAATTATTAATTTCCAATTAGACTTAAATAGTTACGGCTGTTCTTCTAATGGTCACGATCAAGAAATGCTATTTGACAATTTGACTTAAAATATTTATGAAATGTTTTCTTGTCATATTTCTTGCAGAAGAAATTTATCATTTCGCGTCTATATGTTCATATTGTTTTGACAGCATAAATATATATGATTATATGAAATCCGAACTGTAGCATGTTTTTCAAAATTTAGGTACTAATGCCCAATCCAATTTGAACATTTAGATTATATCATATTGTTCAATGTTTTGACAATTAAAGGACATTATGACAAATTTTCATATGACACAGAATTTATAAATTAGCGATTATGACAAATTGACATTAAGAGTGCGCCACATGTCAAGGATAACGGACTCAAATTCCGATTTGCATTATAATAGTCAAGTTTTTTTGAGACTTTGTTTAGCTATTCTGGATCACTGTTTGAGGTGGTGTAGTTGCTTTTCTCGCTTTACGTTTTGATGTTGTTTTCACAGAATAGGGACCAAGAAAACATGCCTAATGTTGCATTATATTGTTTAAGGATATGGCTGAAAACTTCATACCACAGAAATTACTTACTAGTAACTGTATTATGCCGAACAAATGTCTACTAAATAGCAATAACAATAGTAAAAACTTTATCATCCTAATAGCAAGTATTTTAACATTGTGTACACATGAGCCCTAAGCTATATGCTCGCTTAACCGTAATGAATCTATTCACATTTCCAAGAACCTTTTTGCCCGGACAAATCTAAATGGTCCTATCCAAACAAGCAACAACATTATCATCTGGAAAACTCTCCTCGTGATAATCTTGAGTTTTCATAATTTTTGTGTTTATGTTTTAATAGTTGTTTGATTTTCGCAACGATTAGCAAATCTGTTTAAAATTTCAATTGTTTCATTAACAACCAGAGGTTTACTTTTAGAATTTCTCCTCGTAATGAACACGTAGTGGAGCCAAGGCAAGCATAACATTTTCCTTGGCATCGGTCTGTTTTCGTGGTGGAAAACCGTAGATATAGCACTGTTTTCATCTTACCCATTTTCCTTATTTAAACAACTGCTGACTGCCGTAGAAAACGGATCATTGCCCGCAAACTGAATGAAAATACAAAAAGTTAGTACGTCTGAAAAGTTTTCGCCTAGATATTCGCCCCGGATAGTAAAAGTTGCTTTAGATTTTCACTGACAACGAAAAATAATTTTATCCTTCTTTCAACAAACAAACAGATTTTCGTAAACAAGCGCTCCTTTGGCCGAGCTGGGTGGCGCTGGGAAGATGTTCAGTAAATACGATTAAAGTATTAGGATATGTCTAACAATATGCTAATATTTTCATTAGAGCCCATATATTTTGGCTTGCGGTATTTATGCATATCAAGTGACTGTTTTAACAACCTTTTTTAAAAAGGATTAGCTCTACGGGATGATTAAACTTTTGGGTTTTAGAGAAGACAACTTTAGGCAAGTATGAAAGGGAAATGGTTTCTCGAGGCGGTTGAAAGGATCTTATATATGGAGAAATATGCAAAACAAACTGATATAGTGTATATTAATAGAATGTTGTATTAAGTTATTAAAAAAAGGCTAAAAATCACAACGTGTTGACATTTTTTGAGTACATTAGTATGGAAGTGGCAGCTACTTGAAGAAATATTTGCATCCTGCCCCTTAATTCCTAAATCTGAAAGTAACGAACTACTAAGTGGTTAATAACTAATGAGTAAGCTTTAATTGTTATTAATATTAAAGCATTGACTTAATTGTGTTCCATTAAAAAGCTCTTACCTGTAGGGCAGGCAAAAAAATTCGAAATTTAATTTTTCAAAATAAATTGAAATGGAAACCGAATTGTTCTGCCATCAATTCATCACTAAGCCCACAACGTATACGTTTCATCATCGGCAATTGAAACTGGAGACAGTTGGCAGATCATTAGCGTTGAAAATTCTACGCGTTTGGAGCTGACAACTCGTATCACTGAGATCCGACAGATGCCTTTCATCGATATCCAGTTACTCACTCTATTAAAGGACTCTTTGCATGCGAAAAGGAAGCTTTCTCAGGCAAATTTTGTAACAAAATTGTTCTCAACTGTCATAACTCTTGAGGATGATACACAAGAAACGATGCAAAGTCCTTCGCTTATAACATTCGATACCTTCGTGACGACAATCTCTTTCTGAACGGGGAATAATGCGCGAAATTGCATTCTTTGAGTGACGTTCATTTGTATAATATAGAACGGTTCGATCTTGAAGGGAAGTTCTAGTAACGAAACGGTTTTTAGTTTCAGAATGTTGCAAACGAACTAAGGGTTGTTTTTTTTCACTTTTTTCGAATTTTTAGGTATAGATATAGTGAAATCAGCTCGTAACAATCTTGAGTTCATACCTGTTGAGATCTGAAAGAGTGACGCTAAAGAGGACTTATTCAGCACTTAGTACACTCTTAATGCTTTTTGTGCCTTTCAAAATTGCAATAAGGTGCGAGCTAGGGGTTCGTCGGGATTTCAAGTAAAACACAATTCGTTTAAAATCGAAACAATTCTTTTTCTTATTAAATAATCGCACGCTCTATTGTAGTTTTTCGCATTTTAGAAAACGTACTTTAGATATAATATTTTTGAGCAAAATGTAAGAGAAGCGATGCTTTCTCTGCTTTAATGGACGCCACGCCACTCTAATTTGAAAATAAAGTCCTAAAATATGCAATCCTGTAAATAAATTTATAAATCTGTGACTTAAATAGAAAGTACAATATCCAATATTTTATATATAAAAAATTTAATGTTTTATTTGTGCTTTTACATATACGTACATACTACGAAAATAAATAAAATAAATAGAATAAATAACACAAAGATGAATTACTGTCCAAGTGTTAATATGCAAAGAAGTCTTACGTATGTCGTAATGTCTACGGATGAAACGAGTATTACAATTTGACGTCCTATTACCTATCGAAATCAAATGGAGCTACAGATTAATGGGTTTCGTCTTAAATCTAAATTGCTAATCTCTAAAGTGTTCGAATTGTGTTGTTGCTGTCGGCTGAATGTTATCCACATGTGATATTTCTTTGGCAAGTTAATTTACAGAAGTGATTAGTCCTGAAATGCGCCCGGCTTAATTAATGCAATTCGTGTAATTAGAAGTGTATGCTCTATATGAGCTGGCCGGTCACGTTTCTCGGATATCCATCAATAGTTCGGGGGTATAGGATGTCACAAATTATTTCCTTTTGGGCCAATAAAGGTTCTCGTTCCTTTTGTTGGGAAACCATTTCAAATGTGGTGCCGTTTGCTCCTGGGACTCTTGGACGTATGATTCGGGTACGGTAAAAACTTCTGCGTCAGGATTTGTTGGTGCGCCTTGATCGGCAAGCATTTGATTTATGTCGATGTCGTTTGATAGGTTTACGGGAATACTTTCGTAATAGTCGATATTATTGTTTTCGTTGTTGATGGGACCTTCTTGGAAGCTATCCCATTCGGAGCCAGTACTTACAGGTCGGGCGAATTGAGTGTCTTCGTCCTCGTCGAACAGTTCGCTATTAAGGGGAGCAATAAAACGTTCTTGGGGCACGGTTTCCTCTTCAGCTTCCAACTTTTCGCTGTATTTCTGCTCCGGTTTTTCCTTATCATCGATACTCTCGAAGTTTTCAATCAAATCGTCATCATTCTCAACCGGCTCGACTTGACTCGATATCGATGTAGTGGATTCGATTGTCTCGACTTCAGATTCAGTCGATAGTGTCGTTGGTAATTCGTGCAATTGAGTTGTGCTCTGTGAGATAAGCATAAAATTGTGCAATTCAGAGAAAGAGTGATAAGGAGAAATGAACAAAACAATTTAATTAGAATTTTACTGTTTTAGTTGTTATTGAAAAATATAATTGAAGCCGAAAAAAGCACAGCCTTTTCCATTATTTACAGACTATAGTGTCCTGCACTTAAGTTGCATGCAATTAACTTTAGCTCTATTTGGGCGTAAATCTTTGCTTGTTAGTAAAAATCCTTGAACCATAAAAAACAAGTGCAATCAGGTATGTGCTGAATTCTTGAGAAATCGTCAATTGCACTTGAAAATCCAATTAAATGGCGAAATAATGAAAGAGGAAAAAATTGAATTTGTGAAAAGAAAATCAATAAATCACTGCAGGTACCTACGTTATTCGTACCTTCATGGTCTTGTAGTGTAAACATCGTACCTACGTTATTCGAATCTTCATCGTCTTGTAGTGTAAACATCGTAAATTACCCAAATTCCACCTATAGTAAATTTGCGAATTAATTTAGTAAAATTATGCACCATATAAGATGACAACGAATCTTCTTATATGGAGAAAATGTAGATTTGATTTGAAATAAGTGGAGTTTTATTCTGTGTCCATATCCAGTGCAGAGCTGGTTGCCACCTTAGAACACAACAACACAGGTTTCATAGCACCCATGATAATTACGTTTCTAATGGTAGTACACCCATATTTATGAGGGTTTACAGAACACTCACGGTTGTGGCAAGAAGACCTATTGCTATTGCGTGGAATACCAATGGGTGTTTTAGTTCCCCACATCCATAGGTGTCTGGATTACTCTCTTCAAAGTAAAATAACTCCCACTCGAGCTCTTTGCCTACCCATGGGAATTCATGTCGCAAGAATACGTTTGGCTTAAACTACATATGACTAAAGTTTGCTACTAGGGAATCGTAAGAGTAAACGTAAACTTTGAAAACAAAGAAGCATGTCCCAATTTGGGGAAGAAAATGAACCACCTATGATAGTTTAGTGACCATTGCGGGTGTACAATATACACCCATGGGACTCTGATCACATTTATAGTGGTTCACCCACTAGCTGTTGCATCCAAGCCTGTTGTACCTATCGCTGTTGCACTCGATATCTTAATTGTTTGTGGCCGTGTGCAATCGAGGATTACCAAAAGGCAGGGAGCCTTTCATGTCAAAATACTTTTCAAAGCCGAACAACCGAATGGACAAGAACGGAACAGATCACATTGAGTCAACTTTTATTCATACATATATAGGTACATAGGTACGTTTCATATTCAAAAATTTGAACTAATAAATTCAATTAACTAAAAATATATATGAAAATAAATTTGTCCTTCTAACGATTTAATAACAAAATTCCTGCTGTTCATGTAATGAACTACCTTTTGTTAATATTCTAAATATAGGAGCAACCATGAAACCATGGCATTGACTAGTCCTCAACACAAAACCACATCAAATAAATTTAATAAAAGCTGAAAATGAACAATGTAAAATTCTCGATTAAATGACATAAAAGCAAATACCAAACTCGACAGTACGATGAAATAAAGTACAACATGAAGTGAAGTACGAAATTAAAATACCATCAAGTAAGTACTAGTGTATGGCGAAATAATAGACTGGTAGCGTTGGTGTACAACAAAATAATTAGCTCGAACCAAATTAATTTGTCAATTGTTCTTTAATGAAACAATTAAATGCCATATACAGTGCATCGGGTTAATGTGTGATCTTTGATTGGTCCTCGGGGGACTATACTTCAAGCAACATATCGAACAGATAATAGTTCTATGTATAGTGTACATGTTTCAACATACGATAATAATGAATTCACTAGTTTCGTGTTATAAGGATATATGAACATACGAGTACATACATGTGTAGTTATTCTGCATACTTTTACAGTGTCATATGCACAAATTATAATCAGGGCAATTCGGTAACTTCATTATATCCCAAAATGCGAAAGGTCATATAAAATTTAAAATATACCAAACTGGTTAACACGAAATTAATTTAATGCGATACGAAATCTGGATTTACTTATCGTGCTGTTGGTATAGTGATATTTAAACAATTCGTAATTATATAGTTGGTGTTTCTAAAAAAAAAAAAAAGACAGAATATAAGTTAGATAGACTATGAGTTTTAAATGCGTTTAAGTAGGCAAAATAAACGTGTTTAAAAAGTAGTATTCAGACTAGGTAACTCGTTTATTTTGATGCATGTGTTTCATTAGCAAATTTATGTGTTCTAATTTATTTGAAACAATAATTTTTGTATAATGGTAATGAAAACCGAATTTATTAGCTACTTCACAAGCATAAAATTTAGTTTCTACAGCTTTAAATAGTTTATTTTAAAGCTTACTTCGATTTCCGCGAGGCTCGCAGTACACGTTTCCGGTTAAACATGTTGTAGCTACGTGTTTTCGTAAACATGTTCACAGTATTTTCAACGCGTTTATCTTAATTTACACGAGTTTAACTCGATTTAAACGGGTTAATCTCGTAGTCTCAACATAGTAACACGAACATAGCAAAATATACACTCCTATTTGTACAGATAGTGTAGCAAAGTTTTGTTTTCCGTTCGAGCTTCACTGTTTACCTGCGTTTCGTAGTAGTGCACCTCAATATTGCTTTCTGATATTAGCGGACTGTATTAAGTTATAATTATGGCCATATTTGCCATAACTGAAAATACTGGAAGGCTGTTTTATTTGAGTTTAACCTTAGTCCTTCTTTGGGCGCTATCGCTTCCAGTAGAAGTACACAAGGTCCTGAAAACATTGCTACGGCGATGTCGTATGTTCAATTCTCACTTGACGCAAGATTTATTTACAAGCATTTTTTGGTTTCTATTGACTTCAGAATATTAAATATGAATAGCGAACAGTGAGGAATGTTTAATAGGGTCACTATTAAATGATTTAAAAGGGCTCGCTATCTTCAAAGAGCAGCACTCCTAACCTAACCTAACCTTATAGAGCTTTTTAGTGCTAGTAACACCATTATATCAGTATGTAATGAATCTTATAGATGTTTGCGTTTCTAAAGCAAAGAATTTAAATTGAATAAATAGGAGAGTGGACTCTCTGGCAGCAGAAAAGAAAGACATTAACTGGGAGTTGGTTGGATTAGGTGCCAGCTCTGTCCTCTAGACGGAGCTCAATTAGATCAATGGCCATTTTGAAACCACAAACACGAATTTACCCGAATGTTAGCAGTTGTTGTGACTGGTGAATTTCAAGTATGAGTGCGAGTAAAAATTGATTCGTTATATCCATCCTGGAAGATCCCTATTCCAAACTAATCGAAAAATTGCCAGAGGAGGTATAACTCTTAAAAGCATTACAATTTTAATTGTACGCTAAACCCTGTCTAAGTTGTCTAAAATATAGACTACTACCCCGCTTTTCCTGAAAAATATTATATTATAATTATTTTAATTATGTGATGAGATAATAATTATGCCATCGTATTATTTTCACTGAAAGTCTGTTTTTAAAACATTAAGTTAACTTGATTTGCTCAAACCATTACCAATATACAGTATACCATTCACCAAGAACTGATTCATTAAATGGCTTCTTTGTCTAATTAAGAAAATATAATATGAGATGCGTAAATTGGCGTAAATTGATGTTAAAATGAAAATGTTGAAAACTGTCTCTTAGAGGACACTTCTGGAACTTGTGGTAACACAAGAAATTTCTAAGTAAACGCTAATTTAGACAAATTGAAGAAACAAATAATATATAAAATATTTTTAAAAGGGTTGGTGGTCTGGTCAATAAACCACTTTCAGAAAGGAAACTTTTAAAGATTGAAGGACTGATGATCCCCTAATAGTTAGCGAAATGTCATCGACTTCCTTAAAATGTGATTTTTTTAAATCCACAGCATTAAAGCCCGTTCCTACATATATGATCGTCCGTTACATTCTAACTGGAACCTTAACTCACATCTTTTCAGACAACATTTTTAGTTAAAGTTCCGATTAGAATTTAACTGACGATCGTAGCAACGGGCCTAAAACGTCGTATGACTTAAAAATTCGAAATTGAAACTAGGCATGGTATTAGTTCACTTGAACTTAACATGTAATTATAATGCTGTGTATGCAAATATGAATATACAATCAGGATCGAATATTAATTTACAATTTTTTAAAAAAAAAATTTTAATAAGGATTAGTTTTGAAATTTAGTGAAAAAAATTAGATCTTTTATATTTTAAGAACTAAGAATTTCTAAAAGTGTGAAACTAGTACGGCAGCCATTAATTTAAGGATAGATTTAAAAATTGACTTTATTATTTCCACGAAAGCAAAAACTCTCAACAAATTTATTGAAAATTTTTTATTTTATTTCAATAATATTGAATTAATATTTTTTTTAACAACTTCATACAAAAAAGAGAGGAAAAAAATTAAAAATGTTTTAAAAGGCGCAATCGCGCTAATGTTTGGTTAACATGCGTTTTTAAATATTTCATAACTTCAACGTTTTTACTACGTAATAATTATTAATAACAATTCACCAAAATATCTGTACAGTTTTTTTAGTAAGTAATAAAATTTACAATACAACTTTCTAATTATTATTAAGAAAATCAATAGAAATTCATTTAATATATATATATATTGTATCTAGGGAATGCGTTATGTATTTTTCTGTTTTTGTTTTAAGCAAGCAAATTTTTGTTTTAAATGTAAGCCAGCAGCTGCATTAATACTAAAGTTATAATATTTTATCAATCATGTTATATGTATGTACAAATAAGAACAAAGATTGATAAATGAAAGGTAAAATTTGGAAAAAATAAATTTAAATTTATAGTGGAGAAGAAAATGCACAGTATGCATGCATCACATATGCCACACTAATGCAACTGGAGCAAAACAATTACTAAGATTTTTAATTTACTTATTTAGCTTTGTTTTTCTTTTCATATCTTTGGAGCAAAAATTAGTAGTTCAAAGCGTTAATAAGTTATTATTATTATTGTAGATTTTTTTTTATTTTATTTTGCTTGCTTCTGTCTTAGCTTGCCTGCAAGATCCTTTACCTCAGTCGAACTGTAAGTCTCATTTATTTCATTGTCAACATCTTCCCTATTGGCAGTTTCAGGTGATGTTTTCTTTGCTTCTTCACCGGATTCCGAAGCAGTAGTAGTGCCTTCTTCGTCCGAATCCAATGGTCGAATATTAATTAAGCGAACTTTGTAGAAAGAGTTTCCTGAATTGTCATTGTTTGTGTAAACCGTGTCATTAACTTCCACTCTATGACCATCGACAAACTGTGGAATAAACCAAACGAAATTAGTGTTAAATTTTTAGGGAGTTTTTAGTATTTCACGGCAGCAATAATTCTATGAAGATAGATAGAGAGATTGGTAAAAAGGGTTGGTATGGCGAACCTCTGTCACTGCAGCCACAGTTGGGCCTATTGTGTCGTCCCCCCGGATTGACAATGATTCCTCTTCAATCCCTGCGATTTCAATGAAGCCTAGTATTTTGCGAAGAGGAATGGTCAGGAATGCCGATGAAACCATGAAACCCTGACCGAAGTGACGAAGTTTTTTATGAACTAAACCCTCACAATCACAGAGGACATGCTCTGGTGTTTCGTCTTTGTCATTGCATATTCTGCAAATTTTAGTCTCAGAGAGACCAATCCTATGGAGATAATTCCTCATATGACAGTGTCCAGTCAGATATCTGCTTAATTTCAGTTAATGGCATACTATGGAGATAATGTGCTGAAAACCTCTCGACACAACATATGCATAATATGTAAAGTTCCAACCGCTTTTGTATAGGGGTCAGTTTTTCTACGACGAAATCGATACGACGTTCAGTTCTACTGGTAAGGTGACTTTCTTTGGTAGCAGCCATCGTGCAGTATAATTTAATTGAATGAACTGATTTGTGTTTATTATTCGTTATTACCGAATTGTGTGATTACATAAAATTCCAGCGCACCCCTAACTCAACGCAATATTTTTTAATTAAAAATGGAAACTCTGAACTTTTTGTTAAAGGCCCTCTGCACATGTTCCATCTACAATTCCACGACGTAAAATAACGAATTTCGTAAGAAGAATTAAATCAATAACAGACAAAAATATGAAGCTAACAAAAATATTGAAACCAATTCGATACCTTATCAGGTAAAGCGGAATACATTAAACATATGTATGGTATGTTCAAACCCTGTTCATCTTCCTAGTGTTCGAATATTTAAAATTAAGGTCACTATATTTTTTTGAGGATCTTTTGATTAAAAATAAAGCTCAATTTTTTAGTTCTAAATATGTATGATTCTTAGGGCCGTTATTATGACCTTCAGTTAAAATTTTACCGGAACTTTGACTGTAAGTTTCGTATGAACATCTGTCAGTTAAAGTTTCAGTTAGAACGTTACTGACGATCGTAGGAACGGGCCTTAGTCATACTTCTATGACTTCGTGTTTACGAATGTGACTTAAGAGTTATTTCAATTTCTTTCTGGAAATATTATATACATATGTATGTAGTCATTACGTGATACAATATATTTCAAGAAAATAATTGGTCATCCTGTAGGATGATCAATTTTCAATATCTGCGAAGATTCAGGCAACAACAAGATGTCGTATTAAATAGAGTCATTTTGTAACTAATTTTTATAAAGAAAAATCCAAAGGTTAACTTATTGGTCATAACATGACTTAGGCCCATTCTACGATCGTCAGTTAAATTCCATCCGGAACTTTAACTGGAAGATTTGTATGAAATTGTGTCAGTTAAAGTTCCAGTTAGAACGTAACTGACGATCGTAGGAACGGGCCTTTAAGTTGGATAAACAATAACTTATTGTTTTGAGATGACGTCTGAGAGTCGGTTCGTGGTCGAAACCCTAAAATCATTCACCGACATTACGAATCCGAACAAGTTTGTTTTCCCTAACTTCGGCATGACGTCGTAACGACTGATGCATCTTACTTCGGGTACACAACTTTTAATGAGTGTTTCGTAATTATGTACATGTAGTTTTGATATCAAAGAAAACCCAGATTAAAAAAAATTAAAAAATTTGTCCTTAGCTTGAAAGGTAGAAAAAGTAAAAAATATTTATTTTTAAAAAAGTAATAATAATAATAACTATACAAACCTTAACGACTGAGGTGGTATTTCCCTTCGACGGGTCCAAATCAGCAACATCAAGAGTCGGAACATTTTGCCACCATCTACTAAAGACCTTCTCACGGAATCGTCTCATGAAGTCTGAAAGCGGAAAGAAAATTAAAATCAATCAGTGAAACCGACTTGAAACTCTAGTGAAATCAACTACCAACCAAATGTTACAGTGGTTGGACGAAACTGAAGAAAATTGAAGAAGCCCTGGAACAGGATAACAAATGGAACCAATTCGAATGCTTGATGGCATCCCATCAGCGATGCAAATTACTTTCAGCGACATTTAGCAGAAAATGCTATCAAGTTGAGAGTTATATGTACATTAACCATTCGATGGACAACTATGTCCTGACGTGAAGCTACTCCCTACTTCTACCCTAAATTTCATGGTAAAATTGCCACCGCGTTGGACAGATTTTATGGCGGAGAACAGAAAATGCACAGCCCGAGGTGAAATAATAAAATGCTATTGCACAGGTGCTCTTAAGTACTTAAGCGATTCGGAGAGTACTCGCAACTCGTATACTATAAATGTATGAATGTTTCTTGCGACTATTCCAGGAACTTGATGAAACGAAATCAGCGAATATCACGTCCTTTAAATTCAGAGTGCCGAGTATGAAAGAAAAGTGCTGGAGAAAATGTGCTCCCGTAGTCTTCAACTCAATTACTGCTTAGTCCCTTAATTTCGTTAAATGGAATCGTCTCCCGTTTTATTGCTTTAAATTGAACACAAGGCCTCGTTAAAATTAGAAAATAGCATAAAGGTTGTGAATATTTTACACACCTATTCATTCATTTGTTTGCTCACATATTTTAATCTGATTTATGCAAATAACCCTCATACCCATTTTATGCTTGAAGCCATTGTCAGTAGGGCTTATGTGTGTCATATGTCTTCTAAAAACTGTTTAGTTTCGCAATAATGATGGTATTATCGATAGATGATTTTGTACTTTGTAGTTAAAAAAACAAGTTACACTATACGAAACAAACATAGTCACAATTTAGTACTTAAGATTTTATCTTCAAGAATTACAACTTTCATGAGACATACTGCGCTCGGGTGGTGGAGTATTGGAAGTAAGAAAAGAGTTTTAATTGTTCAAGCTTCAATATGTTATCATTGGTGCACATATGTAGTTTAAGGATTCTTGTACGGGAAATTAAAGGACTTTTCCCTATATTAAAAAATTATTCAAATTTTTTATCTACTATTAAAATATATGAATTTTATCTTCAAGATAAATGGAACAGAATCCTGATTTAGATTTCACTGGATAGTTTTTCAAACACATTTGCTTTATTATTTGTTAATAAAAAGGTATTGTGATCAACATGAAATGTTCAAAAAGTTTGCTGCCCTAAAATTTTTGAGCTATGTAACCTCAGAAAAGCAGAAAAAAAGTCTGTCTATCCGCAAAAGCGTATGAAGTTGAAATTTTTGATGTGGTGACCGCCTATGAGTGGGAGATGAGAGCGGAGGTCGGAAAAGAAAAGAGGTTACCCCCTTCTGGTTTTATTTATACCACAGATATATCTCAGAAACGTCTTAGAAAAAGAAAGAGACTTAAAAATATATCTCAGAAACGTCTTAGAAATAGAAAGAGACTTAAAAATATGTAGAAATGCTACTTGAATAATTAAAACAAATAAAAAAACATACTTTAATTAAAGTACGTGGATTAAAAACTTATCCGTCAAAAGAGTTATTTCTTCAGTTTTTTAGATATGGCGAGGTATCAAATTAATTTTATGGCGAGCCCTTTACCTAAACGCATAGAAATACTTCTGCAAATTTTTCGAGATACAACCCTTAAATGAGGGTAAAGTGGTTTGGTACAATTTCACGAATTCCGATATATTTCTTTGGTCTAATGAGATTTCAAATTCAGTTTTGCTTCTAAAAAGTATAAATATAATCTATTTTTCACAAACAAAATCGCTTATTAGAATACGAATTCAGTTTATCTCATTCGATCTAGATTCCCATACTACGTAGTTATAGACTGAATTCCTAATTGTTTCTATTTTCTTTCTTCGTGTTTCATGTAATCAAAAAAGCGGACAAGAAACAATATCAAAAAAGAAGGTTAAAAAGGATGATGGTGGATTCACACTCACGCTTGAGGTGAGCCTCTACCCCTATGATAGTGGATTTACACTCATCGTTCGAGGCCCGACTCTGTTCCCAGCATAAAATCAACCAATCAAGGTTAGAACTAAGGTTATATATGTATGTGTATAATACTTATTGAATAAAAACTTTATATGTTTAGATGCTCCGAGCAATCATGCGCAGGAAAATATGTGTGAAATTTTTTTACTTCGTCTATTGTTATCACCCGGTTAATGTCATTGTTTTTAGCTAGTCCCAAAGAAATTATAATGAGCGGCAACCACTGTATATTCATTATAGAAATGGAATCTCTATACTAGCATACTCTAAGATTCGAATCATCGACCTCATGAATGATAGAGGCCACCATAACTACACTCAAATCAGTCATCTAGTGTCACCGCTACTGTTCTAAGAATTCGACAATTACAAATAATAAACAATTCTACAAAATTAATTGAAATGCGCAGTTGGTACACTATCTACACAATAAAGTCACCAATATAAACAATTCTGAATGACCTTTAGGTTAAATTTCAAAAACTTATCACTATGATTAGCATAAACGAGAAGCTGATTATGTCAATCAAGAAAGCCAGTTATTGTGGAAATTGAATTCTAAAGAAATTTCAATTGGCCTGTTATATCGGATATCTATAAAAATATCGTTATGTCATACGTTCGGTTTTTTTTAACAAAAACAGACTATAATGATTCAGATTGTAAATAAGCGAGAATTTTAAAATTGTTGATGGCACATGTCGCAGAAACAGCCAGGTTATATGGTTCTGCAAAAACAGAAAATGAGTGCGCTCAGCCGAAAGTAAATAAATTAAAGATCTATAAAAGTCCCTCGTGATCCAAGTATGTAATTGCGCAATAGTTTGTCCCGCAAATTCTGCTAATTCACGAGTACCAACTTGTGCCATATAGTGAGTGTACTGTTCATCATACACGCATACCATGCATTAGTCACTTCAGTAGCCGCAATAATTTTATGCATGGCCGCTGATCCACTCACAGTATTGCTGCTATTGCACAATAAAGGAAATCAATTAAATTTTTAAATTGAAATTTTAATTCAGTTCTAATGTTAGAACCCACTGGGAACTAACTACATATGTATGTATTATTATAGATGATGTTGTTGATCTGATCATTATCTATTTTAATTTATTTATGGGATTACACCACTGTAACATTTTGGAAAAATCAATTTTTTTTTTTGCTTAAAAAATTGTTTGAATCTTGGAGAATATGTGGAAAATATTTTAAAACATGAAAATTAATTTTACCTGGAATTTCGAGCTCTTTACCGAGCGCGTCGAAACGACTACCTGTGTCGCACCAGGTATCCATCTGAGAAGATACTGCCTACTGATTTACCTGTTGGTTTCTAACTTCTGGATAACACTAATAGATATCGCTAGAAAGTTTTTGCGTTCCATTGGATGTATTTTCACACAGAACTTCGTCTGAATAGCGTCAGTTTACGTGTGCAATTTTAATGGTGGACTGACTAATACCACGTTTCCACTACACCTTAATCTCGCGATCAAGAGAACTAGATTAAGCACGCAGGGTTGGTATTTGTGGGGTAAGGGGGTGACAGGCAGGGCATTTGCCACATTTGTTCTATATAATATATGAAAATACCAAATTCCCCCCTCCCTCGACAAATGACGTCCCTGAGTGCTTAATCTCGTTCTCTTAATCGCGAGATTACGAGGCAGGCATATCATACTACGGATTACTAAGGCTCTGGATGTGGATATTGGCGTCTAATGCTACAATTTGTGTCGAATTTGATGTTAAGCGAATCCAACACGCTGAGAGAGCATTGGCAGATGCGGCAAAATAGGCGCGCTCCACCATTAAATCGTCCAGGAAAAAGATTGAACAGGAATATTCCAACTTAGAAGAACAGCTTGCAGATTAATGGTGAAAAATTTTAAAAGTAGAATTATTTATTTGTCCATGCCTGTAACACATTTCAAAACTTTGAACGCGTTTTTCTCGAAAGGCAATTTTCGAAATCGGCACGCAGCATAACTTGAACAATTTTCATTCTTTTCATTCCAATTTTTTACCATATCTTCAAAATAATATTCCGAAGAGAAACACTTACGGGATTTTCGGTCCGTTGATTTAAAAAATAGTTATTAGCAAATAACTGTCCTGTTTTTGGCCGAAAATTGAAGAAAATTATTCAAATACAAATTCGCCAATGACTCAAAACTCAATATTTCTAGATTGCCGCACGTATTTTTCTAGCTATACTCATGAAGATTCAGTGTGTTTTTTTCTTTGTGCTAGGTTCAAATTTACGTAAGTTAAACTACGTGCCGCAAAGCCCCTAAAATTTAACATGCCTCGGAAGAATGGCTGTAACGCCGCCATTTTGTAAAGTTTTCCAGTAATTTTTTTTTTTATTTTATACTTAAATATATGGTTATTAACTTCCCAAAATATAATTAGTCTATTTCCTTTCCTTGCATTGAAAAAAAATTGTCGAAAAAGAGCCTTTTTTTAGGCTGTTACAGTGGTGCTGCCCCTTATTTAATTTCATTCTAATAATATTTTTAGTAACTTGAACCATATTTGTAACGAATAGATCCGCAGAACGTCCGGAAGACTAGGCCTTTGTCTTAAATTTTGACGCAAGCCTGGCGGACGGAAAGTCATCCGTTGACAGTCGTATTGAAACCCATACCGAATCTTAGCATTAAACCCATTCCGGACTTCTGCCGAAAAAAATTATAAGGATGTGCCCTGATCCTTGGTAGATTTTTATATACGAGGGTGGTTTGATAAGTCAGTGAGTTTTTGAATTTCCCGCGCTGTACCTTTAAAATCAAATCAAATTTATGGTACAGAAGGGTTTACAGAGTTTAGAGTTTTTGCGCCGTTTCGTTACCAAGGAACAATCAAGACAGTGGGTTTCTCTGCGTGAACGTGAACGAAAAAAGGCCAAGGCTGGTCTGTCGGCAAACAAGATCATGGCCAGCTTCTTGGAATGCACGCGATGTCATTCACATCGATTACCTTGAATGGGGTAAAACAATTACCGGCGAATATTACTCATGGCTTTTGAACAGATCCGATATTCGTCGGAAGCAAAAAGGACTGCATTTAGCGAAGGAAACAGTGCTGTTCCATCAAGAAACTTGTGTAGTCATCCATCATACTCTCCAGATTTAACCACCTGTGACTATTTCCTGTTTCCAAACCTGAAAAAATGGCTGGGCCGTAAGAAATTTCGGATGAATAAAGAGGCCATCACTGAAACAAACGCCTATTTGAACGACCTTGAGAAAATCTATTATTTGGCTAAAAGGAGACTATGCTGAGAAATAAAACGCTTATTTGCCAAGTAAAAATATCTTTTGTTCAAAAAGTCACTGACTTATCAAACCACCCTTGTATTATAGTTTGGGGGAATGAATTTAGTATCTCCGAAGTTTTGAAGGTATCGCTGAGGTGCCTAGTGAGCATGACGGTACTTGTCACTGCGTTCCTTCGTAAACTACACTGTTAAACATGCTTTCAACATTTCTTGGAATTTACCTATACTAAAATGTTCAAGTTTTTCAATTCCACCTAAAACCTTATCGCTACATTTGCATATACAGGCAGGTACAATTTCACGAATGTTACTGCCGTTCAGTACCACTCTACCTGTAGGTACCTATATAACAATTTGAATAAAAATAGCTTATAAATTTCCACAAAGTAATAAAACTGAATCACTCACTCAAATCTGTCTACAACAGAATTTCGACTAAATTGGAATAGCCCAAGGTTCTTTGTCGCACCTTGACTCTTAGTAATTATACAAAGCAAGTTATGGATCGTATAATATATGTTACAAGGAATTTCATACGATTAATAGATTCAACAAGAAAAAAACATCTTGGAATATCGACTAAACTTACCGGAAATGCCATCGGAGAAACCATCGCCACCGAAAGGTGAGAATGGATTGCCGCCGCGTTCAGGGAGTCCCGACGATCCGGTATCAATTACTCCGGTAAAATCTTTGAAATCCGGCCTTTCTTCGACCGGACTGCTGGTACTGCTTTCTTTTCTCGACGGCGGAATATACACATATTCGGCATCATCGTTGGGATTTCCGGCTGGAAAATTAAGAAAAACGGAAAATTAATTCAATTAAATTCGCACGATAAAACAAAACAAAAAAAAACATATTTCTGCCAGTGAAATAATTTTATCTAAAAATAAATCTATGCGACAGATCTAGCGACGGTTGGCCATCGGATAAACGGATTTCTCGGAATTCATTCATCGAAATAAAGTTAAAACGAACTGCTGACATGAAATGAGAACAACTCATTTTCAGCGATAAACTTTATTATTTATATTTGCGGTGAAATTAATTGGCCGTGGAAAATAGACTTACTTCAAAGGTGACTAATTGGAGGATCTAAGTGCCGATGTCAACAGGCCAAAAAACTCTAAAGTCGACACGTGGTGTGGAAAATTCACTAGCTGATGCAATTATCTTGGAAATTTTTACAATTCACAATAAACAAGCAAGTTATTATCTTTGCGTTTTTATTGTAATAAAATCGCAAATAAATAACAACAATAGCATGTGGGTACACCCAATTATAATGAGATTTCCAAGTGAGTGATAATTCGATTTTTTATTTGTTATTAGATTCTAAATTGGTTTATGGGCCAGAGAATTTATACGAAGAGTGAAAAAACGTTATGGCATTGGAGAATTGTCCTTGAAGTTAGCTTTTTAGTCTGACTTTCAGAGAAGAAAAATAATTCAATGCCAATTATATTTTACTATTAAGTTTTTCTGTAATTTTGTGCAACAATTATTACTGCACATGCAATAAATTTTGATTATAATCTAATCGAACAAATAGAATTGTGTTGAATAGTTGGAAATATACCATATGTACACATTGAAGTAGGTGGTATGTCATCGTTTTGATTTGAACAATTCAATAAATAGTAATAGGTCAAGTGATATTAAAATTACTAAAGCTAATATAAAATGTACTATGCTAACAAATATTTATTTTAAAAATTTAATGATAAGGTCAATAATTTTTTTTACCGAACACAAAAGACCTTGGTCAGAGCAAATAAAATAATAAGGCAACATAAATTTGATGACTACACTATCTGGCTGTAGTTACCCGCGATAAAAGTAAAATTTTTGTCATTCAGTGTAATATTGGATTATGAACAAATTAAAAATAAATTAATTTTGAAATTAAAAAAAAAGTATTTTCAATCCAGTTTTTACTTGAAATTTTCAAAATATTCTATTTTTCAAGGAAAATTACACATTTTTTGCATGAAATTACTAATCAACTAAACCATACAATTAACATGAAAAGCGGTCGTACATAATTTCACCACTGACATTCTGATAGCTATAAGACTACTATACCACACTAAACAGAAATAGTTTTATTATGCTTTTGTCATGCGTATACACATAAGAACACCATCAAGCAACTTTACGCAGAACTAGAATTAATCCATAATAATATGTATGAAAATACACAACGTCAATCAATTCAACACAAATTCATTTCAACTAACGTATTTTTATGAAATTTTTACAAAAATTTAAACATTTACACATTTTATAGGAAATAGCACATCAGTTCCTTAAATTTACATTTCAATTGTAAACTTACATTAACCCTATAGTAAAAACTGCAATACAAAAAATAATATAATACTATTACTGAAATTTTTTACTGTGTACGCGTGTTTTCAATGGGGCCAGAATTGATTGCGGATTCGATTCCTACCTACGACCAAAGATTTTATTATGAGAAAGTAAGAAATATAATTGGAAGTACTGTACACTATTGTTATACACTTTCTTTAGAGAGTAAATTGAAGAGAATATCCAGTAGATTTACTGCGGTCGAAGGTGAAATTTACTGATTGCAAATTGAAATTTACTAACCGAAAACTTAAAACAAAAACTTAAATTGACTATTATATCAAAATGTAAATTTACTCCAAAAGGTGTGACATATTTGTTTTATACCTCAAAGATGTATATTTCAATGAATATGTTTATAAAATGATACTACCTGTATATTTACTAATACAAATGTAAAGGATCGAAATTCGTCTCCAAAGTGCGCAATTACCCAGCTAAAATGTACAAGATATTTTTTAATTTTTCCGCTCTTCTGAAAGTAGCATTTTTTTGTTGATAGTCCATTTTCTTAAGTCCTATGTCCTAGGATCTTAAAATTGGGAATCTGGATGTTTGGTCGAATTCGTAAGTTTATTAATGGGAAAAATCAACATCTTCGAGTAGCTTCCGTTCAAAAACTCCTGAAGATGCCTACGTTCAAGAATATTAGCAAGTAACTTCGGAACACCTTCATCTACCTCTTTGAAATTTATTAATTTTTGAGGTCGTTTGGACGTTGTTAACAAGACATACCTATACAATTCGATATGACGCCGTGCGGACTTCGAAATTAAATGGCAAGCAAATTTCTAATTATCAAATTTTATCTTTGGAAATTATTTACCAGTGTTCGTTCAAAATATCTTAAGGACGCCCAGACTTCCCTGAATAATTTTAATGGCTGCAATATGTGTTGAAAGTTCTTTGTAATTTAACACAGAAGGGGAGATGAGAGCAACATATAATTTTTAATAAGTTCATTCATCCATTGAACGACTGCAAATCCGTACCCGCAGTATTACATCACACATCAATCAAATTACAATTCAAAATGTGGAGGTTATGACCAATGGACCACAAGTTAGGGCCGAACCAGAAATCAATTCCATTAAAAAGTGATCAAACAGATGCACCCACAAAACGTTTTGGCGAAACCTAATCATCGCCGGAAATTAATTTGGTTGGAAATCTCATTAAATTTGCACACAGCTTAAAATCGCTACCGACCTTATAGTTGGGTCGAGCAACATTTCAAATCCCGTACAACAAAACTACGCTTAGTGCGGCTGATGGACGGACAGATCTACTACACTCCCTCCCCTCCCCCCCCCAACAAACTATCAGGCTCTTCACCAATTCCCAATCGAAATGACCATCCGAAGTATCCACATTTCATTTAGTGACCGCATAAATGAATTTTAATTAATGCAAAAATCAATCAAAATAATATCCTATGGAAATGAACGCGGCGACGTAATTAGGCGTTTTCAATTGGTCGGTCAGTACTACAATTACTCTTGGAGCAAGCAATCTGCTCCGCAGAAAAATCCCAAAAAATCGAAGAATCTTAGCTAAAGGCAGATTTTCTGTTTTCTTTAAATCGGATACAGTGGAGTCTGCACTCTTTCGAATACTGGACAATGAGCTCACCACCATTCACCAAACGAAGTATCGCTTCGAGTATCGTGGGATCAGGAATGTTCAGTCATACGGAACGTGGCTATACGCCGGTATGGTACTATTGTCTGTCCCGGACGAGTAGGTTCAATAGCTGCAATAACCCCCGTACGCTGGACAACGTGGACCAGAGCTGTCCGAATGGGAACGCGAACAAAATCTCGACGCCGGATAACAAAATCAATTGTAATTACATATGTCAACAACCATTTGCAGTGCTGATGGAGCAGCTTATTATTGCAACTAATTGGGTGGATTGATTGATGTCCAAGAGGGTTAGTCTGGTTTTCAACTAGCACTGGCCAGTTGGTGGCCAGTCCAGTACAATCTATCCTGTCTAGGTTTGCAGTGTTCCTTTATTCGAGTACATGCCATTGATTGGTGTAGGTGTACGTGTGATGATTGCGTTTGCTTAACAAGTGAAATTGAGTTCTGATGGCCTCTGGTAATGTCTCCGAATAAGTTTCACAATGACGGGTTAAACGAAATGCGATAGCTGTGATGACAAGTTTGTCTACCTTCCTAGTGAGATAGACTTTTCTTTGCTGTACTTCATTAAGTTTTTTGAATGTATTGATTTTTCAAAACTACTTACTGTGTTGAAATAACTTTAATGGTAACAAATTTTATTCATCATTAAACATAAGCAAAAGTTCCAGCCGTTTCCGACAGATGGTGTTGTTTCAGTCTTTTTGCATCGGGCAATTCTCCAGCCAACTTCTTCGTGGAGCTCTATCATTAGACTTCATATGGCAGTATATTATATTCCTCCGAAGTGTTTGGTGGAATCAACTGGGTATAGCGTCTTAAGAAACCAACGAAACCATCACGAGAGTTCGCCATCCACTACAATTGATGCGTTTGAGTCTAACATTTTAGGAAATAACAATGTCTCGACCATACTTTTTTACAAAAATTTTTACTCAATTATTTCGATTTTGATCTACATTTTTAAGTCAAAATCCTTTTGATATTTGCGTAAAATGCTAGATAGAAGGCAAAATGTGATGTTTTCTTGCCAACTAATAACATAAAGTACATATATTTCGAAGCTTAATTGTATGCATTAGAAACTTAAAAAAGTTAAACTTATATCTAAGCAAATAATGCAACTATTCACTGAGAGGGCTCTTAGTGTTACAAACTTAAACGACACACCTACAAAAAACAATAACGAACCAGCTGACCCAGAAATCACTGTCCGTATAACAATAATAGGTACCAGTAGCGAACGGAAACAGTTTACTGACCTGGTCATCCGCACCTGAATAAATAGTCTTACATGCAAACTTACCTTTATACGAGATCGCGCATTCAAATCACGTCAATTGTTGCGCAAGTAAACAAAATATTTTTCCACATACCCTGACAAGTGCCGGATCCGAATTATGGATTAAACGCGCACGGTGAGATCTTTCATATATTTTGAAAGATTAATGTCTTAAGAGTACAGTTTTTTTTACCGACCCAGTAATTATTTGAACTTTAGTATACCGAATTCGTGATCACCTTACGCAATAAGATCAACTTTTATTCTAGTTCTTTAACAAATGAATTCTTTCTTGCACTTTGATTGCGTGATATATGAATAGATATTTGTTAAAGTGGTCGCACACAAGTTTTCAAGAATTTGATTGCCCGACGACTATTGCCAAAACCAGTGGAGCGATTAATGGAGCAATACAAAGCAATATCAAGCAAGCTGCGGCAATTTTTCGGCAATGTGGCAATATCTCCACAGATTGCTTGCTCGTATTGTTCTCCCTATAGGTCAATATTTCTCGTCACAATTATGGAACAGGTTGATGAAAAGTTTATCCACATCGCCTCCTGGTATTGTTGCTTCATATTTTCGTGTCGTCAGAATTAACGAATATTGCTGCAAATTGAGCAACTTTAATCGCTCGTGTAAGAGCATCTTTAGAGAAGCTTTACTAAAATATTATAATAAAGACATTTATATAAATTTCTGGAAACCAAGGAGACGATAGGTTAAAAATGTCGTGGAAATACGAACCTTAAAGAGAAAACTCTTACCAGACCATAGGATGCTAATATTTAATAATGTTTCAAATCTAATCGAAGAAATATTTCCCAAAAAGGTAAGGTAAGGATTTCACCAAAAGTCTTTATTTCCCATAACAGCATTGAAACATATCGATACTTTTCCACACAATCGACCTAGTGAATCCATATTTGTAAATAATTTTGTGCAAAAACTAAAGACTTTCAGAAACTTTCGACGTCCAATCTCGAACATTTGGGCACGGCTTAGCTGCCAACTAACCGATTATACCTTGATGAAACCACTGCAACTTATTCCAAACAAACTCGAGATTTGAATCCCCAAGGATGTCTAGGAACAATCGAGAACTTGCAGAAGTAAATAAGTCCTGATTTCGGTAAACTCTTAGTTCCAGGACCTTATAGTCTATTGTATGTTATTGAATACTTTCGCGGTCCTATGCCCTCATCTGCAGTCACACAAGAACTCCCTTCTTCTGACGACGTAACTTCGACTTCACTTCGATAAAATCGTTTTGACGATAGTAAGTTTAGTTCACTTGGCAAGTACCTACTCATTACTTGACGTTAATTAATTTCCGTTTCGTTTCGTTTTCTAAGCCCAAGCAAGATCCTTGTTATCGCACTTTCATTCAAAGTGCACTGCAGTCAACACAAGGCAGACGAGTAAACTTTTGATAGCCTATAGAAAATTTTAATTTTGCGTAAACTTGAGGATAAAATGAGAGAAAGCTGTTTGCGAGTTAACAAGCATGAAAATGTTCAGCAATTCGGTGGCGGAAGAAAGCCGAAATTTTTGCGAGAAGAAAAACAACTTTTTTAATAACAACTTCAGACGTAAGATTTGAATTTAAAAGTTTTTAAAAGTTTAGCGGAGATTCTCGTCCGTCAGCCTTTTTTTTGGGGCTTCGTTTTAAAAGAGTCCTTTTGTCTTCACTTCTCGAGTGGTATGAAGCCGGCTGGTTGTGCAGAAATAGCACAAAAAAACTGAAACAAACCATAGTGCCTGGGACCCATAAGCACATTTGATTTTTCCCTATATTTTCCGACACTTTTCCGGTCCTGGATTTCAATTCGGATCCAGGAACGATTTCCACCCAAGAAACCTCAAACCACTCCAATGACGTCTGCTTAATTGACTTATAATTCGATTTGACTAATTGGACTCTGGTGCTATTTGGTGCCGTTCATCGTTCGTTCGTTCGGTTGCCATTTGGGTTTTCTTCACTATCGTTTATTGCGTTTGTGTTAAGTGCCTCCTTAGTAGGAGTAGGTATGCTGGTGTCATTTGGCTTCTGTAAAATCGCCTGCGGTTGACAGTACCTCGTTGACCCAATTGTACGGAGCGTAATAATCGAAAACAAATTGACTTACTGACGGCTGATTCGCATTCTAGAACTCATCGAATGCGAATCGGAATACCATTAGCAGTTCTTTCAATTATATTCTGCGGTCCGTTTCGTTCGCAAGGTCAAACAATAAATTGAAGTTAATCGGGCATTAAAATTGCCAGATTTATTCAGAAATGTGTGATGGCTGGGGCTTTATGGGAGCTATTGAGATGGACATCTTGAAATTCACTAAACCTTGGGTGTTCGTGGAGACCCACTTCGATTCCCTAAGATTTGCTGGATCTGGATTAGAAAGAGACATGAGGAGTTATCAGTCCTGACTTTGATTCCATTCAAGTGAAATTTTACGGACTAATATCCAGGCAACTGTTGACAACATAAATGTTGTCAAGAATGGAACACATATCTTGGAGTGAACAACTATACTTTTCTGCGAGCATATGTAAGGTCCCAAATCACTTTTGGAGTGTAATTCTCTGTGTTGAAAGAAATAACGAAGACCTTGTAAAATATGCACTTATTGAATTTGAGTTTTTTTAAAACTGTGTTGTTCGTTGTTCTTTATATCAATTTTTCATCAGTTTCTATCACTATGTCGTTAGTTTCTTCAATGCCAACTGTTTACAAGAACTCGATAGTTTTTTTCGAGTATGAACTAGCTAGGACAAGGCAGTTCATTTGAGTGAAGTACTTTCGAACTAGTCATTCAACTGAACTGCTCACACTCTACTCCCTTTTCGTTTCTCTAAGCAGCCATTCCGTAGTTACTCACTAGTCCAATCAGTTGTGCTTATTGGCTGGCCCCTTCTAAAACCAGCTGTTCAGTATTAACCCACTAGTTAGTCAGTCATTCAGTTGTGCTTGTGAATTCGTGAATAGGCAGAAAATCGATCTACTGTACAGTTACTCTTTTTAAATAATGAAATGTTAGTAAACAGTCTCTAGTTAATTACAGTATTGTTCAGGAAAAACAAATGTTAAGCATTACTGAAGAAAAAGAAGACTAAACTGTTCAATTACTATTAACATGAACTTTAATTGTTGCTGTTTACACTTTTGTGAATATCCGCAATGAGACGCGAATTCAACATCACACCACAAAAATTGAATATGTAGTTCCCCGGCGAAAAAATCCAAGCGCTTCGATTACAAGCACTTAAGGAGGACTTAAAATGAAGGACTTGGGAGTCCCTTATCGCATATAAAGATAAAATACTTTAAAATTGCTTCAGAAAATGTAAAAAGTATTGACTCCTCCTTAATATAAATGCAAGGCACCTTAGAAGCGCTCTAAAAGATGTTGGACAGATGCAAAACTAATTCATATATTCCCGTTTTTTTTATTGAATGCTAGGCTCTTTTACAGCGCTTTAAAGTTAGTTTTTGTAAATGCCATGTTTTAAGCACTTTTTAATCATTGTATTCTAAGCGCTTCAACGGCGCTTTACAAAAACGTAGTGACAAGGTCTTCTCGCAATGACATAAAATGTTTAATTTATATGAACGAGGAGCGTTTTTGGAGCACCTCCTTGCTTTAAAAGAGCGCTCGTTAATGCATTTTCAAGCGCTCCATTTCCCGCTGGGTCTGTTTAAAACCTAAACAATAGCAAAACCCACACTAATATGCAACTAATATGCTGAGAAAGAAGAGTTTTGCATTGAGTAGAATTGAGTTGTGTCTTAACTATGTTTGTATTACAGTAGGGCGGGACGAAATGAGAAAATTGGTTAGTCGTTTTAATTCCCACTGTGTTCAAATAGTTTACTCGTTTATGTCTTCCCTTATTGTTATGATCCTTTTCGAATTGAACTGCAGTTCACCAAAATTAGTGAGTTACTTACTTCAAGAACACTATGTTCCTTTAGACCAGTTCACTTGTGAATGACCCACTCCAAAAACGAAAGGTTTGCGTTGTCAAGATTTTTGAAGATTGACGAAATCCACCGAACTATTTGGTCGAAAATTTTTTGAATCCCACAATTTAACTCTTTATCAAATTCTTTTTGGATAACACAGTCAAGTTGGCCAAACAAAATTTTTTTTAGATATGGTAACAAAATTGGAGCGTTAGTGAAAATATTCTCCATCTTAACAACCGAATTTTGGTTTGGTTATCATCAACCAACAATAAAGAAGATAGCTAACAAATAATATTTTTTTTCCCGAGGCGTTATTCTGTTTATTACCATTTTTTGAGCCGAATTAAACTCAAAAACTAAAAAAAATATTTGTTCTATAGATTTCACTATTATGTATGAATCACAGTTCTTACCCACCAACCTAAGTAAAACAATCAATAAACTGCGACCTTATTACATTAAACGCTCGATACTGAAAGAACTTAATACCCTCTACTGGTACAACATTCAAAACTAACTAAGGTCAAGGCACAAGCAGTATGAACTGTAACGATTTACTAGATGGAAAAAAAACCATAAAAGAATTTCGAAACGTTTAGAGCTTTTGTTCAATTCAATTATAGCTCCACTTTCTCGAAAACGTACAAATCTCACACAAACGGAACAACTATTCATCCATGATATGTTAGTACATTGGATTGCTGCCATAAGCCGATTGCACAATCGATTTTGTGCAAATATGCAGAAGAATATTTGAAACGAATATTCTATTGTTGTTAGAATTTACGGTCTATGACTTTGATGGAATGGCTGTAAGCCTAGAACTTAGAAGTAGACTTTGCTCAACGAATATTAGATACCAATTCGTTGGTATCAAATTGAAACTTCTGGTCTTTTATTACGTAAAGATTTCGCTGCGTGAATTGATCGCTAATAGAACGGACAATTACTAATAAATAAATAAATAATTGTCGTAATTTAAAACGTCTGTAGTGAACAGCTCTTATCGGTTATATAAGTCTTGTACTGAAGACCAGAGTACAGCAAGAAAGAAAAAATTGTTTTCGTCTTATAGATTTTCTGTTATACATTTTGGGTTCTGTTTATTTTACAGATAAATATTTAATTGTTTAACTGATGAATTATCGTCTTCCAATAACATGATATTTTTGCTCTTCATATTTCCACGAAGTAATCTTTTTAAAGATAATAATTTAACAAGAATATAAATTTGCACTGTAAATTGCTAGCTAGTGCGCAACCCAAATCGGTTTATGTCTTAGGTGGACTTCAGTGTATATACCATTTACTATGGCAAAATTTAGCTTGTTATAATTCGAGGAAATGCATTCAAGACTGTACTATAAAGTTGGCTACAAACTTCTCCTGCTTTTCTTGTTTTTCACATTTTGAGAGTTCGTCGTTTTGTTTCACGAAATACATGAAACTCGCGAGAACACGAGAAAACATTGTACACACAATTCGCAAGTTTTTCGTTTTCGTCTATTAAATTTAACACTTCGATGTTCGTCCAACTCATTTCAAATATGTTTTTGAACTTAACCGGCAAATGCAAAATGTGAACACAACGCAAAACAAAAGGCTCGTGAGAAGGTCCTGAAGTTTTGCGAAAAGTTATGAAAAATGTGTTGGAAAGAGCACTAAAATACGAATTAGAAAACGGCCACTACTTGCACCACCCAGTAGTCTCGGTGGCGTAGTGGCTAGAGCACTTGCATTCGGTGCATCTGGTATTTCGAGAATGGGATTGGGTGCCGGACTACCAGTTCACTCAGCTGTAAATGAGTACCAGAGTTAAAATCGGGGTAATAATCACGGACGAGCGTGTTGTTGACCACTTCACCTCTTAGTGTTCCGTTGGTCTCGTAATGAAGTAACTCTAGCATTACTTCAAGGCCTAGGCTCGATTTGGGCTGTTGCGCCATTGATTATTATTATTATTACTTGCAAGATATATTTTTTCATAACTAAACTAAAAAAAATTCCCATTAATATTCTGTATTTAAAAAAAATTATAATGATTATTGCTTAGATAAAAAAGTTAAAAGAAATTCAAATGGGTGGTGTCATTTCGCGCCACCCTGTACAAGTGTCTACACTCACATCTAAATTTTGTTTGACTGGAGCTAGTCCATCATTTAATAGCTTGCATTAGGCTACATTTTTATATAAGTAATCGGTTTTCAAGAAACCTCTTAAAGCGCATGATCTAATCAACGCAGCACTGCATTCTTACTGTATTGAAAGGCAGTGGCAGTTTCCATGATCCCATCAATTCATTGTCACATCAAATTCATATGGGTATATTAGTTAAGGTTACTCTGTTCGAAAACTGTGAAAATTCAAATTTTCTAATCTTCCCTCCAGAAAAAATCGATTAGTTCAGTATGTTTTTTATTTGCATATTACGCAGAGAGAGCAAAATTTAAGTTACTGAATGCTTCACTTACATTTTTCTGAAAAATGACTAAAATGCGCTGTCTAAATCACGGAGAAAAATCACAAAAAAAAACATGTTTCAAACATTTTCTTTGGCACAGTCTAAATAAAAATACGCAGGAAACTACTCGCGGATATCTCACACAGCCGAATTGCCAATATAACGAAAAAGGCAAGCGAAATCAAGAACAAGACATGTGGAAGCAATTTAAAAGTTGCATTTATGAGCATTCATTTTATTCCGTAGTAAACCCACTGTAACATCATGAAAAAAAAAAATTCGTTCACAAGGCCGTTGGGTGCAATAAGGCATTTGCTTCCACGTGTAGTAGAACACATTCTTGCCTGCAACGGAGAAGCTTTCTAAACTACATGTCTCCTGAACGGTTGATGTCAGAAGATTGAAACTCTGTAGTTGACTTAAGGGATAATAGGAAATTAACTAAAAAAAATTTTGAATCGGGTGGTGGGGTGTAGGGGTGAGTGTAAAATTAGTATAGGATTAACAGTGGACTCCATTGAATTTGGTGGAAAAAAATTTTAAATTTTACAAGACTTAGTCTTAGTAGACGTTTAAAAGGTGGGATGGGGTGTAAGAAAAAAAGATCGATTTCTTAAAAACCACAAACCATATACCTATAGCACCAATATCCTAAAAAAAATAAATGTTTAATATGATTAGCAAGGGGGAGGGGGAGTTAGTTGTCGTTTTTCTATATCTCAGAAAATGCTTAATACGCAGTAAATTTTTAAAAAGAATAACAATAATAAATTGTTGATATTGCTTCCCTTTGTTGAATTATCACACCACGCCACTGCAACCTTCCCCCGAAAAATCCATGTTCTGAAGCTTCGTGGAGAAATAAATTTATCGAATGAACATACCTATACCTAATTCGATCATAGAAATATCATCGAAGATGCAAGTCCCGATTCGTACTGCTAACAATAAAAATGGCAAAACTATTGTCACGAGTAAAGCTAGTAATATCTGTACTGACAAAATTATTCAAACCTCAAGTTGACGAGTTGACAGAATATTATATTATCAAAGTCGAATTAAATTTGAGTGCAATTCAATCAAAGTACAAACAAAAGTCAGCAATGGAATTAATTGACCCAATTGTATAAAATGAAAATAGCTTAGAGTCGTAACTGATATTTAACTGAATAACACTTAGTTAGTGTTTTTATTTTGAAATAATTTAAACGAGTTTATGAAGTATATTTGTATTATTTACATTGCCAACAATATTACAGAAAAGTTTCAGAATTCAGAATCGACTATAAATTGAATTGTTTACTCCAGCCGGATTATACCTTGTTTATGCAAAGTTAAGTTATGTAAGACGTTATACAAGTAAGAGGTAAAGGTGAGAAATTCCATTCAATTGAAGACTATGACTATTTTTTTATATTTAAGGCAAACTATTATATAATAGATATATTTTAAAATAATTTAAGTGACAAGTATTTCCAATAAATTGCAGCAAATTTAATTTAATATAAACCTACTTATTCTAATAACTCAAAATATTATGCTGGAAGCTGCGAAGGGCAATGCTTTAGACTTACAATAGATGTCTGATATACCATAGATGTATAATATGTTTGCTATGAAACATCCTTACTATTTGTCCCTCCCAGAAACTTCTATGCACCTGTTTTTTGATATTTGCCAGAGGAAAATAAGCTCATCGCCAAGTAAACAGATAGCGAGAGGGCTTGGAAACTTATACAGGGACGAGCAGAACATTGGCTGGCTCAAGAACTTTTCGCCTTCATAGCAAACAGCCGACGGACTAACAAGGAAATGACAAGGACTATTCAGGTGCATAGTCGGCGTTCTCGTATATCTTTCGTGTATTGTGTACGATGTTACATACCTGGTAGACCAACTGTTGAACTTATGGCCAAAGCAAATAGTAATCCAACAAAAAACTTCATTTTCACGTCCTTACACACTTGAGCGAGTCCCCGAGAAAGAAAATGCTCCGTATAGCCGGATCACTAGATTTTCCGCAACCACTTCTCACAATGCAATTTAATCTAACGGATTTCTGTGGATAGTACCAAGTAATCAATTTAACAAGAACGAGATGACACTGAGTGGGATATGTAATGTACGTTTTGGACTTAATACGTCGTATAAAAAATAATGTATGCGGGTGGCTGTAGCTCCGCGAGATGATTTGGTCAAGCGTTTCAGTTAAATGGTCAGTCGCGTTTAAAATTGAACTGAGGCGGCTCGACGCGATTTTATTAAATTTATATGCGGTCGATTGGTGTGGGTACCAACTGGGAGGGGGTGTTTTTTCTACAATTTATTTAGTTTGGTTTTTTTTCCTGTGCAGTTAAACTTTTTCTCATTCTCTTTAAAACGAAAAAAGCTTCGAGCATTACCTGTTTTCCCGGAGATCACCAGACCTCAACCGCGCACCGAACACACATCATACTTTTAATATTAGTATAAGACCATTTACCATACACTAACAACCCACCATATTCACATATCGCAGTTGTTCCAATAACAAACACACACGGTTATGACTGGCAAACTATTTGCATACAGCACAACAGATTCGCAGATTCTAAGAAAAATCTATAGGTAGTTCGAGAATATTAAGAAAAAAGTTTTATGTCGGTACTTTCTTATTTGAAAAACTGATTTTGAGCGGTGGGACTTATTGTTTTACCTGTTAATCATTAATGACATTACCGCAGCAGGTTTTTTAATGGCGTTCATGTGCAGGTATAGATTATTAAAATGTATTGTTTTTAAGATTCTTTTCTAAAGACTTATGGAGCACAAGGTATTTCTAAAATGTTATTTAAATGGAAAATAGGTATTCCTTTTAAAATGAAAAGGTATTCTTCATATTTATACCAATTCTGTAAAATTAACCTGTTGTAAGTTGTCAGCAAAAATGAGGTATATTTTCCTTTTTTACAAAAAATGTTATAATTTTTTTTCTTTCAAAATTAAGATGCAAACAAATACAGCTACTGCCACGAAAAAGATCGGGTTTTCTATCTCAAGAATCCATAGTAATAGATAGATGAAACTTGATATTTAGATAGAGCTATAGTAGTGTAGTGCTAAAAACCATGATTAAGGGTAGTACGATACGAGAATGGGAGGCTGGTTTTCTAATCTAGAGAACGGCTTATACTTGAAAGTTGTAACTTGGTGGGTATATGTAGGCCTACTAGGAAAGTAGTTTAGATTAAAAAAAAAAACGTTAAATACAAGTATCTATTGATGTAGGGAATGGGGGCAAAATAAAAGATCAGTAAACATGGATTTCATATATTTTCACGAAATTTTTCCTATCTCTTAGGTCTTCTAAAGGCCAGCTTACATAGTGACTGCAAACAATTTTTACTGAGATTGTGAGGGAGAAGGAAAATCTCTAATGAAGAACTTATCAGGATTGAAATGAACAGATATTATATCCAGCCATATTGACGATATTTCTGTGAATGTGATTGTGCCAACATTTTTTGGTTGCATCAAATCCATTGAAAGTTCGATAAGCTAGCCCACTCACAATCTCAGTAAAATATGTTTACAACAGCCATGTAAATTAAATTAAATTAAATTAATTTTTAATCCACGGATTCGTCACATAAATGACTAGTAAGTAGTTTTAGGATTTTTTGAATTTTTATTATTTTGAATATTGAAAGTTGTATACATTTTCATGAATTCAGCGGTATTCCTCTGGTCTGAATAGATACTTCAACGGGATTGTTTAATAATCACCCAAAACTCGTTTTCAGTTTTTTTTTTTAATTTTTCCACCCTAATGAGGGTTTAATCGGTTAGACCACGTTTTCACGAATTCCGTCACATCTCTTAGAAGTGATTTGACATCAAATTGCTTTTTACATCCGCGGACTTTTTTACATACATACGTAAAAACACTTTTCAGGATTTTTGGATATTAAGCATTCGAGTGGGTATAAGACGGCTTGCATACGTTTTCACAATATCTCCCAACTAGGAAACAAACTTCGCATTTTGATTTTCCGGAGGCTATAACTTCGATAAGACTTCCTTAAGACTGTTGAGCACAGGCTGTGAACTTTTACTTTCGATAGCGCTTCCGTAAGACTTGCGAGTGGAGGTTAGCACATAAATTCGTAGTTAGAAGAAAACAAAAGTAAAAAAATCGTCTATATTTATTTTTCGTGCACGCAATGTGAACTCCCGCATGGAAACAAAAACAGCTTCGATAATGCCTTATACTAACTTTTGGTGCTTGGCTGTTGCTATTGAAACATGGAGAAATGTGCTCCACATGAGTTTGGTAAGTCCTTATCCAAACTTTATCGTGGTTCGAAAATAGTTTCGATAAGTCCTTATAGAAGTTAGTTTGCTAGTTGGGCTCTTAAGTTTTTCAAGACATCAATTTGGCTTTGAGTTCCGCAGAATTTTTATATACAATATTAGCCTACAAACCAATTTTAGCAGGGACGTCATTTGTGGGGGGGGGGGGCATTGGCCTCCCTGAATTTTGTTTTCTTACACATTTTACATAACATATATATTAAAATATATACATTCATAACATCTTGCCCCCCCTAGAAAAAACTGAAATGACGTCCCTGAATTTTAGGATTTAATATTACATTTAATTTAACACGGAGAAAAACCGGTTGGTCCAAATGCCTTCGCATAATATAATTTCTCGAAATTCTCAATTAAGTATCCCAGCAGAATGCATAGTTAAATTTGACTGAAAAAACATAGCATCTTATCGCCTATTTTTCGCTGAAGATTGATATGAAAATGTAAAAAAAAATGTGATTTAAAATTTATTGTATTTGTTGTTATTATTTGATAATTATTATTGTTATCAAAATTGAAAAAAAATACGAAAACATTTTAAAGAGATTACGTTCCTTAGAATTTTATTCGGTTGATAATAAAACCATGCAATGTTCTCGAAGAATTGTTATTTTTGCAATTAAACCAATTTAATTCGGCTGGGGCTTATATGATCGAATTTGTAAGATGGGTTTTTCCGTGATAATAGTTATCATCGACTTATGATCCTTACCATAAATAAGTGTGCCTTAATGCTTCAAGTCAAAACTACGGTTTCAATACTCACTCAAACTCAACTCAATCAAAACTGGTATACTCTCATTTTGTTTGTATGTTTGGAGAAATGTAGGATGCGATGATAGTCGGAATGCAACAAATTTAACTAAAGGTTTCCACACACTGACGCGATTTATTCGCTGACGCTGCGATTATTTTGCAGCGGTGCGGTCATTCTCATTAGTTACCATGTAAATAAATGAAGGCGAATGTACCGCTGCAAAATAATCGCAACGTCAGCGAATAAATCGCGTCAGTGTGTGGGAATCTTAAGTCGTTGCAATCAAATCAAATAAGAATTTATTTGTGGGCATAATTTTTATTGCCTGCTTAAATTGCTATAAAAATCAAATTTCAGTTTTACAGTTTAAGCCATCATCGAAGTCCCAGAAGCAATTCCAAAATATCACTGACCTATATCTTCCCATCCCTAGGGAAATCTTAAAATCACTTAAATCTTAGATTTAACTATATTTTTTATTTAAATAGTATGAATTTTTATTTGCCGTTCTAAAATACTAGTTAAGATGGCCAACCCCTTCCACATACTTCTAGGTTTAACTTTTCATGTAGTTTAACTGTACACTACCATTTTAAGGGGATGCTACACGATGACTAATCGGTAAATTAACAAATTTGTGATTCTAAGATTGGTGTGTGCGATACTGGTTATTCTTATTAATACATCTCAAATAATGATTTAAAGATTACAAGCATTAACGGAGGTAGGCTTATTAATTAATTCGATGCAGGTTCATGTTTTCTCTTTAATTGACATACTGTCTGCAAACAAATTTAAAATTTTTGAACAAAACCATAAAAAATGGGGTTTTTTCGGTTTTTGTTGCGGTTAAAACTCAGGTTTTTATCGAAGAACATAAAGTGTTTAATGGCGTTGAAATATTTTAAACGATAGACTGAAAGTTGTTCTACAACAAATTCTATGAGAAACTAAGAAGTGAATAAGTGATGCATATATTAAATTCCCTTTTTTTTAATTTCATCTATAGTTAATAATCGCAAATCTTATTTATAACTCTTCTATTGTTCAACGGGAAAAAACTATTGGTCAACATTTTGGGACTTTTTGTACTAAACTTACTTTGTTCAAAATATGTTTACGGATATGGCTGGTAGTATGTATTATGAAAATTTAACACAAAACAAAAATAATCTCATAGTACATAGTATTATAATAATTATTTAAATTTCTTAGAAATTTGATTAGATAAGCTAATTCGTAGTATAATTGGAGTAATTGGTTGAATTAGTAGCGAATATATTTAATAATTTTAATATTTTGATAAACTGGTAATAAATTATTTAGAGTTTTGAATTGAAGCCCTTGGTGGAATAAGGGGTCAAACTCATTTTCGAAAAACATGAAAGTGCTTGACTTTTCAACTTAAAACTCTTTTGCGTACAGCGAAAGACGGATGATGGTCGACAAACGGTGTATACGGCGGATAGAGAGACATTATTTTTCCTTTTGGGGTTTACTAGTCCTAAAAAGTGAAAATATAGAATTTAAGGGTAGCAAATTTTTTTTAATTTTTTTTCTCAACGGATTTGTGAGCAACGCGACTTAATACGCTTTTGCGTAGAACGCAAGGTGGATGGCGTATACGGCGGACAGTCGAGCATTTTCTTTGCTTTTTTGGGCTTTACTAGTCCTAAAGTAAGAAAGTAAAAATTTCAAGGAAACAAATTTCCCGAACCATTTTTTCTCTTTTTACCTGACACTCAGTTATTATAATATCCAATACCTTCGAATACAGGTAAATTCAACTAAATGCCGTACTTACATCTTCGGAACTATTATAGTACCAAGAAAAGCTCGACAGTAAACAAGTTTACAGTCATTCGTAAACAATTTCTTATTTCCCCTGTTCTTTTCCGGCACGTTTAAATTCTGCCGGCCCGCGTTATAAACAAATAAACTTGAGCTCCATGTGAGAGAATCACCTCATCTTTCATCTACCTGTAGATATTCGATGAGGAAAATAAGCGAAAAAAGCTCTACCGCCAAACAATTCCGAGAAACCATGTCGCCTCGAAACCTACTCCCAGTCCAAATCCAATTTTCTCGCAGATACTAGGTACGACAAGGTGCATAACTTGAACAGACTATTTTATTGCTAGGTCGGTGCGAAGAAATGGCTGCAACCTGCGACTTTGTGGCAGACGCCACATTACAATATCGCTAACTGCAGGCTAATAAGTAAAGGTCATTGGGGGAAAACCCGTTCCATCGCCTTGAAAAATTGTTATCTCTTTCGTTTTAAGAAATCCGCAAAACAATATTAAACACGCTGTTCCAGAGATATGTATGTTCATTTCTAGGAAGCAAGTCTCGTAATGGCTTGATTTATTGAGATTATCATTTATACGGTGGTGTGGATCCGATCAGATGATTTTGAGGTGAAAGCAAAAAAATTATGTGATATTTTTACTACGTGCGAGAATGATGCTGGAAGCAGAGCAAACGCCAAATAACATCACAAGTGTATACAGCGTACGTAAGACGAAAATAATAGTATTTTTAACCAGTCGCCACTGGTCTATCTTGAATTTCGTATAGGGGAAAGGGAGGGGGTTTACATTTTGATAATAAACCTTTGAACCCAGATGCGATTATTTTCTTCAAAAACATAGTTCCAACGAAACAGTAGAAACGACTTCTAGCTATGTATGCCCTTTAAATAGTTATGCGGCTGAAAAATAAATTGAATTCTATTGATTGAATCAATTTGGTTTGTGTAGTTTGCAAACGAACTAGTTCAGACAAACGTTCACATAACTGAATTGAACGAAATAGTTCGCATTCAATTCCAATCCTAGTTCATTTTCATTGCCGTTCGGAACTATCTACTGCCCTTTTTTTGTCATCACCTTCAACTAGATCTACTGTCTTCGAACTACGACTACTCATCACTAAACTCCCTTGAACTAATGTACTATGAACTAAAAGAACGAACTAGTTCACGAGTGATCGGGAATCGGAAATGATCGCTCACTATGGTGAACTAAAATGCGCGTAAGCTTAGAAGAAACCCATTTTTGACTACACTTTTAAAATCGTAATCGAACGTAATCTTTTCTCAATCACTTAGTTGACCATTGGCAGCTCTTTGCCACTGAGATATTTTGGTTTACTGAAATGTCGGTGAGTGCGTTTCGCGATTGCAAACAGTTGCAGTGGGTTGAGACCATAGAGCTATAACTAACGGAAACGGCAGTGAAATGCAAATATGTAGTAGCGAAGTATTTAAAGGTTGGGCTTTTTTTCTTTTCAATACCGGAGTATAACATACATGTGAGTAAGATGCTGTTAGTAGCATAGTGAATATCGCCGGTCCTTTGCGAGAAAACCTCCGGCTTCAAAAAAGTCGCTGCACGCTATCTCCATTATACCTACATATAGCTCTATGGTTGAGACGATTAAATTGCGGTTAATAAATTAAAACCAAACTGATTTATGTACTTCCCACACACATTTTATTGATTAGTGTTGTGGTCATAAGTAGGTATAAATACGCTATAATTAAATCTTGATTATTATATAGAAATGATTTGATTTCCCTTTTATTTTATTTTTTATTGCGCCTACAGACTGTACAGATTTAAAAAAAAACAAATTCCACAAGAGGTTTAAGAACAGGAAGCGAAAAGGTTTTAATATGAAGAAAAGGTAAAAATAAAGTAATAATAAAAACAAAAGTTGTTATTGTTCATACTTAAAAAATTTAAACTGATTTAGTGAGGGAATATAGAGTGAGGATAGACGGTCACTGAAGGAGCAGGAGGTTGAATTTGAATAACTAGGCTGACAACGTAAAGAATAACCAGGAGGCTATTTGGAACGTTATTTTTTAGGCTCTCAGTCGCATAGTAACCTACACAGCATCTCAGATTTAAACGCGTTCCAGACTTCTACCCCAAAAAAGTAAAGTTGTAAAGTTGCCCCCAGGCTCTTGGCGACTACGATATTCATTCAGCATTTCACAGTGTTTAGTATAAAAGAAAGAAAAATATAATCTCAGTTTTTTTTTTCTATCTAATTTTTTTTTACTAGTTAAAGATTTGGCAAAACTGGTGTCCAACTCCTCTTTGAAAATTCGTATCTTTGTTAATTTTTGTCATAGAATAATAAAATAAGACTTGTTTTAAAGTGGAAGGTTGTCGCAAAATAATAAAAACTCCAATCAAATTTATCATTAAATTTTTTTTTCAAGGATAACGATTTTGTCCTTTATCCTTGAATATCTCAGAGACACAAAAATTTTTTTCTTTTATTTTTTATATTATGTGTATTATCTATGTACCAATGTTTTCCAAAACATATCAAAAAATTAGCTTGGGATCTCAAGGGGATCGGGGTTAAAAAAAATCTAAAAACATTTTTGCCGTATATTTGAATGCAGTCGCACTACAACAATATTTTTATAATAATACTTTTAGTTCCAACTTTAGCGAAATCAACAAATCCGAAATTTTTACGTCGTAGCTCCGTTATGAAATTAGAGGCCAATATTCTTAATCCCGTATTGTAAAAACTTAGAACAACAAATTCGACCAAACATGCAGACTCCAAGTTTCGCCATTCTAGGACAAAATCGTATTTCCGGACAGACAGACGGACGGACAGCAAGCGGATTTGGGGTTCTTGACCCTAAACAAATAACAACATAATTTTCAATAACAACCGAATTTTTTCGTTCGAGGCCCGATTCAATGCATTCCAAACTTTTGGGATGAAATAAACTAATAATACTCCCCAGAATTTTGCAATAAAACGAAATTAGAATCGAACCACAAACTTTATAGTTTAAAAATTCGAAATGTGGACAAAAATAAGGCCAGTAATTAGATGGAACAGTCTACATTTAAATTGGAGGAAGACGAGTTTAAATTTATCTTCCGAAAAATACAAAGTAAATGAAAACAGATTGATGTGTGCGGGAAGATCGGATATACTTTCTTAAAAATAGATTTACACTTAGTGTAATGGCGGCATTTGATAGAAACGCGACTGATTTCGTTCGCTGAATCCGTCTAAATAAACACAAAAGTTTTCCAATTTTAATTCCGATTTTCTTTTAAATTTATTTACATAGTTTTTTATTATACAAGTGAAATGATTATTAACAAGTTCTGTTTACTTTTAATCAGTTTAATTTTTTTTAAAGAAACAAAATCGTACGACATAAATATAGGTAAATGATAATACATATCGAGTATAAAAAACGTGTAAAGTGTTGAGTGATTTGAACGAGTAAAAAATATATTTGCATCTAAACAGAAGCACTCTTAATTATTTTAACTGACTAAAAGAAAAGCGGATATTTCTGAAATATTTACACAGTGCAGGAAGGGGATTTGTTTTGCTTTTCACAAGTTAATTAAATTTCATGCACTCGTATGTGAAACTGAATATCGGAAAATCTTAATTGCCTGTCCATTACAGAATGCGATTCTAGCTTTGCAGTATACCAAGTGAAACGTCTGTGAAACTTGTCGTTTGGGGATTTTTCTTTGAGTCAGAAATTCTTTAACGCTATTGATAGCTCAATTTTTTACCACAGGAACTACATACATATAAACAATTTAATGAATCTCACTTTGTTATTTTTTAATATTTAAGGATTTTGGACGACCTGAATTTTCAAAAAATGTGCTACCCTGAGATTTTTTGTTTTCACTTTTAAGGACTAGTACTACACCCGAAAAAAGCGAAACAAAATTATCCATCTGTCCGCCGTGGAGGATATACGTCTTACGCAAAAGCATTTAAGGGCGCGTAACGAACAAACCCGTTGAGATTTATTAAGATTTAAATTTTTTTGGTGAGTAGATAGGATGAAATTCTCTCCAGGAATGGGTATGGGGCGATAAAACTTTGGATTACTATATCTATTGTACCAATTGTTCCGAAAAGACAAAATTTGGTAGGTATGTGTATAGTGGATTATAAGTGAAGTCTACGGAATATATAGGTACGACTCTTGAGGGTGGAGGTGGAGCACGGCAGTGATGGATATTTGTTTCCATTAAAAAAATCAATTTTTATGTCTCAAAAACTGGACCATGGTAGCCTTTTTGATAAGGGTGGTAAGTTATGGGTGAGGTCTTTCTGGAAGGTCTTATGATAGAAAGTTGAAGGTTAAGGTGTATATTTAGATGTACTACAGAGTAGTTCAAGCAAAAAAAAGCTTTGATTTTAATTGGCGTTCGAATTCGGATAAAAAAAATTGTCCATAAAAAGAGTTTTTTTCACATTTTTACAAATTTCGTCATATCTTTTAGGTCAAGCTATCGAATAAATTTTACTTTTGCGGCCTTTCAATACTGAATCCCTAAGAGGCGTTTAGCCCTACTACCAATTTAAGTTCCATAAGGCTTTACGTAGGCAGGTAAATAGCTTCGATAAGGCCTTATGGAGGGTAGTTTGTCAGAAGAAAAAGGCTGTGTATGTTTTCACGAATTGCGACATATTTCTTAGGTCTAATGAGATATCAAATTCGCTCTCACTCCAAATACCCTACATATAAATAAAAAAAAATGATTTAAGAATTTTTTGATACTTACCCTGCTAGAGAGCAATAAGATGACATTTTTCACGAAAACCAAAAAAAAATTTAGGACTCCCTAGACATTCAACTCTTTTATAGGCATTGTGTATATTGAATAATTTTTAAATTCCTGCGATATTCAACCCATAAGATGATGCAAAATGATTGTGTATACAGTTTATCGATATTTGTTTTACTATAATATCTCAAAGGCCTTTAAAAATGTGGTTATTAATCTTCACAAAAACGTACTTAAACTCAAAAACGATTTGCCTGATATTTTTGCAATAAATTAATCTTTTTTGCCTGAAAGTTTAGTAGCCAAAATGATTTTATAAGCTCTCTTACATATATCGGAAAGTTCGCCTAATCTAGTTTGAAATGTTGAGATGTAAATCAGCTTAATTTCATACCCGATTTCCATCAAACCGCCATTAACTGATAAGAATCCTGCATAGTGGCAAAACCAGTGTACATAACATGAACTCTTTCTAAATGACAATAATATCTTTGTCAGTACTTTGTTTTTTAAAATAACATATGCAAATACTTTTATCTTTTTTTAAGGTCTCCTTTATGAGGAAAATGATCCCTTAATCGAGAAAATTTTTCAGCGGGCCATCGAAGTAGCCAATATGGATCTTTTACAAAACACGTACCCATTATCAGCCCTTACAGAGAGTATATCCTATGGAAATTCTTACGATACATCAAAGAAGCTGTGCAAAATGTTGCGGGTAGGTTAATGGTCAATAGAAATTTTAGCATGATATTTTTATGGACAAATTTTTAAATCTACAGTCCGGTGTTGCTGCGATTTTTGGACCGGTAGCAGCTGCATCTTCAGTTCATGCGATGAGCATATGCGACGCAAAGGAAGTACCTTTCGTTGACACTCGCTGGGATGCTGACACCAAACTACCGACTATTAATGTCCACCCCTATCCAAAAACATTGGTTTTGGTACTGCGTGATTTAGTCAAATCGTTCGAATGGGAAGGATTCACAATTCTCTACGAGTCAGGTAAAAGATACAATTTAAAATGAAGTGTATATTTCGAATAGAAGAATTTTCCGTTCATTTTTAGGTCCCTACCTGCCGGTCCTTGACGAACTTTTACAGATGTATGGTAAAGGTGGTCACACTATCACTGTGCGACGTTACGATCTACATCTTCAAGGAAACTACCGAAATGTTTTGAGGAAAATTAAGAAATCAGACGATATGAAAATCATAATAATTGGATCTATTGAGACTCTTCCAGATCTTTTGAAACAGGTAACTTAGAGTAAATATGGTAGAAGATGATGTTCTTACTCCGTATGCGACATTCGTCTAATAGTTCAAGGTGATAATGGAACGTTTTATTGATTCCCTTGAAAAGGGAATAGTTTCCATTGAAATTAAATTGAACAAGAACTTTTGGTCACATCTGCTTCTTCGATTATATTTTCTGAATTGCTTCGGGAGCTCATCCTTTCTCTAAAAGTTCCGAAATATTTGCTATTTTCTAGCGACAGGTTAATACAGGGAATAAATTTTGCAATGGCTTAATCTATTCCCTTCACACGAAAATCAGTATTTATTTTTAACACTTTTAAATGTTTTCAGGCACAACAAATTGGTCTTATGACCGACAAGTACCAGTACATCATAGCAAATTTGGACCTTCATACCATCGACTTAGAACCGTATCAGTACAGTGAAACGAACATAACCGGGATTCGGTTATTCAGCCAAGAGGAGCCTCGTATTCAGCAGCTTACGCAGTTCTTGCGTGAACAGATAGAGAGCGAAATGAATGGAAACGATGAAACTCCACAGGAACCTTGTAAGACTCCTATTTTTCATTAGAAGTATCGATGTATAATAGAAGTGCACAAACGTTGTAATACCGTGGATACACTGCTCGTATTGTTATCATAATATCGTCAATACCAGCAAGGTATCACCCAATACTAAGTATATTGAACCCGATTCATGGTATACAAATTCGATAATTTCACCTAGTATACTATGTTACTGCGAGTTGTGCCATTCCCCAATTGTGTGGCAAGTATCGCAACTAAATGTCATTGTTTGCTTATACCAGATACTTTCAAATCATACTATATGTGCAGTGTATCATGTGCAGCTAGATTCAATACTATGATTTCATTACCATGTTTTGTTTGTATACTTGAACTTGAACTTGTACTACTTCGTTCTTTTAGTTCACTAGTTCGTGGGACTCATTGCGACTACCTGACTGACTGATTTTTTTTTTAATTTTTAGCATCCTTCAATGTCACGGCTCACATGGCACTTATTTATGATGGTGTATACTTGCTCGCTCAAACTCTTCACCAAGTTGGAAGTTTGGAATTATTTGAGCCGGCTTCATTGAACTGCCAGGACTCAAGCACGTGGGAAACTGGTTTCACATTGGTGAACTTTATGAAAACAGTACGTTGTCAAACTTTGGTCAATGAGTAATTTCTAAATATAACTTTTATTTTGAATTTTTCCAGACGTCTTTCAACGGTATAACAGGCGAAATGAAATTCGATAATGAGGGGCTTCGAACTGATTTCGATTTAGATATCATCGAATTAACAACAGCCGGTATTATAAAAACGGGAACGTGGAATCCTCTGACTAGCTTACAAATTCAGCGAGAGCAGCAAAAGTTTGTAGTTCAAAATAATGAGCGAACTCTAAGCAATAAGACGTTTGTTGTCATTACTGCGATTGTAAGTGAAATTTAGCGGTTGTATGCACAATCCTAACCACCCTTTAAATTGAAAACAATGCTAGAATTATTGAATATTACTTCTCATGTCGCATTTAAACTCTCGCATGAGTAAAGTAGCACTAGTGTTAGAGTTCAAACAGTGATTTAGCGACATCTAGCCACTCTTTCTCTCACTTTGTGGAGTTTCCCGCAGTTCTTAAAGGTTTCGCGCAGTTCTGGCAGAGACGCCAAGGAGAGCTTAACTTAATAGCTCTAGGGTTTCTGCATAACACTTCTTAGGATCCGAAACAAAATTAATCTGTAAATCAAAATAAATAGATCATTTAAATTCACCTTTTTAGACTCCGCCTTACGGTATGTTAAAGGAAACATCCCAAAAGCTAACAGGAAATGACCAATACGAAGGATTTGGAATCGAGCTGATCCACGAATTATCATTGTTGTTGGGTTTCAATTATACATTCCGCATCCAGGAGGATAAAGTTTACGGATCGTATAATAAAGACACAAAATCCTGGAACGGCATGATCAAGGAAATACTTGAAGGAGTAGGTGAAATGCTGAAGTCAACATTTTTTTTTTAATCAATCCTTTTTTATATTTCGCCAATTAAAAAAGCGAGCAGATCTTGCCATCACCGATCTGACGATGACGTCCGATCGCGAATCAGCCGTAGACTTTACGATGCCGTTTATGAATTTAGGTAAAAATTGATAGACGACTAACATGGCACACCTTTTTAAGCAAATTAATTTTACAGGTATTTCGATTTTATACCGAAAACCGACAAAGGAGGCTCCAGAAGTTTTCTCGTTCATGTCACCGTTCTCGAAGGAGGTCTGGCTCTATTTGGGCGCTGCCTATCTAGGTGTGTCTTTGAGTCTTTTCATACTGGGCCGATTATCACCGGCCGAATGGGATAATCCGTATCCATGTATCGAAGAGCCAACCGTCTTGGAGAACCAGTTCAGCTTTAGTAATGCCCTTTGGTTTTCTATTGGTGCCTTATTACAGCAGGGATCTGAAGTTGCTCCTAAGTAAGTTTTCGATTATCTTAACCGTTTTGGTTACAAGATATAGTCATTCTTCTGTTCGATAAGAAGAGAAAGCAGTTAAGTAGTATGCCATTAAGTGACCCTCGTTAAAAAAAATCGTTCAAACTCCTGTTTCTACTAAAACATTTTGAGATAGGATAAAGCTCGCTGTCAAACAGCAAAGAATTCATATTGAAAACCAACATTATTTTCCAACCATATTTACAAATTGGCCTGGAAGTTCACCCGAACTAGGTTAGAGATTAAATTTTAAATTGCGGCTGGTTTGGCTAACTCTGCCACTGAAGCCTCAATTGAGTCTATGGTCACGTCCCTCCGGATTACTTATAATTACTCTTCAATCACTGTGATTTCAATAAGCTTAGTATTTTTCGAAGTGGAATAGTCAGGAATTTGGATGGGTCCATGAATCCCTGACCAAAGTGACGAAGTCTTTTGTAAAGAAGTCCATCGCATTGACAGAGGATGTGATCTGGTGTATCCTCTTAATTATTGAGACAAATTCCTTGGGGATACTCCCCATGTAACAATGCCTACTCAGAGCTCCCACTAGGATTCGGGTCTAATATCTGCTTAATTTTAGATAATCTGAAGTTCTTTTGCTAACAGCCTCTTGCTTCTGGAGATAAGATCTATATCTAATAAGATCTAATCTTCCTCCTTTTAAAAAAAAAAGTATCTTATTAATGTAAGGCTCTTTTATTCAATTCCGAAAAGCCGGTAATATTGGTCTTTGCAAGATAGGGACAGTAGAGTAGTCTATCGAACTTTTAAACATTCTTTTTTCTACCTCCAGGGCACCATCAACGCGCACAGTAGCTTCGATTTGGTGGTTTTTCACCCTGATTATGGTGTCTTCTTACACTGCAAATTTAGCCGCTTTTTTGACAGTTGAGTCGCTCTCGTCTCCAATTAACAGTGCTGAAGATCTTGCGAATGGAAATGGTGGCGTTAAATACGGTGCGAAACGTGACGGAAGTACTTACAATTTTTTTAAGGTAAGCCGAGGAAGACAATTTGGTGTACCTATTACATATATTTAAATGTTTCTATCTCCATCCTGTAGGACGCTAAATATGAGACTTACACTCGAATGCATGACTATATGTCCCAGCATCCTGAGCTTTTAACATCGTCCAACGAAGATGGCGTATTTAAGGCTGAAAACGAGAACTACGCGTTCTTAATGGAGTCGACTTCGATCGAGTACAACGTGGAGAGGCGATGCAATCTGACTCAAATTGGAGGACTTCTTGATGAAAAGGGTTACGGTATTGCCATGCAGAAAAGTACGAACAGGTGTGAACTTATTCAAAAAGAGTGGTATTAGCTAATCAGGCTCTCATTTTTAGACTCACCCTATCGGAACGCTCTCAGTCAAGCAATTCTCAGTTTACAGGAGCAAGGAAGACTGACCAAAATGAAGACGAAATGGTGGAAGGAAAAGCGCGGTGGTGGAGCCTGTTCGGTGTGTATTTGAAAAGACATCAGATGATATTGCAAATAATCAAAATTAAAACCGAAAATTAAGGCATCGGGAGATGATGGCGGGGCTCTGGCCTTAGAAGTTGCAAATTTGGGTGGCGTATTTTTATTATTAATTTTAGGGACTCTATTTGCTGTGGTTATCAGCATTCTTGAAATGATTGTCGGCGTGCGAAGAAGAGTCGCTGAAACTAAGGTTAGTGCAGCGCCGCTGTTCATCCTGTGCCCTGGAAAACCTACGGTTACAAACCCTTTAGCGATTTTTTTCTTTTAGAGTAGCATGAAACAAGTTTGCCCATCCTGCCCAAATAGTGAAGCCAAATTTTAGAAAAAAATTTTTTTTAAATATTTCTAGTTTTAACGAAATTTTGCATGCAACACAAACTATTGACTATTTATTTATTTTTTCCTACCCTTACCGAAAAAAAAATCATAGGCTAAAAGTACCAGCGACAGCGCCCAAGAGTTGGGAATGCCCAATTTGGAAGGTGTTTACTATGTCCTAATTGGCGGTAGTGTCCTTGCAAGTTTTTATGGAATTTGTGAATGGTTTTGTTTGATATATTCGCGAGCACGACATTTTGGGGTAAACATGATACCAACAAATTAAATACTACTTAAATTTTTTTTTTATAGTAAATTTGGATTTTTTTTCTCGTTATACAGACACCATTCAAAGAAGAACTTCTTGAAGAGCTTAAGTTTGTTTTGAAATGTTCTGGTAATACTAAAGAGGTGAAACATCGTAAAAGTTCATCACGGAATTCATCACTTACACTCGAATCATTGAGTACGGACAACAGTGAACGCGCAAATTTACACCAAGCAAAAGAAGCACTAAATGATCACTGACAATTTTTGCGGTAGTGTAGTATATCTAATATCTAATATTTTGTATTTAAATAATAATAATTATTAATTCAGGAATGGAATTTTTTTTAATGGTGAAGCTACAATAGAAGCTAATTTTAAGAAGAAGCTAGTTTTAAAAATGTGGCGCGAAACACCATAATACGAAAGCCTGATGGCGATCAATAGCTATCCGGGCTACTACCATTGAGGATATGACAGTTGAAAAACTTTCACTGGTGAAGCCAGTCTTAAAACTGACTAGATCTAAAAGAGCTGATTCGACATCAGGTTGGGTTTACTCAGAGAGTGTAACAGGACTACTATCCGAAACACCCTAACATCTACTGGGGTTGTTGAGAATTTCTCCACATGTGGCGATATAGAACCGATGATATGTCTTCTTGGGTTTAACGTGAATACCTCCCTCTCTACGTATTGATTTTGTGGTAACAATCAGCGCTCCTCCATAATAATTAAGGTACCAGTCTATGTAAGAGTGCAAGCCATACTGATGGATGCGAGACCTATCGAAATCTCTGCCGTTCTGTGAGTCACACCCTGTTGATACGCAACTCTACGTCGATTCCATAAAGGAACTCTGGCCGCTCACCACGTTGCTCCCCTGAGGACCTCTGCAGTATCGGGGGTGGAAATAATCTTTCATGCGCTCCCCGACTCCCGTGGTACCAGAAATAAAACCTCCGGTCAGGATTCGTAGCTTAATAGTACTACTACCAAATGTAGAGTTACCTACTACTCGGGACGGGTGAGCCTCATCTTAGGGTACGTGGAGTAGGCACTCCCCAAATTTTTCACTGGAGTTGACTTTATCGTCTTTCAATCAGTGATAGTATCAGTAGTAGTACCACCTCCCTGCATAAGAAAAGGATGGACAGCTATTTCGCTGTATTGTATTCAATGAATAATTTCAACACAAATCCAATAATGAACTTCATACTTGAAAACCGCAGAGAATTTATCAATTTTATAAATATAATATTTGACTCGAAGCACCTAGTCATCAAATCCTATTTTAGCACATAAAACTTTTGTATGTATCTAATCAAAAGAAATTCTCAAGATATTCTTGTAAGCGTACAAAATCAAGGTTTGCCTTTATGAAATAGCTAACAAGTCAAAACTGCAAAATTTCTATTAACGACTACCTAGAGAGTATTAGAAAGTGTACACATCAAAGTGAAAGCCCTCCTGGCAGAATTTCACTCTAACTTCAACCGGAAAATGAAGGCACCTCGTTCTCCTTAAATGCAAATGGGAATTTAATTTCTTAAAAAATTGACGCGCAATTCACTTAAATAAACGGCAAGCCTAGAAACCTGGGAGGCAGCATTGAATATCAGTTTTACAATACACCCTAGAAAAGGGGGTGGCATACTACCCTCTTCGTCAGACCCTGCCTCAGATTATTTGAGCTCAAAATTACTTTGTTTGAACAGAATTTAAAGTTGTTGACTTCGGGGAAGCTCGTTGTTAAATAGTCTAAGAAGCCAGTGAAATAATTAAGCACTGAGTGAACGGTAGCGTCATATTTCCGAAAATCCACTGTCGTCGTATGAATTCACGACAGGGAAAAGCTATGGGGAATTTTCCCAAGTAAGACGAAATTCGGAAGCGATCAAAACCAAAACTTTGAGGGCTTTTTACATACAAATTGTTGAATTAGTTTGCTCTGTCCATTCGAGATTTTGATTTTCTAAAACATTTGCCTCGGAAGACATTAATTTCGTGGGTAGACATTATTGCGGATTCGTTCAACACGTGAATGGTTGAATCAAATGATGAGTAAATTGAAATTAGACGAAAGAAATGTTTCGTGATTGACAAAGCCGTCTAATTTGGAGCAGTAGTCCCTATAATAAATTAATCGTTTAGTTGACTTGGAAAATTTTAAGGGTGCGATATAATTACTACTCTACCGAAACTTTGGGGTTATTAAACGGAAAGAAATAAGATATGCTACGAGACTTCCTAATTACTAAAATTAATTAAGCAATGAAAATAGTAATGGAATTAAAACAAAACTACCCTAAACATTTTTTTCACATTTAGGTTTCCCAATACCCTTGCTTCGTCTACGTCTAGTTATAACAGTTATTACGTCAGACGTTGCAAAGCTGTGTCTAAATTCATTTTCGGTGCGTGTCTTGACTATCAGTCAAGCTAAGCAAACGTAAAACATTCAAGTTTTCTGTGGAATTTAGTTATTTCTTGATTTTGGAAGTGTGAAATAAGCATTCCAATCCATTTTGGCAGTTTAGCCGAGCCTTTTCTAAACAGTTATAATAGCAATGCTATGCTGTGACGTCAACATAGACGTAGACGTAGTCGAAACAAGGTATTGGGAAACGACCTTAGTACGCATATTGACCATAAAAAACAAGACAACAAATTTTATCTTTAGATCTATGGAGCAACTTATGCTACGAAGTTGAAGCTTTTGAATTTATGCTATATAGACCGATGATGGTGCCAATATTGCCGACATGGAGAGATTGGTGTCCGAATCTAGTGCCTTGATTATCAGTCAGTCAGTAAAAATAGTTATATTGCGTTTGTCAGGTTTCAATATCCGACATCCCTCTGGAATCCCTATTATCCAAAATTGGTAATACGAAAATTCTATCTCAGGAGCTTAGTCCTGCCGAGTTGAAATCGAGTTGAAGATACCAGAGCCTTTACCGAATGTTGGACTTTTTGGTTTCACTATAATAAAAGCTCAACAGCGTCTTTTAATAAAACCCTCGAAACCAGAGCCACCGAAACATTATTGCAATAATAGTGTAGATCAAGGTCTAGAGCACTGATCAAAATATCATAGTTTGTCGAAAATACACGGTATTCAAATACCAAGTAGATAAACAACTTGACAGATGAAATATACCGAACATAATTACATATCTTAAGATTATTAAGAAGTACCGATTTAGTGCTTTAGACATTGAAATTTTCTACTTTTCGGTATTTGGCAAGCACTTCAGAATGCGCCGATTTACTCTCTCCTTGTTCAGTGTTGGCATCAACAAGTACTAGAGCGTTGATAATAATCGATAAAAACAAAAAAAAAAGATCATAAGCGAATTAAATGATTTTAATTACCTCCATGCCATCACTCGTCGAACAAATTGTTATCTCATAAATTGTCGCACCAGTGCGACCGTTTAGTTGGCAAACGAAATGCCTTTCGATAAATAGCAGCAATTACTAAAGGCAACCATGTTCGAAATAATGAAAATAGCGTGGAAAATAAAATTTAATATAAATAAATTACAATTAAATCGGTTTGAAAAATGGGGAAGATTAAATTGAACTACTGTCAGCCGGAAACGACACGATGTACTATAGTAATGATATGAGTAGAGATGATTGATTAAAAGATCGTGTTGGATAGAGTAAAAATGTTTAGGAGTAGGTGTCTAATCACGACTTTGAACGTGTTTATAGAAGGTGTTGTTAAATTAAATTATAGAGGGGACACATGCTAGTCGATTATGGAATTACATAAATAATGATTCGTGTGGTCGTTGTTTTGCTTAAAACTTTAGAGATGCAACTAAGAAATTATAATTGTTCTCGTCTGTATCTTCCTTCAGTACCTGAAGGAATCCAATTAACGAATTTGCATCTTTGCTCTATCTTTCGATGAATATTTATGCTAATTGTGCTACAATGGATTTTGTTGAAATAAAGCAATCTTTGGCACTAAATACTATCAAACTTCACTGGAGATTCTGTTGAATTATTTTAATTTTGGAATCTATTAAAAACTGACTTAGTTCTTAATCCTTATGCCTCAAGCTGCTAAGGTGCTGATGTGATAAATGACACCATACTACTTCGAAAATACAATAATTTTTGAGGAAAATCATTCAAATACCAAGCACAACGTTCTGGAATCTGAATAAATTTTCCCTTTTTTAAATTTCACAACAACTATCAAAACCGCGGGTGCAACTTTACTATTTTTATGATGAAGTAACGTGTTTAAATTAACTTAATTTTTCATATTTCCAAATTCTGTTAAATTGATTTAGTTACTATCTTGAATCGTATGTACGTTACTACTTAAGTTCGTTACGATTTAAGGTAATTTTAATAATTTAGTTCTAATTGAAAATGATAAGCTGCTGTACCTTATAATATATTTTTGTTGGTGGTGCAACAATCAACAATCTTGGATATTAGAACAGTTGAAGGTCTCAATTACACTTTATTACAAAAAATAACTATGATGAGTTAGGTATGAAAAACACTGTAGAACTAGTACCTATATTAAGTTGTAAGATAGAACCAAAAAATAAACTAAACTAAACTTTATGAAAAGATTTTCTAAAACAAAACGTAGCCTAATTGCACGGAATTGAATAGAATTTTCTTAGTGAAAAGAAGACAATAGTAACATTTTCGATATTGTGAGACGCTGACTTTTTCAAGGGCTTCTAAGAAATTAAACAAATACGTATTAATTTTTTTGTAAGTTAAAACGAATGGAGGAAAGAATACGTTTTTAAATTAGTTCCTTCAAAAAAAATTCGTATGTGTTTCCTGAAGTGTTAAAATGTAAATTTGAATAGCGTTTCTAAATTCCCTAAGCTCCATAGAATAAGGAAAACTGTTTAATATTTAAATTCCATTAATCGATTTTCTTACGTGAAAAGACTGTGTTATTTGCATGAATTGTATTATACTTTTAGTTAATTTAATTAATACATGCATAACTAATCTAATAATAGAGAGTGCATTATAAGCCAGTATACATAATTTTAAATATTTCATACTTGTTTCGAAATTAATTTCACTTAATCCACGAATAGAATGAGCCTACTTATTTCAATATAACTTCATTACGATGTTAATATAATATCATTATTGTTCTTCCTACTTGGTGGAATATTTTCATAAGTGTTCAGAGAAATTTTGCAATTCGTGCTCGTATACGTTTAATGTAAAACTAATATTGAAAATTGAATAAACGAACTAATAAGTTGAATACAGAGAGTTTCCTCATTATTTCTCATTGGACGGAAATTGAATTTAAGTATAGATACAGATACAGTGACCGTCCCAGCGGTTGCTTGACTAGTTCACGTTCTATCAGAAATTGCAATAAATGTTAAATGAACAGTCGGTCAAAAAACGATATTTGCAAGTGGAACAGAGTGTTCGAATCGATGTAATGTTATTGAATTGTGGTTACATGTTTGTTTACTAAAAGACCTAATTAAGAAATTAAATCTTGTAAGATCCCACCTTTGTCTCCACCTTTGATTCAGTTTCTGTAACAGAATAGAGTATCTAGAGCCTAGCTAGGTATGAAGATGGGGGCTCTTTATATAAGTGATTTAGAAACAAGTTTCCAAATTTTTCAAAAGCCAACCGCTAAGTGGTGGGGGGTTATTTACATTTTCACGAATTCTAATGAGATACCGAATTGGCTTTCACTTCTACAGGCTTTAAAAAATTAAAAAAAAAAAAAAAAAATCATTTTTTTACATTAAACCCTTTAGGGGTGTTGTAAAGTAGGTTTGTGTAGTTCGCGAACGAACTAGTTCAGAAGAGCGTTCACAGAAAAGAAATTAATGTACTAGTTCGCAGTCGGTCTCGCTTTTTGTTCCTTTGTATTCATTCATTGCCGTTTGGAAGTCAGTGGTACTAGTTAGCAGATAACCTTGTTTTATCTCAACACATTGTATCAGACGATCTTTTTTACTTGGACAGTGACGACCTTTTTTCATATTCTAGCTGAGGATTTTTTCGGTCTAAACTTCACTGTCTTTCTCATCACTTTACTCCAAGTTCGTTCTTTTAGTTCTATAAGTTCGCGAACTAGTGTGGGGATTCTTTATTGAATCTATTACTTATCACATTGCTATCAGAATCTTTATTTAATTGTTGTTTCACTATTAATATTCATTCAATTAAAGAAATAGAGGGTTAAGTATTCTCAATAAAATGATTTTTATTTAACAATTATTTATTATAACTTAATGACTTCAATTCTTTTGGATTAATTTAATTTAATTTAAAAAACATGAATTTTTTAATTAATAAATTAATTAGTTTTTATTATTTATTTACATTTTTTATTAATCACAACGTTTCGCGTATCTCGAAATTTTTCAACTAAAAACATTTTTTAAAACTTTTATTTTTCTCAAAAATATACCGACTTGATTTAAATTCAAAATCAAATGTTCTATCCAACCAAGTGGCATTCAAATAATATAAAAAACCCTTGACTAAGTAGAACACTTAATTATTGATGTGACGTTTCACCACACTAGGTCTTAGGTTTGATTTGGTTTCTTACTTTTCTATAAGATTAGTTTAGTTCAGGATGGGGCGCATTAAGCCCTATGATAACTTCAATGTCACTCCCTAGCGACCTCACATCCTCGATGTAGTCGAAGAAAATGTCTATTCATTCTCCTGACAGATGTTGTTCATTTACACAAGATGTGATTGATGTCCTTTACAGCGTACAGATCGTGGCAGTACCTTCACACTCTTCTATAACAACCATTCAAATATCAAATTGGGAAAAAATGCATGCCACGTTCCCACTGTCGCGCGAACCTGTGTGAACTATCGACTATGCATACATACGTTAATTCGGGTATATGGCACTGGTCAAAGAGAATCACATTGTACACAAATTTAGTGTTTCCACTGTCGCCTATGCATTCGCCTTCAATGCACATGTCTAATGCACATGTCCAATGTACATGAAGGCGATAGTGGAAACTCGACATAAAATTTTTAGTTTGAAGCGTTCTGAAGCTCGGCCAATATTCGCGAACACTTGTTTTAAGAACTTTTTGTATGAAAAATCACATACAGATCAACCTCGTCTTGTACTACTCTCCTTATAGTCACTCTCTCGCAGACACGGATACCAATTTATATTTTGTATAGGAATTTTTGGGGGTCTTTAAAACACATCGATAATCATAAATTGTTAAATTAGGAGAAAAATTAATAGTCTGGAAATACCAAAACACTGGATCGATTTATGGAAACCATAAACGAAATCCCGCGATAAAACCGCTCAATTGCGAATTATGCCGAATACAAGCTGTTTCGAGCGATAAGGGTTCAACATGGATTTCACAAAATCTCAGTTTTTAGCAGCTATGCCTATTATATTTTACACGGGTATTAAATAATTTATTATGACACATAATTCTCGAACAACAAAGAGATCGACGTTGAATTATCGGAAATCAATTTAGTGCTTCGAAAAAATTAATTGGCGATTTGTCGTTCATAACAACGAGCATACAAATTTCATGAAAAAGGTTAAGTGACTAATGCGTAACTAATTTTGCCATAGACTTTTTCTTGCTATCTTCATAGAAATTTCCTCGTCATAGACCAGAACCAGATATTTATAGTGCAAATGACTACACGTCTCTACTGTAATGACGCAATAAGAATTACGTTGATTACTTCTTGTTCATATGTTTGACAAATTGAATGACGTACTACCGATGGTGTTCTAGAAGCCACTACGAGATCAATCAAAGAGCATCGTCAGATGAGTTCGACTGTCAACCTTTATTTCCACGCTACCATTTTCCACCCACTCAGCTGTACAAATTCTTCAGATACTTCGTGCTTCACACTAATATGAGGTCACTACATCGATTTGTTCAATGATGGCATTTCCTGTTTGGCGACATTCTTACCAAACTCACCTGTGCTGAACTATCAAAAGCTTGCATAGATGTCGCTTCTCGACCGGACCAGACGAGATGAGATGATGCCCACCGTTCGTAAAAACACTCGGTCAGTTTGATCGGTTGATGACCACAAAGTGAATTATTTTCTGTGTCTGCACTAATTAATTCTGTCAGTGGTATCTACCTGTCCGAATGAGTACGGGCGAGTGGTGGACAAACAACGGAATGATACATGGCTTAATTTAGCGGAAGGCTTTTGGCTGCAAATTTATTTTCATAGACAGAAAAAGCGAGAGAGTGAAAGTTTTGAAAGGAAACGTTAGTACATATTACGAAATATTTCCTTTTTAATTAAGTTAGTGGCTGGAAAGTCAGTTATCAATACTGAACCCTTTTTCGACTGTAAAAACAATTGAATGATACGTTGGAAAAGAATGAAAAGAATGAAACATCTAACAATTTGAGTTTATTTGAATAAACTTATGAATTTCGGAAAAAAAATTAATTGGAGAATAAAAATTAATAAAAATGAAAGGGCATACATACTCTCAAAAAACAACACCTAGGAATTTTTATGCACGCCTTCTTCATATTGATTAAAAAGTTCTTACAAAGAAAGCATCTTTGGTTGGTATTCGCAAAACACATTGATTATATTCATATGTACAATTAATGAATATACATTCGTTATATTGAAGAAAACGACCATCGCACTGCTCAATTTCATGGATCTTCTGTTGGCTGCTATTTTTCGTTAAGAAACAGACTCATCAGTAGCAGTAGATTCTGAATCTTGTCCACTCTGAACTTTGGCCTTCGGAGTTTTGCCGTGATTCCGGTTCAAAAATATATAAGACAAGGAGAATCGATATGAAATTCAATGAGAAGCGTGATAATTCGTAGCGTCATTTAAAAGACATTTCGCCAGATCTAATCTTACTTCAAATCTGACAAAAGCTGATAGCTCACCATACTTACATCTCAAAAAAAAACCCTACGTCATAAAAAAGCCGAAATTTAAGTCCCGAAACGACAGTACGTCGCACTGTCCATTTCTTAGCTATTCCTTTCCTTTTGAAAGAATCGAGCACTTGAAGCTGTCGTCTGATAAATGCCGTGCGAATAATTTGCATGCCGCACACATTTCAGCTAAATGCAAAGTACACCATAAAAATGATTTCGGCTTGGGAACTGCACGGTTGCCAGGGCATGTTACAGGTTACTACAGTTCCGTCAGCTCCGGCATTTTGAATGGGTTTTTCGGTGGTGGTTTTTCCACTCAGCATCGCAATTTAAATACATTCCGTAGCCTTTCTGGACGGCATTCCGAACCTACTTCAGGACGTGTGAATTACAGCTATGTGCTGTCTAAATTTACTTTTATGGTCATGACTGCTCTCCGTTCCAACTCCAGCTCCAGCGGCATATATAAGGTCATAAACGTGCATATGTAGGTATGTACACATATGTAAAAAAAAAGGAGTTTAGCCTGAGTTATCGACGCTGGAGCCGCTACAGAAGCTAAGCTTCCTTCACCCGGAAGGATGCTGCCAGCAAGTTTTTATACATGCAGTGCGATTTTTAGCACAAGTCCGTTTACCAGAATTCGGATCGGTCGTGCACGAAATTCGAAAATTGTTGCGGGATTACGTGATGAATGCGGTAACTTTGCCCATTCACAATAGGCTGCAAAGTTGCTTGACTGATTGCTGTCTCACGCGCCACTTTACCGATTCTCCTTCTCGGGACAGTTTTTAATGGTACACACGGCAAATCAAATGCGATTCCCGCTTATGAAATTTTACAGGATCTAGACGAGAATAAAAAGAAAATCAGTCAAGAGAATTTATGGCGCTGAAAGCTTATGTAAATTGAATTCTATCATTTTATAGCGTGATGGTGCTAAATTCGATTTTCACGTACGAAGAAATATCGGTTGTCACCATATGCATAAAACTGTGGAGGAGAGAAGAATTCAGAATTGTTGGGAAATCCAGACTAAAGTGGGTTTCAATTCACAAGTTTCTGTAGCGTACCACACCTTTGCTTGTTAAGCGATTCCTTAGTGAATTTTATTTTATTTATTTTTTTATTTTTATTTGCGTCTCTAAATTACAGTGCATGCTTTTGTGAATAGTATCCATTAATTAACGAAATTCGTAGATGTGCATATTAGGGTGGAGACCTTTTAAGAATTATGTGTTTATAATTGTCAGGAGGCTATTTAAAAGTTATTTTTTAGGTTCTCATTCGCATTGTAATGTACACCCAATCTCTGCATGCCACGTTCCGGACATATAGAAATATATGAATTACAACAAGGACCAGTCAGAAGGGACTATGAAGCTAAAATCACATTTCTACAACAACTACATACCTATATGCGTACAGAAATATCATCTCATTTAACCACTTCAACTACTTTGGGCTCGATGCATTCAGTAAAACTAATTACGTATCCTTAAGAAATTGCCGATAAATTTGTATCTTACTTCATTTGAACTTGAGTCATCCACGTATGTTGGTGGATGACTCAAGTTCAAATCGGCGATTCAAGTTCAAGTTCGTATGAACTTGAACACTAAGTACTAGTGGCGTGCCTCAAGGATCAGTTTTACGGCCACTTCTTTTTATAATTTATACCGCTAAAATACCTAACATCCTAGCATCCAGCTCATGTTTGTTTGCTGCTAATACGCAAATTTTTGGAAACCCGCTGCTTGGAAATTTAACTCTGCAGGGTGACTTGGACAAAAGATATGAATGGTCATAAAAGTGATGTACATACATCGCTAAGCAATAAAATCAATATTATCCTTATGAATATTAATTATTATCCTTAATAATTTTAATAAAATCATAAATGAAATTAAATAAAATAATTTATCTGCTGTGGCGGTGTTGAATATAACTATCGACATTGTCATTATCCTGCATTATTTAAAATAAAAAATTCAATTTCTAGTGTATTGAAGAATATTTTTTTATGTTTTCGATACTTTGGAATAACTGACAATGCAATGGGAAGTTTTATATACTTGGTTAAAGGATATTTTTTTATCCTCAGTCTTTTTAAGATTCTTACTAGAACATAATCACTTTAATAAATTTAATAATATATCAATTTATATTTATCTTATCAGTTAAAAATAATTAAGTTTTTGGTAATTCTATTATATTATTTATTTTAACAAAATAATCATTCATCGTTTTAAAAATTAATAAAAATTAATAAAAGAATAATTTTATCAAGAATAATAATCTATTAATAAAAGAATAATTTTATCAAGAATAATAATCTATAATTATATTTTATTATAATATTAATATTTCATCAAGAATAATTTAATCAAGAATTATAATCTATAATTTAATTCATTGTGTATTAAAAATATTGAAAAATAATAACTAATAATTTTATTATAACTATTATTTAAATAAAGGAACCTTCTATATAAGAAGGATCTCCTTACTGCAATAAGGGTTCAGAAAAATATAATTTCGAACTAGTTGAACCCTTATTCCACCAAGAACTACAATTATATAATATTAAAATAATGAGACAAAATCATATTTGCACTACAGTGTGAAAAGAAATTATCATTGAAAATAGAAGTCTAGTTCTAAGGTTTGTCGAGACATCGAATTAATTTTACTTCTCAAAGTTCTTCATATAATTGCCTAGAAATTGCTGATTTTGCGAAATTCAAGCCCAAAGGTCGGGGTAATAATCACGGACAAGCGTGTAGCTGACCACTTCACCTCCTAGTGTTCCGTTGGTTTCGTAACGAAGTAATGTAACTCTAGCATTACTTCTAGGCCTAGGCTCGACTGGGGCTGTTGAGCCATTGATTATTATTATTATTATTATAAGCCCAAAGGTATGTGAGGTAGTTGTAAATGTTTTTAAAAATTCCGAAAACTTCTTAGGGTCTAATAATATAATGAATTCACTTTTGCCTTCAAGAGGTTTCAGTATTCATCCATCTAACGGTGTTAACGGACTGTGTACCATTTTACGAATTCCGATAAATCTTTTCGGTGTGATGAGCTGATTAATTACATTTTTACTATACAATGCTTTCTACATAATCGTATAAAAGACAATTTAAAAAATTTTAGATATTTATCCCATAAGGTGTTCTTTCAATATTTCATCCTCATATCATTTATTGAAATTGGAATAATAATCAATAAATCAAACTAAAATTCTAACGTCCGGAATGCAACTTTATTATTTGTTGGATAGAACTCCGTATCGGTTGTTATACTAAGACGTGGTGGCAACTGAAAACCTAGTGAAAAACCAGGTGACTAATTGGATTTTTTCAGATTTTATCTCAGCATTAAGAACATGTTGATCTCAGATTTTTTTTTACACCAATAATAACAATCCCTTAACTTGGTTGAATTCGATCACGTGACTTCAATGCTATTGAATGTAAGAATCTTAATATAATTTTTTAATGAAATTGGTAACTCTTTCTGAAAATTTTGACATTACGGGTATACACAAAGGATATCCATCGTTACCTCTTCACCTGTATGATACCGTCGTCGCAGTTTATGATAGTACTAATACCTCATCTCGAATCATATCCATCGAATTTTCTCTATTATTTAAAAAAAACTGATTAGGTATACTAATAAATTCTAATTACTTTACAGTCCAATGGTTTAAACCGTCTCTCTACGAACATGTTTCGAAACCGCAAATCGCAAACGAAACACAAACAAAACACTAATACCACGACGAGACAATCACTAGCTCATTTCCGGATTTATACACTGTAATGTTTTATAATTCAACCAGGATTTCAGTGGAGAGATCCTAAAGTACTGGCTGGTTAGCCGCAGAACTAAATAAGCCCTCGAATCCTGTGAACGAAATACCGGACTACATTAACTCGTCATTGAAAAGTGCAAAACCGAAAATTCTAAAACCGCATTCAAATTCAAACGGAAGTCCTGCTCGACGGAAATTGCATCAGGAAACCACCGAATACTTAAGCGAAAATATGACGAGCGAATGTAAGCATCGGGATAGATAGAAGTCCAGGATAACTCAAGGACCAGCATCTGTGTCGTTCCAGTTCTGTGTCTCTGAAAAGCGAGATTTACCTTAAGTTGTGTTGCATGGACGACGTTGAATTTTACAGACCCAGAAAAAAAAATTGGAAAGTCTGAGGATGTACTACACATGAGCTTACTCTTATCCCACCGTATCCGGATTATGTTACTTGTAGAAGTAAGCTGGATTCTGTGTGTTATGTTATGCCTGATAATTTTGAGCCCAACACCCATTTATGAATTACTTTAATTTTTTTTAATAATAAAGCTTTGTAATTGACCCAAAATTTCAAAAATATCTGCTACTATGAATTTTTGTATTTTTACGTTTTAGGACTGGTAAACAAAAAACAAAATTGTCCATCTGTCTGTCTGTCTGTCCGTCGTAAACACCGTACCTTCTAGAAAACTACTAAGGAGGGAAAGCTAAAAATGCATGACGATATATCTACCATCATTAAGGCATCGTAAAAAAAATAAACTGCTTGGTAGAGGTAACAATGTTAAGAAGTTGAAATTTACTACGTGTATGAAAACGGACAATAGAAGTAATAAAAGTACGAAACAACTTAAGATTTACATTGGTGTACAAAGGTAGACGAAAAATAGTCCGAGTTATGGGGTTTTTCTACATTTTCACGAATTTCGTCGTATCTTTTAAGTAGGTATCAAATCAAATTTTATTTTAACGGGCGCCTAGAAAAATGTTTCCCAAATTTTTCGACATTGAACCCTTAAGGCGGTATTCTAGTCTATTCTTTTGAGGATTAATTCTTTTGAGGATTCATAAAAAAAAACCAATTGATATATTTACTATCCTTTTTTTTATGGCTTATTTATTCATATTTCAAAAGTAAATAAAAAAATAAAAAAAATAAAAATATTAAAATTTCAGCAAGTTATGCGTAGTTGAAGTAGAGGGGGTAAAAAAAAAGTCGTGTCCCGGTCGTCATGATATCTACCCTCCTGGTTACTGAAAAAATAAAATTATGAATAATTTTTGATCAGTATAAATGCCAGTATCGTATGAACCAGAAAAATTGAAGAAAATGTTTTTTCGCAAAATGGTGGCTTATTAAAAAATTGAGGTCGATTTTTCCACTAATTTTTTAACTTACCCGAATTTTTTAAAAATATTGAAAATGAAATTTCTAGTTTTTATTGGTTCATACGATAGGGGAATATATAAAGAATATTCATGCCAAATTTGTAGTAAATCGGTCGATTAGAACTTGTGATATTATGTCAACCGCATCGAAAAAAGTAGTTTCGAGAAAAACGCGTTTAAAGTTTTACGTTAAGTTTCAGGCAGTGTAACTGATAGATGCGTACATATAACTAACATTTTCTTAATCAGCTATCCCAGCTCCATACATCAGGCCTTCTTCTACTTCATATTGCTGATTTTCAGAGTTTCTTTCCGCAAGACGAGCAGTTTATCCTTCTTTTGAAGCATTTCAAGAGCTGAAAACTCAAACTAAACGCAAATAGAATAGAATGGGTGCTACGTCACTAAAATGACTATAACTTTAAAAATAATTCAAATTTTGAAAAATCCTTTTAGGGAGATATTATTATTATTAAACTATCGAAATATGGGGAAAAAAAATTTCTATTTTCTCAAATTTCTAGACTAGAATACTGCCTTAAGCCTACAGACTTCTCGCGTTTCGCCTACTCGCCTATTTCGCGTCATTCTCGTTTTTCTCGTGAATAGTATGTAAAGGTTTTTCGTGAGTTTCTCGCATTTCGTTGTTCCTGAATCGTGAGTTTCCTCTGCTGGAGGCGGTTTTTGACAAAATGAAAGGGTTTTGCTTGACGAGACAGAACCCCTTAGAAGTGTAACACGGATGTTTAAAGTTGTGTATGATGAAATATCGAATTAGTTTTAAACTTGTTTACTTTTACAGTATTTCAAGATTTTTTCTATTCTAATGCCACCGCCCTGATATTTAACGAACTACTGTCATTTGAATTTTTACGAGTAGGTACATGCAAGTGCAAATGTGTACACTGGATACTAGTCCTCATGTCCTCATGTCATGTGATAAGCACCTTAAAGGAAATTGAATTAACCTAATTTCTGAAGTCTATGTGATTAAAAATAAATCGCCCTCCACTTACGATAGATTCTCTTCCTGTAGTCATACTACCGCTTTAGATTACCGCATCACTTATGAGCCGTAAAAATAAATGCAATTAAAATAAAATAATATGTTTTCGTATTTACTGAATAGGAAGTCGTAATACGATTTAACGATGCACTTGCAACACATTTAGAATGTGCAGCACCATTTATACCAGTAAGATATGCAATAAATCACAAAATAGCAAACCTGTATATTCGCATATGTTACCTGTACGTTAGTACGAATAGCCAGACCAGGTGATTCCCATAAATTTCAGGACTCTGGTAAATACGACGGGATAAGGCTTGCAGTTTTTTTTTGTCTGCATTTGCAATTTTTTAAATAAAGGCTACAGTCATAAAATATTTGCTTCGATAAAATAAAACAATGGAGAGAAAAAATGCAGTATTGATGCTGTATTGAACTTATCCGAACAGGGATTTCCAGTTTACATATAAATCCGCTTCGGCAGCTTTTGGTAAACATGAAATTTCAAGCCGTATCTAGGCTGGTAATGACTACTGCTTCATTGTATGGGTTTTACTTTGAAATTCACCTGGCTTTCACCGGTAATTAATGCCCGATATGTAGTGCATTTTAAAACTCCAACTATTTTAAAGGTCCAAGAAAAATACTGGATTTTCAAAATGGAGGTGACAAAATGTCAGACTTATCAGGAAGCACCGAAATCAGTCCCTATATAAAAATGTTTCAGAAATATATCGGTATGACGTGTCAATCAGAAAAACAGGATGTCAAGGCATGAAGCCTAAAATCATCCTTTACAGAGGAGTTGATGCAACACATCATCCCGTGGGAAAATAAGATAAAGCAAATTTCTGGTTGAAAATGTGATTATATTGAGGTTCTCAGAGTGGCCAACTTTAACTCCATTAGCGATGCACGGGCAACTTGGCTCCAGGATGCCTGGACCTGAATTTTACCCTAATGGTACTTAGAGGTTCACATGGAAGACTCTCTGGACAATTGTGACATTATGGCTTCCTACAAAAGAGAATCCATCGTTTCGATCACAGGTCAAACAAGAGCTTCGCTGCCGATCAATTACTGATAGGGACGTTGACCAGATACCAACCGGCTCGCATAAGATAAAGATAAACATGTCCTATTACGGACCTCCATGTTTGTCGGCTGTTTACTCACAATATACGTTGCTATTTTCCATCTTCTCAAGTCCTCATAAATAACATTTTCAGAACCGGAACCACACAACCAACTTATGTTCCAGGATATTGAGAGCTTCCCTGACTGACTGCGATGTTCATTCAGCTTACTTGCTGCTGAGACCGACAATTGATACACACACGCGACATACGAGCTGTAAGGCCAGGAAGGTGGCTATGCTATGATGGTGTTTTGTGCATATCATAAGACGAAGCCGTAAGGAACTTTTTGCCGGGAGAACTAGATCTCTTATCTCCAGCAATTTTCTTCCAACATCCGGGGGAAAAAAAAGAAGGCAGCAAACCTGAGTGTCTGGCAGATAAAATCTGTCTATGCGGTGGAGAAGGAAATGTCCTGTTTGAAGTTCTTGATTGGTTTTTAGTGAAGATTAAGCTAGGTGTACTTAAATGGAATTTATGTACCTACAAATAATTGTATTATGAGCCGGACTAAAGGAATTTCTACATGATGATTTTTAGTAGCATAATACCATGGATACACTGCTTGTATACAAATCATAATATCGTCAATATCACCATTGTATCACCCAATAATGTGCATATAGTACGTCAACGAGCTGACACCAACGAAATATCGAGCTTGTTTGCTTGTACATAAATTCGATAATTTTAGCAGATATAGCCTTCTTTTAATTGTCATCAGTGCCATCTGTTACTAAAATCAACTGAAATTTGAAAGAATGACAGTTGCAAATTTTTATATTCTTCCGTCAGTTAAAATTTATTGAGCGTGTTTTAATTGATGTGAAGGTCCACTTTGTACATTTCTTTATTACAAATGAAAGTGCTTTCCGCCGGAACATCACAGGCACGAAAAGCTAGCAGTCGAAGCGACGATTGATAGAAACTTGAAATTTTGTCTTCACTAAATTTAAAATTATAACATGTATGGGATTTGTATCATGCTATCTTGTATCGGATATCATGATTTCAATAAAGTAATTTATATACAAGCAGTGTACCAATGGTATTGAAAAATTGGGAGAAAATCTGGGATCAGTTCCAAAAATAAACGCAATGAATGCCATAAAACTGATTTTTCTGAACTTTTTAGTTTTTAACTTTTAACAATACTGGACCTAAATTGCAAAAGTAATCTGATAATATTAACCGAAAATAAATTGGTCTTTCAGTTCGGAATAAGTACTGCCAAAGGATTGGTTTTTTTTTCTGTGTCTTTGGAGTCTACTAGTCCCCAAAAATTATAAGAAAAATTCTGGATAGAATTTTTTAAATCGATCACAACTATTAACTAAATTATATATAATAAACTAAAAAATCCAATTTTTCCAAAATACTTAAAAACAACATTATCTGGGGCATGCAATAACAATTTAATTCGTGACATACCTAGGTAAGATTGTAATAAGTTGTAACGATAACTTCTTTTTTAAACCATTCATTTTTATGATTTGTTTTTATAAGGGTAGACACCGTAAAATCCGTAAAACAACAATCGGACACATTGTGGCTTTACAACAAGGGTCGATATACAACAGAATGTTCCTTGAAAACGCTGTACAAGTCATCATAATATAACTGCTGTGTGACTATAAGGACTGATAAGAATAATACGTAGTGCAATAAAAAGGGAAATCCCCGTAAAGTTGAAAAGATGTTCGGGGAACGACATCATTGTCAGACTATCTGAAACGATTTATCAGATAAAATTATGACTGAAAAGAATGTAAAGGAAGTTGATTTGAGATTTTAAGCACTACACAATTCCAGTGCGCTTCAATTTATTTTAAGCAAAATATGATATCGCAATGTACTTCTTTTGCTGTCGAAATTCCACCGACTTAAATTACAATGTCTCAATGACTCGTGAGTGTTTTTCGTGCAGAATGTTTTTGATTTGCTTAATACCATGGAAAAGGTAAACAAAAACTCGATATTTTGTCAGATTTGTTCAGCAACAAAAATGAAAATCGAACATTTCGAATTGAATTTTGTAAAGGTAGCAGTTTTTGTGAAACTAGAATCGATTCTTTCAAAAGCGTCTCACGAACAACATTATGTCAAATCAATAAATCTTCACGAGAACTTTTGGATTTTCCCAAGAATATTTAGTATTCAAGATGCAGCACCTATGATGTCAATACTAACATACCTATATCGTAGTTGTACAACTTTTACAATAAACGATGCCCACTTTGTCTTTATAGTACCTACGTCCAGGATACGAAAGAATTGAGCAAAAGTCATTCTGTTCGGAAATCGGAATAATAATCGAAATGTTCTATCATCGCAAAACACCTACATAAACAGAAATATTGACGGTAGCAGTAAATTGGGTCGAATTGAATTGCCATGTTAGCAATTTCATGGAACATAATTTCATCAAACTTCTCGGAATCGGCATGCAACCAACCCGTAGTCTTGGGTGCCATTAGAATGCAATTTAGGAAATGTATGGAGCCAATGGTGAGTGCAGTTTATCTGTAGATACCGTACTGCAGTTTCATTTCAACGGACGGAAACATGCTATCCGATTAAGGTTTGCTTCTATTCTTAGAGATTTCTTATTGTACTGAGTAGGTACTCGATGAAATATTGGAAATATTTCCGAACTACGAGTATACATGAACACGTGGGATTCTTTTTCATTTATTTTCTAGTCGGTTCCATGAATCTCTAATAGAAATTAGCTTCATATGGAAATGAGTTATTTCCTAAAGAGGGTGCAATTTCATAAAATATTGATTTATTTCTTGTAGATTGAACTTAAGGATTCGGTTGAAGTGCGTCTTAGAGTACCTGTAACCGGGGATACTTCAGCTGAATGGGTATTGACTATGCAGCTGTAGGGAAGCGCGCACACCAATTGATTCGATCTATCCAAACTAAATAGTTGAATATGCAAGACGATTCGGTTTCTCCACATTTTCACGAATTTCGTTACATCTTTTAGGCGTGTGAGTTATGAAAATAATTTTACTTCTTCGGGCTCTTTAGAAAAAAAAATTGGTGTACTATGAGTAGGAGTGCTGGTGGAAATGGAAAATTACTGATTTTTCTACAATATTTAAGCGCATAGAAACAGTTTTCCGAATTCTCCGATATCCAACCTCTAAGAGGGTGTAAAGTGGTTGTGTTCATTTTCACGAATTCCGACACATTTTTTAGTTATAAGGAGATACCAAAACTACGTTCACTTCGAAAATCATTAAGAGAGGAAAAACTGATATAAACATTTTTCGATATTAAACCCACTATGGGTTTAAGGTATTATATAAATTTTTACGAATCCCCAAAAATCTTTTATGTTGGTAATGAGTCTGAAACTATCGGCCCATTTTATTGAACACTTGTTTTAGGAACTTTTTGAATGCTAGCTTTCCGAAGGTGATAAAGCGATTTCTTGACTTTTGCGAGTTCCATAAATTAAGTTAAACCTTTTTTGTAGAATTTTTGAATGCCAACTACATGAAGGAATTTTCTGCTGTAAATTAATGGAACACTTACATTTTTTTCACAGCCCTGTATCTTAGACATGAACCCATCGAAATTTGGCGAATTAAGTTATTGGATGATATAACCGTTGAGCAGTGGAGACCGAAGCCGTATACCATGTTAAGCTTTGAATTGGAAGTATTATCACATCGTGCTGGAAGAAGAGTTAAAGAACTTACAGTAAATAACTTTGATGGGTCGGTCGATAACGAATAACCGGGTCAATACTGTAACCAAATCGAGTCATACCAAATAGACCAAGTCGTTCAATCGTTTACTAGAAAATGTATTTTGTTAATTTGTCACATATCCTAGCGTGATGTTGATAATCGCACAACACACAAGCATTCAGTTCGAACTTTTCGTCGAATGGTCGGTGTTTGAAGTCAGTCAAGTTTTAAAAACGGATTCATGAGAACAGTTTATTTCACTAATTCCTGAATTTCGTATCTCTAGAACGACTAAAGCTAGGATTTTTTGTAAATAACTTCGGTGATGCTAGGTGGTGTAAAAATAAACTTGTTGAAAAGGGCTAATGTAAAAAATATTAATTTTATATCCTAATACTCAAAAATTATAATTTTAACGCGAGCATATCCTACTGAGAAGAGCTCGAACAGTGTATGTACTTCATTACATCTTAGGAACTACATACGGCATAAATGTGAAACTTCATGATATTAAAATTTTTCAGACAAGTATAATTTTGAAATTTTAAGGGATCCTAACGAATCTACTCGCAAAAAAAAATTAATAGTCTAAAGACACACGCACTGATTTTTTTTTCTTTTTTAAGGTCTATTACCAAAAAATTAACAGGGAAAATATTTCTTTAACAAAAATTTATATAAATAATGAATTAAAATTCAAGCACATAGAATGCGCATCGAATGCGCAATGAGCAACTGAGCAATATCAGAATAATATACTCGATTCCTTAGTCAAATCGTTTAAGAATTACCAACAAAGGGTTCATTTCAGTGATTCCTTAGTGATTCACTTTCACTACTTTTGGCTTGCTACAATGTAATTAAAATCGGTATGGTTCCTAAAATATCCTTTAATATGTATAAAAAAAATAGAATATAAAAATGTTGCATTAAACAATATAAAATACTTCACAATTACTTATATAGGTGTAGGTACTAGACAAATTAATAAATTACATTATTGAGCTCTCTTCACGTTTATCATAAGACTGAGGTAAAACGAGATTTGCAATAAAATAAACCAAACTATAAGCGCTGTAACATCTCCAGTGTACCTATCGCCATACATGTCCAAATCCCGGAGGAACTTCGCAGTTGATTTATAATAGCAAAAGGCAGACTGGCATTCTAATTCCGTTCGATTATTTCCATAAATGGCCTGAACCAACCCTTCGAATGAGTACCGAAAATACGATATATGTGTTATTGGTTGCAGATATGCAGAAAGGTCGGTAAATCGAATAAAAAAGCCTGAGAAGATAAGCATCGGTATACTTGTCGCCGGTACAATAAATACTGCAAGCTAAAAAGAATAATTTTAGGAAGAAAAAAATTTGGCTCGATAGTTGACTTACTTACATTCATACTAAATGCAGATCCAGCAAATAAACCAAACGATTGGCCCAACATTCCGGTCAGTAGACATATGCCACCAAACATTAAAAACCTGTCCAGTTCGCAGGGTTGACCGGTAAAATAGTATGCAATTATGCCGAATAGTGTCGGACATATTAGCTGCATAGGTAAATCAGTTGCGAATTTTGATAAATAGTATGCAGGCACTGAGTACCAATTGTTGAGATGTTCTCGGATAAAGACATCAGTCTCCAATGGACCTGAAAATTTTATTTTCAAATTGGGTCTAAAAAGATATCTTGGAAAACGAGGTGTTCGGAACATTCTTCACACAATTTTGACGCGACGATTTTTGATAATATTTCCGCGATCAAATTTGGAACTACACTAGAAACTTGAAAAACTGCTTACACTGGTAATATATTCCGTCTCACAAACAGCCAGACAGCAATAAAAAAAGCCTTGACCTCACACACGGTTACCTGATAAGTTTGCACAAATCTACTGACGATGTTTTTCGTCGAAATTGTCAAAATAAAGAATGTTCCTCGACCCATGATACGTACATGCCAGTATAGATGGCATTGCATTAGCAAAAAATATAAACATTATAATAAAAAATAAGCAAGAATTATTGCTTAAAATCTTTGAAGCGTCATTTCCAACGTCCCAGAATACTGTTCCCAGGAGACATGCAATAATTACGTGTACAACAAATCGTAATTGTACACAGATCTGGATGATTGGACGAATAATTACTGCTAATTAGATTTTTCATGTTTAAATTAACAATAGTCACTGTACAAACCATATCTCTCATCATGCATTTTAGTGACCTCTTCGTAAGTATTGCAAATTGCTCACAAAACGTAGCTGGGTAAAATTTGTCATCTTTGAAATTCGTCGTTGGTCCGATTTGTACGCCATTCATGAGGTCTAATAGCAAAAAACTAGAATTATTAGATCTATTCACAAATTAATAAAAGAATTAAAGAATTACATACTTGCGCCATTTTCTGACTTAATATCGCTTAACATGATATCATCATCATATGTTTGCTGATTTGCGGATATTAAGGCTGAGAGATCTGAACCGTATTCTTTACTAGCAACTTCAATCGCTTTGAAATTAATTAATTAAATACATAAATTAAATGAATATAAAATTTGAAAACGTACCAAAATCGGCTGGATTATAATAATTTGGGCAAATATACCCTCGGCTTTTGAACACACTAACCATGTCTTCTTGAGTACCATTATAAATACATTGACCTTCAGAAAGTACTAGAACTTCGTCGAATAATTTCAAGAGTCTCGAACTAGGTTGATGTATTGAACAGATTATAGTACGGCCGCAATGTGCTAACTTTTGTAGATGACTTAAAACTTGAAGGGACGATACGCTATCTAATCCGCTACGTTGAATAAGATCAATATAAAATTAATCAGTATAGTTTTAATTTCAATTGTCTAACTACCTTGTGGGCTCATCGAATAACATTATTGGTGGATTTGTGACTAGCTCAACCCCCACCGAGAGTCGTTTCTTTTCACCACCTGATAATTTTCCCACTAAAGTTTTACTACATTTTTCAAGATTTAACAGTTCAATGATTTCTTTAATCTACAAGTTGATTTGATTTCAATTAAACGGATTAGTTTTTTGGTTTTTAACGTTAATACTAACCACTTTGTGTTTAAGGCTATACTTTGACCTTAACCCTAATTTAAGATCTGCTGCACTGGTTAAAGTTTCTAGTACAGTAAGCTTGTCCAACATAGCAAACTTTTGAGGAATGTATGACGAAAATTTACGAAATTCACGGCGGTTGCGTTCCATGCCGTTCACAAGTATCGTGCCGCGAAGTCCAGTTGATCTGGAAAATAAAATTAAGGATAATTGTTTACTTGAAAAAAATTATAGGTTGGTGATACCAAGGATTTGCTCATTGACAACCCTGATCAACAAACTTTGAAAAGATTTCTCGGGTTATCTTTTAAGTACAAGTGCTTTACTAATGTATTATTCAGTCGGCCAACTTTTTAATTGAATCGATCTTCATGCACTCTTTTCTGCCGGGCTAAACTATGAACACGTTTTCACGAATTCCGAGATATCTTGGAAGTAGTAAGCAGGCCCGTGCTCACGCGCTGGTGGTAAGAGATCGAATTGGTTATTATTTTCTCGGATTTTCGTTATATTTATCTTAATATTTTCCCCAAGTAGGATTAAGGGAGTTCTATACGTTTGCACTGTTTTCGCCATATCTCTTCGATTTGTTGAGATATCAAAATGACTATAATTTCTGGAGTGTAAAATAAAAGCCTACAAACTATTTTTTGGTTTTTCTAGTATCCAACCCCAAGATTATGTGAGTTGGATACATTTTCACAAATTCCTACATATTTCTTAGGTCTGATGAACTATCATCGAATTAGTTTTCACTTACAAGGCTTCCTATATAATCGACAAAAAGTTGATTTCGAAATTTTAAGATTTAAAAAAAAAATGTTGTCTAAAAGGCCAGTCAAAAGGTCCACCCAGTCTAACCAGTATTTTTTTTTAGGGCTTGGGATCTGCGAGCCTTCCTTCTAACAATTTTAAGTATGGCGGACGGGGATAGCTTACAGAGTACCAACTTTTTCGAAATAAATTGACATATTTTTTCGACTTCATTTCGTAAAATATCAGTTAGGGTTTCTGAAATATTGAATTAATTTTATTTCTTCGGGTTCTTGAGATAAATACCAAGACAGACTAGTCTGTATAAAATTTCAAAATCTTAGCTAAAAGTTTCATAAGAATCATAAGAATTTTTGTTATGGCCGTCGGAAGGAGTATATATTCACTCAGAACAAATTTGTACAAAATGCAGAATTTGCGTCTAACCGATTTTTTTCTTTGCCTTACTATTGTAATTGAATCAAACGTCCACATTTAAAATTTTAAGATCATAGGGTGAGGCGTTTTTGATTTACCATGCGCACGCACAGACAGACAGACGAACGGACAGACAGTCAAACGATCAGACACACCGAGTGATTGACAGGTAAAGGGCAGACACACAGACAGACGGACGGGGAGAAGTACTAAGGGATAGCAAGCGGATACAGCCAGAGAGCCACATATCCTATATTGCGTCGATATTTAAAACAGTCAATAAATAGCATCAGCGACTTTTATTATTATATTAAAACTCTTCTTTGCACTCCATCTAGGAGGGCTAAAGCATATTGAGAGGACAGCAATTTGATGCTATAAACACAATTGAGACGAACTTCGTCAGCGGTGACGAAGTTCGCTGAATTGTACCGCAACACACGTAAAGTTCGCCAACTGCTCGCCATCGTAATTCTGCGTCAGAACGTGTGTTGCGGTACAGTTTTAAAATTTTGACAGCGAACTTCGTCGCCGCTGGCGAATTTCGTCTCAATTGTGTTTATACCATTAGAATTACATTCGCGTTGGGAGCGAATGTAACTTTTGTAAAAGGTACGAAGGATGGGGATAATTAGTTCTTACATCTGTATGAAATGAGAAGCACTGCATTGCCCCTTTTGTACTTTTGTAATGCTGAATAAATTTTTAATAAATTCTCTCCCCAAAATGAGATTTTTGAAATTTAAATGATAGCTTTGCTGTAACCACATACTGCGCAATAACGAACAAAAAACTTACGACAATTAAGATTTAGATTTATGTCTGCTACCTCCACCTTTAGTAATTTATGTTTAAATTTCGATAAAAACTCACTTGAAACCCGACAATATATTGAGAAAAGAAGTTTTACCAGCGCCCGATGGTCCTAAGACGGCGGTAAGACGTCCAAATTGAAACTTAGCACTCACATCACGCAGTATATCCGATTTAATTTTTTCTTTAATGAGTAGGTAAATTATAAGTTGTTGAAATTAAATAAAAATTAATAGCCACTTACTCGATCTTGGTCTATAAAATATATTTTTGCATTCCAGTGTCACTTGTCTCTTAGAAAGTAAAAGTTCCGCTGCCGAATCAGTCATTGTTGTTGTAATCTGAAAGAAAGTATTTTTAATGCACTACTTATTATAAAAAGAAGTATCTTTAAAATTTAGTTACCTGTATTTAAGAACTTGCTATAATAAGTGAGCTTAAAATAACCGAACAGCACAAATTTGACGAAACCAGTTGCTGCTCTGAACAATGTTATTAATCTACTGATATAAAAACGACGAAAGCATCTCTACGCTGTCGGTGTTCTGCCGTGTAATTTATTTTACTTGTGAATATAACAACGCTCAGCTCTCACCTGTGAATAGGTGAAAAAAGTTTGTACCTACTTGTATGCAAGTTTATGGTTTCTTAAAACGAAAGACGAATGAACCGCTTAACAACATCAACAATAAAAATGGTCAAGCAATGAGTTAAAGATCGTGGCATGGCCTTTGATGTATTTTAATACTTTGTACCATACTTATGGACAAATAAGCAATTTCTAGAATAATAAATGTTTATTACAATTTACAAAAAAAACGGGTCAACCTATTTTGCTGTTCATTTCAATTCATAGCTTCAGATGAAACAATCTATAGCCACATACGCCATAACCAGAAAAATGTGACCATCTTATTACTGAATCAAGACCTACGAACTTCCACATAAGACCCGGGCAGATATCTCCATGCTCTAAGAAAAATTAAGTTGGGAAAACGCCGTCTTAAAAATTGTTCAAGCAACAAATCTTTTAGGTTGAATGGGGTCGAATTCTCTTCTACATTGACGTAGATTACTACATAATTTTATAAATTATTTTCGGGATTTTAGATTTAGACAGTCTAGAGACACAGTAAAAAAATTCCATTGAATTTTTCATTTTTTGGATAGTAAGCAAATATGTCACACCGTTGCAAGTAAATTTACATTGGGATGTAATAGTCAATTTGAACGTAATTTTAAATTTTCGGTCAGTAAATTTCAATTTGTAATCAGTAAATTTCAAGATTGAAAGCAGTAAATTCACTGGATATTCTCTTGAATTTACAATCTAAAAAACGTAAATAATTTAGCTTTATACTTCCAATATTACTTCTTACTCACTTACTCTTAATCGAAACCTGCTATCAATTCTGGTTTTCCTGCGTAGGTTTGACACGCCAAAGGCGTTTCATTTTCATTTCAGTAGAAAACAAAATCGAACGGAGCATCCAACTTCTTCGTTGTACATGAAAAACAACGTAATTTTCAATTGATATATAAATATAGTTGATATTACAAAAAATATTGTAAATTGTATGGTTCAGTTGAAAACTACATGAATAATTTACTAATCACAGTAATTTCATGTACAAGTGATTGAAATGTGTACCAACATTTACTTGAAAAAATGGAAATACCTATAACTGTAAATTTTAAGTAAAAATTTGATGGATAATTAACTTTATTCTTATCACCTTTAATGCGATTTCCTTGTATAATTTGAAAAATTGATTTACATACATATTTCCAAAAAGAACTCTAATGATCTAACTACTTTCATTTCTAGTACAGTAACGAAGATTGTAGATACACAGCTGTACCTCAACAAAAATGTTTTAAAATTCAATAATAAATTTCTTAAAAGCAAATATTTGCATCATTATCATTAAGCTAACAAGAATAATTCAGGCTTAAGAATTTGTTTAGAATTTGAAAAAGCTAGAAAAGTTTTAAAACGTATATCGATCTCTTCGTCCATCCAGCAGTCTATTTGTCTGTCTATCCTTTCTATAAACTCTTTTTGTTTCCATTCATATTAAAATTTAACTTAAGAAAGTGTTAAGATAAGAAACGAAATGAATCTTAAAGTGTTTTTGAAGTAATTTGGTGCAAATAAATAATTTAAATTTCAATGTCGTTAATGAACAATTTCGTCTCAACAAGATAAACTCACTTATCGAGTAGCTCTCATACAAATATATTTTTAAAATAATTCCATTCACTTTTTTACGCATTCGAGCTAGTCATACAGATTATTTTGGGCACCACTGTCCACTAACGTCTTCATTATCATGCTATATAAATTAAAAGTTTCAACTTACAATTGTAAACTGTTCTTGAGAATATAATAAATGAGATCACAAAAAGGTACATGAAATCAAGTTAAAAAATTAGTCAAATTGCCACCTTAAGCTTCATAATATCAAGAAGCAGTGGAATAGGGTGCGTTAAAGATTCGGAAGTACAATAAGTCTAGACTCAACTTTTAGCGGTAAGGAACTTAAAACACCAATTTCATTCCTTGGTCAAAGTCGGGAAGGTGGTCAAAGTCGAAATATAAAACAGGTTGTGTCGATACCCTAAACAATTAACTTTCTTAATACCAACTTGCCTTGGCTTAATATTTATTTCACACGCGCCATAGCATACGAGTATATTAGTCACCTATGCAAAATCTGAGGTAAACAATTTTTCGTTTGCAGGAACTTGCATTTCATTTTTATAAGAATTGACAGTACTTAAACCGGGAGTACTGGTAATGGAAGTGACTTATTTTTTTTTCCTGTACTATGACCATTATACTTTGCACTAAGTGCGAATAAAATTCAAACCATCATCTTATCAAAATATTCATATACTTTATTTTTAATGGGTTTCTTGTTAGAATTTATTGCTATTATTTAGAACTTTAGCTTAGAAGTGTAACATTAAAAATAATGAAGACTATAAAAAGTATTATTATTTGCATGCTTACGGGATTAATTATAAGTTGATGTAAATACTTACATAATAGTGTCAGACTAAAAAATTAAGCTAACATTCGTTAATGATCAACATTGCCATTTTTTTAAAGGTTGTTGGAGACAGGTTTTCTCGGCGAACAAAATTCGAGCGCTTAAAAGTAAGAATTTGAAATTTTTCATACGCTATGAATATCCATCACTTCAACTTATAAGTAAAATTCCTTGAAAAACGTTAGATTACGATATCTAACGAACCAATTGCACTAGACAACAAAAAAATCGGTTTGCATATAATGCCGCGTTTCCACATGTCCCTTGATTGCATTGGCCGATGCACATTAGCGCGAATGCACATGTGGAAACGGCACATTCGCGTCAGTGTGCAGATGAAATCGAGATTCGCGTACATTTGTCTTGATGACACTGTTTGGACGCGTTGTGGGATGTGCTGTTTCCATTTGTGCCTTCATATGCATTGGATGAAGACACTACCCCAGCGGAGTTCTGAAGAATGCATTTCGTAAACATTCCTATTCAATAGATGGCAGAATTACCATACTTTTCATACTAATTTTTTTCTGGAATGTTGAAGGAACGATATATTTTTCAGAAAAGACATATTGTAATAATATTGCATAAAATACAACATTGCATTCAGTTTACAATACAATACTCATATTCCCGTTGCGACTGAACTGAACACTTGGTAGTCCCCACCACTGCCAAAAATATTCGCATTGAACATTTGTTTCGATGGCGGTTTTTGACGCACATCAAAGGGATTTGTCTGTAGCATGTGCGTACCATTTGGGGGCGTTCATCGCACATGCCCAATTCACATCATGGCACATGTGGAAAAAATATAAATGGGAGGGAGGTGTTTAAGTTACAAAGTTAAAACTAGATATGTATATGTAAATTGACTAGAAAATTAATTCAATTAAAAAAATAAATTCAAATATCCATTGTCATTCGGAAGGAGGGCAAACAAAATGATCAGTGCAAATAGCATCCACATATTCTTACTGTTTTCGTCATATAGGTATATTAGGACTCCCGAAACATCGAATTCACTTTTATTCTACGGCCTCTTCATATAAATACCTAGAAAGTATTTTCAGGATTTTGTAATTCGATCCTTATGGAGGTGGAAAGGGTGGTGTACACTTTTTCACGAATTCTGCCATATCCGTCAGGTCTGAGCAGATATCGAATATCTTTTTATTTTCAATGTGCTTACGAAATAATCGCCTAAAACCTCTTTTTAAGTTTTTTTTTCAGCCCATGAGAAGGTATAAAACGGTTGAACATTTTTTCACGAATTTTGTCATATCTTTTCTCAATTTCAAAAATCAAGAAGGCTGGAATGGGTTTGCTTACGCTTTCACAAATTTCGATCTCCAGATATTAAAGTTTATCAAATAGTCTACAATTTTTCGAAATTCAAACCCAAGTACCAAGTGGAAATAAGGGCTTTGTATACGCTTCATCAATTCGTAATCTCTCTTAATTCTGATAAGACAACAAATTCGTTAATAATTCTTCTATGGGCTTTTAGTATACATAATACACCGAAGTTCGAATTTCTACACGTGCCTTTTCAATGTTTAATCGGCTAAAAATCTCTTTTTTAAATATTCTTCATTCTTGTAACTCTTGCACTATACAAAACTTAATATTGTAAATAAATATTGTACTGTAATAAATTTATTGAAAACTTAAATTTTTTTCCAGCACAGTATCATAGACTTGAACCCATCGAAATTTAGCGAATTAAATTATTGGATAATATAAACGTTGACTAGCAGTGGACGAAGCCGTATGTATACTATGTTAAATTTTGAATTGGAAGTACAATATTATCACCTCGTGGTGGAAATATAGTTAATAACTTACAGTTCATTACTCTGATGGGTCGGTCGCGAACGATCCGGTCGAAACGAAAAAAACACTGATGAACTTTTTCGTCGCCTGGTTGGTTGGTTTTTATGTATAACTTCAAATCGTGCCGAAAAGTCGTGTCTTGGAGGCACGCGACTAATCAGTGTGCTCTGATTATTGAATTGCTATTGAAACAGCGACATATTATTGATTTGTCAAAAATGTTTTTGACTAATACTGTTTTTGTTCTTTCAGTGTGCAGCCAACCTTACGAGTTCCGGAACTACTTCACGGAACTGTGGAAACTTTTCTTTTAGGTTGGAATGAAGCAATGAACAGTTCCGGAACTAGTTCAGTGAACACGTTCATTCGAGTGACTCGGAGTGAAGTACTTCACTTAATCGGAATTGCTTTGCCCATCCATCTCTAGTGTGTACTGTGTGTCTAAGGCGCTGTACTGTACACATTGCATTCGACCGAAAGAATTTTCCGATCCTATTTTTCTTTTATCGACTTATTGTGAAATCTTTAGTCATTGAAAAATATGTTATAATCGTAAATTATAACATTTTCAAAAATATTATGAAAGAAAATCTCCAGGAACTTGTAGTTTTAATTGACAATAAAAAGAAAATGCATCCGTCGAACGACTAAAAATATTCATACCGACAAACGGACTTTTATTTAAAATTATCAATCAAAATCCAAATCTCTTCAAATTTCGTCTTATGATGTTCTTAAAAATGTTATTATTAACGATTTCAACCAATTTTCTAGTATCAGAAAATTTGACATTAAGGTCCGGTACGATCATTTTTTGTCCCAGTTTGATTTTTCTTTCTTGAGAGAATTTTAATCGATTGAAATCGTTTTTCGTTCGTGTAATTTGGCGTAGACAATACGCCTGCATCGTTTGCTGTCTATTAACGAACTAATTTTGATTTTACAGAAAAAAATAGTGTTATATGTTTTCAAATTATTTGAAAGGCATAACTATTAAAAATTAGTAATTTTTTCAGTGATTAGAAATAATAAGTAATTATACTATCTGTAATTTTTTTCAATGAAATGCAGTCTTTTTCTGTAATTCTTGCCATCATAATCGTGAAAAATTGCTTCAGTTTGACTTCATATATTATTAACAAAAAAGAAAATTTTTTAAAATTTGATTTATAGAAAACCTTCTTAAAGATTTTTTCTAACATTACTACCTATATTAATAAAAATTGCATGCTAATTATTCAAGAAATAGGTAATATGCGTTCAAAAAACTTGAATTTACGCATTTTAAAAAATGCTCAAGGGTTGTTGTTCTAATAGCATTTTTTTTCACATACAGTTTTGAATTTTTTCTCTATGGATAACCTTGTTTACATACCAGCTAATAAAGTGGTGTAATTTTATTTTGTTTTTTTTTTTTTGTTGTTGCCATTAACGTGAAATATTGGTAAGAAAATAGTCATAAATCATCAAAATCGCATTTAACGTGTACGAAAAACGAAAGTTCGCATCGGAAAATTCGTTCGGTCATGTACAATGTGTATACGTTTAGTGCCTAAAGCCGGCTACAGACTTATCGCGTTTCGCCTTTTTCGCGTCATTCGCATCTCTCTCGTACATAGAGGTTTTTCATTTAAGACAAAAGATAAAGAATGACGCGCAATAGGCGAAACGCGATAAGTCTGTAGTGGGCTTAAGGAATTTTTTACAATTTTTTATTATAAATGGCAACTGTTTTCCATCGATAATAATGGTAAAATTACATGCTGGTGTAATTAGATAGAAAATTACACAAATAAGTTGTAATAATTACATAATATATGCGCAATCAATACACATCAGAGATGTAATCATTACATAATAGCTGCGTAATCAATAAACAAAAGTGGGGTAATTATTATACATAGAAAAGAATTATTACACACTTTTTTTGTAAAATTCCTATTTTATAATATTATAGGTAAAAATCCTCAATTTAGTTCAGACTTATAATTATACTGAAAAATCATTAAAAACGCAAAATTTTCCAATATACATACATATGTATGTATATACTGTATTAAATGGAATTGAGTAACTATAAAGATGATACAAAAAAAATAATTCAAAAAAACTAACATTAACAAAATAATAACAATTCTTTCAATTATGGTCACATGCAATCGTACAGATAACAACTTAATAATAATTTCAGTGAAGAGCGATAACTTAAGATAAGAAATTCATCGCTGCATACTTTGTATTATAAATTATTATACAATATTATAGTTTTCCCAATTTTTTAATTAAATTGTTTACTTTATTAAACTCATTTATATCTTTTTTTATTTCTTGTGTTTTTTCGGCGTAAAATTCAAAGCTAAAGCTAAAGCGAAATAAAAACTCCATCGTTTGGGATATTTGTTGTGGATAAATAATATTAAAAACGAAGAAAAAAATCAGTCTGGGCGCAACTTTAATATTTTTCCGGCAGAAGTTCGGAAAGCATTCAATTCTGAGATGCGGTGTAGTTTGCTATGTGACTGAAAACCTATCAAAAAGTTCGGGAAGCGTTAAGAATAGGGTCTAACATATGAATTACATAGTTGGGTCATATTCCCGGATTCAATTTCAATGCTTTCGGTATGCTACAATATAATCAAAAATCAGTATGGTATCTACAATGTCCTTTAATATGTATAAAAAATAGTATATAAAAATGTTGCATTAAACAATATAAAATACTTTACAATTACTTACATTGGTGTACTGAACAAATTAATAAATTACATTATTGAGCTCTCTTCACGTTTATCAGAAGACTGAGGTAAAACGCGATTTGCAATAAAATAAACCAAACTATAAGCGCTGTAACGTCGCCAGTGTATCTATCGCCATACATGTCTATATCCTGAAGAAACTTTGTAGGTGATTTATAATAGCAAAATGAAGACTGGCATTCTAATTTAGTTCGATTAAATCCGTAAACGACCTGAACCAATCCTTCGAATGAGTACCGAAAATATGATATATGACTTATTGGTCGCAGATATTCAGAAAGTTCGTTGAATCGAATGAAAAAGCCTGAGAAGATAAGCATCGGTATAGTGGACGCAGGTACAATAAATACTGCCATCTGAAAAGAGTAACTTTAGAAAAAAAAGTTTGGCTCCTGTAGTTAAGTTACTTATACATACATTCATACTAAATGCAGATCCACCAAATAAACCAAACGATTGACCCAACATTCCGGTCAGTATACATATGCCACCAAACATTAAATACCTGTCCAGTTCGCAAGGTTGACCGGTTAAATAGTATGAAATTATGCCGAAGAGTGTCGGACATATTAGTTGCAAAGGTAAATCAGCTGCCAATTTTGATAAATAGTATGCAGGTACTGAGTACCAATTGTTGAGATGTTCTCGAATAAAGACATCAGTCTCCAAAGGACCTGAAAATTTAATTTTCAAATTGAATCAAAAAAAAAAATTTCAAAACGTGGTGTTCGGAACATTCTTCACACAATTTTGACGCGACGATTTTCGATAATATTTCCGCGATCAAATTTGGAACTAAGCTGGAAACTTGAAGAACTGCTAACACTTGCAATGTAATCCTTCCACGAATTTCGACATATCTGTTAGTTCTGCTGAGATATCAAACTTATTTCACTATGTCGGGTTCTTCAGAAGAACGCATAGAAAACGTTAAGAGGATATTTTTTAAGTAAGGGAGTCCCAACGGGCTGTCACCACATGTTGACCACATCTCAGATGTTGTTAGTTTTAGTTTTTTTTTATAATGACCTTAGTAAATATTAATTTCACGATTTCAACTTTTAATGTATGTAAACCGACCATATGCGTTTCCACAAATTTTGCCATATCTCTTGGGTCTGATTTTTAACTTCTCTTCTTGTATTTTAAGGGTCGCACTTCGATATTAAGCGCTTCACGTCGTTTTTTCCGATTAATTGGAAAGTTTCGCTGCGCTGATCGAGTAAAAGGTAAAATGTATTTTTTTTTTTAATTTCTTACCATGGGGAAGTAAGAAGAATAATGTCCTGAGCGTATTGCATACTTTATTCGATTGTCCCTGAACTTATCATACACAAATGATCACTATTTATATTTATTGTCATTTAACTCCATATATACTCCAATATACTAAAATATACAGGGTGTTTCATGAACTATTGTCAACCAAATATGAGTGGTAACAAGTTTCATTCTAACAAAAGAATGATTGGAATAATTCATAATAGTACCATTTTCGGGGCGTTCATAAGGTACAAAAGTTCTAAGGACGAAGGTCATTCATCATCATTTAATTGCTGTATTTATCATAAACGAACAATTGTGTGAAAGATAAGAAGTTTCTCTTGCCAAAATGGTATCGCAATTGTTGAACGCTGAAGGAACTTTAGTTTAAAAGAACGCTCAGGACAATATCAACCTTTTGAATGGTAAATCGGTAAGTTTGCACTAGGCTACTGACGTACACGATTAATTTCCTTCAAAATTGTCAAAATGAAGAACGTTCCTAAACCTATGATACGTACATGGCAGTATACTTGGCATTGCATTAGCCAAAAATATAAACATTATAATAAAAAATAAGCAAGAATTATTGCTTAAAATCTTTGAAGCGTCATTTCCAACATCCCAGAATACTACTCCCAAGAGGAATCCAACAATTATGTGTACAACAAATCGTAATTGTATGTTGATCTGAAAGATTGAACGAATAATTATTGCTAATTAAAATTTGCATATTCAGATTAACAGTCAATGTACAAACCATATCTCTCATCATGCATTTCAGTGATCTCTTCATAATTATTGCAAATTGCTCCCAAAACGTAGCTGGATAAAATTCAAAGTAACCATTGTCATCTTTGAAATCCGTCGTTAGTCCGATCTGTACACCATTCATTATGTGGTCTAAAAGCAAAAACAAAAACAACATAAAAAAGTTAATACAAAAATAAAGAAATAATAAAGGAATTAATAGATTACATACTTGAACCATTGTTTGACTTAATGTCCTTCAACATTATATCGTTACCACATGTTTGTTGATTTGCGGATATTAACGCTGAGAGATCGGACCCGTGCTCTCTACTAGCTACTTCCATCGCTTTGAAAATTTTAATTATACATAAATGATATTTGAAGTTATAATCGATTCTAAAACGTACCAAAATCGGCTGGATTATAATAATTTGGGCAAATATACCCTCGGCTTTTGAACACACTAACCATGTCTTCTTGAGTACCATTATAAATACATTGACCTTCCGAAAGTACTAGAACATCGTCGAAGAGTTTCAAGAGTCTCGAACTGGGTTGATGTATCGAACAGATTATAGTACGGCCGCAATGTGCTAACTTTTGTAGATGACTTAAAACTTGAAGGGACGATACGCTATCTAGTCCGCTACGTTGAAAAAGATCAAATTAAAATTAATCAGCATAGTCTTAATTTCAAATGTCTACCTTGTGGGCTCATCGAATAACATTATTGGTGGATTTGTGACTAGCTCAACCCCCACCGAGAGTCGTTTCTTTTCACCACCTGATAGTTTGCCAACAAAAGTGTTACTACATTTTTCAAGATTTAATAGTTCAATGATTTCTTTAATCTACAAGTTGATTTGATGTCGATTGAACGGATTAGTTTTTTGGTTTTTAACGTTAATACTAACCACTTTGTGTTTAAGGTTATACTTTGTCCTTAACCCTAATTTAAGATCTGCTGCACTGGTTAAAGTTTCTAGTACGGTAAGCTTGTCTAACATAGCAAACTCTTGAGGAATGTATGACGAGAATTTCCGAAATTCACGGCGATTGCGTTCCATGCCGTTCACAAGTATCGTGCCGCGAAGTCCAGTTGTTCTAAAATATAAAATTAAAAATAGTTTTTTACATGAAAAAAATTATAGGTTGGATTTGGTCATTAACTACTCTGAGCAACAAGCTTTTTAAGCTTTAAAACTAAGCGATTTCTGTGTGTACTAATCAGTTGGCCAACTTTTTGATTGGATCGGTCTCCGTGCACTCTTTTCTGTCGGACTAAACTAATTAATTAGTCGGTGTTCATGCGCACATCATTGAAACTACTCGACCAATAGTTACAGTACTTTTAAAATTGAAGATGCTTGCTAAATGAGAACCAGATATTATGGAAGTAAGATTATAGCCTACTGTCGACTGTATATAGTTTAGCCAGAACCATAGTGTGGTCCAGGCTGATTTTGAACTAAAATTATCTCCGCTTTAATTAAGATTATTACATACGCACTGACACAACACTGACACTCTCTACCTAGGGTTTAGCGGAAACCTTGTTTTTGCACTTAAAATCGTAATTAAGCCTACAAAAATAAAGGTGTTGGGTTACCCCACTGCTAAATTGCGTTAGTATTTTACAGGGCTGCCCATAAGTCACGAAGAGGATTTAGTTAGTTAATATTTCTTTCATTCATTAAAATTTCTTATTCATTTATGGCTTATAAAAAAGAACACAAGAACAATAAACTTATGACAAACAATATTTCCATTTATGACTGCTACCTCCACCTTTTTTAATTTTCACTTAAATTGCGATAAAAAAAACTTACTTGAAACCCGATAATATATTGAGAAAAGAAGTTTTACCAGCGCCTGATGGTCCTAAGACGGCGGTAAGTCGTCCAAATTGAAACTTAGCACTCACATCACTTAGTATATCCGATTTAATTTTTTCTTTAATGGATAGGTAAATTGTAAGTCGTTGAAATAGAATAAAAAATACAATAATCACTTACTCGATCTTGGTCTATAAAATATATTTTTGCATTCCAATGTCACTTGTCTCTTAGAAAGTAAAAGTTCCGCTGCCGAATCAGTCATTGTTGTTGTTATCTGAAAGAAAGTATTTTTAATTAAGTAAATTTAAAAAAAAAAACATACTGCAGTCACGATCCACTGCAAGCCAATCGAATGATACACTAGATAAATACTGAACTCCGTTTTATATTGTATAATAGTTGGAGATAAAGTAGATTATTTTATTAAGGACTCCCATTTGATTTCTACTCGAAACTTAAAGACAATATACGGAAGATACCAGAACGAGTAAAAAGAACGTCATTTTAACTCAAAACTAATTTGTACAAAATTCCGAATTTGTAGCTAAACAATTACTTGAGTTGTAGTGAGTTCCATAAATTAAGGGAAGACATTTTGACAGGATATTTGTATGGCAACTACACGAAGGACTAATAGGATTTTTTCATATCATACAATTAGCTCCAACTATTGGAAAATTAACAAACTTTTCAGAGTCGTAGCTTAAACCCATTAGAAGTTATCGGCTAATATTCTTGAAGACGTGTTTTAAGAACTTTTTATATGGCAACTAGCCCGAAGGAGTATAACAATTTCAGGTAAATGAATTGCTATACTTTATTTTTGTATTATAATACTTAAACTCCGTCTAACCTGATTCTCTCTTAATTTTTTATCGCTGGTAATCGGAAGTGATTTATTTTTTCTATATTTCTTTTCGATTTTCGTCAACTTTGAACTTGAAGTGCGATTAAAATTCAAACCATGATCTTATCAAAATTTCCATATAATTTATTTTTAATGTGTTTCTTGTGAGAATTTATTGTTATTACATAGAACTTTAGCTTAAAAATAATGAAAACTATAGAAATTATTATCTAGTATTTGTATGCTTATGGGATCAATTATAAAATAAGTTAATGTAACTGGAATCATTTGAAAATCTGCCAACAGTCTGGGCGCAATTTTGTTATTTTTTGGGTAGCCTGAGTGTTCTGAAATTGTGTAGGTATACATCTTCTTCCAGGTCCTCCCCCTCACACCCCCAAAAGATCTTACTCGAAGTGGTTAACCCAAACTATCAACCAGAAAAATTTGGGGGTCTACTAGTCCAAAAACGTGAAAATATAACATTTTAGGGTAGCACCTAAATTTTTTTAAATTTCAGTTATAATAATAAAGTAAAACTTATACTATACAAAGACTATCTACAACAAACCTGGACACTACGTAGTTCTTATCAAAATTCTTATCAAAATCTGACCTTGGTTTCTTTATTTAATTATCCGAGTAGAAAATTGGTTTTATAAACAATTTTTTTCATTGCTCATCGTAAATTTTTTAGTCTTAAGAACATTGTGTGTATATTTCAAATTGAAAATGGAATAAATGTGAAAGTTATGGGCAATTAACCGGAATGAACTCTTCGTGAATTCTCTATATACATAGAGCGTCATTCAAACGCGATAATCTCGAAACAAATTTTCAAAGACGGTCCCCATAATCTTCAGCAAATGTTTTGACCGATTGCTTCCAAAATTTCAAACAATATTTTTGGATGATTTATTTTTACTTATTTACTTTTTTTTATCACGTCGACCATGACAGTAGCACCCTCGGTTGATACATATATTTAAAAAAAAAAATTTAAGATTACTCTCAAGCTATCTCGAAGAACCCTATATATCGTCAAAAATAGGTTTTAAGACTCTTCTTTAAAATTGTATATTACAACGGTTTGAAATGAGACAGACGAAAAATAACATTAAAATAGCACTTTTCATGTCACTTTCGGAAAAAAAAGGGACTTTATCGACACCAATTTTAAGAAGGGCTAATTCTCTTTCAATCCAGCTAATAATTGCGATAAGATGTTCAGAGCCAACCGGTCAAAAAGTTGCGCGAAGTACGATGAAAATCATTGGACTTTAAGACCCATGTCAAACAACAATAAACACAAACAGTAGACGTAAAAATCAACCTTTTGACCGTGAGTGTCTAAAGCACCATGTATAAGTGATGTAGACCATGACCAATATAATATCACATTCACGTGGTCTATTATGTAGCGGTACGTAGCACTACGTAGTTCCACATGAGGACTGTTCTTTTCACCACGGTGGCAAAGAGCCACATTTAACACCATGCTACCGATGCATAAGTTTCCAACCAGCTTTGCTATAAAACTAGTTTACTCTGCAATAAGTGGTCAGTATAGTCTTAGGTATACAATGCTGAGCTATAATCCAGGATAACGTATTTAGCACGTCATAGGAAATTTATTTCCAATATCAAAATTCGTGCGACTTATAACTGGCTACTTATTGCAAAAATAACTTCGGGAACCAAGTTAAATTATTTGTTGGGTTATGCATATGAATATAAATTTACTCCATTGAAACTGGTGGTCAAAATCATTACCTAGGTCAATATTTTTCATGTGATTTTCCTAATATTCGTGGTATAGAATTGTTCTTATCACACATATTTGCAAAGATCACGGTTTATTCTCCCCAAACATATTTCTCGAAAAATGTATTTCATGATAAAACCTTAGCTAAATCTAACCAGTTGCACTTATATTTGTCTTTGAAATATTCTCGTATTAACTTAGAGCTTTGAGTACTTTTTACATTTTGTTGCAATTATAATACGATAGGTGTAAGTCCAATGTCGTTTAGTGGTGACCCAAGACGGTCTCAGCATAAATATTATAAATTCGTATGTTACCTTTAAGTGATTCGCGATAAAAATTTAAATCAGAACTATTTTCAAATAATTTTAAAAGTTTGACACAGCCAAAACAAAACGAAGTTTGTCTTGTACTACGATATTTGATTTCCTTTAGTCACTTATTCCATGCAGAATATGATAACATTACTATGCACACGCTTCTATCAATTAAACCGCCCGCACAATGAACCGACCGAACAACAGCAACGGGAGAACAACTGCGCAAACTCGAATGAATAATTTTTAATAAAATGCACGATTAAAAGATTCGATATATTAGTAATCGATATACTAAGCTCAAGAGCACTCAGAAATTGTATAAAAATGAGAACTAGCCTATAAAAAGTCCGCACCCACTGAAGATGATTACCTGATTTTATGCCGGTGTCGATAAATGTTCTGCAAGATCTAACCTAGTCAACGAGGCTTTTAAAACTGAGTACTTCTTTCCAGCTTCAACTCCGGATACGGTTCGAGTCTAAACGGTCAATTAGTTTAATCAATTTATCTCGATTTGGTCAACAACTCAAGAGTCAAGATAACCAAGAACCGAGCTATGGAGCCTCTGTTTGTGCAAAGCGACTTTAAGATTTGAGCGTAAACTGACTGCGATGTTTCGCGAAGTGCATTAGAATTGCTTCGCGTCTACAGCTGAAAGGTTAGGACTGTTATCATAAGCCAGTTCTCTTATCAGTAATTTTTGAGAAATATTTCGAGATACTATATATTGATTATAATTTCAATTGATTAAAGATGAAGCTGAAAACTCATTAGCTGAGCTGTTTGACTTAAATTTTCCAGTGAGTTGATATCAATAATTCGAGATATTTTACGCGAAAGGTCATGGCTTGTCTTAGCGTGTCCGAGCTAAAAACGATCTGCCAACATTATGAGGGAAACTTTTTTTTTGGGGTCAAGTATTTTATTGATTTAATCACTGAGGATAGTAAGCTCAAAATAATGGTCATTCTAGGGTGTAAAGCAAATGCGCATCATGCAGTTTGGTGTATCACTGATACAAACGAAAAGGGTGAGTCACGTTTTGACTACTTTTTAAGCACTAACCTCTTTCTCTGCATGGCAAGGTAAACCTGGAATAAACAAGAATTCATTAATAAAAAATTAGTAAAGAACTAAAATTGTTTGCGGGATTCGATTGACGCCGTTAGCAATGAACTTCATATTATATCCTAGCGAACAACCAAAAATTCCACCTAAATAGGTTGAAATATTGGGTGATCTTCAGTTCCACCTACCTTTAGTATAAGGATGCGATGGCAAGAAATTTCACTTTCAATATAATTCGTGATAATAAAATTTGTTTCGATATCGTCTATATAGAATATTCCGAAGCAAAACCATCAGCTGTATGGGTGTTTCGGAGAGTAGGCATGATACACCCTCTGAAGAGTCTGCAACCGATCTCATTAAATCTAAAAGATTTTCAAATTGAAAGCTTGAACAAGGTCTTATACCCCTACGTGGTTGAATATAGAAAAATACTCAAACCAGATTTGACCCAATAAAATTAAAAGCCTTTTGATGTGAAACCGATTACATGTCTCATTAGACCTAAGAAATTTATCAATCCAAATTTCCAAAAATTTAAAAAAAAAAAATTAAAAAAAAATTATTTTATTTTTTTTTAAATTGAGCCAGAAGTAAAATTAATTTGATAAATCGACATGCTTAAAAGATTTGACAAAATCCGCGAAAATGTGGAAAACCCTTCTCATAAAAATTTTGTTTACTCCACCTCCGCACGGCAAAGAAATTCTGAACTTTTTTGTTTAATAACTCTAGTAGCACCTACTCAGTTTCAATTTTCTAGCGTAAGCCTTTTTCTGAAATAAAAAATTAAAACCACCCTGTATCACCGTACTATGTAACCTCAATAAAAAAAATTTAGTTTGGTAGCACTATATAGTCGTCAATTTTTAAAATAAACGGAAAATCAGAATATTTTCGATTCCATCTCACTCCCACCATCTCCCCGCACCACCAATATTTTTTTCTGCTATAAGTCTACTGGGCCTAATCTCTGACAATTTGTTTTAGATCAAATCTAGTACGGTTCTTACTTTTTGAGAAATAAAAATTATTTTTTTTTTAAAAAATTGACATTTAATAGACTTCAATTGTAATTCTATATAACAGAATCCAAATATATTCTTCCTGGTATAATTGGTTCGGAAGATTTTGTAAACCAAGTTTTTTCACCCCTCCCTACCTAAAAATTTTAGCCCTTGTCAAATCTTCTAGTATCGCTTAGGACATCAACCAGTCTAAAGTGTCGAGTTTCATAATACCAACTTTAGCTCGAGTCGACTTCAAATGTGAGTCAAGTTACACATTCCACTCAAGTTGCGTAATAGGACAGAGCCAGAATTCAAAATATTGTTCATCTAAAACACTCTCTCCTCGCCCCTCATACTCACCATCTAATAGTTAACCCAATCGTAGAAGTTGACCCAATCTACTCGCCATAAAAATTTCAATTTAATATCTTATCGGTCTTATGAGCTACTACTTCCAAATTGTATACCTATATTTTATATAAAATATTTTCATTAATCTTAAAATAAGGTATTATTAAGTTTACTGAGAAATAATAAAACTGGAACATGTTTATTGAAGAAAAAACATTGTGTTGCAGAATGAATATATAATTTTGTTGGTAAATGTTGTCACATCATATTTTTAACTCAAAATACTATAATAGTTTTTCGGGCAAGATACCATTTGTTTTAAATTTTGTCTAACGTTTCGGACTCAACTGACACATGTTTTGACTTTACCAAGGACTGTGTCCTTTATCCTTGATAAAGGAAAATTCAAAGTACGAATATTTCGAATTTGCGTTACCAACATAAGCTGTTATATAGTAAAATCTGAATATGTAGATATTTGCAGAAAATTCTAGTGACTCCTTAAGAATGAATATTTGACCTTCATATTGTCACACAAATTTTGACGGTATCTTACGGATGTACATAACTAAATCAATTTTGAAAATGTACCAAAAAATAGATCTCAAATTTTACCAAAACTCAAAACTACCTTGAAAAATCAAATATTGTAAAAATCAAATACATACATATCTGCTACTTCAATATCCATTATTCAAAACTTCATAATTTTTCTTTAAAATCACGAAAAAATGTATGTATGTAAGCACAGGTAGTTTTAATAAGAGTTTTCTCTATAACAACTGATTGTTTACGAATTTTACTTTGATTTTACTTTGAGTTGAACCCGCGGTTTCTATAGTAAAAACAGGTAAAAGTAAAACCCTTCCTGAAACTCCCTAGTTAGTTTAACATGCTGGTTAACAATTACATGTTTCATAAACCAAATGTTTGCCAGTTAGATTGGAAAAATGCCAAACTGTGCTGCGTACGGTGGACAGACAAGCTTTTTTTTTGCTATTTCGGGGCTTATTATTACTAAAACGAGAAAAAAAATAAAAAATTTCTGGGTAGTACATTTTTTTGAGGTCGATCAAGTCGACTATAATACTTTATTATTTAAAATTAAAAAAATTCGAAGCAGCAAATAAAATTTTAAAGCAGTAACAGTCATTGTAAACTTTTTTATTTGAAAGAAATAAATATGTTTTGTTGCACAGAATATAAAAAAACCACAATTCATTTTATATGCAAATATGAATCTTTCAATCACCAACATGACATTGTCTCACTTCGTTAATAATAGTCAATTTTAATTTATTCGGCAACGTTTTGTTTTCCAAACAAACTGACTCAACAATATCGGTATTGTATATGTGTTCTTAATGTAGTTTTTAATGTAATTATTTATAAGTTGGAGCTCTGAGAAAAACCTGAGGTAGACAAAGAATTAAAAAAAACACACACAATGGAAAATTTTAGCATACAGTGGCGTCTCGCCACATGAGGATAGTGAGACTGAGCTTCACCATTTTTAGAAGAAAGACTCATCTAGCTAGTTATTTTTATTTTGAAAATGTTTACTATCTTTCCACAGTAAACCGATCATATAGTTTTAGTCCGACAAAAACGTGTTCAATATTCCAATTTAGCCTCACCTGCTAAGAAAGGCACTAGCCGCCACTGCTGGCTTCTTATTTGAATTTTTTAATGGTTAAATAAATTGTCCAAATTTTCCAAAACCGTCTTTATAAATTAAATTAAATTGAATATTTTCTATTTTGTTTTCATCATAAAAGTCTATAAGAATATATACATATTAGTGTTAATATTAAACTATCACGAAAGGAGAAATCAATACCCTTGTGAAAATAGTGATAAATTGAATTAATAAAATAAATATAGTGTGTAACAAAATTTAAGAGTTTGAAATTTTCAGGAGCATAAGTAGCAAATCTAGAAATTTTGTTGCAATAGTAATATTTTTGCTACAAAAGTAGCAATGTGCAACACTGGCATAACACGAGATGAGTGCCACAATTGGCCCGCTAGTTCGCCATTTTGATTTTCCTGCTACCGTACAAATGTTCCTAAGACTTCTGATTGATGGAATTTTACGTTTACTGAAGAATGCATAGAGTTGAAACGTTTAAAATTTTTAAGCTTTTTAATGGCCAAGACACGAGGCTTGCGAACTTTAATTCACCGTGGTGAGTGATCATTTCCGCTTCCCGATTCGTCGCGAACTAGTTTGTTCTCTTAATGCACTAGTTCGCGAGAGTTCGGTGATGAGAAACACGAACGACACATTAGTCGTCGTTGTGGTAGAATCTGATGAGCTAAAAAAAAAGTCGTCAATGTAGAAGTATATTTTAACACTGACTCCCAAAGTCCAAACAGCAATCAATGAATACAACCGAACTAGGAGCAAGGACTGACTGCGAACTAGTTCGTTCATTTCAGTTATGGGAAGCTCCGAACTAGTTTCTTCGCGAACTACACAAGCCTTAAAGACACCCATTTCGGAAACTTAAGGATATTAATGTAATGAATCCGATTAGGCAACGTTGTTCAAAAATTAAACATTTCGATTCGGAAACACTCACCTTAAACTGATGTAAAAACATATATACCTAGAAAAATACGCGACACACTTATTTGTGCTCTCTTAATGTAGAACCATCGGACGAGCTCTAATGCACCACTATCGTTAGTGCACTAATAACGCGAATCCGAACACCACCATCCTTAAATCCGCCATTTTTAATCCAAGCACCGCCATTTTTAAACGATCAGTTTCGCATTTTCTGGTTTATGTTCGCCAGGATATCTAGCATAATTATGGCCATAGAAGGATGATAAATTTGAGCTTTTTAAACAAAATAAAAACTAAACAACTAGAAAACTGTTGCCATTATGGCACTTTACTTCAACATAAACAAGATTACCCGCTTGAAACCGTCATCACATGGCAATCACAAGTACATTCTTAATATTTACGGTTTCAAATAGAGTAGACTACAACAGCAGATTACATTAGAGCTTGGGAATGTACTTATTATGTATAAAAAATTTGGTTCTGTCTCTTATAAAGTAAACAATTATCGACTAACTTTAGTATCATGAGTTGTCGGTAAGTAATCGAAAAATTTAGAATATCCTTTTTTTTTATTAAGGTAAATTTCATCGGAGACGTTCGATTGTACTCGCATCACATTAAATTATATTGCAGTCGAGCATTAACACTTAAACAAAATGGTAACATAATATGAAGATGCAGCTGTTTTTTTATAATTGTAACATTCGTAGTCCAATCGAACAATAGATACAATGTAGTAATTGATTACTATCCAGTACTCGCAATAAATACCGAACTACTCAATAAAAAATATGTTCCTGATTAACATAACAAAAACGAATTATTTAAACAATAAATAATAGTTAAATCTATTGCAGTTTAACATTATCTACGCATTCGTAACCTGTATGACATAATGTAGAAAGAAATGAATCTAAGCATGAAAAATATAAAAGTTAAAGCTAAGGTCGCAAACAAGTAGCTTCCGTCATCCATTCCAATAGCCTGTAGGAATCGATGCGGCCTAATGTACTGACAAAATATCTCATTACAGTCGAGTTTAGGCCGGGCGTATCCAAATATGGCCAGTGATGATCCTTCCAGTGCGTACTTCAAGAAGGATACATGAAATAGCCATTGCATCAGTTCGTGTACGTCGCGCATTTGAACAAAGAAGCCGGAAAATATAAGGAACGGACTGATGAAAAACGGTCCAAATATGGCCCCATTCTGTAAGATGTAAAGAGTATTGTTAAGAAAATGGTAGGAACACGCGAAACAAGAACCTTACCTTTACGTTAAATGTCGCTCCAACCACAAGTCCAATACTTTGTGCGACCAGCGATGCCATCATAGTCATGCCAAAGAATAGAGTCAGCCTGTAAATCTCGAACGGTTGATTGGTCAGGACGTAGGATATTACCACGAATATCAGCGTTGATATAAATTGAATGGGAATATCAGCCACAGTTAAGGCAACATAGTATGCTCGTAGCGAATACCATCTGTTGAAATGTTCACGCGAGACCATCGGAAATTCTAGAGGAACTGAATAGAACTTATTTAACTGTATGTTGGAATTAAGGTAAATAGTGCGAACTTACAATTTAGTATAATCGAACTGAAGGCCGTGTACATAAGGAACATTATCGAGAAGAAGATATACCGGAAATTGTTGAGCATATTGGAAGCGTCGTTTCCAATACCGTAGTAGAGAACTCCAACGAACAGGCCCATTAAAGTGTGGATAATGATTCGCGTTCTAGTCAAAGACTTGTCGCGCCACAGTATCAAGAAGGTCCTCTTCAGCAGTAGTATGAGCTGATTCGAGAAGGACGACATATATCGGCTTTCGTGCTGACATAATTTGATCGATTCAATTTGTATGCTAAGTTTCTTTTTCTTCTTCTTCTTGCAGTCTTTTGATATAGTCAGACCATTTTCTTCAGCCGCTTCGTTACTGCCCCAGGCGGCAGCCGGAATATTTTCGGAAATCGGCATCAATGGTGTCGTAACGGAATCTCTCATGCCGGGTGCATTCATTGGCGTCATTAATCCAGCGTCTACTATTCGATCGATGTGATCCATTGCTTCTACTTGTGCTGTAACATTTCCTGGCTTTTTTCTGTACGCCTCGCTTAATCCATTTTCAATTTTCCGCACTAATCGCGGATTTTGAGGTCCATAGTCGTTTGTTGCAATTTCTAAAACTGTTCCCGAAAATACGATTAAATTAATCTCCAATTATTTTCCACACGTACAACATATTGATCAAATTAATTGCCCGAAATTACTTACGATAGTCAGCCGGATTATAGGATTCGGGACACTTTAGGTTTAGTTCCGATAAAAATGGGACTACATTTGAAGTCGCGCCCGAATAAATACACTGTCCATCGGCTATAGCAAATAAATGATCAAATATTCCGAACATTAATGCTGATGGCTGATGAATTGTACAGATTATGGTCCTGCCTTCGTCTGCTAGCTTTTTTAATAGAGAGATACATTGGGTCGATGTTGAACTATCCAAGCCGCTGTGGAAAATGGTAATGGTTAGTTAATTGTTGGGCTCTTTTTTTTACAATATGGTTTTAGCTTACCTGGTCGGCTCATCTAAAAACATAATAGGTGGGTTCGTGACTAGTTCTAATGCTATCGAAAGTCGTTTCTTTTGACCGCCAGAAAGATGTCCGCTATCAGTGCGACGCGTCTCATACATTCCTATAGCCTCTAAAATTTTCTTTATCTGAAAAATAAAATTGAGCAATAGATAATTCCAAATAAGCTTATATGGATAAAGTAATTATTATATGCAAACAAAATAGTAGTAAGTAGTAATAGTAGTAGTAAAAAATAATAGACTTCCAAAATATTGAAATCGTTTTTATTCTACAGATTCTTTACATGAATACCTTGAAAGTGTTTTCAAGATTTTTTGAAATTCGACCCCTAAGGGGGTGTGAAGTTGTTGTATACTTGCTCACGAATTCCTCCATTTCTCACAGGTCAAATCAGATATCGATTATGTTTTCGCTTCCACGGGCTTGTTTAATGATCACCTAATTTAAAGTTTTTTCCTTTTTCAACCCCTAGACCGCATCCTGGAATATGACCCAATTATGCTATGCATATATGACGCCCTATTCTAACCGCTATCCGAACTTTTTGTTGGGTTTTCAGGCACATAATAACCAACACCGCATCTCAGAATTGAACCCGTTCCGAACTTCTGCCAGAAAAATTAAAAAGTTGCTCCCAGACTGTTGGCAGATATTTTTTTAGTTTTAACAAATACTAAGCCTGGAATATGACCCAATTATGCTATGCATATATGACGCCCTATTCTAACCGCTTTCCGAACTTTTTGTTGGGTTTTCAGGCACATAATAACCAACACCGCATCTCAGAATTGAACGCGTTCCGAACTTCTGCCAGAAAAATTAAAAAGTTGCTTCCAGACTGTTGGCAGATATTTTTTTTAGTTTTAACAAATACTAAGCCTACGCTTCTATCGCATCTCTCCCCATCTTAGAATAACCGTCGTGATGCTTTTATGACACAGGTTATTTTTCGCTGTTATTACACTGTATGCCACAATGTCAAATAATTGAGAAAAAAATTTGACGAAAAAGTCAGTCAAATATTTGACGAAAAAATCAGTCAAATGTTTGACAAAAATCATTCAAATATTTGAAGAAAAAATCAAATATTTGACGAAAAAATCAGTCAAATATTTGTGGAAAAATTTAGCCAATTTTCTCTTTTAATTTGACGAAAAAGACAATCCATTCTTTTTCTGTTAAAACATACCTTGTGTAGAGCAAATAAAATAAATTACAAATAAATTTAATTACACAGCATTTGCTAGGAAAAAAACAAATATTTGACATACATACAGTGTAATACTAGCTTAATACAATGATAACATTCATCACAAACATGTATGAACATTATGCCGAATGAAGCCGCTTTTGCTATTCGACAACGGATCAAGGATCTGTAGTCCCATGATTTAAATCATGGAAAAAAGATGTTATTTTTGAGCACTACTTAAATATACAATTTTATTAAAATTAAGAGAAAATTTTTCCTTCATCCCCCGTGGGGTTTTCACAGGAAGCTTAGTACTGTTCAAGTTTTACAGCGGCTATGTAGGTAACGAAATGGCCGACTCAATGGCTAGAAAAGGTTCAGAAGCGGACTTCATGGGACCATACCCATTTTGTGGGATACCATTAAGCACAGCTAGAATGAACATCCGAATATGGCTTAAATCGCAAAGTGCCATATACTGGGACTCGGCACCGGGCAACAGGCACTCAAAGCTCTTTATGCCAAAGCATTCGGAAAAAAGAACATCTGACTATCTAAAACTAAGCAGATATCAGACCCGAACCCTAGTGGGAGCTCTGACTAGGCATTGTCACATGAGGAAGCATCTCAATATAGGATTGGTCTCTCTGAGACCAAAATCTGCAGAATATGCAATGACGAAGACGAAACACCGGAGCATATCCTCTGTGAATGTGAGGGTTTAGCTCACAAAAGACTTCGTCACTTCGGTCAGGGTTTCATGGAACCATCGGAATTCCTGTCCATTTCTCTTCGCAAAATACTAAGCTTCATTGAAAGCGCAGGGATTGAAGAGGAATCATAACCAATTCGGGGGACGTCACAATAAGCCCAACTGTGGCTTCAGTGACAGAGGTTAATCACACCGACCCCTATCTCCAATCTATCTACTGTTCAAGTTTAAATGAGTGTTTTTATATACGGGAAAATGGCATTCTTTCATGAAACGTTTAACAATGAATTTATTGCGAAATTCTGGTAAAAAATAACAAGGTTGCTAAGCTCGACACTACTCGTATTTTGCATCTACTCATGACTCAATGAATTAAAAATAAAATCCATTACGACCCCGAAATAATTTCAATGATTGCAAATTGCAATTATAAAACATAAAAACTAGAATAATTAAAAAAAAATTAAAAGCAAGATATGAGCACTTCATTTGCATACAAATTATTGCAAATTTCTTACCGTTTAGCTAAAGTGAAGTTTAACCTGTATAAAAATTTGAAGAAAAAAAAATACTTTGAGCTTAACTCACCCTTTCTTTTTTGGCGGAATGGCTTAGCTGACTTCCAACTTTAAGATTTACGGAAAAATGCATGGCTTCCATGACGGTCAAGAACGATTGGAGTTCCGTATCCTGCATAATATATGCCGATTGTGGATAGAATTTCTTCAATTCTCGTAGTGATCCATTCACTGTGACCTCACCTCTAATATTCCGTGTTCTGCAACAAAATACAAAGATTACGATAGTATGAAAAAAACCGAAATTATTTTGCACAACAATCTTTTCGAGGTCGACAGGTTCAAAAATTAAATAGAATTTTTATTTCTTGTGTTGAGTAAATATGATTTTAGTTCTACAGTCAGTTTAAAGTATTACAAGTCCATCAGAATTCGGTCAAGGTGACTTGTATGTTGAGTACTAATGCACTCAGTTAGTGCAATTGTACTACATAATGCGGTCTTCTTAATTACTTCTCAGTACCCGACTTTTAATGAAGCCGTCTTTCTTGATATGAACGACAGCATCATGCAATAATAAATGCACATAAAGTATGTATGCTTATCGTAAGACAAAAAGTTTAAGTATGTACAAGTATTTTTTATAAAATCGTATATTCAGACTAAGTCGAGATGCAGACAAGTACTTCACTTTATGAACTAAGCAACAAAGCAAAACATCCATAGTACACAGACTGTGTACAATTTAAATCATAAATTGACTAAAAGTCTTCCATTTCTATACGAAGTTTATCCTTATCATTTCGGGTTCTTTCTTCAGTTAAACCATAAATCTAAAGACTTGCTGATAATCAAACAAAAAGTTCAAGAAACGTTACTGGTTTTATCTCATAAAAAAGATCGACAATATGTGGTAATTTGTAAGGCGACGATAATCAAAAATGAAAACAAATTGTTTTAATGGAATGAAGTGCACAAATTTTAAAATTTTTGGTTAATAATCGAATTTACACATTTGGTAAAATTATGATGATATGAAGACTAATTCCACCCTATCCAAAATTTATACTTAATTAATAAATTTTACTTTATTTTTTTTTTTTTTTAAAAAATACATATGATCGACCTGAAATTTCCAAAAAAAATTATTACCCTAAAATTTATTATTATCACATTTTAGGCCTCAAAAGAGCTAAAAAATGTCCGTCTGTCCACCGTTGACGCTATACGCAAAAGCTTTTGAAGCCACGTAGTTCACAAAACAGTGGAGATATTAAATTGATTTTTGTTTTGGTCGATATATTGAGTGAACCTCTACGCTAGGAGATGAGCGGGGTGGGAGAAGGGGTTGGTGGAGGAAGTGTTTTAGACGAAAAGTTTTGGAACCTAGATCTTAAGAACCGTTTATGCAAGGAAGATGAAACTTAAAAATTATGTGGAACTATGGTACTCGAAATATTTGCAAATTATCGATATGGGCTAAGGGGTGTGGAAGTGGGGAAAAACAATGCGCCCGAAACACTTGACAAATATGATTGAAAAATGACTAAAATTTATATCTCCTGAACGGTGGATGAAGGTTGAAACTTTGTGATTATCTTAACCTAAACAAAAGTTAAAATTTGGGCAGAGGTCATTTAATACATCATCTCTATACTCTAATGCAAATATGAACTTTTTTGATACGGGACTAAGGTTTTTTTGAGTCTGAAGAACGGTCTGTGCTACAAAGCTGAAATTTACTACCTACAAAAACATGTGCTACAGAAGCAATTTAAGGGGGTCGTCTTAAGTTGTAGCCAGTTTTTCTCCGCTTTTTCGGGAATTTTTTTTTGCTGAATATGAAAGAACCAATTTAGAATATTTTACCACATATTTATTCATATTTCAACAAACGTTAGAAATTTTTTTTAGTGAGAAATACTGTTTTTGTTTTGCATGCTGAGCTCTTAGAAGGGGCTACTGTAAAAAAAGTTTTCAAATGGCTGCAATGATTCCGGCTGCCCCCTCATCCAAAATTAAAAAATTATATTAATATTTCAATTATTGGCCTGTGGCTATAACTAGTACCAAAATGAAGCCATAATTTTGTTTATTAAAAAATTGGCCAATCTTTTAATTTTTTAACTTTTTTTAAGTTTTTGCATGTTTTAAGATGAATTTAGCTTCAGCAAAAAAAATACTATGACAGATGTCGCTAAGATTTTTTATAATCCGGCAAATAGGACTCCTTTAAGCGACAAAAAAGTTCATATTTGTGTGCGAAGATGATGCAAACAAAATACATCTGAAAAAGGTTTCATTAACATTTTTATAAATGTCGTATTATTTCGAATTAATTTTACTTCTGTAAGCTTTTCATAAAAGTACCCAGAAACCTCATTCTGGATTTTTATTATTTTCAAACCCTTAGATACCTTAGATAGTGTAGGGTGTAGTTGCATACGTTTTACGAATTTCGACATATTTCTTGGGGTTTAATGGTATATCGAATTCGATATGATTTTTAAGGGGTTTGAATATATTCGCCAAAAAATTTTCAGTCCCAAGGGGTCTAAGAGGATGGTATGTGTTAACGAATTTTCACAAATATTCTAGGTCTAATGAAGTATTGAATTTGCTTTTTACTTTATATATATTCATCTATAAATAAATTTCGGGATCTTGCGATATGAAACCAATAAGGAGGCTTAAAATTATTGAGTACGTATGAATTCCTACATATCTAATAGATCTGATGAGTTATCGAATTATTATTACTATATTTTTCTTTTTCTTTTTTAAAGATCGGTTTCAGAATTTTTTAATAGTTTTGATGTACCATATTTCATTATACAAAAAAGAAGAACTTAAGATATTACTCACGTATATCCAGAAAGAATATTAAGCAGTGTACTTTTACCAGCTCCTGAAGGTCCTACGATTGCAGTTAAATCGCCCGATTTAAAATTTCCGCAAAGACCATCTAAGATTTTTTTCATTTCTGAAAAAAAAACACAAAACATGAAAATGAAAATGAAAATGAAACATATTTTTTAACATAAAAGCGAAACAGAAATGATTAAAACCAAAATTAGATATATGTATGTACGTTTAACTGCAGTGATAATCGGCTAACACAACAACAATAAGAACCCAGATGTCTGTATCGAAATATTATTTCTTATCGTCCACTTGAGAAAGCCGATTGATAATTTTATAGTTTATTAGCTGCAGGTGATCGCGTCATAAATTCTGATCGATTACAATGCATGTGCTCATATTTTTTAATGAGTAGACAATATTTTGATTAAGATTACATACATTGTATGCTAGTGCAAACGCCGGTCATGCAAAAGTCTACTAGTGAGACACTGTGGATGAATATAGCTTTTTTTGCAAACTGTTAGGCATGATAAAAAAAAATATGAGTAAGTTATGGTATCCCTATGGTTAATAAATTTTACACATTTGTTTTATTTCAGATAGTATTAATCTGAATGTGTCACATATTTTACGATTCTCCCCGGCAAATACATACTATTATATAGTGTTATCTTTCTTGAAATCTTTCTTTTGACAGAAAAAATTCGACTGAATTTTTCGTCAAATTTTTTTAGTCAAAATAGTGTTTTCAGGCAAATTTTTCGCTTCGAGTATAAGTTACACTTAGTTATGCGCTTGAAATTACATTATTTCGGAAGGGAGGGGGTTTGAACCCTCAAAACCCTCCTGCGTTCGCGCCTGTTGTAGGGTTTACTGTTGTCCTTTTTATTACATAAAAAGCACGTTCAAGAAAATTTTTTTTTTTGTTGCAAAAATTGTGGCAATGTGTGCAACCCTTTTACATCCTCTGAAACCCGTTCTTCGGCGACTATATAAAAAGCCCAGAAAAATAAAAACTTATTCGATATAGAAGCAGACATTAGATACACAGCGGAATTTGTCCAAATGTAGGTTCCCCGCAGGAAATGAATTTCAAAATTTTTAAAGCAGTTTCTTTAAATTTATCTGAAAAAATTCATAGAAGTTAAATTAATTCAATTTTTAGCTGCACCCCATTTCACCTTATTTTGTTGCTCAACCGTACGATAGTGGATACATGCAATTTTTTTACATCTACATTGCTTTTCTAGTACATCTACTTAAGTTCACTTAGCTCCAACTTAACAGCATAAGCCAGAGATAGTAAAACATCCCTACCTCCATTCCATACTACCCATATTAAAAATTATAATTTTGATACATTCTTGCAGACCAATATGTTTGCACCAATTAGATATAAGTACAACACTGAGAGACTCTCGACACCAATTCAATTTTTTTCAAATGGCTTCACTTTCATAAGTTCCAAGTTTCAATTTCTAGAGTAAGCTGTTCTACCTCCACTACCCTCCCTGCAGATTGACTCCACTGAAAATGGTTTACCCAATCCACTCACATAAAAAAAATTTCATATCCCAAAAGGTTTATGACCTACGAGGCTTCCAGACCGTTTACGGACGGCGGACAGACGGACTAAAATTTTGTTTACTGTGTTAGGGTCTATTAGTCCCAAGAGGTGAAAAGAAACAAGTTTTAAGTGGCGATTTTTTTTTTTCGATAAAGTCGATCATAATAATTTATTATGAATCTATTAATGAATGCTTAAACTGTTTAAATGGTGCCGCACTTTTGTAAATAAATGTATGACATATTCTTACATGCACACACTGAATAATCTATATCGTCGTTTACCACGAAAAATACTGTACTATTACATAAATAATATTTAACTTCCATCTGTCCGGCAAGAGGAAACAGCTTTTTTAGACAAATTTACCATATGGACTAGCGATTTTCTGCAGTATCTAATGTTATTAAATATCTATTGTATATAAACATAAGGCCTCACAAGATCGGATATGGAGGTAATGCTAATGTTTATTCATAAACTTGTCTGACGACTAACCCATGTGGTTTAGGAGTTATGCAAACTTATGGGATCGTTGTCCATGAGCACACACCTTGAAAATTAGACTCTTGCATAGAAATCGAAATTTAGTTTTGCTATTATTTTTTTTTATGGTGTGTGGTATGATGTTCTGGTTTCCGGCATAATGTTACTAAATAAGAAATAATCCAAGAACTTAAGCTCCAGATAATCAGAAATACCTTCGATAAGTAAACAATAAACATGCAGAGCGGCGAACCCATAATTTAATGCATATTATAATTGGCGATTAACCTTTATACAATTAGCGATTTAGTTCAGTTAGTTTAAACCAATTGTGCATTTTGAAATTGTGTCTAACACGTTCATATGCCGAATGTCTGCAACAATTGTCTGCTTTAATTATGTATAGGGATAAATTCAATTGTGCTTATACGATTTTATTTTTTTTTTTTTCATGATCACATCGAAAATATGAATTTATTATGCTATTCAAATGTGTTTTATTGAATTAACCTTTGCCGAATGAATGCAGACTTTTCGTATAAGTTTCAGTTCCATTGAACTTAACGCACTGACCAGTAGTATATGTATGTGTGTAGTTGCAGTTGGCATGACGATGACAGTAATTGAACTCTGAATAATATTCGTGCGAAGATAATAATTACTGCAGGATTTTATTTAAATTCAAGCTGGTTGTTAAAAGAACTGTACACGCAAAGTTTTAAGTCACGCAATTCTAATTGTAACTACTAGTACCTACTCGTAAACTACTAGTAAAAGTGTTTTAAATAGAAAAATAGCAGTCAGTGTAGTGTTTTAAACAGAAAAATAGCAGTCAGAAGCTAAACAGATATAAAAATATATTTGTATAATTAAAAAAATGTTTTTTTAAAAAGAACTTCAAATGAACTTGACTTAATTCGAAAATTGGCTGTTATGGTACAGTATCTGCATGTTCTGTTCTACTTATCAAAAGGCATAAGCACGTACTCTGAATGCCTTAGAAGCTATTGCTATCTAGATTTTTGCTCACAATTTTCTCTAAGAATGACGAAGGGGAAATTTTACAATAACTTTTTTAAACAATAGTATACCATACTTTCATAGTATAACTACGTGCTCCAAGTTTCTACTTTTTTGTGTGCGCCGAAGATGAGCTACTTCTACTGCACTCTAAAAACAGAATGTAAAAATACTCTGATTGAAAGGAAAAATAAGCGCAATGCATGTAATTGTAGGTACATACATATTGATTGTGACGTATAATCGTCTTGTAGCGTAAAAATGGGTTACACAATAAGGTGGGCAATTACATCTATTTTGCTCTACAAAATGAGTAAATTTAGACATCGTGATTATATTAGACCATTAATAATGTAAATTCACGCTTAGTGTAGTTTTACTTTAAATACTGTGTAATATTATGCCAGAATAAACCACTAATTTTTCTTGAATGTATTTCATCATTTCATTCTACTTCACAATTAAAGCACCCAAATATTTTTGCATTAGGTACAGCATTGATGTGTATTTATTGCGGGTATATTGTGTGATTATTACTCATTTGTGTAATTTTCCCGCTAAGCATCTAATTTTACCATTACTATCGATAGAAGACAATTTCCAACTATAATAATTGTAAATTTAAGCCAATATATTCTATTTTATAATATTGATTGGTGGATTGGTGGATTATATGTGTAACATGTGCTTCATCTTGACAACCTCCCAGCAACAATCTATTTCTTAGTAGTTCAAGCTATAAAATCGTAAAATATGAAAATCGTCATACTTTCTTCGATAGTGTTTCTCTGGTCGAGTCTGTGTTTTTTCTCAAAGATTACTGATAAGATATCGGATTGGATTTTTCTTCGTCGGGACTCCCATAAATCACTTGAAAGATTAGATTGGATTACAAAACGTGGCTGGGTCTGTTTACCTCTTTCACTAAAGCCTCAATTGGGCTAATTGTGACGTTCCTTGGATTATCTATGGTATAATCACTTTAAAGAAGTGTCTGCAAAAAATTTACAACATATGTTTTGTTACTTATAAATCGTATCACGATTTCATGAATCCCGGTTTGCATTATTTTCAACTAAAATTCTGTTTTAGTAGTACAAATGAGCCCTTAATGTGTAAACATTGATTTCATATTGTGCATGTTCTGTTGAAATAAATCTGAAATTTTTGATTGAAACCTCCATATCTTTAGCTCTTATCTTATTTTTAACATATGCCTGTTCCGGTGTTTTAATCTAGGTACTTGTAAAATACTTTTCTATTATTCTTTTAATAATCGACTTAGCTGAATGAAGGGCTGAAAATTTTAGTAATATGTTATATCCTGTTATCCATCTTTCGTATTTTCCCCTTTTTGGTATTACCTTTTTATTGCTACCTCTCGTACCTGGCTACACTATCCAAGTTCTATATAAATTCCAAGTTTCAGCTTCCTAGCTTAAGCGGTTCCTGATATCTAGAAGAAAAAAACTTTACGACTCAAATGCTTCCCCACCTCCCAATTATTACTAATAAATAACACAGTAGTTTAGTTAGTATACATAATTTCATTTTATATTTATACAGTTTCTAACAATAAAAGTCCACTTCTCGGTAATTGCTTCAGGTTTTATTAGTTGCATAGAAGGCAAATGTACTGTATAGTATATGCATTATACAGATATTTAATATTCGAGTTAGTATGTTTTATCGGTTAAAAACAACATAATAACTCTCCATTGGTAATTTCAGACTAAGGCTACTAAGGCACGTGTAGGCCTACCTTTGAGACTTTGAGATTTGTAATATTTCTCACCTTTGGAACAACTATGATTAGATCACGAAAATTTTATAGTTTTTTAATTATTGTTTGAATGATATTCCAATAAGAAAATATGCTATATTAATCTTTATATACAGTCAATTAAGATAAGATACCTAGACGTTCTTATAAAACATTTATGTTTATTCACAACGCTTGATTATTTATAATATAACGAAGTAGTAATTATATATTCAATAAATTCATTGTTTATACAATACTATTATCAATTATTAAGTAAAACCGTATCAGTAACAAACAAATAAATCACAGAAAAAAAAATCAAACATGTTGTTACAATTAAGTCTAAACCAGGTTAATCGATTTATTACGAAATTCGAGTCAAGCACGTGAATTATTGAATCTTGAACTAATACGAGGTAATTGGACTCAAATACACAATATTCCTTATATCAATTTCATTATGTATAACAGTTCGAAAACTACAACTGAATAAAAAATAGAAGTAACTAAACTCCTACACATTTGTTAAGACATCATTCAGACGACTAATTCGCTCAAAATTATAGCGTAAATTTTTTAATAAAATAAAATTTTATCAATATTGGTATAGCATATGTGTATCTTAGCACATGGAGTCACTATGCTGATAGTAAGACACGAGTGTACGACCATGAACCTCTCGAAATACTCTTCCACTTCACCACGCTGAAGCTAAATTTAGTCGCGCGATATTTTACCACTACATCCGAATTTCAACGAAATTTATATGGTAACGCCACGCTATAATAAACCTTTTTATTGCACTAAAAGGAATTTATTTCGTATTTTTCTATAAATGTTTATACATATAAAAAATATATTATGCATGTGTGCAGTTGGTAGTATAAGTAGTAGTAGCTGTTCGATTTAAATTAGTGTTTACAATCTCATGGCTTTTTTTACCGGCTCCCGGCACAATTTTAATATATTTTACTGATAAGTTTTAGTGATTTGTACAACAGTATTTAAAACAATTTCATTACATATGTAGGTACTTTATCAGACAGTTCTTCTTTCTTTTAATAAATTAGTTTAAACTAGAAAGCCCATTATCTGCACAACTGAGAGGAGAACAAGTTATTTTTAAATGATGATTCTCGATAGAATTAGCTTGATGGATGGTTGGATGAGAGTAATTGAAGCAATATTTGTGCTAATAAAAATAATAACTAAATTGAGTTATTTTTCAAAAATGTTATCAACATTTACATAATTTTGACACTCAGATATTTTCACGTGGCCGTGACTGAAAATACCTGTCGCTATTATTGCTTTGTGTTAGTTCATATTTTCGTGGCGTCAAAATGACGAAAATTGCTGCAAATTTAGCAATTTTAAACGCCCGTCTAAGAGCACCTTTAATTGGATAGATTTTTTTCCCGACAAGTAAAAAACGTTTGTTTTAAAGTCCTGTGCCACAAAGTCAAGATGCATAACCATTTTTTTCAGTATTCAAACCCCAACAGAGTTCACGAGCTCCGATATATTTTTTACGTCTAATGAGATATCGAATTCACTTTCATATGATCGGGAAAAAAACCCGATTTAAGCTGTTTTTGATATTCAACCTTCAAGAGGGGCTGTACCAGTTTTCGCGAATTTCGGCAAATCTTTTAGGTCTAATAAGATATAAAAATCGTTTTGACTTCTATGGGCTTTAATATCTGAACTTTGCGATATTCAAACCCTAAGAGAGTGCAAAAATATTGTGCACGTTTTCACGGATTCCGACATATTACTTAGATCTGATGAGATATGGGATGGTTTCTACTTTAAAGTACTCTCAAAAATCAGTTTCAAATTTTTGTATGTTCAACCCCTAACAGGTAATTTCGATATTTCTTCGTTTATATTCTTTTGGAGCTGACAAAAAAAAACGGGTGCAACTTTATTTTTTTTTTTGTGTAGAATGCGGTTTAGATTACTATGCGATTCACAACCTCAAAACTTACCAGGATGCTATTTAGTACCTACACTGCATCTCAGTATTTGACGCGTTTTTATAAATGTGACCCCAAATAAATAAATATGCATTATTTCAAAAATAGTAGGGATTCCTGAAGTAAACAAATACAACTGTAAACAAAATCCTAACAAAAGCCAGATGACCTTTAGATTGTAGGTATCTAATCTTTTGTATAATTCATAGTAGTAAAATTCAAAATTATTGTTTTGCGTACCGATCTTACAAGATCGCGACACAAAACTTGTTTCCATGTCCATTCTAATACAGTGGCTCGTATTACTGCAAAGAAAATACGTTAATAATCATGCGAACTATGCCTACAAAGTAAATAAAGTCAATTACAGAATGAAACTTGTACGGCACACGTACATAAATAATATGTGGGTACCTACATTATAAGTACGTATAACAACTAATACTTATTGATGAATTAATACTCGTAAATAAATAATAAATAACTTTGTTGTCGGTAGGTAAATGAAATTTGATTTATGAGTTGTTTAAATATGCTGCTCTGATTACAATGCATACCATCTTATTCAAATTAGATATGCAGCAATGCGTGCATTTTGCAACAGGGTGCTTAGAAAATCTAGTACTTCATTAAATACCAGTTGATTTTATTGTAAATTCCCGGATAGATATGAACATTGCACATAGGTACATTGATTTGAACCCACAATACAATCCCTTATTAGCACTGCTCGGTTTTCCGGTTTCCCGTTAAAAGCAGAGGCCAAACACCATTATGTTTATACGGAAAAAAGATAGGAACTTTTGTATTTAGCGGAAATCATAAAAAAATACAGACCACGCCAAATAGTTCTTGTCTCCATATCAATTGAAAGTAACCCATTTATTTGAATTTGACGATAGGTGAATTTGACAAAATTAAAGCCGGTTTCGAGTAAAACTTTAAGCTTTTATAAATTTGTTCACATTTTTAAAAAAAAAAAATTAAGCTAAGTTAAGTGAACGTACTACTATCAATGAAACGATAAAGAACAAAATGTAAGATAAAGATAAAACTGGATAAATAAAACGCGTTTGCTTGCATATTGTCGAAGGAAAACTAAAAATTTATCATGAAATAATTTTTTAATTTTTTTTAAAATGTAATTTTATTAAAGAAAAAAAAAACTACGATAATTATTTCGTTTAAGCACCCTGTACAATATTTATACGACCAAACTCGCCAATGTCATTATAAATAAAAATGTCCACACCTTCTATTCTATCTGTAAACAAAAGGAAGTTAAAGTAATAAAATTATTTTATTTTTAACTGTAACCACTTATAGGTTTTTGTTACAATAACCGCAGACATTTGTAACAGTACAGTAAGGTACGTCGGAATGAAAACTACACCTGTATTTATGGTTCTCATAACTGCAATAAAGACTACACTAAAATGTGACTATTAACAATATAATTGAAAATTGTTTGCATTGTAGTTATTGGATTCGATAATTTGTTAATAGTAAAAAGGAAAGGAACAATTCTGTAATCAAACCATTTTATTTCCATATCATATGAACGATTAATGTCACAAACCGAAAACTTGGGAATACTATCGATGCATACTAAAAAAAACAAAATTTAAGAGGCCAATCCAGTATAGTGGTGGACATAAATAACAATTTATCTCGTAAATGAAGTTTCATATCTGAAAAACCCTTCGAGTAATGATCTGGATATTAACTGCCTCCTCAAAATTGCTTCTGACATAAATCTTAAATTGATTTTATCCAATTTAAAACTTTAGTGATATCTAAACAATTGGGGTGTATCTTCTAGGTATTTCGGTAAGACTAAAATGAAGAAATTTGATCCACATTACTAAGAAAATTATTTCAATAGAAAATAATTAGTTCACTGCAGAATACTTCTATTAATCAATAAATCGTTATTTAATTAGACTCTATAAATAACCAAAACAGATATTTACATTAGCGATAAACTGCCGCGCATGTTTTAGAATGTTTTAGAAAAATTAAGACTTTGCAAATATTTGACTATTTTTGCTGGCATATGCAAACATTTATATGATCAAAATTCACTGGATTTCCAATAGAGTTGAGAAATTTTAGAATCTTTGAAATTTATATTTCACATCGTTCACATTTCACCACAATTTTCACCGTCCCATATTTTAAATAAATTGTTCAAATTACTTGGCCCTCAAAAAGGGGTAAGCAGGAAAGGATTTTTAATTTTTTTCTATTTCTTAGAGAATAGTATCAAAACGCCTTTTAATTTTCAACCGCAATATCTAAATCACTAAACATCAAATTTTCCTTCTTCAATGACTTTCACAAGGGAGTTGTAGGAGGGACTTACTCGTTTCCTATCATGACTTGAACTGAAGCCATTTAAAAATTAATGTGTACAAAATTTTAATTTCTTAGCCTTAAGTGTTTAAAAATCAAACGGCTAACGCTCGTGATTATTTTCATCTACACGACGGTCTCAAAGGATTTCTTCATACCAATTCCTTTATATGATACCAATGAAATATCAAATTGGGAAAAAATTCAAATTTGTGTTTTAAGGACAATTAACTCTACACAATTTTACCTACCAAACCCAGGTAAATGTAACGATTATGTCCTAAGTTATTAAAATGTAATTGTTTTCTTCTAAAAATGTTTGAGTAGAACCAGTCATTTCAACAGTTTTTTTCAACGAGGCTCACTTTTTCGCGTATTAATTTTTTACTGTTCCGAGTTTTTGCTTATTATCTCGAAAATGCTAAAACCTTAGACATACATATGCATGCAGCTTTTGTAAACAATAATGTGGCACATCCAAAAATGAAATTAAAATAACTTTTTAATAACATTTTAATAATAGAGTTCCCTTACATTGAGCAAGGAACTTACAGGTTCCCAAACATTTTTATTTAAAAGCGAATTTCTCAAGATGGAGTTCAGCTAGAATATCGATACTTACATCGACTGAATGATAATTCGATTCACTAAAAAACAAGCTATAATATGTTCAACTGTGATTATTAGGTTTGAAGATATTACAAAATATGTGACACTCCCTGAAGAACATTTTTTTTTCTCCAAAAATATTATAGTTTTCGTCTGAAACTCGATTCTATGCCTACAAACTAATAATACGTTATGATTTCATCGAGAGTAGAACTAATGAGAACATAATATTGCCATTACACATATTGTAAAATCTGTTCAATTGTCCACTTGAATCTTGTGTGTGCGATTGATGCCAATAAAACTATGAACTTAATTCCTAATTGGCAATAATTAGGTTAATAAATAATAGCAGCCGATCCTAAGACTTGTCCCTTATGTCGGCTTTAGACTGGTTCCAATCTAAAATTATAAAATTTGATAAGATTACCAAATAACGAGAGATAACATACTTTCGTAATTTTATTTATTTGTTATGGCTTACAAGTTTTTTTGCCTTGTAATAATTCACCTTTAAGTTTATTTTTCAGTATATGTACACATAGTTGTAATCGACAAACGAGACTCGACACTTGTTGCGCATTTCATTCATCGCAAATTTAGTGTGAAAAACTACAACGAATATTCTCTGGATGTGATTAAAATTCAAAACATTTGAATATTCTTGAGCGATTTGCATCAATAGTGGCAACATGCACCGAGATAATACCACAAATAGCGCACTATATTCACAGTGTGCATTTTTAAATAGATGATATACATATGTACATTCATACTGACAAATCGCTCTGGCGTAGTCTGAAACAAACTCGGTTGGATATAGTTAAAAGTCGTGGAAAATGCATCACTTCGCACTTCCGCTAGAAATTATTTGAGAACAACCTACTTAATAGACGATCGTATGTTGTGTTTTCTTCATATCGCCAGATACTAGACATTGCAGTTTCACTTATGATAAACCAAAATATATTATCTTTATTCTGTCTATAAATTATCGATAAAATTGAACTGGAAGAGCTGATTGGATGAGTCATCATAGTAATTGCTTAGGAGTTCTAGCTAATAGCAAGAGATAATACAGAAACTTCGTTTTCGTAGGGGGTGTCTAGTGTCTACTACAAAATTGTTGATTACCTACTCAAGGCTTAAGGAAGGCTGACGCAAGACTGTCCAAGATAATGTGACGGTTCTCTAGAAAGGAATGTTATCAGTTATCAATAGCGAGCAACCATCGCAATTCAACAATAAAAGGAGCAATACACTTTAAACTAAAAACTGAACATACGAAAAAACATAAAATTTAAAAAAAATTCTTTAATCCTCTAGGCTTGTCGGGACCGGAGATAAAAACCGACCATATAATCAGGGCCTAAAGTAAAAAAATTACTTCCAGAGTCTCGTAAAAATCATCGTTGGTATAAAAAAAATGTTTGAGAATCGTTGTGAGTCACAATGAAAAAGATAACCTCCACATGAGGTCAAAATATGAAGACAAAGAATCAGAAACAATGGACTGTCATATCCACAGATTAGATATTATAAATTCAATTGTACCTCATAACGGGGCATCGGATGAACAATATGGTACTGTCCGTTCACACGATTACTCAAGAACGGATTGATCATGGAAGTTGTTATAAGGTCTCTATGCGTCTCATAACTGCTCTGAATGATCAAAATCAACTCAATCCGTCCGACGCTAGCCACCATCAAAGATGTCCTTAGAGGAGCACAAGAAGGAGCACTTGCCGCCACCTGCATTTCAAAATTTAAAATTCGAAAAAGTATAATTTTCTAATCATTGAAAAAACAGTATTTTACAACTATTCATAACAACTATAAAATTATTGCTCAACTTCTAGTTTCCATAGGCCGCTAGTGCAAAACAGGCTCGCCGGACTAAAAAAAGTTAAGTTCTAAATTATTTTAGCGTAGTGCTATTTGTTTTACATTTCCCTGTTTATAATGTAATGGTTAATTGTAAACAGATTGGTGTAATCAATTTCAATTACAATTTGTAATTAAGTGAAGTAGTCTATTTTTCTATGTCCTATACATACAGAAAGAAATCATAGGTAAAAATGCCTAAGTGCTTCGGCATTTAACCGTCAACTAAGGCTTTAAGGTAATATGTATACCTAAAATAAATTAGGTAATATTACATTTTTCGTTCGAATTTACCTATTTTATTAGGTAATATTACATTTCGTTTAGGTATATTACCTAAAAGCCTTAGTTGACGGTTAAATGCCGAAGCCATTAGGCATTTTTACCTATGAATTTCTTTCTTTGCGAGATGAATAGCCCCTTCTTCAATGGAAAAAAAATTGATAATGGACTGATTATTTTTAACTTACAGACTTTTGGGCATGGGCGTAGGCAAGGTTATTGAGGATCAACCCAGAAGTAGTCTGTGTCCTCCAGAAATTTAAGTATTCACTTCTTTTTAATACTCCAATAATCGGGGCAATTTTATTTCTTAATTTAGTTATATATGTAAGGAGAGGAGTGTTATATGCCGAGGAGGACATCATCCTCATTTTGTGTGAGTGTCAAGCGGTAGCTAGGAGGCGACTGAGGTGGTTGGGCAGTCTTTTCCTTAACAATTTTGAGGACCTGAGGTCGATAGGGCATTATAAGCCAGTCAAATTCATTAGGGATCTTCGTTTTTAAGGGATGTGTAGCAACCGATTGAGAAGTCTTTTCTTGGACCATTTGGAGGACCTGAAGTCGATAGAGCAAGATAAGCTAATCAAGTTCCGTAGGGCTCTGGGTTGTTTAGAATATGTTTGGTGACGCACGAGGCTCTGAAGGGATCGCTATGGACTAGAGATGGGCAAATCAGTTCCTTTTAATGAGTGCGTGAACTCCGACTCACTCACTGAATGGAACTAGTTCTGTGAACTAGTTGCAGTTCCTTTTGAAGATCACTTCCCCGGCGAATGAACTAGTTCTTTTCAATTTCGGAGTGAATGTGGGGCCTTAAAAAAAGGTCCTCACTTCACACGAAAGGCACTCATTCCTTTTCACGCTTTACATCGCAAAGGAACTACTTCCTTTCCAAGGTGTATTACGTGGCGAAACGAACTACAGATCACACAAAAGGAGTGAGTTAGTTCTCACTTCAATGAACTGCTCTTTTGGAACAGCTCACTCAAGGACGACCCATTTCTACTATGGACTTTTTAGGTGCCTAGTGTGCGCGGAGGATCAGCGCTTCGCCTCTTCCTAAAACTAATATTATGTGAGGAGTCCAAATCAGTTTGTCGTCCATTATAAGCCATCAATATTTTGTTTCGTGTACTCTCGCTAGTTATATCCCATCCATTTCCAACTTCAAATCAATATCCAATTTGTTAGTTTGTCTGAAGAGCATATGCGATTGTTTGTTTTCGAAGTATTTAATGCTAACATATTGCCTGAGAGCGAGTCCTTGAAGGGTTTCAAATCAGAGTTGATGAAGAACTCCAATCGCCTTGGTTTTTTTCCTTTCTAAAAAGGCAAAATGTCATTTGCATACGTTATATATTTAGCTTTGAGTCCTGTGAACAAAAAGCTTGTGTATATACAGCTGATACAATATGGGTCCCAGAATTGAACCTTGTGGGACTCCTATATTCACTGTCTTAGATGTACTTGTTTGTTGCCATTTTTGGTAATATATTGTCGTCCAATTAAGAAGCTTTTTAATAGATCATTGGTCTTTCTCTTCATTGGTACTTCAAGTAAAATTATGTGGCTTACAGTATCGAATGCTTTTTTAAATCTACAAATATCACAGCAACACAAGAACCTTCTTCGAGACCTTCGTTTATAAACTGTGTACCATCTACCAGGGTTGGAGTCGCATTACTCCCTTCTTGAAATCCGTATTGGTAAATATCAAAAACAGGATATTTTTGTAAATTTTAATAGCCTCCTGTTGAAAACTTTTCCCAAGATTTTGCTAACCGCTCTGATTAAAGCAATTGCGATCTTAATTTGAACTACATTTACATTTATGTGGGAGAAATCAATGCTGTGCTCAAGCAATTTGGAAATGGTTCTTTGTTCAAATGTTTATTTATAGCAATGCTTAGCGGAGCTGAGATCATTGTTTTTAGTGTTTACATTTGATGTAATCCCATCAATACCGGGGCTATGTTGAATTTAAGTTCCGCTATGATATTTTTTGGTTCTTTCGGATTTATTGGAAGAAGAAACATTCCATTCGGTAGCAGATCCTTGCATACATTGTTTGAAGGATTTTTGTAGGTTCCCACAAGATGCTCTTTTACGATTTGTGTTATATTCGGAATTTTAGCTTCAAACACTGTAATGCTTATGGCGCAAGATTTCAAGTTCCTAACTGGAAGCACTCATCCAATAATAGTGAATTTGTGTTTTAAGGGTCCTAATATTGAAGGCACCTGAAGGAGTTGATTGATATCGATTGGTCTTCACTTTTTCCATATTACAGCTGGTGATCAAATTTAAACTTCCGAAATCAACGCGTTTTTGGGTTATAGTGCAAGCGGACGGACGAACGGTCATCAAACGGACTTTTCGTTTTTAGCCACAACTATAATCACAGAATCATGTATAACTTTTTTTCGTCCATGACTCGGTTCTATGCGCTACAAACTTTTTGGTCCAGATAAAACTTATAATACTCTATGATTTTAGGTAAAAAGAATGTACAATTTTTACCAGACGCAAATACTGAATTCAACTCCCTACTTAACTGCTCTTTCGATATATCGTGTGTAAATGGGTCGGACAGTAATCGAACTACAGAAATTCAACAAATTTTCGATATGAAATCGAAATTTTTGAACACCACGATTACTAGAGCGCATCGCTATAAAACAATACCAAGGTTAAATTTTCGTCACAATGTTCTTTCTTATAGGTAGGAGACACAAAGAATTTTATGAATCACATCCTCTACTATCAGAAGTCATTGTACGCGCTATCAATGCCAACCTACCTCAACTAAGGTGTCTATGCTTGTACGTTACGTATACGAAAAAAATCGCACCCAAGTATGTTGCAGAATAACAAAAGGTCTGTGTATGAACGTTAACAAAAATTTCGTTTGTAAGCAATATTCACACTGAGAGTAGTTACGTTACCTATAAAATTGGCCGATCAGCTGTTGATCGTTGTTATAACCAACAGGTTTTACAGGTATTCCAGCACGAATCACGCATGTCTAGTTTCGCTAGATGAAAATGAAAATAATAAAACTTCTAGAGGAGAGAAACTTTGCAGCTGTATATATATTTCTCTGTTTACACATTTTTCGCTTCTTTCGTAAATGTTAGTGCCAAGAAATTGTATTTTTGTGATTGAGAAAAGTGCATTGCACCTTATGTGTCATGTTTCATGCGGGTGTGTAGTGAGACCTGCGAGCAAACTCACTATCTGCTACTGCAAAATGCACCCGAAATCGGGTCTGGTTTTGAACTATTTTGGGATCTGTGAATTTTTTTTTACGACTTGTTCGTTTTCAACAAGTGTCACTCACATTTGTTTACATTTACATTATGCCTCTGCCATTAACCCCTGGGTGTGTGTTGCGTGCGAGCTCGGTTTTTCCACACCACAGTTTCTGGCACAAAGCAATGATATTTCTTTACTGGGGAACGACGATATGTAAGAAACCTGTCTGCCCGATTCTGTGCATATTTGGTGCAAACAAGTCTTATATCGCGTATATTTTCAATATATATAGATCCGCATTATCACGATCACCATATCGACGTACTTGCGACTTATGATTCGAGTTTCGAGAGCGACCATGTAGTTCGGAATAAAACTGAAGAATAACGATTTCTTATCACTTATCAGTTATAATGCCAAGCAGGCCAATAAAACTCACTCCTTTCTTATCTCGTAGACTTAACGAAGCAATACAAAAAATGACAAGTAACAAAACATATTAAAACGATAATTGCGTGAAAATCAACTGGCATACGGCTCATATCATGCGAGTCATAAATTAGAAAAGGCTGTAGATAGTGCAAGAGCATAGCCTGGAGCCTATTAGTGAGCCGAGGCCAGATAGCATTTTTGGAACTGCATAAACAGCAACAATGCTGCATCGATAGAATAAATCACTGAACTAATTGCCCCAGGATAAGTTCGACACCCTGGCAGCATAGTGGTTGGTCCACCGAACCAAGGGTTTGCATCCCTTATTCGATATGAAGCAGCTGGAACTGGGCAGATGCGGACCCGTAGCGGTCGTCACAAAGGATTTGATAGAGGAACGCTGTAGGTACCTGATCGCAGTAGTCCAGCTTTCACGTGATACTTCAGATCTCGAAAGGCTAGGTCATGACTCTTAACGTATTTATTTGGTTTCGGCTGTGATGTCGATGGTTCGGTGATCTGCGTTGTTGTTGTTGCTCGCTCCGGATCCCGAAGGATTTTCAAATTTAAATCAACTGTACGTCGAGCGGTTAATCCACTTTTCAATTCGCCGCCCGCACTTAATACCGCGTCACGAAAAGACGAAGTGCTCTCATGAAACTCACTAAGATCGGACAGAGCTGATTCCTGCGTTACTTCCATTATTATATTTTTCTATTTCTTTTTTTTTTTTTTTTTCTTTTTCTTGTGCAAACTGAACTTCCTACTTCTACTTGAAAATCGAGGACACTCTAATTGAAATTATCCGCGTGACACAGCTCTGCTGATTGAACACATAACTACAGCTCAAATACACAAACTGGACACATAATATCACTCCGTCTCGAACAAAGATCAAAAAAAGATCATAAAGATTTTTCCTCCAGAAAAATCTTAAAGAAAGGCGAAGAAAACAAGATCCATTAGGTCGGAGATGCGCGATCATAAACACACTACTGCTCACTTCTCGTTCAACGTTCACAAATCTCACGGAAATACTGAAATCTGTTTCTGCCTCCGTTACTCGATCTCGACACTTGAGAGTCGCGTTCGCGCTGCCGTACTTTCTTAGTATGGTGTGGTGTGGTGGCTTCGGAACTGCTATTCGAATTATGTCTTGTATTTTTTGCCGTAACTTTATTTAAGCTAATAACTACGGCAATTGAATGGCGGGAACAGCGCGGACAGTGCTCGACTCAATTAATTAGATAATGCTAAAACTCTCACGCATGCTCATACCGAAGTCGCAGTTCGTCGTGTGTCGACTGTCGAGAGATTACGTTGCGAGCTATACGACTGTGACTTTAGATTTAGTGGTGCCATCTGTTAATATCATCTAAGCTTTTTAGCTTTTCTACTGGTTGCTCGCTAAACATTCAACAAATAGAACCCTGGCGATATTATGTTTTCGGAATGTTAATTGTTAATTTCGTTAGTTGTTATTAATTATGTGTCTTTTGTTGATTGTTGTATATATGTAATTTTGTCATCAGGAGCAACTTTTCCAGAAAACGAGTTCATCGATGACCGACGACCATTTATGATTAGCTATACCTATTTTACTGAAAAATGGGGCGTTGACTCATTAATTAATTTCTGCACCATAGATACTATGTACCTTCTAACTATAAACTAATAACTATAATTTATCAATTCTTTTCTTTAATAAAGTGCAACTAAGGAGGAGAAAGGAATTTCACAAAGTATTACGTACTTTTGCTGTAGATATCCTTTTGTTGCTGATACTGAAATCACTCAAGTGTCAACTTTTATGCCTCCAGCAATATCATCTTTCCTAACGTTCTGAGGGTCTACCCTAAGAACGAAGCGAACAGATGTCCAGCTTCTTACTAAAGACCGTTTTGTTTAGAGAGAAAATTTCTAGTTTCTAGATTTCAGGGACCGCTTATGCAAGTGACTAAAACTTGGAATTTACATAGAGCTATGATATGTAGTGGAGCCTTCGGTCAAATAAACAATTTTCGCTATATGTACATTGCGAGGTTCAGTAGTAGTGCGTCGCCTAACTCCTATAAACGTTTCAAAATCATATCTGGCACGGTTCTTGAGATATAAAAATTGATTTTGTTTTAAAAAATTGCTATCACATCACTTCCGTGAACCACCTGCTCCTCAAAAATATTTCAATCTAAAGACTCTATTTTAATTGTATAGTAAAACCAAATTTTATTTTATTTTTATTTTTATTTTTCAGTACAAGGGAAAAGTCGCAATAAGGACATTCCATCAAGAGTCGCCAAAGTTGTGACCTAACCATCGACGATACTTTTGAAAATTTTTGTACTTGAAGAACTAGTGAAAAATATAATTGAAATTATCAAATTTTTTGGTTCTATCTAAATTTTTTCGTTAGTTATAGCATGTTAAAGTTTTTGCAAAAATGGTGTCCGACTCCTTTTTGAGAACTCATATCTCTGGTAATTTTTATCCAAGAAAAATTAAATAGGTCTTATTTTAAAGGGAGAGGTCGCAATATTAAAAAATGCGAATAAAAATTATCCTTAAAACTTTACAAAAAAAATAACTTGAGATCTGAGTGGGATTGGGGTCGAAAAATCGAAGAACATCAGTGCTTCTCAATTACTTTATAGAAAAAAAGCCATTCCATCAATAATCGTCTAAGGTGTGATTTTACCATCGCCGGTTCTTTTGAAAATTTATGCACTCGAAGAATTAGTGAAAAAAAAAATATAATTTCAGTAATATGTTTCTAATTTTTTTTTATTGGGGAGGTAGTATGCTACGGGGTGGAGGGGTGTTTTTCCTACCTAAACAATGGTATGTGGAAAAAAATTTGAAAGTTGGTGACTATACATAGATCGATTAGAAAAGTGATCAGTGAAATCGAAATGCATACATTTTCACGAATATCGTCATATCTCTTAGCTCTTCTAAGATTACGAATTGATTTTCATTTAACGAATTCCTTATATTAATGAATAGAAAGTGTTTCCAATGTTTCTTTAAATTCGACCCCTAAGTGGAATAGAGTGGTTTGTATACATTTTAACGAATTCGTCCGTTTCACTCAGGTCTGATTAGAAATTGAACAACCTTTTACGTTCATTGGTCTTATTTTATAATCGACTAAGACTTGTTTTCAAGTATTTTTTTTTCCTTTTTCAAGTCATTAAAAGGTCACTAATTCCGTCATATCTCTTAGGAGTGATAAGACATCGAATTGGTTTTCACTTCCTATACCTAAAAAGTCATTTCAGGATTTTTGGATATTCAACCCCAGTACATATTTCTTAGTTCTGATGACATATCGAATTTATTTTTACTTCCTACTGCTTTCTACATAATCGTCAAAAAGTTGATTTCTGTATTTTTAGATATTCAACTCTAAGGGGACGGTAGGATTTCGACATACATATTTCTTAGGATTGATGAGATATCAAATTGGTTTTCACTTCCACAGACTTTTTATATAATCGAATACAAATGCATTTCCAATTTCATTTAATGGCCCAAAACCAAATCACGAAAAACGTCCTAATCGCGTAACAACTGATATATTATGTTATACTACGACTTTGACCGCGTCCCGGACTATGACCCAATTACTTTGTCTGACCACCTCCCAAAATCTTTTGTAGTGTTCAGTCGTATAGTAGTCAACACCATACCTCAGCAATAAACGCATTCCGAACTTCGACCCAAAAATAATAAAGTTGCGCTCAGACTGTTGACAGATTTGACCCTATTCTATCCTATCCTATCCTCAACTTTTTATTATGTCAGCTTACGTTTGGTACACACAAATTTCACGATCAAATTTTTGTACGATTTTTGTGTTTAAGCCTCCCGAAATGCAAAGACCTATTATTTTTCAGTCCCACCAACGAAACTGATAATTGTAGCAACACTTTTGAGCCAATCTTCAGTTTAGAATTTATTAAATATTCATTGGAACAGAAAACTTTACCTTATCTTTTGGGGCCATTAGACCTTAAAAAAAATTCAAGAAAAAACTTAAAGATTTCCTTAGTACAAGTGTACTCATTGGACTAATCAGTAAAGTCAGTGATTTAAATTTTTGGACATTTACGTATATATTTTCATAATATAAACATATTGTGCTTATGCTAAATTATAATTCGTCTCTACATTAAAACTTAAGAAATTATCGGCTGATGTCTTTCAAGAATAAAAAATATGTAACCACAAACTGTTCATTATCATTTCCGTCAACAGTCTGGCCGCAACTCTATTTGTTTTCGAGTAGAACTCCAACTTTACCTTTTTACAACTTTTCCTTCTGCTCTGAGTCGAACACCTACACCACAAAAAAATAATCAAGTTAGAAATTTAAAAATTGTTAGTAGAAATTTTAAAGTAAATTAATAATATATATAATTATTTATTAGTTTACTTTTAAATTTCAATAAAAACATAGTGACTAAAATATCGACATAGCACTTTAGGGGATTGAATATCATAAATTGCTAATACCGATTTTTTGGCAGTTATACTCAAAGCCCGTCGAAATAAAAAACAAAAGATTGGTCGGAAATCGTGAAAACTTTACACCCCTAGGACGTTGCATATCGGGAATTCTTAAATCGTTTTTGTTTTTCCGATTAGATATAAAACCGCTAAAAGTAAAAACGAAATCGATATCTCATTAACCTTAAGAAATATATTGGAACTCGTAAAAATTTACGCGACTAGTTCACACCTCCTTAGGAGTTGAATATGGAAAGATTTAGGAAAAATGTTTCTATGCTCTTGTCTAAAAAGCAACACAAGTAAAATTAATTTGATCATGCCTAAAAGATGTAACGAAATTCGTTTAAATGTGGAACAACCTTACATTCTTAATCCAACCACCTGTATATCAAAATGAAAATTTTATCCTCTTTTGCTTTAATTACATCACAAATTCTACTATATATCTTGGAACTGATAAGATATTTTCCTTCGTCGGTATAATTAATTAAAAATCAATTTCAGGATTTTTTTGATTTTGACATTCAACTTCCAAAAGGGTGCGTACCTCTTTCTTATCTCTGATGACATTTAATATATTAATATATGTAGTTTTTACTTCTACGAGTATTTCATATAATCACCTAAAAACTGATTTCATGATTTGCCAATATTCAACCCACGAGGAGGTGTACAGGAGTTGCATACTTTTCCATGAATAGCGACAGGCGATTACCTCTCAAATCGGATGAGATATCAGAACAGATTTTTATTTCTCAAGCTTTCTATTCAATCGCTTAAAATTTTTTTTTATATTCCAACCCCTAATCGGTTGCATATGTTTTCCAAATTTTTTCAATATCTCTTAGATCTTATGAGATAGTAGATTTTTTGATATTCAACCCCGAAGGTAGTGTAAAGGAGTTACATATTTTTTGGTTTTTTTTAATAAATCACAACTCTATGGCCTCTATTCACAGTCGTCATAAAGTTGGCTTTAAGCTAAAGCTGATTTAGGGTCGGTTTCACAGTCGAAGTTTAAGCCAAAAATTTGGTTTAAAATTAGGATCTTACGAACAAATTCCTAAGTTTAAACCTAATTTTTGGTTTAAACTTCGACTGTGAAACCGGCCCTTAGTGTCGTATTATTAATAAGACACTAAAGACAGCTTTAACTTAAAGTCAACTTTATGACAACTGTGAATAGCGGCCTATATTATTAAAACAATAAAGTAAGAAGGTAAGATAAATGTAATAAAAATAAATAAAGGGTAGCAGCGAATCAACATTTTCCTATCTGCCTTATCCCGTTTTAAATGCAACCCAAACTTTGTCAAAAATTCAAATTAGTCATTCAACTTAGTCATTCATACGAACATATTATAATTACATTTGATAAAGCATAAGATATTTGGACTTATCTCATATATAGGTTGGTACGTTATCAATGAATGACAAAGGGTTCAGTTCGATAACGGATTAGTCATCGATAATAAAACAATATATCCAAAATGAAATTAATATTAGTCATAGATGTTTCATTAGTTGGAATATTTGAAGACCATAATGTTTGATAAGCCCATAGCTAGGTGGGATTGGAGCTCATGGCGCTTGGCCAGTATCCGACGGAGGTCGAACGAACAGTATAAAATAGATTTACAGATAAGATTAAGATTAAGCAAGACATACCCAAAAAACCTATGGATTGGATCCGCAATGTTCATCCAAATAAAAAGGCTAGACTACCGCCTAGGATATTGTATTGTGAGAAAGTGCTCTGGATTATGGATTTAAGAATCGGACACTAAAGAGTAAAGATTACATTAATGTATACGACTATACCAGGTTTTCATGCGAATGGGGAATAATGCAATTTAGATGAGAGTAACTGCACACAATGCAACTATTACACATTCTAAGTTTCGCTGTGTAAAATGTACCGAAATTTCGACGTGCTAAAGAGTTGAATCTCAAAAAAATTCTGAAACTGATTTTTAGGCGACTGCATAAATAGAAAGTCCGTTAAAGTAAAAAACCATTCAATATCTTATCACACCCAAGAGATATATCGGAATTAACGTATTCAATCATTTTCCATCCCTAAGGGGCTGTTTTGGAAAAATCTTGATATTAATTTTTAGATAATTATGTGTCAAGACCATAAAAGCAAAAGCGAATTGGATACTTCATTAAACCTAAAATATATGACGAAATTCGTGAAAACTTAAACAACTCGCTTACACCCCCTGGGGGCTGAATGCCGAAAATATTTAAATTTTTTTACATTTATATCCAAAGCCTTAAAAGACAAAAAAAAATTTATTATTGTTTTGTTCTAGTAGTTCTGCTAGACTAGTGATACTATTTTTGATGTATCTCGAGAAATTTAATATACAATATGTTTAAACTATTATACATACAATAGAATACTATCTCTCAGAAAACTCACATTGCATCTATATTTAATTTTATGTTTTAAATACCTACTATGCATTAATTACTGAACTTAGTTTAACTATGTTTAAAGAAATGCTTAAGTATCCGCTTCCGCTTTCCGATTTTTATTTTTTTTTTAAACGACTTGAAAGTTTACTAAAAACAAAGGTCAGAAGTGAAATGCGATTAGATAGTCCGGGACAGTAGAACTTCTGGTCAATATATAAATATTTTGATGATTTCGTGATTGAAATAATCACAGGCGATGATTCATATATAAATATATATAGTCTATAAATAATTTCTATCCAACCGCCACCACTGTATAAAAGAGTAGTGCCTTGATTACAATGTAAATATTTGTCAAGAAAAAGATCCGTTGTAATTTTTCTGAATTATAAGTAATATTTACGATGGAATGTCCGTTGACTACAAGTATAATTACACCTATCCCCGCTTTACACTGTACTTTTTTTATTACACGATTTCGTTTTTACACGGCTTTGAAAATATGGGATTTTTTTAAAAAAAAAAGTACACAGAAAATTTCTGCAACCGTTTTTATAATTCCATTCGCTTGTTAACATTGGCGCTTGTATAAGAATTTTTAATTCCATTTTATCCTGTATTCGATTTATTCCAATCTTAAAATGGTGATTACCCCTATTGTATGTACAATTAAACTTTCTGTTCATGTGATTTAGAGCAGACAATTTTTAATAGCGGAAGATATTGATATTGAGATATGTTTTCTATACGGAATTTTTTTAGACTTCATATTTACTGGTTAATGAAAAACAATTATAGTTTTTGTACCATTTTTATAATTTTAGGGGTTCTACCATGCCAAAATAAATTAAAAAAAAAACTCATTGAGTACTATGATGAAAGTGACATCACCCCAATCAGGAAGAAAAGTTTGATAGTCCATGAAAGTGATGGGCATTTATTAAACTTTTGGTATTATTGTTATTTCTTTCTTTTGTTATTTCTATACAACTTTAATGAGAAAATAAACTAGTGAAAAATGTATCTTTTCAAATAACCTATTTGTCTTGAAGCAATCAGTTCTCTAATATATTTCACAGACTTTAACCCGAAAAATATAAATTCTTAGAGCAGACAAATATCCGTTTAATTTATAAAATATATAAAATTGAATAATATGTTTGCAAAAAACATTTTTGTTTAAATTAAAAAAGTCCGCACTAAACATATTAATTTTTGGTTTGTTTTTTTTTTTTGAAAAATCCCGGTGATTGATGTGAAATTCAGCGCTCCAAGATACAATAGACACCGTCAGTCACACTGACCATAGTTTTGCCTTTCCGAAGCTGTATAATTTAAAATTGTAATAAATTTATGTAAAAATGATTAAAAAATAATTTGATAACCACATACCTAAAAGATTTAACGAAATTCGTGGAAATGAGTGAAAATCCTTTTTCACCAAATCTACAGGCCGGGTCATTCCAAATTTCGAAAAAAATGGTGTCTAAGGGCCGTTATTATGACCTTCAGTTAAAATTTAACCAGAACTTTGACTGTAAGTTTCGTATGAGCATCTGTCAGTTAAAGTTTCAGTTAGAACGTTACTGACGATCGTAGGAACGGGCCTTAGTCTTCTTTGAAAATTCATATTTCTGTTAATTTGTATCATACTATACATACTATAACTACTAAAAAATTAGATAGAAACAACAAATTTAAATCATATATTTTTTTCATTAATTCTTCTAGTACATAAATTTTCAAAAGAATCGGTGATGGTAAGGTTACACTTTTGACGATTCTTAATGGAATGAATTAAGTAAAATGAGAAGCACTGATTTTATTTTTACCCCGATCTCATTGAGATCTTAAGGTGGCTTTTTTGATATGTTTTGAAAAACAGTCAAACACACAAAATATATAAAAAAAAAAAAAAATTTACTTTTTGAAATATTCAAGAATTAAGGACAAAACCGTTATCCTTGGAAAACGATTTTAAGGATAAATTTTAATTAATATTTTTCTTATTTTGCTACAACCTTCCTCTTTAAAATAAGTCCTATTTTATGATTATATGATAAAAATTAATAGAGATATGAATTTTCAAAGAGGACTTGGATACCGTTTTTGCAAAATTATTAACATACAAGTAGGTAGTAGTATAACTAACAAAAAAAATTAGACACAAAAGTAAACTTAAATCATATTTTTTTCACTAATTCTTCAAGTACACAAATTTTCAAAAGAATCGCGATTTTTGCGATTCTTGATGGAATGATCTCCGATCAAAATTTCAAATTAACAACAAGTTTCAACAGTTTTTTGAACTATGAAGCATCAACCGCTTCAGCGTACGGCGTCTATGGCGGTCACATGAACCTTTTTTTTGCTTTTCGGAGTTTATACTAGTCCTTTAGCATAAACATACAAAATTTCAGTATAACAAGTTTTTGGGAAAATTTAAGAACGATCGCAATACTTTATTATTAAAATGTGGTGAAGTAAAATTTAAATGAGCTTGAAGAATGTCCCTCAATCACAGAATTTGTGAAGTTGCAGTATCGTAAGTTTTAAGTAAGTAAGTAGTATGTACCTATATATCGCAATATCACGTTCACTAACAATTTCTATTTTTATATTAATTGAAAAGTAATTCGATTCTCTAAAAAAAAATTACAAATTATTTTAAAAATAAAACAATTTAAGTGAGATATACTCTGTATCTTCGAAAAAAGACTATAATAATAATAATATGTATTATTACAGTAGGTACTGCTTATTGTAATCACTTTAGAGACCAGCCAAAAACAATAACATTAACCGGTTTATAACAATACACGAACGAAAAACGAACGAAATACGAACGTTTGTGGAGACCCAGCAAACAAAAAGGTTCGGAATGATATTAAAAAGATATCTGTAGAAGTTATCATATATCGTGTGAGATATCTTTGTCTGATCGATTGCGATACGATAAAGTGGAAAATGTCCATTCGGTGCGATATCTTGCTAGAGATAAAAATGGGTGAAGGGGAAATTTTTGATTATGTACATCCGTCAAAATGGTTTTCATATAATATTTATTTTTCGGAACCTAAAATGTATAGGTTTCTCTTTAAAATATCGCAAAGATGACAATTTTAGAATAACTCAACTAAGCATCAATAATTATCTCCATTCAGATATCGCTGTGTTATTTTTTAATAATCTTGTGAAAGACTTTCGTTATAATCTCCTATTAGAGATAGAAGGCGATAACCGACGATGTCATTACGATATTGTCATGAAGATTATCGTCAAAAATGTTTGCTGGGGAATGGGACCCAACTGTTTTGATAACAAAATCCGGATTATAACATTATCCGGGATTACAATAAGCGGTATCCACTGTATTACTATCACGCTTTGTAGAACATTTTTTTTTTTTTTTTCAAAATATATCAAGGAGTCGAAAAGTTATGGACCAAGTCCCGGACATCCTTTTTCTTGTAATCACAAAATCTCAAAAACATAGGCCGCTATTCACAGTCGTCATAAAGTTGGCTTTGAGTTAAAGCTGACTTTAGTGTCGTATAATTTATATGACACTAAAGTCAGCTCTAACTTAAAGCCTACTTTATGACGACAGTGAATAGCGGCCATAGTGTTTGTTCACGAAGCTTCTACACACAATTTTGTACGGTAATGTACACAGTTTTCAGCTAATACAAGAACACTTTAAATGACAAAGTGCAGTTGTGTTGCAGATGGCTATAGAAAAAGTCGATTAAATAAACCACGATGAAGAGAAACACGTCTTGATAGCTTGACAGTTTAATGCAAAGGTAATGAAGTTGACAACAAGTATACAAGATGATACATGAAAAAGGGGTCCGTTCACATCACCCCAACTTGGACCAATCAGTGCGAAAAACACAAGGAAATTAAGCAAGTTAACAATACAAACAATTCAATAATATACTCTACGTTAAACTTAATTTCACTGTTGGTCCATAACCAAACCGAGGCCCTTTGCCCCGAACTCCATCTTACTGACGCCAACTGCTTTCGTTAAACAATCAGCGACATTCTTTTCTGATGGAACATATTCAAGTACGATGAGCCCATTGATGACATGTTGACGATAGAAATGATAGCTCACCGCGATGTGTTTGAGTCGAGGACTGAATGCGACTCGACTTGCCAATACCATGGCACTCTGATTGTCACATTTGATGACGATGTTCTTCAATCTCACGAATTGTCGAATAACACGAATCAGCCACAATGCCTCTTTTGCCGCGTGTGACATAGCGACATATTCCGCCTCTGTGCTCGAAACTGCAACAGATGTTTGTCGTTTACACGACCATGTGACAGCTCCACCTGCCAAGATGAATGTGTACCCAGAGTACGACTTCCGCTCATCCGATTCATTGGCCCAGTCTGCGTCGACATATCCGTTTATCGGTCCGGTGTCTCCTCGCCGATAAGCAATTCGATAATGACTGGTGCCTCGTGTATACTTCAAGATTCGCTTGACGGCCATCCAATGCGTTGAGTTGTAGCAGTCGTTAAAACGACTAACACTGCTAACTGCAAATGCTAAGTCTGGACGGGTTGCTTGTACCAAATACAACAAACAACCAACCGCTTCACGATACGGGACATCTCGCTCCAACTTGAGTCCGTCCGACTCAGTCAGCTTCTTCGACAAATCACAGGGGCTACCCACCGGCCTGCAATTCTCCATACAGTATCTCTGCGAACATCCTTTCGCAACGAGCCGTGCTTTGTATCGCACGATTGTACCGTCCTCGGCACGCTTGGTTTTGTATACCCACATGGTCTTTATGGGCTTTCGACCTTCAGGTAAGTCCACCAAGGACCAAGTTCTGTTGGTTTCAAAAGATGCCAATTCGTCCTTCATAGCCTCAATCCACTTCTCACTAACAGGTGATTTGATGGCCTCTTGACGATTTACTGGATCTTCCGCCGTGCAGTCTCTTGCAAAGTATGACACAAATTCGTCTCGAACAACTGGCTTCCTCTTTCTTTCCGAATGTCTCGGCACACCTGGTGTCACAGGCAATTCGATTGGTAGTTCGAAATCCGGATCGTCTGACTCGCCTAAGATCTGCTCGTCTATGCGTGTATCTCCGCACGCATTCTCATCTGATTCATCAGATCGAGCTGGCTGTGAAGCCCCAACTGAATCGTTAACCTCGTCTTCGCTGCTGTCCGCAACGAATAACGATCCTAATCTTACTGGCTTTGGTACTAAGAACGTTACGTCTCTACTGATGATCACGCGTCCGCTTGACGGGTCGTAAAAACGCATGTTCTTCTGGGTGTCAGAGTATCCCACGAAATACATCTCAATCGCTTTCTTGTCCCATTTCTTGCGTTTTTGTTTCGGCACGTGCACCATTGCCGGTGATCCGAACATCTTGAGTTCCGACAAATTTTGCTTTTGTCCAGTCCATATTTCTTCTGGAGTTCCTTTACTGCTAGATCGATTGATCGAACGATTAATCAGGTATGCGGCGTGGTTGATAGCCTCACCCCATAATCGCTTATCCATTTCTGCATCAGCAAGCATACACCGGGCACGCTCTACAAGTGTGCGGTTCATCCTCTCAGCTACTCCGTTCTGCTGAGGGGTGTAGGAGACGGACGTTTCGTGAATGATTCCAGCCCTCGAGCAAATCGATTCCATGACTTGATTGCAAAATTCCGTGCCATTGTCTGAACGCAATCGTTTAATTCTGCATCCGGTCTGGTTTTCGACCCTGGCCTTAAAGCTCTGGAATGCTTCTGCAACTGCTGATTTTTCGCTCAAAAAGGAAACGAAAACTTTTCGTGTAAAATCATCGATCATAACGAGGAAATACCTGGCTTTTCCCAACGATGGTGTTTCCATGGGTCCACACAGGTCCATATGGATTAACTCCAGAACATTCTTTGTTTTGATCGTGGCCTCTTCCTTCTTGAAAACAGCACGCGTTTGCTTTCCTTCAGCACAGCTGACACATCCATCCAGATCTTGCTTTCTTCCGCTGAATTCAACTCCACTTTTTGCTAACCGCAATCGATCCATTCCTCCGTAGCTCAGATGACCCAATCGACGATGCCAGTCGACCACCTCGTTGCTCTTTACAAGCATACACCTCACATGCTGTGCATCAACACGATATACTCCGTTGTATGACTTCGCCTGAATCAGCTTTTCTCCTCGAGCATTGAAGATTTCACATACATTCTTGTTGAACAATACACTGTTGCCGGCATCGGCGATGGCTCCGACAGACAGCAGGTTTGTTCCCAGTCTTGGGACGAACAGCACGTTCCGAATAACAATGTCGATTCCGTTGATATTAATGTGCGCGGTTCCACATCCATTCACTGGTAAACGCTCGTCGTTTGCGATAGAAATATCCGGGTATTCGACGCTCCTAAATTCCGATAATATGTCTTTACGAGACGTCATATGTCGCGATGCTCCGCTGTCGATGAACCAGTCTTCGTTGCAATAATCACCCGCGACCGTGACAAATGCATTCACGAACTTCGCGTCTGGTGTCTTTCTGGACTCACCGTTCGACGTTCTTGAGGGACATTTTCTCTTGTAGTGTCCGAGTTGACCGCATCCGAAACACTTTACGTTTGGCTTTCCGCCTCCGTTGCTCTTCCATGAGCCACTTGCATTGGCCGGCTTCGTAACTCGACAGCCGCTGCCAAAGAAAGCTGTATTTTGCTTGTCACTCGTCGGAGTCAAAGACAACAGCATTGATTTGACCTTCTCCACATTAATAGTTATACCGCTACCCGCGAGACCCATCACAAATGGCTGATACTGCGATCCTAGTCTGCCGATCATCATGAGAGCAACGACTCTGTCCTCGATGATCACCTTGGCGTCCGTACAACGTTTCCAAGATTCCATCATCTTGCCAATGAAATCCTCGATTGATGCGCAATCTTCCAATCGGGTGGTAGTCAAACCGACGATAGCTGCTACTTCGCGATCCAGTCCGGATTCTGCGAAACATTTTGCCAATAAATCCCATATGGCCAGCGGAGACGCTGTATCGTCAAAATGATTCGTCACCGCAGACTCACACGCGAGATATATCCAACCCATGGTCTCCTGCAGCTTTTCCTCATCTTCCTCCGTATCAGGGGCTGGCGCGACACAATTCGCCAACTTCCGAGTGCGAAGAAACGCAAGCATGGATCTTTTCCACTCCACGTAGTTGTCTTTACCTTTCAGTTTTTCGAACTGAATATCTCCCTTCGGCATTTTCGATATTCGCGCGGTTTGAAAATATAACGATTCGAGAATAAACTCACTCGCGTATTCAACACTTTGCAATGGATAAACTTTCGACTTCTGGGCCCATAACCTGTTGCAGATGGCTATAGAAAAAGTCGATTAAATAAACCACGATGAAGAGAAACACGTCTTGATAGCTTGACAGTTTAATGCAAAGGTAATGAAGTTGACAACAAGTATACAAGATGATACATGAAAAAGGGGTCCATTCACATCAAGTTGCTAACAAAGAGTTGCGCATCGTTTCATATGATTTATAAAGTATGTACATACTAATTTAAATTTATTGCGTACCTAACTTCTTGAATTGAGCACAAAGAATAATAACAATAAAAGATAAATTACTTAACTTTACCATTTTTTTTAAATTATTGGGAAGCCCAAACAGGGAAAACAATTTCATTATCAGACTAAATTTTGTGTAATATCGGATTTGCAAAATATGTAATAGGTGCGTATTTATTAAATTACTTTTGAATTATTTTCTATGCTCTTATTAGTTTTGCAATATTTTTGCTATTATTATTTTAAATATGTAGATATTTTATCTCCTCTATAAAAAAAAAATATATACATATTGTCACGTTAGCAAAACAACTTTGGAATTAAAAAGAAATTTTATACTATCGAGGTTGTTAATAACTAAACAAAAGTTAAATAATTCGATTGTAGTTTTCTATTAATATTAGTATATAGTTATTTATGGTATTTTTGGTAGTCTGGGTGGCTTAGTGGCTAGAGCACTTGCCTTCGGTGCACCTGGTACCAGGTTCGAATCTGCTTGGCGACAAGTAATTTTCGAAAATGGGATTGGGTGCCGGACTACAAGTTTACTCAGCTGTAAATGAGAACCTGAGTTAAAATTGGGGTAATAATCACGGACGAGCGTGTAGTTGACCACTTCACCTCCTAGTGTTCCGTTGGTCTCGCAATGAAGTAACTCTAGCATTACTTCAAGGCCTAGGCCCAATTTGGGCTGTTGCGCCCTTGATTATTATTTATTATTATTATTACTTATTTTTTAAACTCTAGCTATATTGTTGTTACCTTTATTGTATTCGGATAAGTTATATTGTGCTTTAAATTAGATTTTTTCTGAAATAATTAATATACATAGTGATAAAATTTAATTAAAATGAAACTTTATATAATTTGAACAAGTGTAACGTGTATAAGGTAGTAAGTAAACGGTGTTAATAAAAATTCTGAAAATGGTTATCATCGTCGATTTCTTCATAAAAAAGGTAGCATTATGTGCTTTCGCTTCACACCTGACGTTTCATCAGCTGATATGAGAAAGCAATGATTAAATTATTGAAGACTTTGCGCAGTTTTACGTCAATCATAGGCAGTTTTTGGTACTTGTTGTGGGCGGCTGTTATAAGTTAGATAAAAATTTCTTTTTGTTTGTTTACATCTGCATCTGCATAACCTTAGGTCAGAATGTTCAAATTTTAGTTAACAGTTAGAGGTTTATAATTTAAATTAAATGTGATTTATAAAAAATGAAATGTGCATTGTGTGCAATTAAAAGATGACCAGCAAAATGTAAAACATGTCAAGGTAAGTAAATATTTTCAATAAGTAGATTTTGTTATTGACAACATTCTTAATATAGTTAGTGGTGAGATCATAAAATTTTAAGTTAGACCAAAAAGAACACATATGTATATTGTTAGTTTATGAAAGTGTAGCATACTCGTACTATGTGCTTATAAACAATTAAGTACGTAGCTTTCTTAATTAACTGCGTACCGACATGGCTATTGTTCATAAAATGTATCAACAATAATGTCGTAGATAATTTGCATAGACTAATATTTCAGAAGTTGGGTGCGGTTATATAAATTTCCATAAGACCAATCTTTTAACAAATATAGAATCTTTTTCAAGGTAACCTGAAGAAAATAAAAATACTAAGCGAAAACAAAGTAACGGTTTGATTTAAAAACTACGATGGATTCAAGTGTTCGGTTGGATCAATGGATGACTTTATTACGTGAAGATATTAGGGACAATGTATCCATAATATATCTCGCAATACCAGGTTATTGACTTCATATATTAATTATTGTAATTATTTATTTATTTTTAATTTATTCCATTCAATTTGCAGGTACACACGATTCTATGACCTTTGGTATTAATAGAAAGTCGAAATTGGCGCCGGATGCAGAAAAAGGACTTCGCTTGATCTACAGATTTTTCCCTTATTTCGTAAGGCGATGGGCAAAGACACAAAAGTTTAACGTTACTGAACAACTAAAAAATGGAGTACGGTAATTGATGACATCAGTTAATAACGAATTTTCTTAGTTGAAGCTCCCATTCGACCGAGCTCATGAATCGGAATATTAACCAACTTTTTTGATTGCAGATTTTTCGATTTGCGGATTAGCAAAATAGATACCACCGGACAACAAATCGAATTCAACACAACGGACAATTTCGAAATTTACTATTTTGTTCACGCACTATTTGCGAATCAAGTGGAAAATGCTCTTATTGAAATCAACACATTTCTAGAAGAAAATCCTAAAGAACTCGTCATTCTCGACTTTCAACATTTTTATAATATCTACGCCGAAGATCATTTTGCCCTTTACAAATGCTTGAAATCAATTTTTGGTGATAAAATTTATGGTCCGGATAATGGTCGACTGGACGATTTAACATTAACAAAAGCATATAAACAAAACAAGCAGGTTGTTATCGTATACCGTGGGAATTATTTTGCACCGGATCTCTGGCCGGGATCATTTTGGCCAACACCTTGGCCAAGAGCAACCAGTGCTAGAAAGCTAAGGGAGTATCTTGATGTAAATCTTAAAAAACGTCGACCAGGTTTTGGATATGTAACGCAGTGTGTTATTACACCGGATGGCGATTATATTGGAAAACGGTATACGATGTCGACTTTATCAAAGATTCGAATTAATTCCTTTTTTTTTTCTTCCCCTTTTTTAGCATAATCTTTTCGCTTGTTCACACAGCAAAGCACGTTCTTAAGTATGTCGGCAAATGGATTGAAGAACAAAGTCCCGGAAGTCTAGATGATAATCAACCACATGTAAATGTTGTTCTTGCCGATTTTATTGATGTGAAAAATTCAAAATTGGCGTATATTATTGTTCAGTTAAATGATAAATTATTGAATGTTAATGACAGCGGAGACGGGCCATAAGTAGGAAAGTTGGGTTTGATTTAATTATATCATTGTGCTAAACCATTATAATTGACGCTAGTAGGTAATTTAAAAAATACGACCTAGTTTTAGATGCAATAAAGTAAATAGCTTTGATAAAATTAACTTATTAAGCACATTAGCAATAGATCACTTTCACGCGAAACAACAACAATTGACATAACGACACTTCTTTTTCTCACTCACATTTGTATTATGTCCCGCTCTTGACACATTCTATAACGACCCTGTTTTGTCCCACTTCTCTGCCTTCAAAACGCTTTCTACAAAACCAGTGGCTTGTCGTCTCCAGTAGCTCTATGTGTTGCACTCAAATCTTAATTTAAATCGATTGCATTTTTTTTATGTATTTATCTACTATTTAAATGGAGAAGATAATTGTTTTCAACATTTTATTTTTTTAAATACTGCACAAACTTTGTCTAGATATCATCGATATTAACAATGATAATTCTTAAGGGGCTGGCGAACGAATGATTATTTAATTAAAAAAAAATTAGCACAATTTATTAAACTGTTAAAGAAGTTAGGAGAAATTTACACTTGCTATCTTATCACTGTGATATATTTAAAAAAAAAAAATTATGCTTAGCTCAATTTAGTGGAGCAAATTTAAAAAAATTAAGCAGCTAATAAATTTAATAAATTATCAACTAAAATCTAGGTGTTTTTTTGTAAGGATGGTTTAATGGTAAAACTACCACCATGTCATAGAATGCCACGTTACTACATGCAAGGAAGATGAATTGATTTTTTAATGCATGATGAGTACGTTGTAAGAAAATAAATGCAGAAGTAAATTCAATGAATCAAACCTGGCTAATGAGAAGGATTACAACTTGTGAGTAAGAGCCGATTGGGGTCACACACAAAAACTGAAAATATTATATCTATATATATAACCTATATATGGGATCCAAAAGAAAGCAACCAGCAAACAATTTTTTTAGTATGGGTTTTAATTTTACAGAAACCTACTCGATGAGTGGTCTGGAATCCTCTTCTTCTTCTCGGTTCCGGCTAATCCTCGGTTCAGTGTACAGGGTGATTCCCACATCTTGGCCGTCCTGTGATGTTATCGCGTTGATGAAATCTGCACTTCCTTTCTTTATTGTACATTCTTCCTTCCTTCATCTTTACTGTACATTCTTGTTCGCTTCGTTTTTATTGTAGATTCTTCTTTACTTCATTTTTATTGTACCTACATTCTTTTTTGCTTCGTCTTTATCGTTCCGTCTTTGTAGTTCCGTGATAGTTATTTTGTTTCCGTTACTTCATATTTAATTAATCCCTACTTGTTTCTATGTCTTCCTCTTCATCAGTAGGTATACTCTTCCTCCAACTCGGGATAAGCTATCCTCCACGGCTTGATGTTGTCTGCTCTAGCACTCGTGTGTGAGGATCCCTCATAATCTCACACTTATTCTCTACTCGGCATCGCTCGTTCGGCCCCACCTCGGCGATATTGTACGGTCCTAGACCGTCTTTTAGTAATGGGGATCTCTGTGAACATCGAAAGTACTGCCCCGAGACATCACCCGCTGTGCTTTAATAATATGACAAATGCTTTAATCTCGGGACTTATTTGAAAGTTGCTAGTTCAATAATACCCACCCAGTTCTTAGTTATATATTGCTGCACTGGAAACTGTAGTTTAATTGAAATTGGGATCAAACTCTTTTAAATAATACTTTCCCTTTACAATGGTTGCTTTGACCACGTTGCTCATTAATTTATTCACCGCTAGTCTTGTGCCGGTTGAAAGACGCGGTTCGTTGACGATATCATGGTTAGCGGAATCAACTGATTTGTATATCCTCAACTCACCATCAATTTCATTTTGAAATTTAATTCATTTACATCCATGTTTTTGGCAGCCAATATTGCAACGATCATTTTCCAGCTCGTCACGTATATTCTTGCTTAAATTTAGTATCTTAACGTGTTTCCACAAAGTCGAGGACTTTAAACATGCATTTAGTTCATCAGTTGGCGTTGACCGTAGAATCACTGGCATTGTTTGGTGAAAATCTCCTGCTAAAAAAATTGTCGCACCACCAAATCTGTTTTGATTGTTCCGCAGATCTTGCATTGTTCGGTCAAATGCCTGCAAAAGTTTTTATATGCCATCGTGCCATCATACCATACTATCAGTTTACATTGCTGCAGAACCCAGTGCCATTGCAGTGTTCTTCGAAATGTTGCAGGTCGCAGATTCGCTATCTTGCATATTTAGCGGCAATTTTAGCGCTGAATGGGCTGTTAGACCACCTTCCAACAATGTTGCTGCAATGCCTTGCTTCGTCAGGCATTGTTGGAACACCTTTAGGGAAAATGGGATTTTCACGTTTTTCCGGGCAATTTTTCTTTTTATAAGAACCTTCCTCGGACTTTTGGGAATGTTTGGAAAAAACAATAACCCAATTTGTCCAGCCGTCCTCGAGTTTTGCGGTTAGCAAAACATTTAGCGATCCATTTTTATTTATATAGATTTGTAGATTAACAGCCTTGAGAATCCGAAAGGATTAGATAGTAATCGTCTGAAACGTCTAACAGCACAGGAAAAAAACAATTGAATATTGATAATAAAACTTTTATTTACAAAACGAACACAAAATAATACATCAATCAAAATAATCTTCAATATCTATATTAGGATCAAGTATGTCATCGCCATACGGGGTAAGATCAAGTTGATTCAAAATCAAATTCTCGCACGTCTCTTCTAAGCCTGTTTCGCCAATTAAAATAGCACCTTTCAACTTCCCACCAACCAAAATAAACTTAACATATTCCAGATCCGGCGTTATACGCAACAACATCTCATAGTCATTACCGAGACCTTGGCCATTATATTTACCCAACAGAACAACTTGATAGCCAAACAACTTAGTCACATGACCAAATAATTCGAAACAAAAATCCTGATAGATAGTTTCCTTCTGAAAGACCGCAGCCATACTTTTACCGGCCATCGCACCCATTTGTCGAGCTTGCGTCCACAAACGCATTTGAAACCAATTCTCAGCATGAGTCCAGCCAGCGTAGCAAATATCGCCAGCCGCAAAAATACCCGCTACACTAGTTTGCATCATTTCATCGACCAAGATTCCACCGTCCGGTCCCTTGTTGAAAATCTGATCGAATTGAAAATTTATTGCCGGATCAACTCCGGTCGCTGAAACTACAAAATCACATTGAATTGACTCGTTATTCGAAAGAACGAGTTCGACGGGATAAGACTGATCAATTGGTGTTTTAATCTCGGCAATTTCGGCTTCATAGTGAATTTGCACCGAGTGTGGCAAATTTCTTTCATTTCCGCTGATGTCGATTAACCGATGCCAGTCCGGACCCAATGCGGCACCCTTCTGTACCGTACCGGACGAACTGGCTTCCGAATATCGCATTCTTTTTACAGTGTGCGTTTGTTTTTCGGGGTTTTGGTCTTTATTGGTTAAGCGGGACTGAAAGAATTTAGCAGCTCCAGCATCGACGAAAGTCGACGCGATATGATCGTCTTTAACAATCCAATCGACCTGAACGTTATTTACTTCGTACGCAATTTCCGACGCGATTCCGCCATTGCCGACAATTGCAATTTTTCTCGAATTTTTTATACGTTTTTGGAATTCTAAAACCGATTCGGTATCGCGAATCCCGATAATGTATTTATTGTTGGAGTCGATTAGTTTGGGTCGGGCACCGGTACATAAGCACAAGTACTCGAACTGAATGGTTCGACCATCTTCGGTCGTTATCGTCTTTTTCAACGACTGAACTGATTTCAAAACACCGACAACAACCCGAACATGTTCGTTAATCGAATCCGAATCACGTTCTTCAACATCGAATCTGGCTAGGGCTTTGCCAAGAGGAACGAGATTGGTAACAGTTTTAATTAAAGACGATTCAGTTAGCAGAAGGATTTCCTCGTTCGGACACATGAAGGAAAGAGTTTCGGCACAAGACACGCCCGCTATTCCACCCCCGACAATAACAAATGTTGATTTTATGTGCTCCCCCATTTAATACTACTTATTCCTAACGAATAGATTGTTTATTACTTAAATAGTTAATTCTTCGACTCGTTCTTCTCAGTGTAATACTCGGAATAGTTGAATTCGCGAAACGGAACATCAAAGGTCAACAGGCCGTAGTCTCGTGCTCGTTCGACTGCTACCAAAAGTTGTTCGTGTTTCTTCTGGCAGATTCCTGTCTTCGAATAGCTCAGAACTTCGCCGGTCTGTGGCGAAATGAATTGCTTGAGTAAATCGACGTTTCTATGATCCAACACCAAGTACTCGTCTCGGCAAATCGGACACGGGTTTCCCGTAGCAATAGCACCTTTCCGGATACAGGTCTTGCGGGTCTTTCGCGGAGGAAACAAACCTTTGTGGTTTCGCCTGTCGAAGTCAAATTTCGATTCAATTCCAAATTTCCAATGCAATAGAGTAAAACCATTACCTGTACTGCTCCCAGACTAAATATTCGCCATAAGTTTGTTCGTATGCGGCACTTTTCAAGTAGCGGATTCCCGTCTCGACCGGAATAACTTTTGTACGATCACGAGCCTTTTCCTTTTCCGAAAGTTCCGGCTTTTCAGCTTCGGCAGCTGCAGGTACTTCGGCGCAGCGGTTTACGGTATTCACAGAGAAATTCCGTAGTAAATTTGATTGCACCAAACACCGAAATACACTCGGTTTTGTCAAAAATGTAAAGCTCGTAATGGACATGGTGAAAAATTGAGGTTAAATTGGCTTTTGACATTTGATAGTGAAGTGCGGGTATTGCAGTTCGCACAGCGACCAATAAACCGAAGATAGCCGATTTTATTTGGTTGTGACGTCACGGACTACTTCAAAAATTAAAATTTTTGAAAATATTTAGCGGTTATAATATTCAGGAGTTCGTGAATATGAGCACAACCGCAATATATCCCGTTAAGTGTTAGATATCGAAAAATTTAGAAAAATGTTTCTAGGCGCCTATATAAAAAACCCGCAGAAGTAAAATAGCTCGATATGTCTAAAAGTTTTAACGAAGTTCGTGAAAATATGGGCTGAACGCCAATAAAAATCTATAATCTAATCTGCTTTAATTATTCTAGTAGTGCATCTTTATACATACATACATACCACCTTGATCAAAAAGTTCCCAGAATAACCACTGTGTGACGATGTTCCGATGCTCCGATTTGAGTTCTGTTTTTGTTGTTAAGTTGGTACATCTGTTGTTGACATTCTCTCTAAATCTTAGCGTCATAGCTTGACATTTGCAAAAGTTACGTACGTTAGTAAAATTGTGAATATTTAAAACGTAAATGTGAAAAGGAAATTTACTGAAATCAACTAAAATAAATGAGATCAGAAGTAAAAAGTAAATCAGATGAAATAAAGAAAGAAAGAATGACAAAGTTCTTTCTTAATAAAGTATAACAGTTAAAAGAGTGGCGAACAACAAATTCAACCAAACGAATTATTTGTAATAACAGCTATGTATGTATATAATATGTATATAATTTATTAATATAAAGTTGCAATCAATTTACATCCAAAATGAATAAATAATTTTGCAAGGCTCTCCAGAAGTTTAATTCTGAAACAAATCTGCAATTAAATCGATTTAAAGAACGTACATTATTATTGCATAAGAGAATTTTTAATAAGTCCCCTTACTGAATTAAAAGCCACGACTATCTGTCTGTTAGTAAATAGTGTCCTAGAGGTTTTCGATTAGTAGCTATTGGTCGATAAGGTACTTGAAAATCAGGACGCTTCTTGAACGACGACCGATAATTGAAGAAGCTTGACAAAATTTTTAAGATTCCAAATTTACAGATAATTATGTGATGTGCAAAAGAAAAATTTTACTTACTTTCCCAAATTACTACTTCCGACAATTTCGAATCCTTTAAACTCTAACCGATTAACAGCGACTGGAAATGGTTTCTTTTTGTCTAACTTGGTCTTATATTGAATTTCCGTAGGCAAATGCATGGGTTTGATTTCGTTATATGGTGGAGATAAATGTAGCAAGGATGTCTTGTTGTTGCTGCCTTCAGTTTTATTGATTTTATCCAGTTTCCTTTTCTCCAACAACCGTGTATTATTAATATAATGTGTTGTTTCTTGCCACCAGCGTTTTGCCCGCGGATCTAATTGCATAGTCGTCATGTACGGATTGGAGCTCTGAAACAGATAAATTGCAGATTTTTGTAATACCCGAAAGTATAAAGTATACGCACACTATAAGCATAAAAGTCCTCTGAGTGATGATGGTTGTGCCTTGAACAGGATTTCTTTAAAACGTTAAACGTTAAGAGTTTACTTTCGCCAGACGATATTCTTTGTAGGTGAGATCGGTTCATACTAGAGTGGGTCGGCTGAGTCAATCGCGCGATCTAAAACCAACGGTTATTAGGAAAATTTAAATTATTCTCGATGTGATTGCGACAAGTCGATCACGTTGGGGGTGAATCAAAATCTTTATCACAACCGAAAATTCTTCAAAATCATACCAGTGAAGCAACATCTCCTTTACTTAAGCGAGTTTTCTTGGAATCATATTCATCCTTATTTTCGAATCGTTTCGATGATTTCGCCTTGGTGGCATTCTTTCGATCCGAACGTCCAGACAAGCGCCTCGCTTCAGCAATCTTAATCAGATATTTGGCATCTAGTTTGGTAATTTGCTTTCGATGAATCAATGCCACATAGCATCCTATCGAATCGAAATTAAGATCTCGATTCATACATACGTCGGGCACTTCAGTAATAAGAAATTCTTCAGTCTTGGGGAGTTTAACGTTCTGAGCAAAATCGTTGCTAAATGTTGTTGTAGAATTACGAGTGGTGTCTACATTGAATAAACCCGATTCAATGGAACTCCCTGAACTGTACAGTAGTGTTTGGCGTTTTCGAGCTTCTTTTTCTTCGGATTTATTTGTAGTTTTCCTAGATACATCTGCACTAGAGCCACCTCTGACCAGTTTTCTTCGGCGCGACCTTTGAGCTAGAGCTGCGGCAGGTATATGACCAGTTTCCAATTCTGCCGAACTCTCTAAACGTTGCTTTTCTTTGAGGATTTGTAAATGCTTTTCAAAACCACACCGGTTTATACATTCTACAGCTCTTTGAACCATGTCCTGATTTTCAGCACCAACTATCGAATGCGTTTCATACAAAACAAATTGAACTTGCGGACGAGACATGGCCAAACGAAGAGTATCTTTTTGCTCTTCAAGCAATCCTGCTACTCGATTCTTACCATTCATGCTGATCTCGGATTCAGTCAAGACTTCCAGCATGCTCAAGTCGCCGCCACGGCTACAAATCAAATCGATTGGATCAGCTACTCCACTAAACGAGTTCGGAGGTGTAGCAAATATTCCAACGGCCGTTTCTAATACATCGGATTCTAGTGGTATATTGCAGAAGTTCTCGGAGTACAAACGGATATTGTTGATACCAAGTCGCTTGATATAATCATGATATTCTAGGAGATTAGTTCCGGCTCCAAATACCAAAAAATGATTGACTCTATTCACCGAGTAGAAAAGCGCTGCAAGATAAGCTGTTGATCGCGGCGAAGCGATATGAGTCTGTACTACGTCACCATCAAGTTCGAAATGATCGAGAAGACGTGATAGGATTGCAGGTGCTATCGAGAACGTCTTATCCTAAAATAACATACCAAAGATATTCTTTGGATCGCTACTTCTAAAAAAAATTAATACGTTACCTGCATAACAATGTACTTCTTCCTTACCAGCTCGGATTGTGCAAACTCAGTGCGATCACTGGGCATGCAGGACAACACCAACGGGCATATTTTATCCCACCTGTACTGGTTCAACTCGAGTGGTTGTTCCTCGTTTTCATCAATCACAACTTCCCTCATTCCCATTTTATTGAGCAATTCCGTAACAAATGACTTATCTCTTTAAATTTAAAATGATAATCTTAGAAGAAATATATACCGTTCAACTTTCTGGTTTATTTTGAGCTTACTTTAACTTAAAAGGATTCATCCATCCCGATACAATAGGATTACCAGCTGCAATTGCAACCTTTTCGTCCTGTAAATGGGGTGGAAGAAGCTGAGATAGGTGCAAAGCACCATTCTTAATTCGAAGCCGCGATATTGCGGCCGCTAAATGCACTCGATGGTGCCATAAACAACTGGCTATAACTAAGTAAATTGGAAATCATAAAATAACTATGTATTTCTTTTAATTTTTATTTACAATCTAGATCAGCTTTCCGATAAAGAAGTTCTTGAAGATCGACATCTTCAGGATGGCGCTTTAAAAAATGGCGAATATGAAGTTCAAATAATAACAGCCAAACTCTATTTTGATCGGATTTAAGCTAGAAATGAAGAAGCAAAGTAATGTAAGCGGTTTTTTTGCTTTTAAGATATTGTTAAATCCTGCAGATTTAGGCCCGGCCGAGATGATGATGACCGGTAACAAAATATGTCAGGGGCATCAATTCCACTAAAATTTATTTTCTTTCGAAATAAATAGTAGAGTCGTTAAAATCAGTCTTCTTGATTTTTATAGAGTTATAAATTACCTGCGGATAATGCGCGAAGAATCCAATATCAGTAAGAGCCTGGCACAAAACATGTTTATCTGTAAGGAATATAAAGAAAACTAAATTTAAGTTCTACACATATATTTAACATAGTATTAAAAATTCTATCTAATATTTAACCATAAAAAATCCAGTCAAATTTTTAAAGGAAAGATGGTTGGATTAATTAACTAGCAAATTAAATTGATTACAGGAACTTCCAAAAATAATAATAAAGATGGGCAGGACTGTTGGAAAATTCTTTAGACTTTCTATTCATATGCCATACTATCAAATATTTGACTAAACAAATTGTCAGCAAATTTAAGACAAACTAGAAGTGTATAGTGCAAATGAAAAAAAAATATAAACAAAAATTTGGCACTGTAATATCAACTGATAATAAACTGATCACTATGTTAAAAATAATGGAAAAAATTGTTAATATTTAGAGAACATGTCGAATATACGTACATCGAAAGACATCAAAAATTAGTGAGTAGGCTTCTCGCATTTCCTGTTCGTCATCAAAATGCACCGGAATCGGAGGTTTCCGCAACAGTTTTCCAGCCTTGGCAACATTTTCCAAGCTCCAGCTACCAATTACATTAATGTTAGTATATTCGATGGGATGATCAAGTATACATTTTTTTCGTTTTCCAGAACCGGAACTGGATGGTGACGACGCAACGGGTGAAATATTTTCAAAAACATAATGTGGATCCCAAATTGGCTTATCGCTTTTCATAGTCAGATCTTCTGGCGGTATAGGTCGCATATTTTTGTGATTTGTAAGCATTTTTTTTTATGTTAGCTTTTTCGAAAACAATGCTATTATCGCACAAGAACGTAATTTATATGGTATTGTATTTAAATTTGGCAAAACAAAATCTATCTTTGTAAGTGCATCGATGTTACCCAACGCACTGTTCCTCTTTCCTTAAAATAAGTAAGGCATTGTGCTAAGGACAGTTACTGATTGTTTCACACTCTTACAACACTTGAATTAGCAACACACACAAATGTATACCGGATTGGGGTTTTTTTTAGGTATTTCTTTATATCTTTTTGAAATATAAATATATTTTGCTGTTCTAGAAATTAATTTTAAGTTGATCCACCACTTCAATAGCATGCAACTTCAAAAAATTTCCTACATTAAAAAAAATATATACAAACAATATTTTCTTTATTTTTAAAACGAAAATTTTTACTAAAACTTACTAAAAATATTGAAAAAAGTCCTCTCCTTTTGTGTAATGCAGTCAATGGTTTAACAAGTGCTTCCTGGACATTTTTTCATATTTTTAATGTTTATGTACATGTAGACGAATTAGAATGGTAGTGATTAATTCGAAATACAACAACATACAAGTATACTGATATGCAATGGATGGAAAAAATTACAGCTAAAAAAAAAAAACAGGAGAAAAAAGAAAACGGAAAAAAATCTCAAAATAAACTTTTAGACAGTTGATTTAAATTATTTTTAACTTTTTGTTTACTTCTCGCCACCATACTTGAGAGAATGATTTTTGTCGCATCGGTGGCTTAGGGAATTAAAAAAATTGGTTTATGAAAATGCGGTCTACAGTAGTTTTAGCCTTTCGAAATTTGCGAAGAATTGAATATTTGTTATTCGCGTTCAGCAGAGACATTTTGATATCTAGGTTTGAAATTCCTATCTATCTCAAGCAGCAATTCCGCTCGATTTGATGATCGAGTCCTCGTAACTATTTCTGGGCTTCTCGTGTGGTCTTCTTACTTCCACCTTACTTGTTAGTATGAGCTTGAGTATTCTGTTGTCATCCATTCGCTTTACATATCCTCCTCATATCAGTTTGCGAATTTTTATCTAAAAGATACTTCCGGTTCGTCATATAGGGCATATAACTCATTGTTATACCAGATTCGTATCTATCGTTCTCTTTCACTGGTCCTAGAATTCGTATTTCGGAGGTCCAGAGTTCACACTGTTTCCTCCTATTACAATAACACGGGTTTTCTGTTGCAGTGAGCATATTATCACCCGAACTCGTAGGAATATAATGAGAATTTTTAATTCAAAAAACGAAACTGAGTGATCTGGCCCAGTGGAGACTAACTTACCTTTAGCAACAGGTGAGCTCGAAGTTCTCCATTCTGGAAAAGTAGATACAAAGATACAGGACATTTGATATACAGTTTTTACATATTCTCATTTTTCCTGTGTAAAATAAGCTATACAAATAATTATGGCATCGACTGTATGGTTTTAATAAATTTAAACTCTGTGCGATAATGCAGTTCTACAACTAGCGCACGCGGGCAAAAGCGGTACTGAACTAACGTTTAAATAAACTGTAAACAAAACAAATAGAAAATAGCGGTAGAAGTGCGTTGTGGGTGGACGACAGTTGCATCTTCTTGAATGTTTTAGTTTTAGTCTCTTCAGTAAACTAGGGATAACGTGGTTCCTTACAACACACAAATAGTACAGGTGCAGGTAAGTTGTAGAAAATTTAATAAATTGTAAATAGTATTGTTGGTGCTGGAACTGAGAAGACCACGATCCGGTCTTTTCAGTTTTAGTATAGCCAATGGAAGAATCAGTATTGAAACTTTATTTCACTTCCCTTTGAGAATGGGGCTATTAAACGTATAGACATATGATTTATTCTACGGTAGTTCAATGCTGCAACAAGAGCAAGAACAGTGTAGAAACTTACTTAAAAGGGGTTGGTACCTGGTTTGTCAAATGTTGGACAAAACATTTCTACTTTACAAGACAGGATTCATAGAGATTCTGGAGACCACCAGCCACGGGTTCGGTATAAAGCGCTTTGAAGCCAAAGATGTGAGATAAAACAGGGTCAACTTTAGTTGTTTTGCATGAGAGAGAATGCAACGACTCCCGCCGTCAACTCAATCGATCCTTGTCATCTCCAGTATATATATATATATATATATATCTATGACTGGATCATTGTCCTAAGCATTTTATCTGTCTTCAAGATTTATTTCTTCACCTTTTTTACCTTCTATGAGACCCTTTCTACAATCGTTTTTTTGTTGTTGAAGGAGTGGGGTCCATAGTCGCGTTTACGTGCCGACCAAACCAGTCCACATAGACCGGTTTTGTATTTTCGGTCTGGTATTTATGTGCGTATTTTCACAGTAGGGAGACTGGTTTGGTTTCATTTGGTCTGTACCAAAATCAAGACCAAAATCAGTCCAAATGTACTGGTTTGGTTTGTATTGATGCGTGCGACCAGACTAGTTTTTTTTGGTCTATTCAGACTGGTCTGGTCTGCACGTAAACGCGACCCATGACTCCAATGTTGGCTTCCGAAGATTTCGATTATTCTACAATCTACCACATATCTTTCAATTTTAATTCAGGACCTGTTTGGAGTTACATTTCATTGGCTTCCTTGCTGTGAAAGCGAATGTACCACTTCAAAACGTAGTAAGGGATTTAAAAAAAAAATTGGAGAGCTTAAACGCATTTTTTTCTCAGTCCTCAAAAATGAAGATTAATAATCCGGTATATGTAGGAGTTCTCCCAGATAATTTCAGATGAACTCCCCAACATATCGGGATAGCAAGATTTTTTATGAGAGTAGACTAAAAGGAGGTATTTGGAAATCTCTTTATTTTCTAAATAGCACTAGGTTTTGAAATGGGACTGACAAACGGATTGTTATTTCTACTCTCTCGAAGAAAACGAATAAGTGATGAATTTAGTGGGTCAGGTCAGTGGGCCTCTAACGTTTTAACTAAGGGTGGAGGTGGCTGGAATTCTAACCCGTGCGATGTAGTATTTGCTAGCGTCAAGAAGATGAGGAGCAAGAGGTTGATCAGATCTCTACTATTAACCCAACAACAATTTTACACCGACTTTCAATGTGATTGAAAATTGGGGATATGTTTAAAAGATTGTCATAACAGAGCAAGAAACGGGAATTTCAGCGACTTCCTAATTCGTGGGGCGTTAGATAACAGGCACCGTTCTCAGCCAAACCTTTATCTTCTGTTGCCTAACAGAGAAAAAAAACAAGCGATTATGTACATAACATGGCAACCGTAAGAGAGTCATGAAGTGATGACGATTGATGCGTTTAAAGAGATTTTGCTGCTATAGTTCTACCAAGTCCGGTATAATTTAATCACATCACCAACATCAAAAGATGGGTTGAAAAATATTACGTTTAGAAGAAGAAAAGACAGCGTTAGTTCTGCATTTAAAATAGTGTATAGAGTTCTATTTCCCGTGGTACGTTTTAAAACTAAACGAACACAACTAAAACTTTCCAGATTTTTTTATTAGCAAGATTTTGCGATCCATGATTGAAATCATACTTCTTTTCTCACATATTTGTTACGAATTTTATTCATTTTAATTTCGCAGGTTAGCTAAAACCCGATTACAAGCCAAAACATGATGAATCGAAAATACAGTAAAAATACGGATGGTTTGATACCGTTAATACGACACGATGCTGAATCAGTGATAAACAATAATATCACACAACAAGATGTAAAAATTAAAAAAGAAGTTCTCGATGCGACAGGGCAAATCGATACTTACGGAATGTTTCTGCCGGAACCAGAGCCAGTTTACAATACAGTCTGGAAAGAGGTTTGCATCAACTTTTCTTTTCTTTTTTCTTTTTGTAGTAAATAATTCTAGTAAATTTATTTCGTTCTTCTAGAATTATTTTGCATCCATTCAAAACTTGAATGAAGAGCGTGGACCGAAGTACAAATGTAACGAATGTTGTGAGATGTTCGTCACAAAGCTTAGCCTTTTAACACATTCGAAGGCACATCGAAAACCCTTTTGTATTGCGTGTCTTTTATACTTTGATAGTCAGCAGGAAATGGTATGTTTATTTTATTTTTTTATTTTACACTACAAACAAATTGTCCAGACTAGAAAATAGCGCAGAAATTTCGTTCATAATCGGTTAAAATTTCTAAGCTAGAATTTGTTGCAATATTGTGCTAGCCTGGACATAATATATGTATTTACCGCATTAAGGCTAGTATATATAATTAGAAGTGAAAACAAAATTTTCTGTCAAATTACTTGCAAAATCCACTAACAATTTTCGCTTGAACGGAAAATTTGTACGGGAAATTTCGTTTCGCTTCAAGTTAGTACTAGGCTTTACTGTCGCTCAACTATCGCTTTATAATTTCTATCTAGAATCAACATCTGACTAAATTGCATGCTGCCTTCGCGGAACTAACTATTGCAGAAATATCATATTCAAATTTTCCCACTGTTTTTAAAACGGAACCAATTTTCGATCAAATCGAACACGTTGATTGCGGCGTTGTAATCAAAGTTGAGGAAAAGATAAAAGTTTCGTCAGGACGTAAAATGTCTATAAAAACGCGTTCGTTGTCGGCCCGTAAGAAGAATACTTACGAATCGATCGAAAGTACTTTTGAGAATCCAACGAAAACGTTAACGTCGCGTTTCGGTCGATGTATTACTGTTAAAATGCCAAACTATTAACTGTTTAGTTTGAAAGACTTGTTTTAAATGGATTTTGTTATTATTTCTGTGATTTTTTAAACAGTTTTCATTGAATTAAAGTTGGTTTTTTTTACTATGTGCTTTTTTTTCTTGCTGCCAATCCTTTCGAATCTTTTCCTATTTGACTTCCTAGCTTAACGGTTTCTTGTGTTATTGTGGGTTTTATCACTCGTAGGGGTTTACCCATTCCACCTACCATAACAATTTCAACTTAATATCTCAAGGGGTTTGAGAGATACGCACCGTCAAATAGTTTTACGGCGGACAGACGGACATCTTTTTTTATTTGCTTCTTTGGGGTTTACTAGTCCTAAAACGTGAGAATACAAAATTTCAGGGTACCAAATTTTTTGGAAATTCCAAGTCGATCACAATACTTTATTATTATAAAATAATAAAGTAAAATTAAATTTTTTTTTTGTTTTATGATTTTTAATTGTTTTTTTTTAATTGATTTATTTATTTTTTCTTTACATTTATTTTTTTTTCCTTACATATTTTTTTTCTTTTCATTGCATTTATTTCTTTTTTATGTTTACCCTCCAGTTTTTTTTTCGCTTGGACCGCCACTGGACAGTTTTGCCTTTCCTGTGTTACTTTTTGTTCGTGGGGCGGCAGCAAGTGTCACAACAAAGTTCGGGCGGTGAACTTACACCTCGCTTCTTACTAACAAAAACTAAATTTCAAGTTATCGCTACTAACATGAATGGAACTGCAAACAGTTTCATCGGTTTCATCCTTTTTTTAATTCTTTTAAAATGTGCTGATAGTTTAAGACTCGTGGACCCGGCCAATACTCTGGTCTGGGGTCCAGGCCTTAAGCCAGACAAAATCGTCACACTGGCACGATATTTTTTTATTCATGCTGTGGACACCGATGGAAATATGTAAATATCTTTATTTTTTTCACCTTCGACATTTAAGATCTGGTAATTCTAGTTTTGTTGAGTAGTATAGAAGTTTTGTAGTCATAGCGGTAAGAGAATTTAGAGGCTGCACCCAAATCATCATCAACATTCCTTGTGTTGGCTTCCACATTTGTACTTATAGCAATAATATTGCTCCACCAACAAATGTGATGTTGCGTTGCAGCCTTCAAAGCTTTCACTCTGAAGTCCAGTGTGGTCTTCATCCTCTGCGCCTTCTCTTAGAAAAATGTGATTCTGCGTTTAGACTCATAGCAATCACTCTCTGAAGTCCTGTGTGGACGTTTTCTTAAATTTTTGTTGTTCATGCCCAAGCTTGGTAGCCTGATGATCGTGTGCCGAACCAGCCTTTAGGTAGCACAGATGGGAATACGCGGGCAGTCCTGCTCGTTCTTCAAGCATGAGTTTGTACATAGAAGGGACTGACGCACTGAACTTTATCACCTTATCTTTCCATTGATTATTGTGATTTCTTCAATCCAAAATAATCACTTCTTGGTCTCTGTTCACAACACGTAACATTTACAACTTTTGTATATAGACATTTCTACCGATGGTCATCCTCATTTTTCAATGTAGTTTGGAGACCCAGTTTGTGGCAAGCTTTCCAGAGTGCTGCAACAGCACGAATTATGTCGAGTCTTCGCCGATTTGAGCGAATGAGATGCATGCAATGCGACGCACTATAGTAGACGACTGGCTAGACTAGATAGACAATAGGTGATGGCTTTAACATGACGGCCTCCCGACGAAATACCTAACAGTGGTTCTGGGAGGATCCATCCGTATTATTCAGAGGATATTTAGCGGGTCCTGCACTGACTTAGGCTTCCGAGGCTTTTTCTCCTCGTTAAAAAAAACCCCAGTTGGTGAAATCTTAAAGAATCTGGCAGACATCTGAAAAACATGCCGATATGTCTGAAAAGTGCACAAATGCACTGCAAATCTCGAAGACAAATCGGCGAATGTGACAATAGGTAAATATTTTTGGATTCAGCGCCATTTATAACATGTTAGCGTGTTTGAATCTCTTAATAAAAAATAATAGGAATTTGAACTGTTTATTTAAAGTTCCAATTTTTAACTCTGTCCGCAAGAGAACAGTTATACTTAGGCGGCCGATCAGTACATTGTGTCCTCTGAATTTTTATCAATCTGGTGTGCCGGTGAGACGCTACAGTTGAAAACTCGATAAATAAAGAATTCACGATCTGTTTGTGGCTGACGAGATTTGGAACGTTTGATTTTAATGTGCGGCTGTTTTCTGCACGTCAAAGCAAAGCACCCTGTTAAACGGCTCAAATCGTAGACACCACCGTGTAAGATACTTGTTTTGAGAGTATTATTTATTAATTACAACCAAAAACAGAGGATACATGGTCATTTGGAGATAGTTTTGTATTTTTCACTTTATAAAAGCAGAAGGGGCCAGTAAGCTTATCATTCTTATAGGAAAAGAGGAGAAATATTTGCTCTCCATTTTCACTCCTTGCTTTACCTTTTAACACGCGAGACCGCCACAAGCCAAGCGCGTGATCTAGAAGGGTAGCTGTTTGTACATAAGAGGACCTGAATTTTTCGGGACTCGGTCTACAGGGTACAAACACTGAGGTTGTGGGTTCAAATCTAATCTTGCAAAGGGCTTATCACCGGTACTCGAAGAAAAAATAGATTATTCGAAGCAAAAGCAATTCCTCAGAAGAACATTCGTACGTCCTTATGCCTCGGATGGGGACACACACTCTACCATTTCCAGTTTAGTGCATAGTGTCATGCCTGCAGCTCTTGTATTTCATTAAAAACTCTAGTGTTAAAACAGCGTTCCTATTTCAGATTTCAGAAATCTCCTCCCTACGCATACCAAATAACCATAGAGGGCAAATCTGCACTGGGAAAATGTCGCGCCACTCTGAATTTCTTAGACCGTGGCGATGGAACCGCAATCGTGCGCTATAAAATCATTGAGGTTTGCCAGAAAGTTGAAATTCACGTAAAATACAATGGAACACACGTTGCCAAGTCACCATACATTATCCACGGCGATGTTTACTCAGAGAAATGCTACTGTCCGCAGCAATTGTCAACTTGGCTCTACAACAATCAATGCTCTAGCAGCGAATCTCGAATCGATTTGGATCTGCAGCCATTCAAACATGTCAACTTCAGTACAATACGAGAAAGCCTTATTAAAAAGTACAATTTGCCCGGCAGTGTTTCAATCTGCAACTATGTGATTAAGAACAACGAAATTTACCGCAAATGCTACGGCCGTTACGTCGGCTTTAAAATGTTCATGGATGCCACTTTATTGTCCATAACGCGATTGATTAAACTGCCCGACTTCGAGTTTTTCGTAAATTTAGGAGATTGGCCGCTATCGAAGAAAGGCGGCCAGCAAAGAACTTCCGGTCCCTATCCGATATTTTCGTGGTGCGGAAGTGATGATTCGTACGATATCGTTCTGCCTACCTACGATATTACCGAGTCGACATTAGAAAATATGGGACGTGTTATGCTCGATATAATCTCGGTTCAGAAAGAAAAGTATCCGTGGCATGAGAAGGAAGAAAAGGCATTTTGGCGTGGACGAGATTCGCGACGAGAACGCCTGAATCTCATTGATATATCGCGAAAGTATCCAGACTTGTTTAATGCGTCCGTTACGAACTTTTTTTTCTTTCGCGACGAAGAGGATAAGTACGGTCCAAAAGTTGCGCATATTTCTTTTATGGATTTCTTTAAGGTAAGATTTATTTTAAGTTATACTTTAACGGAAATGTTTTGATTGTCTAATTTTTGTTTCTTAACAGTACAAATATCAAATAAATATTGACGGTACGGTTGCAGCGTATCGATTACCGTATCTATTGGGCGGAAACTCATTAGTTTTTAAGCAGATTTCACCATTTTATGAACATTTCTATGATAAATTAGTCGCGAATAAACACTACATTCCGATTAAACGTGACCTGTCCGACGTAGTTGAGAAAGTAAAATGGGCCAAATCGAATGATAATCGAGCCAAAGAAATAATGGAAGCAGGACGAGAGTTTGTACAGAATAATTTGATGCCGGTTCATATTTATTGTTACCACGTACAACTATTTAATGTGAGTATGTTATTACTTTTATTAGTTTCTAATAATGCAGTCTTGTGATCCCCCTTCAACGCAATAATAATTGTGAGACGGCTTGTGGAAGGCAAAGGGGCCGCGTACCATTTATCATAGCTTTTTTTCAAAGGTAGAAGATATATAATATAAATTTGGACCCAGTGAAGATGTGAATTGCAAAAGAAATTTAACCGGGCTAGGACAGAGAAAGTCTCATAAGAAACTCTTTGTAGATACTTTACTTCTACTTCACATGAAGCGAAGGATTCATAAACCGAGGCCCTAGCTTCGGTTTAAACCTCCTCAAGTAATCCAACCGGCTTGATGAAAGTGAAGGATAATAATATTCTCATGAAGGAGGAGTTCATTAATGTGGGCGCAGTAAGGGTATGATTTAAATTGAGTTGGGGAAAGTTTAATGAGTGCCATTAATTTGGAACCACCCCACTATCAACTCTCTACAACTGTTAGGAAGGGAGCAAAGACCTTTTAAAATCCAAGCGTCTACTACGCACCGCCCTGTACTAAAAAGAAGGCTTTTGGCTGTTCAAATCTCAAAGAAGCTATTTCTTGCTACAGCTAAATTGGACAGTTGCCACAGTATTTTTGACATCTTGAACACATTTAAGAAATCATGCATTTTTTTCTAGCCATAACGTATTTTTATAAGGACAAGGCGTCATTAAATTCTAAAGTTAAAATGATCAATTAAAATATTACTTTCAGGAATGGAGTAAAAGGCTAGTTAGTCCTGTAACCATTTTACCCGGTATGGAAAAAGTAGAACAAGATCATAAATGCGATTGTTTCGCAAAGCCAAATACAAAAGACGAGCTGTAATAAATTTTTTTTTGTTCCTCAGTAATTTTAAATTGTGATAACTTTTAAAGATGTAATATTTATATGCTAGCTAATATACAACAAGAAAATAAGATTTCATGTTTTAACTATCCATAAAAAATACTTTAATTTTCAGTAATTCTATGTACATTAATATTATCGTTTGGTTTTTACTTTAAAGTGAACTGTAATTGAAATTATCAAAAAAAAAAAGTAATTAAAATTGTTCAAACTCTTTTTCATATTGTACTGTTCGCGAGCACATATATTTCGGTTCCGGATATTTATCGAAGTTGGTGGCATCGTGATTGTCTTTGGTTTGTGGCAAGAACGGAGCTTCGACTTCATAGTTCAAAAGTGCAATCCAGTTTATAGTTTTGAACCAGTTATGGTTTTTAATATCACTTGCTCCATTTCGGAGATTTCCATATCTGTAATGTTCTCAATAAACTTTAAAATACCAATTTTTAATCCAGTCAAACCATACCGGCGCGATGTATCGACTTGAAGAAGATTAAAAACCAAATGTCTTAAATCGTGACTGAAATGCGTCGGTATTTTATAATTACCGTCGACAATTTTACGAAACAACGCCATCTGATCCGGATTTGAGGTATAAAACGGCGATCTACCGGATGCCATCTCGTACAGTAGAACTCCAAAAGACCACCAATCCACACTTTTTCCGTAACCTTTAGTTTGTATCAGTTCGGGAGCGATATATTCGGGTGTTCCGCATAATGTCCACGTCCGATTATCAACGTGCTAATTCATGGTTTTTGAGATCAATTTTTTCGATGGTAATTTCTCATATTCTTACCTTACAAAATCCAAAATCCGTCAATTTTATGTATCCCAAACTGTCCAGAACTATATTCTCCGGTTTCAAGTCTCGATAAATTAAATTTAAAAAATGTAGATATTCGAAAGCGAGAAAAACTTGAGCTGCATAAAATTTCGCTTGAATCTCATTGAAACGTTTCACTCTGAAACGATAAAATAATTAGGATCACATGTTCGGATCGAATGCAAAACTGACTTTCGCAAATAGGTGAACATTTCACCGCCATTTATAAACGGCAAGCCCAAATACAAACAATCGTTGTCCTTAAACGAAAACTCCAAATGTATAACAAACGGAAATCTAATCGCCGACAAGATTCGCTTTTCTGACAAAATGTGTTGAACTTGCTTGCCTCTAACGATATTATTTTTGAATAAGATTTTAATGGCATAGTATTTTGAAGATTTTCGATTCTTACATAATTTCTGAAACGGAAATAAGTTATAGAAAATTGATTGCATGTTTATCAAATAAAGCAGTAACATACAACTGTACCGAATGATCCGGTACCGACGACAACTATTGAATCGTAATCGAGAATATCTCCTCTTGGTGATGGTTTATTCGATTCGTACTTTTCTACAAAATTTAGTTTTAATTTTTTTAATACTTCCGTATAGTGAAGTTTGTCTGAAAATATTTCCGTCGTCATGTTAATTTCCAATTGTTCACAAGAAACTGCACCGATAAAATTGATACTGATGAAAAAGTCGATGGTCAGTTTAGAGTCATGCCTGCTGTGATTGTTAAAAATTTTGCCAAAACCGATACCATCTGTTTGATTATTAAGTGGAATTTAAATATAATGTAATGTAAACATGATCTGTGTAGTAGGATCTGTTTCAGTTGCGACATTAAGATGCAGAACACAAAAGCAGCATCGATGTGGGTATCAAATGCGAATCGCATAGTCAACGGTAGTAAAAACCGTCCTTTTCTATGTTTAGCCCGAAAAATAAGTGTTGTCTGCATATTGGGAACTCTTTTCAGATAATTTTCTTTAAGTGAAAGCAAAAAGACTGTCAATTTGAGCAATATCCTTGGGTATAATGGAAAACCTATCGGACTGGCGAATAAGATACAACCATGAGCTGTATTAACTCTTGAAGGAGCCAGAGGCGTAACGTTCATCAAACTACGTAATCTGCAGTGGGCTGGCCATGTAGAGCGAGATGGGAGACAGATGGAAGACAGAAGAATCCCTAAGCGAGCTCTTAAAGGCAAAAAAAGTAAGCAAACCACGCAAGCGATGGGAAGACTCGGTTGATGAACACAGTAAAGCCATCTTAAAAAATGCTGTCAGATGCCTGCAGTGTATTCCAAGACGAAATTTTGGCGGTGTTCCAGGCGATGTAGGGCACTCTGGCCAAGGCTGAACAAACTGAAGTCTAGGGAAATATTGACATGGAATAGGAAAAGCTTGCGGTTACTCATCAGAATATTGACGGGCACTGCTTCCTATGGAAGCATGCTATGAGGATGGGGATAGCCAACTCTGACGTGTGTAGGTATAGCCTTGACCTACAGTGGGTCAAAAAAGTCTGCGTACAAGGTCGTACAAGGAGTGGAAAACCCAAGGAAAATGATACTAAAACGAATAAATCCAACTTAAATTTATTTTTATTTTCATCAGCTGCGAATAAGTTGGGGCTCAACCGCAGATACATTTTTAACAAGACAACGATCCCAAGCATTGTGCACATATTGCAAGGGAGTGGTTACTGTATGATGTACCCAAAGAACTACACCCCCTCCACAATCGCCAGATTTAAACCCCATAGAACATTAATGGGAATTATTAGGTATGGCACTTGAGAAAACATTCCATAACTTCTTGAGTAGCTTAAGAGCTATTTTACAAGAAGAATGGGATAAAATAACTGTTAACGAAACTAAAAACTTAGTAAAAAGTATGAATAATAGGCTAAAGGATGTTATCAAATGTAAAGGATTTCCAACTTGATATTAAATAATAGAATTCATTGATTTTTCCAACATTTTGTCAATCTGTACGCTGACTTTTTTGAGAGAAATTTCGGATTATAATTACTTTTTATTTTTTATAAATATGAAGAACATATTATATTTTTTTAAAGTATTTGTATCTTGAGAGAGTATCAACAGCTGATGAAAATAAAAATAAATTTAAGTTGGATTTGTTCGTTTTAGTACAATTTTCCTTGGGTTTTCCACTCCTTCCGACCTTGTACGCAGACTTTTTTTACCAACTGTATATGCTGAGAAGGACATTACCCACATTTTGTGTGAATATCGCGGTTGAAGGATGCACCCAAAGTGGTTATTGGGCAGTCGTTTCTTTGATAATTTGAAAGATCTGAGGTTGATAGGGCATGACAAGTAGGTCAAATTTATTAGGGACTTAGGATATTTTTGGGGGTGATTAAAAAGTTCCACGTTATTTCCGAAGGGATCGCTATGGGCCCTCTTTTGGTGCCTAGTGTGCGCTGTGACTCAGCATGGCGCCCCTTCCTAAAACTAAAACTATGAAAACACTCTCCAGTCTCGAAAGTTGTGGAATTTTATTTTTTAAATTAAAAGATCGGACCAAAAGCAAACGGACTTCGTGTTCGTACCGGAACATAAAAAACTCCAAAACTTTTTTTCGACGGTTCGCCTCCCATTAACGCTATCGGATCACTTCCACTACATCTTTCGCGTTCGATATCTTCAAAGTTTAGACAATTTCTTCCCCAAAATCCGATTTCAGAATTTATCGATTCCGTGAAGTATTTGGTCGCTCTTTCATGGCTACATGCCAGGCTTACACATCCGGGCTGCGAATTTCCATAGTGAGGATAAAATGAAGCCTGACCGATAGGAGGTCGATATCCAAAATCACTTATAATTCCAACAGTATTCGTATGAATCGATTCGACATATTTTGCATCGGTTTGACTGACCCGTTCGGAAGCCGCCAAACCTTCGAATCTCGGACCAGCTGCATCCAAAGCAAAAATCGTATTAATTTGATCGGGATGAAGCTGTTTGCCAGCAAAACCAGCTATATGCGCTCCAAGACTATGTCCTATTAGGTAGACGTTATCGAATGGAACTGCTCTCTGCTGCGACAGCTGTCTTACAAAAGTTGTGATTGCATAGCCAATATTACGAACGTACCGAGTCAGTGTTGAATATGGAGCTGATGAAACCTCGGACCAATCGACTACAATTACATTGAAGTTATCGCGTTTCAAGTATTCATCTTTAAGTGGCGGTATCCAAGTTGTGTTGGCAGAAGATCGCCAGCCGTGAATGATGAATCTGCGAATAGTTCACGTTGCTATTAAATACAAACTGCGATACTACCAAAAGTTTTACCTAACAGGATGTGCCGGATTCAAATTCGATGCTCTTAAATTCGATGCACTAATTAATTGACCATTATCGCGATTGTTGTTTGTATACAAATAGAATTTTGTAAATTCTTCCGCTTGTTGTTGGGTAAATCCTCGCAGGAACCACTGCCCTCGTATGGTTGATACGTTCTCAATTACGAACCCTAAAATTAGCGTAAGGCTTTTACAAAAGCTTAATACTTTTTTGAATTATTTCTACATATCAGAAGGATCCACGTCTTGTGATTGAAAATCATCTCTATTTAATAGTGTACTTGTACCGATAATGTTAACTAGGAAAATGCCAAATTAATGCTATTAACTTTTCTTTTTATAGTGCAAGCAGTAATGCTACTTTAAATTTTTTTTAGCACAGGCATATTTGCAGTAAAGCTTTTATTTATTGAACAGAAGAAAATGCCCTAATTGTTCATTGTTTATTTAATTTTTAAGTCGACAACAATGGGGTTTTGTTGAAGCTCTCAATGAATACAAAAAATCGAATTTCTTTTTTTTAAGAAAAATCTTTTCATCGCATATTTCTCTTTGTATCTCAAATCTGCCATGAACAGAATCTTTCTGAAATTAATTCCAAACTCATTGCCATAGCAAATCATAGATTTAGTTCTAAGATTCATTGCCTTAGCAAATCATTGATTTAGTTCTAAGATCTCGATAGTATCAACTTCCGGTAGATGTATGAATTCGGCAGAAAAACAAGTGGCCACTGGGGCATCAAGAAGATGGCGTTCCTCATCCACCATTAGATAAGATTAGATTTCATCGGAGACGGAGGGATTCATCCAAGCACGGCGACCAGTGGTCTATTGTGCTCTTCCTCATAGATCATAGCTCATAGATCTTTCTCTAGTTTCAACCTCTCAGCTTTATTTCTCTTAGGAATTTATCTAGTTGGTGCAAGTCTATTTCCGTAATTTGTTTCTATCAAACTGTAGATGCTGTTTCTTCTTTTATAGAGGATAAAAGATGTTGGATAGAGGATGGAAGAGGGGGGGGGGATAGAGGATGAAGAAACAGGACTAATGGTTTAACAGGAGAGACGGGAGTAACAGGAACGATGGAACACCGTGAGCGTAGCCGCGGTACCGTGGCTAGTAACAAATAAATATTATGTAACGGATCCCGGCATCCGTTGAGCCTACCCCGGAAATTCGAGTCGTTACACTTAGCACGGTCAAATGTAATTTTTAATATAGGAAATATCTCAAATCTCAATCAATCTGCTGATCTCCCTCTATTCCTATTTAACGGTTGCAAGAAAAATGTGGAAAAAACTCAAAATTGTAAAATTTCCTCAACTTTTGTATGGCTGTTTAGGAGTCATTGGGCTATGATGAACGTACCTCATAGTAGTGTGGAACGTTAACCCACTAAAAACACCTTCCTTGATCATAACCAATTAGTGTATGATCGATCAATGAAGATTATTATAAATATAATTAAATCCCCGTAAATGTTTGTCATAAGCGCCTCATGAGCTTGGTTCTTCTAAGTCGACGGATGTTGTTGTCGATATTCAGCGTAAAACTAAATTATGAACAGATATAGAAACAGCTACTCCACTGCTGGACCCTCGTGGGTCTATGTGAGGCTTTTGGCCGCCACTGCAACGTAAACCTATAGGAAGATTTGTAGTCTTTTTGTTTGCAAAATTGATATGTGTTGACTTTGTCTCATTGCGTTTAATCCGCCTTCGTTGCGTCCAGGATTTTTGTTTTATCAACCGCACATTGAAGTTTCATTGAAGCATACTTCACACTATTATTGACTGCCAAAATTGCAGTGTCGTCCGCAAATGTAGCTATGGTAGTGTTGTCATTAAGTGACATGTCTCTGGTATATAGAAGATAGAGTGTTGGACCAAGAACACTGCCTTGAGGTACACTAGCTAAAATTTCATTGAGATCCGCGTGTTCCTTTCCCCGTAACGTACTCGAAAGTATCTGTCTGTTATATATGACTTGAGCATTTCAAAGTATTGTCTAGGTAAGTCTCTGTGGAATTTATACTGTAGTCTTTCATGCCACACTTTGTCAAAAGCCTGCGCAAGATCCCAGATGATTGCCGAACATATATTTATCTCCTCTATTACATATATCCGTAATTCGATGATCTATCGAAGAATGTTTGTGTTTAAATCCGAATTGATGGTTTGGAATTAGTCTTCTATTAATAATAATACAATTGAGTCTTTTCACTGCTTTTAAAAAAAATTTCGACATCACAGGCAAGAGAGATATTGGCCGATATGATGTTACTTCCTCAAAAAAATTGAAAAAAGGATACAATTTAAGATAATTCAATGCATTCATTCATTTAATAGCCTTACAAAAACTGTAAACATATAAACCGCTATATAAAATCGATTCCAATATTCAGAATAAATATAAGTTTGTGTGTTTTTTCCTTTTTTGTGAAATACGTAGAATAGAGTAACTATGAATATCGTAAAGTATAATTAATGCGTCTTCGGAAACAAGCTAAAATTTTAAGTTTAAAGCTGTCGCTTGAGTCGCGTACCGAGCTCATCGACCATTTGCTTGCTAGAAAAGTTATTCTCCTCGAGCGTCAGCATTTTCAGACTTTGTAAATGGGGAATCGCTTCGGGTGTCGAGAATTTGTTTCGCGACAAATCTAAGTTCTGAAACGAGAGTAGTTTTCGTTAGTAATGTCATGGGGAAATATGTAGTCGACCCGATGGCACAAACCTTGCAAAATTGGAATGAGTTTAGTTTCGCAGCCGATCGATCCGACAGACAATTCGTGTCCAAATTAATGTCGTCCGCTACGCTCATATATTGCTCGTAAAAAATAGTTGTCAGATTTAAATCGGACAGATCAAGCTTTGAAGTAATATTGCCCTTGGCGATCCATTCTTCGAGCTGCTTCTCGATTGCCCACTTACTTGCCAGATCGGAATAGTAGCCGCTACGAAGATGGTCGATTTTTTCTAATTTTTTTAGATATTCTAACGATTTGGTGTGATAACCGGCTCGATCGACGGCACGCATTAACAGCGATGCAGTTAAAAGTGTCCCTGGAATGGAATTGGGTCTTAGATACAGGCCCGAAAATAATTTTACTGTACTTACATTTGCTATCCGGTTCGTATTCCAGCAGTTGATTGCACGAATCGAGTTGACTTCGTAACTGTTCGAGTACGGCCGCACCAAATTCATACTCAAATTTCGGACATTTAATCCCGTAAAATCCGTCCGAGCATTTTTTCAACGAAATACAAAATTCATCCGCCTCGGGTGTTTTGCACTTGACAACAATTTTCGAATCGACCGGTTTCAATCGGAACGAATCGTTCAATATCCACGTGCTATCGTGTTGCGCTTGTCCGTAAGCCGAACGCCATACAGTCGAACTGAACTCCAAGCCCAAGTTCGAGCTGATTTCAAAGGAATTAATATCGACCGGTTTGGTGAATGAGATCGCGGCTAAATTATGCGAAATTCGAATGGCAGCAATATCGAGAGCGGGCTGCGAATAGCCAAGCAACCAACGCTGATAGAACCAAGCACTGCTATCGTTCGGATCGGTGAATGCGGCCGTCAGTACCATTTCCAGTTCTTCTTTTAGCTTGGCCTCGCTGATCGGACGCGAAGGATTTGATTCGTGCGGATACAAAACCGGTAGAAGTTTGCTTCGATAATGCCATGACGAATAGTTGGAGAAATTATTTCGGATCTTTTCGGTGCAAAAGTCCAGCTCTTTTTCGGCCGGTACTTGGGCTTTTTCGACGACAAATTGTCTGTAGCCCCAACAGTGAACTGAAAATCACAAGGTCAATATTGTAGCGCGCACGAAAAACTGTTAAACTTACAATTCCGCTCGTCCAACTTGAGGTATTTAGTGCACAACGCGACCTCCTTGTCCCAGTTCGGAGAAGGACAGTTCTCCAACACCCAACACCGATGGTGCCACGCTCCGTACGACTTCGGATTGACCATCAGGCATTGCTCGGTGAAACTCAAGTCCTTGTCGTAAATACCCTGCTTCGACCTGCCCCCGAAATTATCCCCAAATTTTTATTCAATTTTTGAGCAAACTTCGTGAAGCGTTATACTCACTCCGCTATCTCGTCTAGCGCTAATTTCAGTATACACTCCTTTCGTATATTCCATAGCGTGTACACGTCGGGATTTCGTGATAGAATCTGTCCCGATATCAGCAACATTTCGTCATCGAGTTCGTTGTTTTTTCGCTTTTCGAAAATCCGTTCCATTCCAGCGCGATAGGCTTTCACCTTCAGCTCCTGTTCCTTCTTTTTTCGGGCCGCCTCTTCCGCCGTAGTGCGTACTTTCAGTCGACCATGCTAAAAATTTATTCGAATTTTTTTTTTTTTAGTAGTTATTTAAACAAATTGGGGAAAAAAGGCCGGGACCTTACCATTCTTTTGACGAAGTGATTAATCAGCGATGCGATACCAAATCAGATCAGCTGTTCTCGACTGACAGACATGCGTTTGACGGTTCTGTTAATTTCACTCAAAACCTGAAAAGTTTCACTCAATCAAATCTGGCTAAATAAATTTATTTCGATTTCCAAGACTGGGTGTAGTTATGTAAACAAAAACCGTGTTAAGTATTAAACCAACAGATTTTTTTAATATCAATAAAGCATCAATAAAGACAATAAACAATTAAAAATAAGTCTGCGTTTCGTGTTTCACTCACATTTAAAATGTCTACACTCTTTTCAGCCGTTCTCCAAACAGTTGACAACTCTACACAAACACGAACCTAAAAAAAAACCCAAATTCGACGTAAATTGTCAAAAACAATATTTTCTCGTTTCCGTTTATACTCATGTCTTCCGTTCCTTTTTGTCCTTGATTTCTTACTTAAACATGTTGACGTGTTTCCGTTGCTAGTAAAGTATCAATTTTGTCATAAAATAACCGCCTTGAATGTTTCGATTTCGTGCCAGGAGAGAGTTTCGCAATGGCGTTTCATTTTGTACTTTTTCGGTTGCAGCTATCGCAAGAATGGTGTTTCCGGCGGTATTTTGCAGATCAAGGGACTGCGGAATATCAGCAGTTCGGAAATAGCTACAGCACTTCGTCCCTTCTACTTTGTTGTGCATCCCGATTTATTTGGCAGGCATCCCGAGCAACGGGTGAGTGACCGATTGTCGTCACAAATCACAAGATTCGACTAACGACCTTTAACGTGTTGATTTATTCTTATTTTGTTTATTGCAGTCGGTTAATGAAGAGTCGTTGAAACACCTGAGCGCTCATATCGAAGCGCTGCAACAACGTCGGATGGCACACTCGTCGCCGAAGGTTCTGTCGTTTTATGTTCGGGACTCGGACGTTGAGAAGCGAGGTTTGGGAATTTCTTTTAGTTTTTAGAATCATTTTTTCTATTCACAAGCATTCCTTATCATTTTTTTAATTTAATTTGAACAAGACCGTCAATAACTTGGGCATTTTATTGAAGTCGTTGTCAGCAAAGGTACGTTCGAGTTAACCCTGTGCCTGAATGTATCCATTTAAGCCCAGTGTTTTTAAATATCCTAGCAACCATTCCACGACTGTTTGTTTATATAATAGCCGTCTGAAGTATGCCAAAAACCTATTCTATTGGACTTAGCACAATTAAGGTCTGTAGCTATACTCACGGAACACAGCCATCCATTTCTATCTGTGAGCATAAGTCCTTTTTATTACTCCGAATCTAATCTTAATTAATAAAATTAAGGTGTATAAGAAATCTTACGCACAAAACTGAACATGATCAGGGTCACCCTAACTACAGGGCTAAATGTGCTATTGCCTGGAGTGCAATCCTTTTTGGGTGCTGCAATTTTTATTGGTATTAAGTTTTTAAACTTTTACAAAATACGGGTTAGAAGAGCGCAGAAATGGAAGATTGTATTTAAAAGCTATTATCTGATTTAGATATTAATTTGGAAGATTGTAGAGGACAATCTTATGATAATGCCTCTAATATGTCGGATATATATACAGCGGCCTCCAAGCATGCATTCAATCTGAAAAATCTTATCATTTACGCATCCTGTGCAGCACATTCTTTAAATTTATATGGAGAATCGGCTACAGAATGCTGTGTACATTATTTCTATAAAATCCATATAATTTCTTTAATTTTTAAAGATACGCCAGCATAAAAAAGTATCCAAAAAATTAAGATATACTCGTAGGTTCTGACCGTCACCCATCCCTAAGCTGACTGAGCTGTATAGTGTATTAAAGGCTAACCTCCTAAGCCCAGTTCGGTATCCTTTAACAAGAAGGTCAGCAAGAGCTGATTCAGTGAAGGCAGTGGTTTCCAATTTTAAAGATGCTTTGAAGATAATTTTCAAAAGCCTGCAAAGAAAGTTGAAGGGTTGTTAAATGAGTTCAACTCACTGAAAACTGCTATTATGGTAGCATTATGAACCGAAATACATGAAATCATAGATAAAACTAATATATCACTTCAAAAGGTCGTTAAAAAAATTTAAGAGTGTTTCCACATACTGCTTCTTCGAATTTTTGTAGTTTTCTGTTAATGGTTTCTCTTGCTCATTTTTTAATTGAACTGTCTTTAAGACAATTTTTACGTGAAAGAATTAAAAGTCAAAATTATAGCGAAATTACGGACCTTTTACATACGGTTACAACCATGTCTGTTCCTAATAAGGATACCTACGATGTGTTGGGGGAAGAAATTATAAATTCTTCACCGATACCGAGACACGAAGATTTCCTTACTGCCTTAACCACAGCAATAAAACAAACGTGCTAGTTTCCCTAGCGATACTATGTGTTTACATAGGTTGAAAGAGATGGCCCTGTTTAATACTTTGAACAGATCGAAGCAAACAATTATAACCTTCTTTACTATAATTGGGAGTGGGATTCTTCGGAATTGATATAGTTGAAACGTGTGGAAACCTACAAAAAGTACAGAACTATGTCATGAGTGATTTGATCCTCTATAACTCTGCGTATCGTATCCCAATTAATAACCTCGATAAAATATTAACTTAGTTTCACGTAAATCGTTAACTCTCTGTCAATACTAATTTTCATTGATTTTCCAGATACTTTCAAATTGGTAAAAATCACCCTCGAACGTAACAACGATACACAAATAGTTATTAAACGTATTTTGGAATCATGTAACTTGCCAACGGACTACGTTGATAAAATCAAAAAAACAGCACCACCGAAAAACAGCAATACTGCGTTCAGCGATTTTTCGCGATTCTACGATGCCGATGAAAACTCGTACCGAAATCCCTTTGGCGATATCAATTTCACTTCGGATTTTTCCGAATTCGAGAAGAACTTCCGCACGAAGAAAGAAAACGAAGAGAAAACATTGAAGTAGCGTTTTATTTGAACTATTTTGCGAAATGCTCACTGTGTAAATTGTATTTTATAGAGGTTGGCTTAGTATTAATTTAAGCACGGCACACGAACGTAACGATGGTCTTGCCGACCTGAAAGAAGAAGTATACAAATTACAAGAGATCATTGTTAAGCGGCTAGAACTGATCGAAATTCGTTACGATTGTGGATGGAATTTCGAACATTATCGTGGATGTCTTAAAACTTTAGAAAGACTGGCTAATATGCAAGAAAATCATTTGAAAGGCTTAAAAGGTGTGTGCTAAGAACTTAAATGAATTGATTGTTGAAATTTAGACGATATTTTCTTTCCAGGTCGCATTGTAGTGTTCGCCCCGTTTACAGGCGTCAGTCTTGAGGGTCATGTAATGTTGTTTACGGGTGACGTTTTGAACAGTTGGCTCGATGTACATAAGTTTAATTCATTTCGAGTGGAAACAAACTTTTTAACCACCAGTTTTAAATTTTTCAGTTCATTAAAAACTTGCCAAAACACGATATCTATCTTAAAAAAATTCCTGCATACGAAGTAGCTCTATCACAAGTTCTACGGAATATAAAAATAGGCCGAAGAAAATTTATGCCCAAGGCTCAGGCTGGACAATATGCAGGTCATCTGAGAAAAGTCACAACAGCCTTGCTCGATTATCTTAGTAAGCAGCAATATCCGAAATCTTGGCCAAATGATTTAAATGACCACGAAATAGTTGTTGAATCGTATGTTAAACTATTTTTTTAAATCGTATGTAATGATTTATTTCGTATCCGTTTTCTAGGGAAGCTGGCCCTTTAATGGTCAGCCCCACCGGTCAGTTCATAACACCATCGACATGTCCCGGGTCGATACTAGTAGATTTTCTAACGACCAATTTAGATGATGCTAAAGACAAAGCTGAACAATATAACAGGTGTGAATTATTCAAACTGTTCTGTTCTCGGTATTGATTATTTTTCTCCTTCTCCTTAGAAACAAACATATAGAAAAGGAGTTGCATAAGAAATGCATACATCAACTGAAACTGAAATCGTTAATCAAAGACGATTCAGTAACACCTGAAAAAATGATAAAATGTCTCGAAAGACTACTCCTCGAGAACATTAATAATTTGGTCGGAGTTCACTTGAATATTGCAAATTATTATTCCGTACAGTCAGACGGAACAGTTTGTATTCCGTGGGACTGGAGCTCGAAGTAAACTACACGTGCGAATGGTGTAAATAGTAATCAAATTGTTCAAATAGTTATTTATAATAATTGCGCGGTTCAAACGAAAGAATACAACACATCACAGAGATTATTATAATATTACAAAAAACGAATACGAATGTGATAAAAAAAGTCAATAATATTGTATATAGTTTTTGTTCTGTATAATTTATCTTATAGAGTGTAATAATGTTTGTGTCTTTTTAATTAAAATCGGACAATATTTTAGCTGGTTAAGAAAAAGAGTCGAGTCAATTTTTTTGATTTGTAAGTAGTATACAATGCTATAAAGTAATCTCTAACTGATTTATATTTAAACATGATTTAAGTGTATTATTTTATATATTTTCCAGGTTTGTGAATATTAAACTCGAAGATACACGCTTCGATCAGGTTGAAAATCTTATAAGCAATTTGCTACCTGAATCAACTGAGTCGTCCATCAATAACAGGTTCTCTATTCCAACATTCATCGCCCAACTTTACCATTTAGTAATGGGAACGCATAACCACTACACCAAAAACGAACGAACTACCGCTAAATCATATAAAATAGACTCAAATGTTGGAATAACTCAAGTCCCACCAATTGTAAAATGATTTTGTTAACGCAGAAACCTTCGCGCCAACAAATCAGTACTCTGTTCTGACTACAAAGTACCTTCAGCACTTCTCGATAGCGTTTTACTAACTGGGACTCCCCTACGAATACGTCCGAACTGGTGGCTGAAATTCAAGCGAGACCGACTAGCATGCTGTCGTCCGGGTTTGTTTCGCTTGTAGCTCTGGATTCGTTTTTTTATTTACACAATTATTTAGTTATATGTCATCATCAATGGCGCAACAGCCTAAATGGAGCCAGAGCATGCAGAATACATTGTCTGAAGTCATTTTGGTTCATCGCCCGAGCCCATCTTTGTTCATCTAAGGTCCGGTTTTTCAATATAAAGTTAACTCGAGTGGTTTCAGTTGACTGATAGTTAAAATAATTTTCCGTATTTCAATATCAGATAACCAACCTACAAGGGATCTGCAATCTGCGTCAACGGAGTAGTCCTCGTATCTTTTCCGTGGTTCTTCCACCGGTCTTTTGCCATGAGCTCTGCCTTATTTGCTAGTGTGATCCGTTGTTTTACTTCATTTTACCGTTAGTTATAAATATCTAATCGAAATTAGTAAAAAACTGATAGTTCGATAAGTAGAAAGGGATTCTTATATTTAGTTCGCTAAATTCGACCACCGCAGGAAGACCCTCGCACTAAAATTGTACTCAATCCCGAAACCCTACCCACTAATCCAAGCAAAAAATTCAAATCAAAATCGCGCGCTCATCCATATAAAAATTAAACGAAAATTCGGTAGCTTCGCCGATCGCCCGCAAGACTAGCGTCAAAGTAAGCGCTGTCAACGGCCGGGGAATTTACCGTTCTGCCATGTTGAATTCTGTATTTGTACACGAAAAGGTTCGGTTGTGTGGCGTGCGCTGGTGTTGGTCTTGTTCAAAAATTTCCCCTTTCTCGTCGAATTTTACTTCATTTTGCTGGTGGCATCCGTGTATAAAAAAACAAGGCGAAGGCGACGTAGTTTTCATCAAGCCAAGCAGACGACGAGAATTTTTTAAGCGAGCAAAAAAAAAGGTAAAATTTTTGTCCAATTTTATTGAAAATTCATTTAATTGGGGCGTCAGGTGAGTGGCTTTTCCGTTTCGTTGTGAAAATATCTGTTCGCGAAAAGCTCTTCGAACGTACGAAAAAGGAATCGCGGAAATAAAGAAATCGCCGAAGTGAATGTGCTCGAGGGGGTCGCGGTCGTGTGAAATTTTTTTTTTCTTGCTCGTTTGATGTTGAACGGGAACGGGATCTTCGGGAAAATGGTTGCTGGCCATTTTTGTTCTGGTTCGTACGCGTTTGATTGCAATTTCGGTTTTTGGCCGTTTTTTCTAGGTTAAATTTTCCAGAATTTGTGGTTTTTGCGAAGAATTACGGTCGATTTGGTGGTGCAATGTGTGACGCGCATATCGCCGTTCGAGAAGATGTTCTTTCGCACTCGGGGGGCCCGCACTGTACGAAACGCTTTTCTGAAAATGTACGAGACGTCGGTAACGCACTTTCGGAAAATGCTTCGAGTTTAACGTGGAAAAATGCATTCTTCGGTTTCGGGAAAAGGACGCAGTGCTTGGAGTCGAGTCGGGATTAGTGCGCTTTGCGCCATGCCTGCCTGTCCCCGATTGTGCCCTTTTTTGGCCGAGTTGGCGTTTTACTTTGTCGAATGTCGCGTCGCGCCACCCTGGCCCTCCTCCTTCGCTTTGGCTGTACTGTTTTCATTTTTCGGTCGTTTTTGCTTACGCGCGCTAACTGTAAATGTCGCTATGCTTTCGGGGGAAAAAATGAAGAACGAAATGCGAATTTTTAATTTGCAATAAATTGCGTGTTGTTGGAATAACGCAATTTTTGCGCTTTTGCCCTCAAGAACCCGTCGCCTTAGCCGTAGCGAAAATTTCTGGAAGTCAAGGTCGGCACTGAGAGCGTTCCATTTTTGGACCACATTAACGCCATGAATTTTAACCGTCCGGTTGCGTTTTAAAGTTATTTTCTGTCGGGTAAATACGGCCTACACAAGGGCTGCACTATTGTTGCGAGCTCTGCTTGGAACGCATTCTACGGTCATTGAACTGTGGGATGTTGTCCTTTTGTTTCAATTTACAGTTTTGAATTTTAGTCACCGAATAAAGCTACAAGGCTTTGTTGCCACCTGAGCACAATCTGACATTTTCTCGATTGCGTTGCAAATTTCAAGACTTCATGGAACAGAAACCGTTTGGTTTATTGCCGGATTTCTCGTTGAAATGTGGTCGTGGCGGAATTTGTGGTGCTGTGTCCGTTTTGGAGGTTACTTGTGCACTTCGTTTTATTTTAGATTTGTGTCTGTATATTGTGAAACTTTAACCATTTGTTATTCAAACGCTGGAATAAATCTCTTCTGTATTCCGCAAATCTCTTCATATAGGTTCCGCTAGTCCTGTTTAATATTCAATGAAGACGGACCGTTCAGTTCTGCTGGAGTCTAGTTAGACTTACTGCTTGGTGCGTCTGGTTTTCGTGTTAAAGCCAGAGCAACTATAAGTTGATTCTAATGCTCCACTTGCTCGTATTGGATTGTTGAGGTCTCCAAAATAGACTTGTGCATTTCATTTCATTTTCGACTCCCGATCACTCGCGAACTAGTTCGTTCTTTTAGTTTACTAGTTCGCGAGAGTTCAGTGATGAGAAAGGCAGTAAAAAAGTTTGGAATGACTCGTCGTCGTCATTGTGGTAGAATGTGATAAGCAAAAAAAAAATTAAAAATTCGTCAGTCTAAAAATACCAGAGATACAGTGCAACCCGCTTTTAAAGTGCACTTTTATAACGTACTTTCAGTTATAGCGTACCTTTTTTCAATCCCCATTCACAAATGCGAAAGGTTCTTATGTTGGTTATAACGTTCTACTTTTGTGGTCCCCTTAAGGTACGTTATAACCGGGTTGCACTATATACTGGAGATGACAAGTAGCGATTGAGTAGAAGGATGACGTCGCATTCACTTGAATTCTAAACAACACAATTGACATAACGACTCTGTTTTGTCTCACTCACTAACACGCTAAAACAACAATTTGATATAAGGACCCTGTCTCGGTTCGCTGGCTTTTAAGAGCTTCACACAAAACCGGTGGCTTATCGTCTCCAGTAGCTCCATGACAAGTATGTATATCGTACCACAGACTTGACAATGAATGAATAGAAACGAACTAGGAGCGGAACTAGCTGCGAACTAGTTCGTTAATTTTACTCCCGAGAACGAAACTCTTCTGAACTCGCGATCTAATCAAAATATCATCAAAAGTGTGTCAAAAACACAGCATTAATTGCGTGCTACACTAGATCACACAAACCGAGCAACACTGAATAAGCTAAGGGTAAAATTTAGCTACTAAACCTAAGATAGTTTTTCGACCAATATCTATAAAAAGACGGCATCAGATAGCCCAGTAGCTAAGATGCCTTCAGACTTGTTACCTGCGAAATTAATTTCCAGGCAACAGTAACAATAAATAATTGTCCCTTTAATATCTCTTCATAGAACTGTGTAACGCTGGCCTACTGATTTGACGCGGTTTATGTGAATTATTTTTTCCGATCCGAAAATAATAGGCCTTCGCTCCGACTTCGTGTATGCAATTCCATCCTGACACTGGGTCTGTTATTCAAACGGAGGCGTTTTGCAAAAAATGGCTCTGTGCGGTACATCGGAGGTGGGGTAGGACGGTTTAAACCCCGCTTCACTGTGCTCTCACTGGGCCTATTGTCATTAATCTCTCTTAAAGAGCACTCAGAATGGTTATATCCATAAAATTTAATATGATCGTGATTTAGACATGGGTTCCATTGGAAGGCGAACGGTTAGGAAGTAATGTCCAAAAAGTCTGCCTCTGTCTGTGTACGAGTTCTTCATCACTATGGCGTAAAACCGAGGTCTGAAGTTTCTGCACATAATCTGAAAATATCGTCTGAAATCAGTCTAGTCCAATGCAGATGCTCTTTGAGCTTGTGACCTGTACTTGGCGTGGTAATGCGTCGAACTTGATTCATATTAGTTTTTAACAAATTGGAGGTTCGTTTCTTATAGTAATCTTCCATTAACGCTGTTGACTGTGCATCCAAGTATTTGCGGCTACAGCTGTTTGCATTCCACAAAAATACACTGGTTCGTGGCGTAATAAATGCCATCATTTTCTTAGATTAATTTCTGCTCTATTTTAATGTCGTATCTATTTTACTTTCCTCCACTTTGTCTGTGTTCATAGGAACACGAGTATGGTAGACTTTTGCTTCAACTCCCTTAATTTATTTTTGACAAATCCGAACACCACTTAAATGTTACCCTTTGTCAAATTCAGTCCTTTGTGAATCCAGTCCTTGCGAGGTGAGACCACTACTTTGAAATGGTATTTCGAACTTGTATCTTGGTATGGAAGTGGAGGCTGTTTTCTTTGCTTACATATTCTCAGAAATTAGAGAAGTCGCTCCGTTATGAGCGCCTGGCTTTCAAATCACCTTTAGAGGTGAGTGGTTTGCATTAACGCATTGATTTCTGTACAGGACAACCTTTGCAGTTTGCTTAGTTAATCTTTGTTTTTCTGTGCACATTTTGGTTTTTAATTATTCGGGAGTACCGAATAGTACGTCTTATTTACCGTCATTATTCGTCTTTTAATTTCGATGGGTTCACTTTCATCGTTTGCTGAAATATACAAAGTTGTCTACGTTTTCTAGGTTGAAGTCTCCTATTGTAATGTTTTGTCTGATTGGCGTGTTTTTCCTAGTTTGTGTCATAACTTTGGTTTTGTTTTCCTTAATACGTAGTCCAACAACTTCCCTTGCTACCGAGTCAGTCTCCAGGGATCTTGCAAGGACATTTATATCGTCGGCATATGCTACTACTTGTGTGGATTGGGTCTTTTCAGTTAGCGCCACCATGCAGATGACGCATATATGATCACTGGTCTGATTATTGTCGCATACATCCAGTGAGCGATATTGGGTAGTTTTAGTAGACTCAATGTTAATTGAAACGCAAGATATGTCTTAATCATTTCCTAAAAATTTCTCTTGCCAAGAAGTCTGACTGCTGCTAACAGACAAAGCGATCGCAAAATGTGCAAGCATTGTCGCCTTCGAAGACGCATCATTTTCGTGCCATTGAACAATACTCAACTCCAGTGATTGCAGCAGATATCACAGTGGTGTAGGCTGGCGCATTTTAGTTCACTATAGCAAACTAGTTCCTTCTTTTAGATCACTAGTTCGTCTGAGTTCAGTATAAAATCAGATAGGATACGGTAACCCATGAACAAAAACGAACTAGGGGTGGAAATCACTGCGAACTAGTTCCTTTCCGAACTACTAGCTACAATGTGATGACCTAAAAAAATCCACCTTTTACTGCAATACATATCAAAAACAACAAATTACCGATATCGGATATCAAAAAAACTGTTTTTACATTGTGGACAAACGAACTAGGGGCGGGACTGCGAACTAGTTCCTTTCCCAACTAGCTACAATGTGATGACCTAAAAAAATCCACCTTATACGGCGATGCATGAATACAAACGAAATAGGAGCGGGACTCACTGCGAAGTAGTTCTTTCATTTCACTTATGAGAACGCTCTTCCGAACTAGTTCGTTCATTTCACTTATGGGAACGCTCTTCCGAACTAGTTCGTTCGCGAAAAACTCAAGCCTACTGTAAAGTAACTACGAAAATTTGCCCAGAGCTTCATTATCAATTCCTCTCTTTCTCGATTTCGTCATAAAACTTTTTGATATATTTGGACCATTTTGGCAGCGTTTGTAACAAACGTACAACTGCCGAATTTAGGGAAACAAAACCAGACGTGCACCAGGCGCGTAGCCTCAGGGATAGCGCACTTTTCTCCGGTCTGGCCAGCGCTAGAAATATGCGCTACCTCTATGCGGTTTTCTTCTGGAAACGCACGAAACCATATGAGTCCGTGCTGTCGTTTTGGTTTCGTGCGTTTCCAGAAGAAAACCGCATAGAGGTAGCGCATATTTCTAGCGCTGGCCAGACCGAAAAAAGTGCGCTACCCCTGAGGCTACGCGCCTGACGTGCACTTTTTTTTCTGGTGCTCACCAATCCACGGAGTGAGGATATTTGAGTTGGTATTCATCAATGTAAAAATATGCACAAAAAGTTGTCCCAATTGCGATTCAAATTTTTTTTCGTCCTGTAGGAGATAAACTCGTTGAATGCCGGTTCAGAAGCTCTCTGTGATTTGAAGCACTTCTCAGTTGAAATGCTTGAAGAATGGTAATCAGTGGGCGAGAGACCTGACGAATATGGTGGATGTGGTGGAGTTTCGTAGCCCATTATTGCGCAAGAAAAGGGCAGACAAAACTTGGAACACGACGTTTTTTTTTTGTTGTCTGTTTAATTCGTGCAGCACCCATTTATCAAACTTTTTTGTTTTTCCAATTTTCTGTAAATGGTTTTACAGATTGTTGTATATGCGTGTTTCGCCCAATTCAGAAGAAAGCGAACCCGAACGTTTGTCCGAAGATTGGCTTCAACTAGGGGTGTTCAGGTCATTGTTGTCAAGATCTGAAGGCCGACCACTGCACTCATTGTCTTCAAGACTCTCGTCGCCGCTTCGAAATTTTTTAAACAACCATTGCTCTGGGATCACTAACGAACGTACTGCACGTTCGTTAGTGGGCCAAACGCCTCGTTGATATCCCGAGCTGTTTCGGCAGCTTTCCGACCTGGTTTGAACTCGGAAAAGGAATTACTCGAATTTGCTTTTTACCCGTTTTCAACACCCTGAAAAGTCAGAAAACTTAACGTGAAAATAAAACTAATGTAACATTTTCACAGACCGTAAAATGCACTTAAAATTATATACAAAGTTCATGCAATTTAACCACCAACTTAAACAAGAAAAACCGCAAAAACTTTCTGTTGAACCCTAATGTACAAAACATCATTGGGAAGGCCGCTTTTCCTGCTTGCGTTTGAATTTACCATCTACTGGTTTTAGGGAAAAATTAAGCCATATTTGTATTTTGAAAAATGCTTCTAGAATGTAAATAATTTTATACAGAAAATAAATACTTGAAGGGTGGAGTAGTTCTTAGACGAATAGAATCATTCTTTGCAAGGGAGCGGTTCTTTTCGTGTTCGTTCCTTGCCCAACAACATGTGGTCCGATATTCCTAAACGTAAGGCCTACAGTTATCACAAGCCTGATCTTGCAATGAACTCTTCAACACTTTCTGATTATTCTGATTGGCTCCTTTAAATCCTAAAAAGCAATGGCCGCTATTCACAGTCGTCATAAAGTTGGCTTTAAGTTAAAGCTGACTTTAGTGTCTTATTAATAATACGACACTAAAGTCAGCTTTAACTTAAGGCCAACTTTATGACGACTGTGAATAGCGGCCATTATGTTTAGCACTTAGGCCGTTATTCACTACACGTCTTCACTTATACGATATACGGTACACGTTTGGTTGCTACGCTAAATCCTCTGCGCTCTGCTAATGATGAAATAATTTCGGATTCCCCATCATTTGACTGTTAAATGAAAAAATCCGATCTGAACAGTTTTTACATTTCATATTTTACCAACAAACGCTAAAATTCACTACTAATGCCCGTTGTTTTCTCTTCAATTTCAGTAAAAATTTAGCAAAACAAACAACTTCAAAAAGTGAATGGCAGTTATCTAATATTGAAAAATGCAATTTACTAAAAAAAAGTAAATAAATTTTCCCCTTTGACCAGAAATCTAAGGTATAAATTTATGAAAATTTAACAAACAGAATAAATGAATTAATCAATTTGATTTAATAAAATAAAGTGTAGAAAAACAATTGTGATCAAATAATAACATAATTAAAAAATAAATCGCATTTAAACCTAATACAAAAATACTATAAAAAAACGTGTAAAGTAAAAAAATTTGCGCTGATGCATTTGGCCAAAAAATATTTAAAGACATTTTTATATTTAAAAAAAAGTTTTTTTCTTTATAATTTAAATTTTTTTTTTTTTGTTTGTAATTAATAACATAGTTATTTAAGTATCAATTGTTTCACTTTGTGATAAACGCGAATAATAATACTTCGTTAAAATGTTTTTATAAAATAAAGGTGAGAAAAATTACATGAAAACAATTTCAATTTAAAGAGAAGAGAAGAGAAGAGATAGAGAAAACAAAAAAACAATTTCACTCAAGAAAAACATTTTCTATGAAAACAAATTAAATAATATCAAAGCTAAAGAAGTGAATATTAATTACATCAAATTAATTATTTTATTTTGAATGTTAAAATTAATAATAATAAATAATAGAACAAGAAGTAGTTAATGAATAATTCTAAATAGAGAAAAATAAATCAACGGATTGAGGATAAATAAATATAAAAAAGAGGAGTATCAACTAAGAAATTTTCTAAGGACCACAATTTATTAAATTCTTAAGAATTGAAGGAAAAACAACTTGAGACTTTTTTTTTTCAAAATGATGACAGAAAATATGAGTGCTGCCAATCATCTGAACAATCATGGCACACCCAAGAGGTTTGTATTTTTATTGAATTTCAGTGGATCGGATTGGTAATAAGTTTTCCTTCTTTTCTTTTTTTTCAGTGATAATTTTTTCGGTTTAACTAATGATAAAACTGCGGTTGTTACAACTATAAGTAACGATGACATGGGTTGGAAATCGAAACTACGAATTCCGCCAAAGGATAATAGACCTAAGACAAGCGTGAGTAAATATTTCTTTTGACAATATTTAGTTGTACATAGCAGTAGGTTCCTATATACTTTTAAAGATTTAGCTTTTAATGTTGAAGGAATATCAACTTTTATTTTACTTTATTCTTGATCGATAAAATGCTACCCCCTATACTATCTGTACAATTTATCTACACTATCTGTGTGCAGAAGGACGTGAAGACAACTCATGGGCATCGAAAAAGGCTTGGTAATCTCTACAGCTGATCTATGGCACTGTGGGGACTAGAATGTAGTGGTCACACTGGTGCAACTAGTGTGTAAATGTGAGCTACTGACTCACCATAGGGTAAGATACCCAGTTGCGAGCCATGCGCCTATTCCGAGTCACCGTCTTTAGTTCCACAAATAGCTAAGAATTCATGACAGTTTTTTATTCACTACCAATTTTAGCCATTTCTATAGTCACAACAGCAATGGCTAAAATTGGAAGTGAAGAAAAAACTGTCATGAATTCTTAGCTATTTATGGAATTAAAGACAGTGGCTCGGAATAGGCGCAGGGCTCGCAACTGGGTACCCTTACCCTATATCGGTAATTGGAAGAAAGAGTAATATTTTGAATCAATGATTCACTCCGGTTTCATACAACGAGACTACTATTAATTCACTGATCTCGTTTGATGGGGTTTGTTACGGTGATGCAGCTCACCTCTTCTAATCTGAAAATAAAGTATGGTAGTAGATAACTCGCTGCGTAATTTCTTGTTATGAACCATCTACGAGTATCGTTACAATCTTGGGTTTACATCCGTTTGCAGGTTGATTCCTACCGCTTCTAGGTTTAGCCGCAGACTTCAAATTAATAATGATAATAATCAATGGCGCAACAGCCCAAATCGGACCTATGCCTTGAAAGTAATGCTAGAGTTACTTCATTACAGCTACAGTCAGCTCCACGCTCGCTCGTGATTATTACCACGATTTAACTCCGGTACTCATTTACAGCTGAGTCAAATGGTAGTCCCGCAAACAATCTCATTCTCGAAAATTACTTGTCGCCAAGCAGAATCGAACGTGATACCAGTAGTGGGATTTTGTACAAGGCGAGTCGTCCAAAAACCTAAATTGACAACTTTGGGATTTTGAGTACTGGTCTCTTGCCTATTTATTTGTCCGCCTAAGGTGCTCAAAATCCCAAAGTTGTCAATTTAGGTTTTTGGACTATATTTTGAGCGACTCGCCTTGTAGGCAAGTGCTCTAGCCATTAAGCCACCCAGACTACTATTAATTACTACTACGACTTCAAATTACTGGACCGCTAATTACAGTCAATTGGAACTGTAAGCATCTTATCTACCCACTAAATGATTATTTTGGTACAATCTTCCGCTAATAGCGTATTACGAAATATTATAAAGTAGACCACAACGATTTTGTACTGAAACTGTCTACGCTGCAAAACGCATCATACCAGAAAGAGCTAATTACATATAACACCCGATCACGACCGACCGAAAAATGAGGATTAAATATACAAAATTAGTCACATGCATTCGAAACGCAACGTCCAACGTCAGAAAACGATTAAAACGTTTCTATCACCAATCTTTATGCCTAGCAAGATTATTTCTATTTTTATTTCTGACTAATCCTCCTACAATTTAAAACATTACTTTTGATAGTTGAATCATGCATTTATATACATGAGACCATGCATTTATATACATGAGACCATGCATTTATATACATGAGACCATGCATTATGAATCGCGAATGACAAAAAGACTTTGTTCTAAACCAGAAATTAAATGAAAATCTTAACACAAGGTTGGTCCAATTTCACAGACTTATTTTGTCTTATATTGGACGTATAATTTTCTTTGAATGAACAAATCATGTAATTTAACGCTTTTTCTATGTTTTAAAATAATTGTAAGAATCCAAGATAATTTTGGAACGCGAATTATTAACTGTGATTACTATGTAGAAGGCATTTTCTTTCCGATGGTACATAGCCTACATATTTCGATTCACTATCGGAATGATATTCCTTTGGTTTTTTGCATAGAGATATAAATATATGTACCTGGGGATGACGAGCATGAAAACGAGTTTTGAAGCCGGACGATTCTTCGCAAAGGAATGCTATTAGTAGCGTCTTCTCACATTTAAGTTATACTCCGGTCTTGAACACAAAAATCGCCAAACATTTGAATACTACGCTGTTGTTATTAGATTTTTCGTGGTAAGCTACCAAAGAAGCTATTATGATTAGGAGTTAGTTATTCTTTCCGGTGTCAGTGGAGTGAAACTCCAACACGGAGTCCCCGACTGTGGACTAACCGCCATCCCTGAGGATATGACAAATTTGGAAAGAAACTTCACTGGAGAAGCCAGTTCATCATAAGATTGTGTTGGACTAGGTCCGAAGGAGCTGTTTCGTCATCGGAGGGCATAGACCTCTTCAGAAGGTGTATTCTTGCCTACTAACCGAAACACCTTGACAGCTGGTGGGATCGCTAAGGTAAATTCTATATAGCCACATCCCATTCCAAATTTATTATCGAGAAGAAATTAATGGTCAAGAAGGGCGTCCTCTACCTTAGACTAAAGGCGTGTATTTGGAGAAGCGTTTTCTCTTGATTTCGGCTATTCTCTGGTTGTAACCCTGGATATGGTCAGCGCTTCATGGCTGTAAAATTTACAATGGTTGTAACCTTGGATCTGATCTACGAAGAAACAAATTCCGTCCGCCGCAACTTATTTTTTTAACCAATATTTGTTGTTATTAGATTTTTCGTGGTAAGCTACCAAAGAAGCTATTATGATTAGGAGTTAGTTATTCTTTCCGGTGTCAGTGGAGTGAAACTCCAACACGGAGTCCCCGACTGTGGACTAACCGCTATCCCTGAGGATATGACAAATTTGGAAAGAAACTACGCTGTTATTTGCATTTCACTGCCACTTGTCATTAAATGCTCTCTATGGTTTATCCTGTATAATTTTTATTTTCTTAGCGACTTTGAGACTCATGTTATCCTCATCATCGCGAATAAATCTGAAATCATTTTATTTACTCCAATTACAATCAGTTGCAACGAAAGCACTTACAAAAATGTTTAAGGAGGTCGGTGCAAATTTCTAGCTCCCATACATTTTGTATGGCGAAACGCGTTATGTTTCGGTACCTGAATCTCAGCTTCTACTTACCTCACGACAGTCAGATTTTGCACACTTATTGTTTAGTGTACTTAAAAGCTTAAAATAAATGAAAAAATCTTTAATAAAAGTTGAGATATTTAAGAAAAACGAATATATTAAATTTTGTACTGTTTTTCTTCTCTCATATTTGGATAAAATGCAGTTATTTATGAGATATGTTTATTTGCTCATGTATGAAGCTAGTCAGTGTTACCACAAAAAAATTAAAAAAAAAATTAAAGCGATACTGTGTGTGGTTACTGACAAACATGTACCGAAAGTTGAAAAAGCACTACTTTTCAGGATAGCCAAAAAAGACAACAAAGTTGGACGACATATAACAATAAACATTTCGCTTAGTTGTATTCTTTGGTGCTGTGAACAATAATAGGTGTGTTTTTTGTGACTTCTACAGCAGAGTAGGTGTTTTAAATTTTTCATGAGACAGAATAGTTGCACCACTCTTTGAGGTGGTGTAGTTGCTCTTCTCGCTTTGCCCTTTTTTTTGGTTTCGCATTTCGCTAATATACTCTGTACTGGATAAAGGAACCAAAAACACGCTTAATATACGAGTAGCATTCTCAATAACTATCATGCACCGACCTTCGACAAGTTCAGATTTTCATGTAAAATAGAGAATAGCATCTTTAAATAAAATTACATTCAGTCAAATGTGTCTGAACTTTCAATACCGAAAGGGCAATCTTTGTTCGTCTATTTGTTTAATTGATTGTTTTCTAGTACGCTCTTCATTCAAATCAGAGCTAGATTGCCCAACCGAACTCTACTGTCACTTAGGCCCGTTTCTACGATCGTCAGTTACGTTCTAACTGAAACGAAAACGCAATAACACTAAAAAACGTGTCCATGTTCACGGTAACTTTCAATGGAGAAATTTAAGAAAACGGGAGCAACTCGTAATGCTATTCCATTAAGGTCTATGCGTTGTAATTATCATATCTTTACTAAAGCTAAAGACGTCATTATATCCTTAGGATTTCTTTATAGATGGACGGTATTTGTTCATCCATCTGAAATGGTCACAAAAACAAAACATATATTCTCTTCTGTCTTGAATATACATATCTCATGGCAGGAACATCTCAATTTAGCTGGACAGAGTTCTAAGAAGATTTTTCAACTTGATAGGTCCAATCCGATTACAGTTATTATCAACTCACTAGAACATCAACGTTGTGCTGATAATATTACCATTTTTTTTTATCCAATTCACGGCTACTGTTCTGATAAATTCGCTTCAGTTCTTTCATGGTTTCATATCCCTCTTCAGAAATCCTATCCGGTCCTACACCTGGAGTAGTGTTTCTTCTTTATTTAGACTACGATTGTGGAATAGTTTACATCCTTACGTTTTTTTCTGTACAGTATAGCAGGGCAGAACGTGAAGAGAATTACATTGTTATAATTCATCTCCCATTCCATTTAAATATCTGACTCCCATTCCTTCATGAAAACGTATAGGGAATTTTGCCCTGTGTGATAATGGATTTGAATAAAAAAAATTGTTAAATACAATTTTATTAATTTTGTTTTTAGGATGTAACGGACACAAGAGGAAATGAATTCGAAGAATTTTGTCTGAAGCGCGAACTTCTGATGGGTATTTTTGAAAAAGGTTGGGAAAAGCCTTCGCCCATTCAAGAAGCCGCTATACCGATCGCATTAAGTGGAAAAGATATTTTAGCTCGAGCAAAGAACGGCACCGGAAAAACTGGTGCTTACTGTATTCCTGTATTGGAACAAATCGATCCCAACCGTGATGTCATTCAAGCCCTTGTCATCGTTCCAACCAGAGAACTAGCACTACAGACTTCACAAATTTGCATTGAATTGGCAAAACATTTAGACATTCGGGTCATGGTGACAACCGGAGGCACCAATCTTAAGGATGACATCATGAGAATTTATCAAAAGGGTAAGTTTTGGTTTTTATTTTTGATTATCTTACTGTTAAGCTAGTTTTACACTGTAAGATCACGCTGTCAAATTGCAGTAATAAGTAATGCTAAATGGCGAACTATCACAGTATCCGCTCGCTATTTCGCTTTAGTTATTACTGCAACATGTCAAACTGTGTACTACTAGTTTTAGATTGCAGTCATTAAATAAAATATTTCAAATTATGTATTTGTTTGTTATCAAACTTATCTCTCTCTATATCTTATAGTACAATTGATCATTGCAACACCGGGTCGTATTTTGGATCTGATGGACAAAAAAGTGACTGATATGTCACAATGTAAAATCCTCGTATTGGACGAGGCAGATAAGTTATTATCACAAGATTTTAAGGGCATGCTGGACCATGTTATAATCAAACTGCCGAAAGATCCTCAAATCCTTTTATTCTCGGCAACATTCCCGCTCAGTGTGAAAAATTTCATGGAGAAACATTTACGTGAACCATACGAGATTAATTTAATGGAAGAACTAACACTTAAAGGTGTTACACAATATTATGCGTTTGTCCAAGAGCGACAAAAGGTGCACTGCTTGAATACGTTATTCTCCAAATTACAAATCAATCAATCGATTATATTTTGCAATTCAACACAACGCGTTGAATTACTCGCGAAGAAAATCACTGAGCTGGGCTATTGTTGCTATTATATTCATGCTAAGATGGCGCAGGCGCACAGAAATCGGGTTTTCCATGATTTTAGACAGGGACTATGCAGAAATCTAGTCTGCTCTGATCTATTTACACGTGGTATTGATGTACAGGCTGTGAATGTTGTTATTAATTTTGATTTTCCACGTATGGCCGAGACTTACTTGCATCGTATTGGTCGTTCAGGGCGTTTTGGACATTTGGGTAAGTGAATTTTATATATTTTTTGTAACATAATTTTTTGGTGTGTGTGTGGGATTAATTTTAAACTAATATTTGCTCCCTGAATCGTTTTAAATACAAGTGGTGAGGTTTTTGTGTATAACAGGGTTGTTAATTTTGTTAATGATTAGGGTAATTGTCAGATTCCTTCTTAACAAAAATCTGAATTACAAAAAGAATTTTACTGCCACAATAAGAGCGGAATAGAAAAGCATTTCGGTAATACAATACACCTTCATATTTGCCGATATTTCAAAGATGAACTCTGAAGTCAGCGGGTATTTTAATTTCAATATCGCAGTCTTTCCGCCTACCATACCATGGCGGCGAAGACAGCTTTGGTCTAAGAGGCCTGCAGACTCAACCCCACTATCCTCACAAACAGGTCTGGAACTGCAAGAAAGGCATAAGATTCTAGCCACCACTTTTTCTAAACTTGCTTAATTAGGGAGGTATTTGCTGAGGACAGCTCGAAGTAGAACTAATTTGGATTCTTGACATAGAAAGATACAGAGAAACGAGCGTCAGATGAATTGGCTGGACATGGGTCATCACGTGTGACTGGTTCAAAAAATTAGTTGCATCCAAATATTGTGTTGAATATGTGGGCGAAGTGATTTTACGATATCCAAAGCCGTTCGAAAGTTACAGGACGTTATATTCTGTAAACTGCTTTGCTGAGTAGTTCCTTTGAAATTTGGTGAACTTATTCAGTACTCATGGTAGACACTTTGCAAGTTACAATAGTTGTGATTCATCAAGCCATTTTTTTTGTCTACCTGAAGAAGTCGGAAAAAATGTCAAAATTGACGATAAAGAGTACAACAAGTTGGCAAAAGTTCACTATTCAATATTTTTTGATAGTCCTAGTTCCGAAACAAGTTCAAACTTTGCAAATTAAAATGCCATTTGATTTTTTTTTTTTGAGATAAGTAAGCAGAGTGTCGCAATCGTCTCTACCGAAAAAAAAAAGTTTTTTGAAAATGAGTGGCTAAGTTGCCATATTTGTCATTAATGAGCGACAATTTCGGGATGAAGTGTGCTCAAAATGTGTTTAAATATGAGCTAAAAGTTTCACAGTGGTATCTTTATTTAGTTCGCCAAAAAAAAAAATTATCAAAAAAGGTTAAAAAAAAGAGTCGGGATGACCTGGCCCCCTTAAGCGCTTAAGCATAATTATAAGATGGCTAAAGTTGCTTCAAGCCGTTTTAAATGAAATCTATTATGCAGTTAATGGATATGCATACTCTACCCTCTGTTCACCCTGTTTAAGCAGGAACGGTATAAACGGATAATAGAAAAGATCACAGCAATCTGCAGGGTTCACTGGCCGCTCCCGATTTTAGCCAGCGCCCGAAACATCCTGAAGGATTAGATTGAAAAAGAATAAGCTCCGAAACGATTCACTTCATAGGCCTCTAACGACCATATACCAGTTGTGACAACAAAACGGCCCATCTGCGACGACTCCGAGAGTAGATAATTACTAACTTGACTTAGAGCCGTTTTTACGATACTCAGCTGCGTTCAAACTGGAACTTTAACTGACAGATTTTCATACAAAACGTCCAGTTAAAGTTCAGGTTTAAAATGTAACTGAAGATCGTAACAACGACCCTTAGTGTTTTTTGTTCGTTCCGTCTACAAGTTTCCTAATGAACTCTGTTTACTGTTTTCCAGGCATTGCCATTAATCTAATCACATATGAGGACCGTTTCGATTTACATCGTATCGAAAAAGAACTTGCCACCGAAATCAAGCCGATTCCAAAAGTTATCGATCCTGCACTGTACGTTGCCAATTCATTACCTGGTCTTGGCATGAGCCTCAGTGATTTGAATAATTCAATCAACGAAGAAGGAAACGTGAGCAAGTGAAACAAAACAAAGTGTCTCTGAAATAGTTAAGTGCTGTATGTGTTTTGTCGAATGAAAAAAATTGTATAAATGTTAAAATGAATGGAAGCGTGATAAAAAAAAAAGAGTGTACAAAAAAAAAAACAATGAAAATAAGATAAAAACAACAAACAACAGTATAATGATCGCGCGATCCTATTTCAAAACGAAACGATGAATTTTTTTACGCTAGTGCAAAGAACAACATTTTAAGCTGAAATTCAATAGGAAATGAAATAATCATTTAATGGAGAAACAAAAACGAACAAAAATAGAAGTAAAGATGAATTATTTTATGAATGTAAAGAAAAGGTGTGGGGGGGAATGAACCGCGCGATTATTTAAACGAAATATTGTATAATACCTAAAAAAAAGAGAACAACAACAACAAGCACAGTAGTTTTGTAAAACGAAAAAAAGTAAATTATATAAAAACAAAACTTTGAAAATTAATTGCATGCAATCCGATCTCGGTGATAAAAATAAAGGAGTGAATAAATTTAAAAAAAAAAAAAAACAATCTATAAATAAATAAATATAAAATGACCGTGAAATACAGATATTACAAAGAATGCTGCGCGTTGTCAGCTCACATTTCATATCATCATAAAATCAATATTAATGTTAATGGCGCGCGTGTAACCATACCGCCGAGAGAACTCATGAAAAAAAGGCTCATTAATATTTGTATATTTCCATTTTATATGATTTTGTTTTTTCGTTGAACGAGAAAATTTTACTATGTAAAACAAACAAACAAAAGAACATGCAACAAGCAAGACACCATCATTATCAACAATGTGTGCGGAAGGGTGTTTTTATGCTAATGAACTCGGGAAGCCATTTAAGAGCACCTTTCCAGCCAGTCATGTATAGAAAACATTAAAAAAAAAACAAAAGAAGGAATTATTTATTCTAAAACGCATCAGAAAATTAAAAACCTCTAAACTTCCTTTTTCAAAAATAAAATCAAAATTCCATGTTGATATTAAATCAGAAATTACGGCATGTAATAATTCCATTTTAATCATTTTGTATAAAAAAAAAAATTTGAAATTTCTTTCCAAACTATTTGCTGTCAAACTGACCAATGCTATTATTGCTTTAAAAGAAAAACAAACATGAATTTTTAGTTTAGTTGGAATGATGGCAACAACACAACAAATCTCTCTTATTATTCAAAATTTTGAAAAAAAAACAATAGCCGCCAACCAAAATTATCACAATATTTCCTTTTTTTGAAATCGAACCAACAAAGTAAAATACCAAAACAATATTTAAAACGAGAGGGCGGAGATAGTGAAATGTTTTTAACTAAGACCATTTAAAAACCATCATTACATATATTTTATTTATTTATTTTGCCAAAATTGTACGATAAATTGTAAACAAAAAAGTAATTTATATGCATATAAAAAAGAAGAACAAAGTACTTGTTTCCAAACCCTCTCAAAACACATGTCTTATTATTTCAACTAACTTTACAGTTGTAAAAAGATTTTTTTTCCGTTCTACAATTATATTTACACACACAAACATATAAAAGACTGACTACATTCGTCTTTTTACTATTATTAGTAGAAAACTAAATAATAAACAAAATTCAAATAACAAAAGTAAGAAAACCGTGCGAGTATTATTTTTTTTTCACTGCTTTGCAAAAGTGGAAGTTTTTTTTGTTTTTTTTTTTTAATTTAATTCTATATGATGTGTGCAATGTGTAAATCGTACGAATGGGGTAAGCTAGAGAAATTGTAAAATTAAAAGTAATCGTAATAAAAAAAAAGAAAAAATTTTACTCGCACAGTTTTTCTTTCGTGGTCGTGTGTCCTGTCATTTTTGGAAATTGTCGAAAGTTGAACAAATGACGGGAGGGGGAACTAAATTCGAAAATAACTGATGATAAAATTTGTAATGAAATATGTAAATATTTAATTGACTATGTGTATATATTGTCTCTTTTTGTGAGACGCAAAATACTTAAGAAAAAAACAAAAATAACTGAAACAAGAAAACAAAAACAACTTCAACATAATGATGTTAAAAAATGTTAAAAAAAAAAAATTGGCAAAGTCAATCTAACTACTTTTAGATTTTTACTGAAAAAATGAAAAGTTGATTTATTATTAATATTATTTGTTTTTAGATGTAAGGAGCGATTGTAGTCATTCGTTAATTATTGATTTTATTTAATTCCTTTTCTTTAATGTTCAATTTTTTTTTTAAATTTATAGGCACCGAATTTTTTGAAAACTATGGCCGCTATTCACAGTCGTCATAAAGTTGGCTTTGAGTTAAAGCTGACTTTAGTGTCGTACTAAAGTCAGCTTTAACTTAAAGCCAACTTTATGATGACTGTGAATAGCGGCCTATATATTTTAATCAGAGAAAAATGGCCGAGACATTTGGTCACAACCGCGAAAAAAAAGGAAAAATATTGCAATAAACTTCGAAATACTTTTTGGTGTACCTTGTTAGGAATTCATTTCAATTTTGGGTATTTGTCGGAGCACCAACGTGAATGAGTATGCAAATATTGGCGTGTACTGGTCGCGTGGCTGCAGGTAGCCGGTTTTTGGTACTTTAAAATGAACTATTCGGTGCATTCGAAAAAAAACTGAAACACTGTCGCCCCAGTTCTCTTCGTCTTCTACAAAAAGGGAACCAACAACGTCCCTTGTTTCGTTAGTGCGAGTACCTCTATATCGAAATTTTTAAACATGTCTGGTCGTGGTAAAGGCGGTAAGGTTAAGTGAAAAGCAAAGTCTCGTTCTAATCGTGCAGGACTTTAATTCCCGGTCGGTCGTATTCATTTGACCGTATTGCGAATGTCACGTCACCGTCACTTTCCGGCATTTTCCGTCGATGAGATTCAAATTCGTGACGCCTGAAAAAAATTCACGTCGATGCAAAAATGAAAGGGTTGTCACACCCGACAGAAGTTTGTTTAATTCTTCGTCGTTACGGATGGCGAGCTGCAAATGCCGGGGAATGATCCTTGTTTTCTTGTTGGGCAGCGATACTAGCCAACTCAAGAACTTCAACCGCCAAGTACTCTCCATAACAGCAGCTAGGTACCAATACGTTCAGCATAATTTCCCTTCTTTAAAAGACAATGACCGTATTGTGAATGCCACACAGCGTCACTTCGCTGCATGGAAGTATAAGGAATGGCTGATAACAAGATATTCCGTAATGAAATCTGATTGTGTTAGGCGATGGAATTTTAAATGGTAGTAGCCTTTAACCAATCAGCAACATGAAACTTGACACTAGAATCGCTTGCATCTCACTTCCTCTACAAACTGTTATTCTTCAGTCTTTTTCGTTTGACACTTGAATCCCGTGCATCTCACTTCCTTTGCAAACCAATTTTCAACCTTTCTCCTTCTCATGAAAAATTACGCTCAAACACACGAATTTTACGGGTATCACCACCGCTTGCTTCGCTGCCGATTCAACGTGTCACCTTGATCGAAAAAAAACCGATTGTGTAAACGCATCGACGCGACTCATTAGCATTTCCATACGTATCAGCTGTAAATTGTGAATTTAAGTTCATGCTAATTCTTTCACTTACAATCCTTTCATTTTTGCATCGACGTTAATTTTTTTCAGGAGTCACGGACTGAATCTGATCGACGGAAAATGCCGATCAAAGTGACAACTGTCGATGACAATCGACATACAGTGGGCGACAAAAGTCTACATACGACCCCTTTTTTCGCCACTTGACGAGCCCCATGGCACTAATTAAAAAAGTAATGATGTAGTCTTGTTTATAATCTATTTTTATTGAAATGTAACAAAAACATATTTTCTCCAATATAAACTTTACAAGTTATTCATACATAACTAAAAAAATGCATTGACAAAAGTCTACATACGGCTAGGTAAATCATCCTTTATGCTACTGTGCGGTAATGTTTTATAACGGGAAGCACCGTTTTTCAATTTTGGGCATTTGCGCTTCGCGTTAGGCTACAGTTAGGTCAGTTTCGATAAGGCCACAGCTGTGACGATGGCTTCTCGGAAGGAAATCTCACCAGCAGTACGGAACTTGGTGGTAAAACATCGAAATGAAATAAAATCTTTTGGAGAAATAGCCAAATTGTTGAATTTAAGTAAATCGACAGCTCAAACCATATTGAACAACTACAAAAGCAGGTGCTCTGTTTAAAACAAGCAAGGCAGTGGTCGACCCAAGAAACTGGTTCGCAGAGATGTCTCCTTTATTTTGAAAGAAGTGAACCAAAACCCCAAGGCGCATGCCACAAAATTGGCGGAGGACATAGCAAAACGAACCGGAACCACGGTGCATCCAAGAACAGTGCAAAGAGCATTAAATAATAATGGCTATCACAGCAGAACACCACGCAAAAAACTCCTTATAAGCGAAAAAAAAACGCAAACTTCGCTTAGAATTTGCCAAAAAGCATCTAGATAAAGGACTCGATTTTTGGAAGAAAGTTTTATTCACAGATGAATCGAAGTATAATAATATACTTGGAAGTGACGGTAGAGCTAAAGTTTGGAGAAAGAAAAACACGGGAATGGACCCGAAACACCTAATTTCTACAGTTAAACATGGCGGTGGCAATGTGATGGTTTGGGGTGCTGTCGCAGCGTCGGGTGTGGGAAATTTGGTGTTCATTGTGGGTGTCATGGATCGCCATCTCTACAAAACCATCTTGCAAGACAACCTAAGGGAATCACAATCGCTTTTTCATGCGTCGATATCGAATCGGCATCGACGGATATATGTATTAGTATCTATATTGCTAGCAGTCATATTTTCTCATATAAAATCAATAAGCACGGGTTGAAATGGAAATTCAACAGCTGATTCTGATTTTTATCTCAAAAATGTAAAGAACCAAGAGAGGGCAGTACAAAATTTTTATCACAAAACAAGTTTTTATGAAATTTGAACATCGTAAATACAAGTATTTACGTTTATGTTGTATAAGAAATTGTACAGTTGATAGTTATCCCACCAAACATTTTAACTTGTATGTAACTTGCCGGCGGCTTATAGTAGGCAAGCAAAACCCTTGCGACAACGGTAAAAATACTGAATCACGCACAAGCGAAAAAAAATGAAAAACATTTTTCGTATTTTTTAAACACTTTATAAACTAAACTTTGAAATGTTTCAATTTGTGGTCAACCAAAATATTTGGCATTTTCCATCTATAACTACAATAAAAAAATCGATTTTTAATTTTGCTCACTCAGTACATTTTATTCGAACGGCCATGACGGTTCCGTTTCTCATCACACATGAACGCGAAAAAGGGAGTTTTAATCCCTGAGCCCCACAGGGTTGCACGAAAGGTAGTTGGAGCGTAGCGTGCGTCACCCAAAACGTGCCTTTATGGCGGCTCGAATTCTACTCGCTGGATGAAATCAAAAATTTTAAAACGTAAATGTAAAATATGAAAAAATCTCTTACATTACTTTTTCGCTTGAGGCCGATAGTAAATTTTTTCCTGGCAATTACAATTCGATGAAAGGGCGAACTGATCGCTGATTGTTTCTCCTTGCCTAATGCTTGCTTCCAGCAAACCCTCGCAAAGATGTTTGCTGGGATACCGGTTGTTTCGCTACAGAAACTCCTCTGACTCCGAAAAACAACTAAAAATGCTTAAAAATTAGCTTCTACGGTAGTTTTACCATAAAAAATTCTATTCTCAGAACTATGAACATTTTTAGTTGACTATCCGCCATACTTGTAACAAACAAATTAAACAATCGAAAGCAGTTTTCGTAATATCGTGTCGGCACATCTATTCAAAAATTATTACGTCTTCGTCTGACTGTAAATACTGCGTAAAAATAATCAATCTGCGCACGAAAAATCTTTCCCGAGTGGTAATTTAGCTCACGAAATTTTCCGATCGATTGTGTTCGCGTCAAAAGATGTTAATAATGTATGATACGTGAAAACATCTTAATGCGGATTTCCCAAGCTTAGGGACAAAGTTATAACACTCTTATTTTCATAATAAATGTCTCGGGTCTTATTTGCAGTCGGAATTTTCCGGGCTTCGATGTCTAATGTAAAGGAAAAATCTGTTATTTTTTTCGTATTTCAATTTCTGTCTGATCGACGGCAACATTAGTTTTAGTAGCAATCTTTGTCTCGAAATGTTCCACTCATCTAAAGATTGTTATTAAACTCTTCGTGAGAGCATCCATCGTTCGGTATGCGATCCAGTTGCGACATTTAATAATTATATAAACGATTGAGTTTGTTCTTACATCTGTGATGATATGAGGCACCGCACAGGGTATAGTTGTTAAATTACATCGGACATTACTTGGCGGCTATAACTATACTTTACAAGATCATTTCTGTAGTATGTCTTCATTAGCTTTCAAATTAAATTAAAAGATTTTTGCGTCGTGTCTGTTTTCGGTTTCGGAATTCTCTTACTCCATCATAAAATTTCAACAGCACAAAAATCAATTCCAAAAAAGTGTCAGTGGGCAGCATGATTCCTAAGATCTCTGGGCCCTCTTAGATTTCAAACAATAATCCGCAACAATTTGTATATATGTGCGTACACTTAAATAATATAAATATAATAGGTCTTCTCTAAATAACAGAGTACTGTCCAAATTAAAAAAGTTTATTGCAATATTACATTTTTTTTCTTCAAAATACAACCAAACAAAAATAACTACTAAACTAGAAACATTGCTTTTAAAGCAAAAAAACAACAACATAAATAAACCAACAATAAAAACACAGTTTTAACTTCACAAAGAACGCAACAATTTTTTTTGTGATTAATTCTACAAATTTAGTGTAAATTCTTAACAAAAAAAAAACTATTTCATATCTAACATCATTTTGAAAAACTATAAAAACAAACCGAGAATTTGTAAGTTAAGAACAAGTTGTGTGTGTACTACTCGTCAAAGTATTGAAATTGTAAGCGAAAAAATGTGGGAAAAAACACAACAACAGAATGAAAGAAATATATACAAGAAACGTAATAAAAGAGAGTACACATATAATTTAAATATTTCTAAAAAAAAAAAGAAAAACAAATGTACCTGTTTTACACAACAAAAAAGTTGATGGAGAGAGTAAAGATAAAAGTTAACACCAGAAAGAATGTCATGAGAATCTGACGAAAATCAAGAATCAAAATTGCATAAAATGATAATTTCAATTTAAATTCAATTCATTTATAAATTCTTATATTGCAGCAACTATGCAATTTTGATTTCAGTTCTAGTTTCTTATAAGTTGTTCTAGAAACTATGATTTTCGTTCAGATTACAAAATTTGATCTTTTACATTGCGAAAAAAATAAATGTAAAAGTTAAAAAAAAAAAAATTAACAACAATTAGTGTAAAATATTCTCTGCGCTATGTGCGTGCTAAAATGAAATTTAATGTTAGAAAATTTAACGCGCTTTATAACAGCTATCGTGTGACGAGAGTGGAGGAGAAATTATGAGTAGAATGTAAAGAAGCTCGAAAGTAGATTTCGTAAAAGGGAGGCTGCTAGTTATTTTTACCATGTTTGAAGAGTTACAAGGAAAAAATATAGGAGAATTATGTAATTAAAAATTGTAAAGTCTTGAGGTAGCGTGTAAAATCAACACAAGATAAATCTTAAAACGGGATGGTTGTACCGTTTGTGTAGGCATCTTTAAT